>CM024754.1:12322032-12661693 GCA_014218235.1 Colocasia esculenta | reverse complement strand
ACCGTCTCTACAGTACTGCTCAATATCATGGTACCACGGCCTTTCTTCTTCCACCATTTCTTCTAGCTCTACAAGCAATAATCCTTTCACTTCTTTTCTCTCTCTGCCTTCAAAACTAGAGACTCCTAAGGTTAACGACCAAGGATCTTGAGTGGAGGGAGCTTCTAACCTTTGAACGGTGATCGTCTCAGCGCTGCGGCTGAGAGGGAAGGAGAGAGGAGGCTAGTGACGCCAGGGCATCAGCCAAGATATTCTGAGAACGAGGAGTATGAATGTAGATGAGTTGACGGAATTGCTTGGCTAGGAGAGTGACCAGATCTTGATAGGGCTTGAGTTTAGGGTCACAGGGTGCGATAGTAGAAAGGACTTGCCGAAGAACGAGCTGAGAGTCTCCTATAATCTTGAGATGACGCGCGCCTAAGAGATAGGCGAGCTTAAGACCGGCAAGGAGAGCCTCATACTCGGAGATGTTGTTGGTGGCATAGAATTGAAGCTGATAGGCTAGAGGAATGGTGATCCCTTCTGGGTGAGCAAGACAGCTCCTATGCCCCGTCCCCTAGAATTGAGAGCCCCATCGAAGTGGAGCGACCAGAAGGGATCGCGAGAAAGAGTGACAGGTTTTCATCGGGAAATCCTCTTGAACCGTGTCACTATGGGGAAGAGGAAGGTGAGCAAGGTGCTCAGCAATGGCATACCCTTTTATGGCTTTCTGAACTATGAAGGAAATATCAAATTGGAGAGGAAGCTTGCCAGCGTGCCAATCTGTCGGCGAGGACTGGCTTCTCAAGGAGATACCTAATAGGATCCATTCTAGAAATCAAACTCACCTTATGAGCTAGGAAGTAGTGCTTCAATTTCTGCACTACCCAACTAGCGCTGCACATGTGTTCTCCATTGTGGTGAGTTTGAGCTCGGAGGGATTGAAGAGCCTAGATAGGTAATAGACTGCCCTTTCTTTGCCGGATTCATCATGCTGAGCAAGGACAGCTCCTAGGGAGTCCTCAATAGTTGACAGATACAGGATCAAGGTTTCCCAGGGATGGGCGCCTGAAGCACGGGAGGATTCATAAGGTAACTCTTGAGCTCATCAAAGGCCTCTTGGCACTTAGCATTCCATTCAAAGCTGACTCCTCCTTTCAAAAGTTCATAGAAGGGACGGCACCTTTGAGAGTGCTGAGATATGAATCTCCTTATGAACTGAGAGCCGACCAATCAAACCTCGAAGCTCAGATATGTTCTTGGGAGGAGGCATTTCATTTATTGCCTTGGCCTTGTGTGGGTCTATTTGAATCCCCCGTTTGCTAACTATGAAGCCTAACAGCTTGCCCGAAGAAACCCCGAATACGCACTTCTTTGGATTCATCTTTAATTGATACTCTTGTGCGCGGCGAAATACCCTGGCAAGCACGGAGGAGTGTTCTCTTCTGGTCCGAGACTTCACCACGATATCATCCACGTAGACTTCAACATCAATATGAATCATGTCGTGGAAGATAGCTAACATTGCTCTTTGATAAGTGGCGCCGGCATTCTTTAATCCAAACGGCATGACCACATAGCAATATGTTCCCCATGGGGTGGTGAAGGAGGTTTTCTCTTGATCCTCCGGGGCTAGACGAATTTGATTGTAGCCTGAATACCCATCCATAAATGATAGAGTTTCGAACCCTGCAGTATTATCAATCAGAACGTCCAAGTGAGGTAGGGGGAAATCATCTTTAGGACATGCCTTATTTAAGTCCCGGAAGTCTATGCAGATTCGCACCCTTCCGTCCTTCTTCATGACCGGGACGATGTTCGCCACCCACAATGGATAGAGGACTACACGGATGAACTTAGCCTTGTGTAGTTTATCAATTTCCTCTTTCATTTTCAAAGCGATGTGGGGGAGGAACCTCCTTAACTTTTGTTTGACGGCAACTGCCCCTGGCTTCAAGATCAGCCTGTGTTCCACCAAATCAGGGTCAATGTCGGGCATGTCATCGTAGGACCAGGCAAAGGAATCCTTAAACTCCCTCAACATTCTATGAGACTTCTTCTTCTTCTTCTTGGAGGGAGGCTGGAAGCTATGGTTAAAAGCCTGGGGTCCTCTTCAGTTCCCACGTTTACCTCTTTAGTGGGCTCATCGACTGCTGAGGTAGGTTCATCGAATCTCCTCATACCACTAGCATACGCCTCAGCAGCATCCTCTATCTCACAATCATTCTCATCTAATGGGTCTCCTTCGGCTACGATTTCATAAATTCCAAAACCATCGTCTAGCCCTTCCTCTATATGCAGATCCTCTAAGTTCAAAACTACTGCTTCCTGGACGAACTCTTCGACAGCTAGAAGAGCGCCACACCTTTGAACTAAGTCAACATACCTTCGGGGTATGCCATTACCCTTCTTCTTCCTAGATGGGGACGAGGACTTGCTAGATTCTACCCCCGATTCTAAACTAAGCCCAATATTTACAGGAGATTCTGGAGGAGTGTCCAGAGGTTTATTGGAATGAGCAGGAAAAGGTGCGGCAGGGCCGCGAGGGTCCTCCGATGGGACTGGAGGAAGAGGCGGGCCACCCGAGCTCAGGGTGCCGGCCGCAGGAACGGGGCGCAGGGGAACAGAAGGCCCCTCGCCCAGAACGCCCAACGTGACCATGTCGGTCAGTCAGACGAAGGCACGGTTTGCACAGAAAGAGGAGAAGGGCGGGGATCGCCGTCTGAGAGGAGAGGAGGAGTGCGGAGTGACGGGGATCGCCGTCGAAGTAGGAGAGCAGGAGTGCGGGGTGACGGGGATCGCCGTCGGAGCAGAGGAAAACGCAGGGATGACGGGGATCGCCGTCAAGGGAGTAGGGGAAATCAACAGCTGGAGGCAGAAAGCAGGGAGAAAAGAGTAGAAAGACGGGGATCGCCGTCCGATGAACAGGGAAGAGAGAGAGGGGATCGCCGTTCGAAGAAAGGGGAGGAGGAAGACGGGGATCGCCGTCCGAAGAAAGAGGAGAGAAGATGAATGGGGGGACACACATATTTTTGGATTTTTGGATTTTCTATATTTTTTGGATTTTCTATTTTTTTTTTTATATAAGGAAACTACATTACATTAAAGGCTCCGGAGAAAGACAGAACCGAGCCATTAAGAAAATGGTGAAGAGGGGTGAAGGGCGAATTAACGCTTCAACGGCGTCGGGAGAGATTGAATAATAAAGGGGGGAGACAGGGAATAACATCAAAATTATAAACAAGTATGGATGAAATAAGATGAATGGGAGGCCGGGAAAACCCTGGCCAGAGCTCCTTTGCTGAAACGGTTGAGTTGGTTGGCTGACTTTCCTCACCAAATCCAAGCAACTGTCGCTTGGTGGTGGTTGCTGATGCTGATAATACTGCTACTTGCGGCATGTCTTCTTCGCTGAACAGACGATTGACTGCAGAAACAAGGTCTTCTAATTCTGACTCTTCTGTCCCAGCTTCTGGTTCTTCAAACAGCAGACTGACTGATGAGATGACATCTTCCTGATCTGGGTCCTCTGTACCTGCCTCGGCTCTCTTCTTCTTATTGGGCCGCTGCTCTTCTAAGGACTGGTAAGCTGATTTTAGCGCCTCTGTAGTAGTGTTGTATCCGGGCTGCACGGGCCCTCTGACGAAGTGTTCATACAAGGACCAGGTAAGTGGGCCATGGTCTGATTGTGAAGGAAATGAGAAAGCAGCCCATTCTGAGTATCCCAGGCCATGTTTTGTGAATTTCTTAGTGCTGGCCACAGTCTTGGTTCGCCCTTGGAGATGGGCACCCAGGCCTTTTCCTGACTGATAACCCAGTCTAAACATGATATCCCACCCTTTTATATTTGTGCTCACATCTCTCCTGACTGCCACTACAGGGGGAGACCCAATTGGGCGGTTAGAAGAGAATGTATAGGCCCAAGTATAGTTGACATCAAGCACAGAGATAACGGGCTTATTGGATGGCCATACTGATGGCAGCACCCTCTCAACTGCTTCTTACTTTCACCTTGACTATTATTCGCCCTTGGAAGGGGAACTTCAAACACTGATGCGCCGTAGATGGCACTGCCCCTAATGATTCAATCCATGGGCGCCCTAAGATGGCCTTGTAAGTATGATCAATGTTCAATACATAGAACTCCACTGACATGACTAGTGGCGCCAATTCTGCTTGTAATGTGATGACTCCATGGCAGGCACGTCGTGAATTGTCATAAGCAGCGATGGTGGTGGGGGTGGGCTGCAGTTGACGTTCCGATATATTGCATGCTCTAAGGGTGCTTATGGACAAACATTGATAGAAGCTCTCGTGTCCACTAGAGCTGCATCGACGGCCACTTTGTTTATGGTGAGTGTCACACATAAGGGCATTTTTCTGGCTTCTGGGGCAGCCAACTCACCATCAGAAAAGGTAATAGTGGGTCCTTTGTTTACAATTGAGAGCACAGAAGGCAGATTATCCGGGTTCATGTCTTCACTGACCATGACCCTTTGCAGAAAGGCCCTTAGGGTCTTGATGAGTCTGTGATCTTTTGATTAACCAGTATGGATAATCTTGGCGGGGGTTTGATCCAAGTGCTTCAGGATATCATATTGAGTCCCCGGGACCGGATCGATTTCTTCCATATCTTGCTGCTGCTGCTGGTTGCTGGTTTGTTGGGCCGGTTGACCTGGCATGGACACGGATGCGTTAGGGTACATCCGATGGAACATTCGCCCGCTCCGGAGGGCAAGATTATGGTGGAGTGGAGGGGTTGCGGTGTCAAGGATAGAAGGGTTGGCTAGTAAGGGTGCTGGCGTAGGGGAGAAAGGGATGTTGCTGGTGGAGGGATGATGGGTGACATGACGGGGGAATAGGATGGTGAGGTGATGGTAGCAATGTGGGGCGTGAAGGAGGGAGGTACGGTGGATGTAGGCGCGGGGGTAGTGGTTGTGACGTGGGAAATAACCAGAAGCTGGCCCACTTCATGTTCGTCATCGAAGGCCCACTGAGCTTCTGGTGGTGGATGGTGGATGACAGGGTTAACATGTGCGGGTGGAGGAGGTGGTGGAGCTGGCTGGGGGTTTGGAGCGGGCTGATGTTGTGGCATGGGATTGCGGATTATGCCTAGGTCATTCGCCGGCTGCTGCGGCTGCTGTTGTTGTTGTTGTTGCTGATATTGTTGCTGGAAGGGTTGGTATTGCTGTTGTTGTGCTGTTGCTGTTGTTGCTGCGGCTGCTGCGGCTGCTGCGCCTCTGCTGTTGCTGTTGTTGCCTCTGACCCTGTTGGTCCCTCAGAGTCTGGATTAATCTTTTCATCTCTGCCCAGTCAATTTGGTTTGCTCATGAAGATCATATATCATGTCCCGGAACTGAAAACAATCCGACACATTGTGGCCCGGATGGCGGTGATAGACACAGTACTTTGTTTGATCGGCCGCCATATTCCAGTTCACCTTCTCAGGAGGGAGTCTCAGGGCATTCAGGGACATGAGGGCTGCAAAGATGTCGGCTAGGACTCGGGCAAAGGAGGGTATTGGCTCTTTTGGGTCCATTGGGCTTCCTAGGGGCGTAGCCATTTTGAGGTGGAGGGACCTGGGAGTACTGGCGCTGATCTTGTGGAGGATTTTGTCCTTGGGGAGGTGGTTGTCTATTGTTGTTGTTGTTCCATGGCTGTTGGGCTTGCTGGGTATAGGGAGACCTTCCTACCGGGCCTTGGGGATTACTAACTGCACCCACCTGTTCATTGGTTTGGATCCCTTCGGTGACTGGGCCTTGCGGCTTCTTGGTGTAACGGGCCTTGGGGGTCTCAAACATGGAATGTATAGGCGAGTCCTTAAGTTGGGTCTGGATGAAACGGGCTCGGCTATATAGCTGGTGCATGGTAGAAATATCGTTCATGGCCAAAATAGCTCGGTAGGTTGGAGTGGCATTGGAAATCAACAACTTCACCTTCTCCTCCTCAGGCATTGGGCAACGGACCTTGGCGGCCAAAGAACGCCACCGGTCAGCATAAGTGGAGAATTCCTCCTCTGGCTTCATTTTCTCAGCTACCAGATCCACAAAAGAATATTCGGGTCCCACCCGATCTTGGAATTGCTGCAGAAATCTCTCTTGAACATTTGGAAATCCTCGGCTTCCTCGGGGGCAATGAGTAGAACCATTCCAAAGCCGGACCATCCAGGGATTTTCTGAACAAGTATGCCATGAGGTGGCGGTCATACTTGTGCGTGCTGATTCGTAGACAAAGTCTTTCAGATGAACATAAGGGTCCCCTACCCCAGAGTATCGCCGATAGACAGGGAGCTCCGACTGGGTGGCACCCGGAGGTACTGGAAGGATGGGAGGGAATATCAGCTACCTTCCGAGGATCGATTTGTCCTCCGGAGGTCATGAAGCTCCTTCTTCATGCTTGTCCACTCCGCAAGGAAGTCAGAGGAGACTGGACTTGATGCGCAGAAATAAGGGAGCGAGGTTGCTCGAGGAGAGTGAGACCTCTCGAGGGAGGGGAGCTGGTTCGGTCGTATAGTATGTAGTTGGAGGGGATCAGGCCGGACCTCTCGTGGGGAAGGTAGCTTGGTTCTGAAAAATGAATGGCCCGAGGACGGAGGGTGTAGGATCTGCTCCTGATGAAGGAAGGTGGGGTGCCGAAGCGACATGGGCGGAGGAATCCGCCGATCGACTGAACTCTGACCCCGGAAGATAATGGTTGTTTCCCCTTGGCAGCAGCTATGAACTCTCGGACTTGGTCCGAAGTAAGGTGTGGAAGAAGCTGGCTGAATTATGAGTGGGGTCATCACCCCCAGAGGAGAGGCAGGACGGGATCGAATCCCAGTGACGGAGGGAGGCTGGATATGCCCCGGGAGCGTGGCCATAGAGGGCTGGCCACCTCCTCGAGTAACCCGAGAGGAAGGCATCGTCGGCAAGGACTCGAAATTGGTCCATGTCGAAGAGGGGATTATGATAAGATACAAAGAAAGAAGGGATTGACTCATCTCCCTAAACATGATGCATACGGCGAACCGCAATGTGCGTACGGTCACGGGGTCTTAGGAGGTCCTCGGAAGGTGGGCCCGAGTCACCTACGAGTGCTCGTAGGTGAGAGGACTCACTCATCCAAGGGGGAACCTAACAAATGGTTTCAATAGCGTATGCAATGGGCCTAGGTGCCCGAAATGTATGCACAAGTGATAGATGAAACCAACAGGGCGACCAAATGGCCCTCGGCAAGTCGCGGCGGCTGTATACGCCGCGACCTTATCGCGACAGGGCGACCTGCCGCGATAGGAACAGAGGTAGGGCTGTTCAAACTTCGGTTCAAACCGAAAAACCGAACCGAACCGACCGGTTCGGTTCGGTTCGGTTCGGGTTGGGTCCCTACCTAGTTCAGTTCGGTTCATTTTTTGAAACCGAATGAACCGATTATATATATAATATATATTATTTACTCAAACAGAGATAGCACAGTTGGTGAATGCTTGGGCGGGCGCTTTCGGCTTGGCGCGGGTTCGAAACTGGGTTTCCTCGTAATGGATTTTCCCAAATAGTGAACTTTCAAGGCTGGCATTTCGATCGAACGATATTGGGGCCAACGTTCCCCCCTTTGGCCAAAACCTGTAGCAAACCTGGGTTTCGAACCCAAACCTCGGTGGGAGGGTTAGCGCCTTGGCCATTGGGGCAGGCGCGCTATGGCGATATAAAATGTATTAGAATTCGTTTAAACCGAACCGACCGGTTCGTTGGTTCGGGTTGACCTTGGAATTCGTTCGGTTCGGTTTGGCCAAAAAATGGACCAACCCGACCGAACCGAACCGTGTTCAGCCCTAAACAGAGGCCCGAAAACACCAAAAGGTCCTCAACTAACTCAACCAGACTACCCTCTCAAATGAGAAATAACACAAAAATAGTAAATCAATACCATATGGACCAAGAAGCACACAAAACTGATTCATGAGTCAAAACAGTAACATACAAAGCATATCTGATTACGCGACGCGACCTTGTCGCGCCCTAGCGATACGCCGCGACTCGAACCGAAAACTTACAAGTGAAAATAAAAGGAAAATCCAGACCCTAGCAGGATTCTGACATTCATAAACGCGACAACATATGATACAGGAAGAGAAAAGAGGATACATGATCTCGTGAACACAGGATAAAGCAGATATGAGGGGAAACAGCACGGACCTGATAACGCGTCCTCCACCAACGACGCGACCTGATCGCGTCGCCGCGATAGGTCACGACAAGAACAGAACACGAAAAACACAGGGAACAAAGAACAAGAGACTAACAGGCACTAAGACGAGAACAAAGAAGAAAACATGGCAAGCAAGCAGTCAAAATCCACGAGGTGGCAGTGAAGGTCCCACCGTGATCTCCAAAAGGTGTAATCACGGGGATTGACGCCCCCCCTCGACACGAACAAGTGCTAAATCTAGTGGTGTGTGAACATGGATGTGACCGCCACCTAGCAAGCTGCCTTATAAATAGAAGATGAAGACGGCTAACTTAACTAGGAAGAGGAGAGAGAAAAGGGGGGCGGACCTGGTGTCGCGGTGGCCGTAGCGGTCGCGACAGTGCTGATAACGCGACGCTTATGCCAGTCACGTTTCTTATCGCGTCATCCTCCTCCGCACCGCGTTCTATGTATGCGGGAGTTGTTGAAGTGTGGACCTTCTTCTCATCTTACAGCCAGCCGGAAGGCAAGAGCTCCTCGTGGATGATGCTTGGATGCCTGCCACAAAGAAAACAACAAAAGGAAGCCCTATTAGAACACGTTAAACGTAGTATCTACTCTAAATAGAAAGGAAGAATGGGATTATGGAGGGAACAAACCTGGGGGGTTTTTAAACCCCTTTGGGTGTAGGAAAATGTGGGTGTGTGCTGAATATGATCTATCTAAGAATAACATGAAAAATGCATGCAAAAGAAGGGGAAAGGAAAGGGAGATAGTGAGCCCCATTAGGGCGACTCCTTGGCATGGCTGCAGCTCGAAAGATCGTCCAAAAAGCTTCAGGAGGGTGCTGGAGTCGCCCTTCTCACGTCCCGTGCTCCATGAATGATGAAATAGGTTGCTTTGATGGAGAGGGATGTGAAGGAAATGAGGAAAAGGGTTGCTGCAAGGCTAAGTCTTTGGTCAAAGAGATTTTGGCAGCCCTTCGGGTAACAATGAGGCTCTCCCCCGTCCTTGAGGAGGGGCCTCTTTTATATAGAGCCATGAGAGAGAAATGGGAGATATTATCTCTTAAAATGGTCAAAATTCGGAATGGGAGATAATGGCCATTTAAAATTGCAGGGAGAGTCCAAGGATCCTCACAAGAGTCCCTAGGGCTGAAATCTCGCCCAAGGGGTTGAGATATTCCCTAGGGATAAAGCTGGGTCAATAGGAGGATAAATAGGAGGTTGTTGCGGAGTCTGGTGCGCTCAGGCGATGTCGCGGCGTATCATGGGGTCGCGACTATAGACGCGACGGGGGAGGGGCGTCGCGACAGTAAGCCCACGTTCATGGATATCATGCATGGGCTGTCGCGGCATCCAGAGCCGTCGCGACTAGAGTCGCGGCGCTACGATATGTCGCGACTATGAAATCGAATTATTTTGCATTTATCAGCCAGTTACATAAAAGATATGGGTTATGATTGCATAAGGACTCTCCAAAATGATAATGGGCGGGATTTCAAGGCAACTTTAAATTGCTAATGGGCTCAATCAAGGCTAATGATGGGCTCAAATTGAGTGACCAACTAGGGGCTAACTAGGATAACATGAAATGTGGTTCAACCCATTAGTCGGAACCGGTGTCTATAATATTCTGCTTGTTCAAATATGTTTTCATGATATAATATTTGGTTCTACTGACGAATCTCTTTGCATGTATTTTTGAGAAGCTTATGCAGGGGAATTCAAAATGAACATGATGGGAGACTTAACTATTCCCTTGGACTGCAATCAAACAAGGAAGGAAGGCATCCACATCTGTCCCGCTAAGTACATCAAAGAACTCTTAAAGAAGTTTTGGGTTTCGATAATCCAAGCCCCTGTCAACACCCATGAGCACATCAAGGATGGACAGTGACAAGGATGGAATAAGATAGATCAAAAGATCTACAAGGTATGATAGGTTCATTACTTTACTTAACTGCCAGTAACTATATATTGTTTGGCATATGCATGTTTGCTAGTATCGGCAGACCCGAAGGAATCTCCACCTAATTAGTGTTTAAAAGAATTTTTCAGATATTTAGCCAAACTCATGCTTAGGTTTATGGTATCCAAAACCTTGTTAGTTATGGATGTCCTCAAGCCAATCATAACTTGTACAATCTTGTTCTTTGATAATAATAATAAGGCTTTTATATTCATTATGTGTAATTCGTTTATCGTTTCATTATGAAGTCCATGAATATACGCAATGGATATTAATTATGATGAGATCATAACAATGAGATTAATATCCTTTAAACGTATATTCTTAATTGTTCCTAGTCGGAGGATATTCAAGAAGGACATTGAATATCCGGTTAGACTAGTATAGATTGCACCTGCTCATATGATGAGGGTGACTGGTCTCATAGTCACTTGTGTGGAGACACTAAGGTGAATCTGTAGGTGCTCATTGGAGAATGAGTTCACTGAACTGATCCGTTATGAATCGCTGGATGGTAATGTTACCTAACTGTCAACCAGCTAGATTCATTGTCACAGTGGCGTGATTGGTCCTTAGACCTGAGACACCAAGGACACCTTGTTGGTGGACTTCTGGGTTTTGACCTTGACTTATAGATCTCTAGCCATGAGGTCTTAATCAGTTAAGTGATCGGATCTAGCGGAATACCTTCGAAGGTGATTGTGTGGTCAATATGGGATCGCTCGCTCTCGGTAATAGGAGAGTGAATGCTCTACGGAAGGATGCCTGATAGTCCCTGGCCAGGGCAAGACTACTTATCAGAAAAGGAGTTTTCTGATATTGTTATGCGGCATCTAAACCAAGTGAGTACACACATTAGGGTTTGACAGTTGACCATACCCTAAGTGCACTCGGGAGCATTGTACGAGCGAAGGATTAAGTCACGTGGTAACTGATGATACAAAAGGTTCCTTGAATGGGTTGCTGAACCCCAATGCTTTCCAGGATCAAGTGGTGTTGCTTGGCACCCAACTTGATTGGAAGCCCGGTCAATTATCGTGAGACGATAATTGATTGTGTAATTAATTAATATGAGATGTTAATTAATTACCATAAGTCAATAAAGAGTTATTGAGCTTAATGGGCTGAAAACTGGACTAGCAGTTGGGCCTAGAGGGTCACACGCATAAGAGTTCCGAGCAGACTGGGCAAGGTGTTCTTTATAGACAATGACTGGGTTTTTGTGAAAAACCGCGGTGTCTATAAATATACGCTGAGAGTTAAACCCTGGGCCAAGCTCCAGGCTTAACCCTGGCCGCCCCCCTCCTCTCTCTCTCCCAGGGCGCCCCCCACCCTCTCTCTCCTCTCTTCGGCACATGGTGGAGCTGAGATCCGGGAGACGCGTGGAGAACGAGGAGATCCCGTCTGCGTCCGGAGCTCGCGTGGATACGTCTAGAGGCCGGACACTTGAACGGCTTGAAGCACCGGCGCCTCCTGCGCCACCTCCTCCCCGGATTCGGGAGTTACGCAACCCCGCAAAGGTAAAGATGAGATCTGCCTGTGCGTGGTTTACCGTTTAGTTCGATTCCGACGGCCGGCAACGATATCTACCTGAGGGATTCGCGTTTCCGCTGCGCTCTATACGAAACCTTACAGTGGTATCAGAGCCAGGTTGCTGGTACGTTCGGAATCGGCGTCTCATGTATGATATTTCATGTGTTTTGTCGATTCGCGTTGTGCACAAGTCGCCAATTTTGTCGTGTTCGTGGGTCGCACATGGGATGTGCACTTGCCGCTTGGTACATGGAAGGTGTTCTGGTACCAAGGGCTTCCGAAGAACCCCTCGTGCCATCGTTTGGCCACCCGTGGAGGTCGTACGGGCGCCTGCAAAGTGCCGCCGTCGCACTGGTTGTAGCTTCTTGGACAGTCCAAGAAGTGGCGATTTGCAGGTTTGTAGGGTTTTTCGGGGTTTTCTGGGTGCCCAGGGAGAAGGGCGGCGAGGTCCGGCGCCGGCGGCGCCGTCCGCGGCCGCCCGGGGCGGCGCGGTGCCCCCCCCCCCCCCCCCCCCGCCCTGCGAACCAGGGCGGCGGCGGCCTAGGGCTCGCCCTCGGGCGAGCCCTAGCGGGCGGAGGGGGCGACCCCGCGGGTCGCCCCCGCGGGCCCTGGGTCCGGTGACTTACCCGGACCCAGGGCGGGGCCCGGGCCACCCGCGCGCCCCACCGGATCCGGTCCCCCCCCCCCCTTCCCCCTTTTAATTTTTAAAATTGTTTTAATTGTTTTTAAATTGTTTAAAACATTTAAACAGGTTTTAAAATCCCAGAAAATTCTGAAAATTATTTTAAGAGTTTTAAAATTGTTTAATCTCTGTAAATTAATTTTCAGTTGTTTGACCCATTGCTTAATTAGTTTAAGGAAATCTAAAATTGTTTTAGTTATTCCTACTATCTAATTAAAGCATGTTAATTGATTTAGAAATGTGATTTTTAAATTAATTAACTGTACATCTTGGCGACTTCATGCAGTAACGCTGAATGACGTTTATCTAATGTTGATTAGATGTATCCATGTTAGCTAAATTGTTTAGTTAAATGGTTTTCAAAATATAATTATTATATTTTTGAAGTAAAATATTTCAGAAGTAATTATGTGATAATTGCTTGTTGATGCATGTGATGTGTGTGGATGGATGGTCATGGACTTAGATATCATGTGATGAATGTTATGGTTAATGGCAAATGATGTAATTTATGAGGACTGCGTGCCTCCCTCTCTCCCTCTATTAAATCCGGGTTGTACATTCTATCTCCCTCCTGTTATGTACTCCCCTTGACTTGTTCAAGGTTTCTTATTATTATCTGATGTACATTTATGGGCCTGCGAGCCCAATTTAAATATTACTTGTAATTATAAGAAGCGGATTGGCGGAGATGGAGGAGAGTACCATGCAGGACCTTCATGGAGATAAAGTTACATCAAGCTAAAGCATCAGATGCGGGGCTGCCATTTGTTCACCATATTTGTGGATTACCAACTGGCTCTGGTAATGCCACTCTAGGTTAAAGTCCATGATCATCCATCGTTTTTCTTCATATATTTGATATGTGTGGAATGTGCTATGATATATATAATTAAATATATGATATTCCAAATTCTATATATCAATAGCACGCAGATATAGAGACCAAGATAAAATATGTCAAAATCCCTCCTCGTTCAAACTTTAAGCCGTAGCGTAATCATTTAGAATGAATTACGTGGCCCTCCATCATTATAGTTTTAGGATTGCCATTAGATCGGGCAAGTTTGTTGTGCTATCCACAAGGCTTGTCAAGTCTAATGACAGACTAAAACTATGGCATGATGATGCCTTAAACGGGGTAGAGGACCGGTGTAGCTTTGTTGTGCTATCCACAAGGGCTACATCCAAATCTATGCTCGTTACGTAATGATGGTATTGCTTAGACTGGATTTAATGACTTGTTGTGCTATCCACAAGGTCATTAAAATTCAGGGGCCAAAATAAGATCGGATATTGCAAGAGTTGCAAGTGTCAAGGGTTGACCGCTTTCAGATCATAGTATGGTTTGTTGTGCTATCCACAAGATCATGCTATGAGTCTGTGAGATTCCGATCCCCACTAGGAGACCGTCGGTGTCTCCCATTCTGTATATCTGAGGGTTATACAGTCTGCCGGAAAATAGTGGGAGCTAATCTTGATTAAAGTCCTAATCTAGATTTAATTATTATTATGAACATCTGCTAATTGTGTTTACATTTCCTTTATAGGCAAAAATGTCGTCAGGTAACCCACTCCGTGGCATACTGGATGCCAACAGATTGACAGGCCCGAACTACTCGGATTGGCTCAGAAACCTGAAGATTGTCCTCAGGTCTGAGCGCATTGCCTATGTCCTGGAGGGAGATCCCAGCTGAACCACCCCTTGATGCACCTGAAGGGGAAACGCTTGAGTTTGCGAAGTGGAAGGAGGATTCCACTCTGGCCCAATGCTACATGCTTGCCTCAATGAGCAATGAGTTGCAAAGGCAGCATGAGAACATGGATGCTAGATCCATCATGCAGCACTTGCAAGAGCTCTTTGAAGAGCAGAGCAGGGTGGAGAGATATGAGATATCCAAGGCCCTGTTCAGAGCTCGCATGGCAGAGGGGTCTTCAGTACAGACTCATGTGCTGAAGATGATAGAGTGGATTGAGAGGCTCGAGGGGCTTGGTTTTCCTCTTGACAAGGAACTAAGCACGGACCTCATTCTCCAGTCACTTCCAGATTCATATTCCCAGTTCATTGTGAACTTCACAATGAACAAGATTGAGGTGAGTTTAGCTGAGATGCTCAACATGCTAAAGACTGCTGAGGGCAACCTTAAGAAGGAAAAGCCCACTGTTCTCATGGTTGGAAAGTCCAACAAGAAGAGGAGAGCAGGGCAAGCCTTTAAGAAAGGCAATGCAAAGAAGCAGTCTAAGCAGAAACAAAAGAAGGACATAAGCAAAGGAGAAGAAAAGGGCGAGTGCTTCCACTGCAAGAAAAAGGGCACTGGAAAAGAAATTGCAAGGACTACCTTGCAATGAAGGCTCAGGAGAAGCAGAAGCTTGGCGAAGCTTCAGGTATCTATATGATAGATCTTCACTTGTCTATTAGAGATTCTACATCTTGGGTTTTAGACACTGGATGTGCTTCTCATATCTGCAATGATGTGCAGGTGCTGACAAGTAGAAGGAAGCTGAGCAAGGGCGAGGTGAACTTGAGGCTTGGAAACGGCACAAGTGTTGGTGCACACACTGTGGGGACAGTGAAGCTCAAGTTACCCTCAGGAGATTTACTTTTATTAGATGATTGCTATTTGTGCCTAGCATCATTAAGAACATTATTTCTGTTTCTTGTTTAGACAGAGTTGGATACAAGTTTACCATTGAGAACAATAGTTGTTCAGTTTATTTGAGAAATAAACTAGTTGCTTTAGCAAATTTGGTGAATGGTTTGTATCTACTTGATGTTTCTTATGATAATCTCCACGTTGATGTTTCTCCTAAGAGAAGTAAGAATAGTGTGAACACTGCCTACTTGTGGCATTGTAGGCTTGGTCACATTGGCGAGAATAGGCTTCAAAAGTTGCATAAGAATGGATACTTGGATCCATTTGATTATGAATCATATGCAACTTGTGAATCCTGTTTAATGGGTAAGTTGACCAAATCTCCATTTAGTGGACATGGAGATAGGGCCAAGGACATATTGGAACTAATACATTCGGATGTATGTGGTCCAATGTCTACCCAAGCCAAGGGTGGCTACTCATACTTCATTACATTCACGGATGATACTCAAGGTTCGGATTTGTTTACTTAATGAAGTACAAATCTGAAGCCTTTGGGAAATTCCAAGAATTTAAGAATGAAGTTGAGAAGCAAACTGGAAAGAGTATTAAAATCCTACGGTCAGACCGAGGAGGTGAATACTTAAGTACAGAGTTCACACAATTCTTAAAGGACAATGGTATCCTTTCTCAATGGACTCCTCCCTATACACCACAGATGAATGGTGTATCGGAAAGGAGAAATCGTACCTTGTTGGACATGGTGCGATCCATGATGAGCCGTTCACAGTTACCAGTTTCCTTATGGGGATATGCGCTAGAGTCAGCGGCATATCTGCTGAACAGGGTTCCCAGTAAATCTGTGTCTTCCACTCCATATGAGATATGGAAGGGTAGAAAGCCTGATTTTAAACATGTTAAAATCTGGGGCTGTCCTGCCCACGTGAGGAGACATGACCCAGATAAACTGGAATCTAGAACCGATAAGTGCAGATTTGTTGGATACCCAAAAGAAACGTTTGGGTACTACTTTTACCATCCTGGTGAACAAAGAGTGTTTGTCGCCAGGAGAGCTGTCTTCTTGGAAGAGGAGTACCTTACCCAAGAGGACAGTGGGAGTAAATAGATCTAGAAGAGGTTCTAGATCCACAAATTGTGCAAAGTCCACCAGGTGAAACATCGGTTCCGGAACCTGTTCAGGATATACACACATTCAGCGTAGGTCTGGTAGAGTACCTAGACAGCCTGAAAGATATGTTGGACATATCAGTGAAGGCATGTCTTATGATGAGGATGATGATCCAAAGACCTACCAAGAGGCTGTTGATTGTCCTCAGTCAGGGAAATGGCGAGATGCCATGAATTCTGAGATGCAGTCCATGTACACCAACCAAGTTTGGAACTTGGTAGACTTGCCCGAAGGTATTGTACCTATTGGGTGCAAGTGGATCTTTAAGAGAAAGATCGGTGCAGATGGACAGATCGACACTTATAAGGCAAGGTTGGTGGCAAAGGGGTATCGTCAAAGGCAAGGAATTGACTATGACGAAACTTTCTCACCAGTTGCCATGATAAAGTCGATCAGAATTCTTCTTGCCATTGCTGCATACTTTGATTACGAGATCTGGCAGATGGATGTAAAAACCGCTTTCCTTAATGGAAACATTGAGGAGGAAGTGTATATGATACAACCTGAGGGTTTTACATCCAAAGAGTGTCCAGACAAAGTATGCAAGCTTCAAAGATCCATCTATGGATTGAAGCAAGCTTCTCGTAGTTGGAACATAAGGTTTGATGAGGCTATCAAATCTTATGACTTCATTAAGAATGAAGATGAACCATGTGTGTATAAGAAAGTCAGTGGGAGTGCTATCACTTTTCTCGTACTTTACGTTGATGACATCTTACTCATTGGGAATGATGTAGGGATGTTATCATCAGTAAAGGTTTGGTTGTCAAAGAACTTCTCCATGAAGGATTTGGGAGAAGCATCCTACGTATTGGGAATACGTATCTATAGAGATAGATCTAAGAGGATGCTTGGCTTGACCCAATCCATGTACATAGATACCATTGTCAAAAGGTTTGGCATGGAAAATTCCAAGAGAGGTCTCATACCTATGAGACATGGGATTATTCTCTCTAAGGAGCAGTCTCCTAAGACTCCTGAAGAGAGGGCAGCCATGGATAGAGTCCCCTATGCCTCGGCTATAGGGTCTATCATGTATGCCATGCTATGTACAAGGCCTGATGTGGCATTTGCTCTAAGTGTTACGAGCAGATATCAGGCAAATCCAGGTGAAACACACTGGATGGCTGTGAAATGTATCCTTAAGTACTTGAGAAGGACTAAGGATATATTTCTGGTCTATGGAGGAGGGGACTTGAAACTTCGGGCATATACTGACTCGAGTTTCCAGTCAGATCCAGATGATAGCAAGTCTACATCTGGGTTTGTGTTCACTTTGAACGGGGGTGCAGTGAGCTGGAAGAGTTCCAAGCAAGAAACCACTGCAGACTCGACGACAGAAGCTGAGTACATTGCTGCAGCTGAAGCCGCCAAGGAGGCAGTGTGGATGAAGAAGTTCATCACCGACCTTGGTGTGGTGCCAGGTGACTCTGATCCAATCCCATTGCTGTGTGACAACAATGGGGCCATTGCGCAAGCGAAAGAGCCGCGGTCTCATCAGAAGTCGAAGCACATTCTGAGGCGATTTCACCTGATCAGGGAGATAATCACTAGAGGAGATGTACTGGTGGAAAGAGTTCCTTCAGTCGACAACATTGCAGATCCATTGACGAAGCCTCTGTCTCAAATTGTGTTTGAGCGCCACCTAGAGTCTATGGGTTTAAGACATAAAGGTGATTGGCTTTAGTCCAAGTGGGAGATTGTTAGTTATGGATGTCCTCAAGCCAATCATAACTTGTACAATCTTGTTCTTTGATAATAATAATAAGGCTTTTATATTCATTATGTGTAATTCGTTTATCGTTTCATTATGAAGTCCATGAATATACGCAATGGATATTAATTATGATGAGATCATAACAATGAGATTAATATCCTTTAAACGTATATTCTTAATTGTTCCTAGTCGGAGGATATTCAGAAGGACATCGAATATCCGGTTAGACTAGTACAGGTTGCACCTGCTCATATGATGAGGGTGACTGGTCTCATAGTCACTTGTGTGGAGACACTAAGGTGAATCTGTAGGTGCTCATTGGAGAATGAGTTCACTGAACTGATCCGTTATGAATCGCTGGATGGTAATGTTACCTAACTGTCAACCAGCTAGATTCATTGTCACAGTGGCGTGATTGGTCCTTAGACCTGAGACACCAAGGACACCTTGTTGGTGGACTTCTGGGTTTTGACCTTGACTTATAGATCTCTAGCCATGAGGTCTTAATCAGTTAAGTGATCGGATCTAGCGGAATACCTTCGAAGGTGATTGTGTGGTCAATATGGGATCGCTCGCTCTCGGTAATAGGAGAGTGAATGCTCTACGGAAGGATGCCTGATAGTCCCTGGCCAGGGCAAGACTACTTATCAGAAAAGGAGTTTTCTGATATTGTTATGCGGCATCTAAACCAAGTGAGTACACACATTAGGGTTTGACAGTTGACCATACCCTAAGTGCACTCGGGAGCATTGTACGAGCGAAGGATTAAGTCACGTGGTAACTGATGATACAAAAGGTTCCTTGAATGGGTTGCTGAACCCCAATGCTTTCCAGGATCAAGTGGTGTTGCTTGGCACCCAACTTGATTGGAAGCCCGGTCAATTATCGTGAGACGATAATTGATTGTGTAATTAATTAATATGAGATGTTAATTAATTACCATAAGTCAATAAAGAGTTATTGAGCTTAATGGGCTGAAAACTGGACTAGCAGTTGGGCCTAGAGGGTCACACGCATAAGAGTTCCGAGCAGACTGGGCAAGGTGTTCTTTATAGACAATGACTGGGTTTTTGTGAAAAACCGCGGTGTCTATAAATATACGCTGAGAGTTAAACCCTGGGCCAAGCTCCAGGCTTAACCCTGGCCGCCCCCCTCCTCTCTCTCTCCCAGGGCGCCCCCCACCCTCTCTCTCCTCTCTTCGGCACATGGTGGAGCTGAGATCCGGGAGACGCGTGGAGAACGAGGAGATCCCGTCTGCGTCCGGAGCTCGCGTGGATACGTCTAGAGGCCGGACACTTGAACGGCTTGAAGCACCGGCGCCTCCTGCGCCACCACCTCCCCGGATTCGGGAGTTACGCAACCCCGCAAAGGTAAAGATGAGATCTGCCTGTGCGTGGTTTACCGATTTAGTTCGATTCCGACGGCCGGCAACGATATCTACCTGAGGGATTCGTGTTTCCGCTGCGCTCTATACGAAACCTTACAACCATGTCAAATTAATTTGATAGGATACTCTGATGCTGACTACGCTGGATGCAAAATCGATAGAAAAAGCACTAGTGGCTGTTGTCAATTTCTTGCAGGATGTCTGATATCATGGTCCTCAAAGAAGCAAAATTCAGTAGCACTGTCTACAGCTGAAGCTGAGTACGTGGCTGCTGGAAGTTGTTGTACACAACTTCTATGGATCAAACAGCAACTTGAAGATTATGGGCTACATATCAAGGCAATCCCCTTATTATTATGCGACAACACCAGTGCCATAAATCGCACCAAGAATCCAGTGCAGCATTCAAGGAAAAACACATTGAGGTTAGATATCATTTTATTCGTGATCATGTATTAATGGCAACATAAATATTTCATTTATTGATACAAATAATCAGTTAGCAGATATCTTCACAAAGGTCTTACCTGAAGAGAGGTTTACATATCTTAGAAGGGAATTAGGCATGTGCAAATTGTGAAAGATTATTTGTACAAAACTGAAATATAAATTATCAGAGTGTTAATTATTTTTCCTCCCTGAATTGAAGCAAATTTCCACAAATTTGTTTTGGTCATTTCTGGCGATTCGCTATTTTATAAGCTTCTATTCCTATCGAACTGGTCGTTTTGTCATTTTTCTGCCATCAAAGCGCCTCCGATTTCGGAAAAATTCATTATTCCTTTGATACACCCAAAATCCATGTGGTAACGATTCACATCCCCTCTTCCTCTCCTTCTTTCTGCTTGAGGCGATACCCTATCGACTCCGGCATCGACTCTCCGAGCTTTCAAGATCCAAACTCCTTCCCCCGAGAAATTCCTTGAGGGTTTCTGCTCCTCTCCTCACTCTAATCTTCCAGAAACCTTCTCCATTCAAATCCATGGCCGCACCTGTTGTTTCCGGCAGCGTTGGGGGCTATGGAGCCGAGTTCCTCACAGCGGAGCAGCAGGAAAGGTTCACCTTTGTGAAGACGAAGCTCTGTGGAAACAAGGCAGTAGATATTGCAGACTTGGAAAAGAATGGGATGCACAGCATCGTGGCAGCTATGGAAAGGATGAAGTGGATGGAAATTGCAACTTTCTCTGAGGTAAGCTATCCAGATTTGGTGAAAGCTTTCTATGTTTGCTTGAGAACTGAGGCGGACGGGTCCTTGACATCATCTGTCAAAGGTACCCAGATTAGAATCGATCATGAGCTTTTGAGGTCTCTATTTGGTGTTTGCACCACTGATCGCAGTGGGATTCACACTGTGGATACCCAGGCAAAGGGTCTAGGGATTGTAGGTCCCGAGTTTCGGTTGAAGGATGGAAAACTTGATATTAATCAGGTGAATGCATTCAACCATCTATTGCACTTTATAGTTTGTCAAATCTTGGTTCCAAGGAGTGCTACATTCTCCACATGCACTAAAGCTGATTCGGACATGATGTTCTGGGCCATCCAGAACAAGGAGATAAACATGGCTGAAGTTATTTTGGAGCGAATGAAGTTTGCTCATGCTCAGATATGGGACACAAGAGCAAATTAAATGTGTCTCTGCCATATGACCATCTGCTCACTAAAGTATTCAAACATTTTGGCATAATTTGTCTGGGGCAATAGTAGAGAAGATGGGGCAAGCTATCCGCAGCAGAAATTTAAGGAAAAGCGGATTTTCTGTGATAAATGGTGTATGAACCAAGACTTCTGTGGCTGAGGGTGAGGCCATAATTGGCGAAGCCAAGAAGTCCAAGAAGAGGTTGGAGAGGCTGCAGTTCTATTGAATCAAGAGG
Source organism: Colocasia esculenta (assembly GCA_014218235.1). Taxonomy (NCBI): domain Eukaryota; kingdom Viridiplantae; phylum Streptophyta; class Magnoliopsida; order Alismatales; family Araceae; genus Colocasia; species Colocasia esculenta. The sequence goes on along the minus strand of CM024754.1, from coordinate 12,640,604 downwards.
AATCAGCAGCAGTACCTGATGCTCCAATTGATCTAGAAAGTGCTAGGAAGAATCTCAACTTGTTCAGGAGAAGTCAGCAGAACATGCAGCAGCACCAGCAGAAGAGCAAGCAGCAGATTTATTCAAGAAATTGTTGTGGAAATCAGTCCCAGTGAAAGAAGGATAGAGGATATTCCTCTAGAGCACCTCGTGCCTGTAGAAGAATTTCAAGAGATTGCCCCTCCTTCTTCTAGGATAGGGTCAGTCCTCCGAAGAGCACTTGAGTTCATTCCAAGCACTCAAGATGTGGAAGAGGTTGCTAGCTAGAAAGAAGAAGTTGTGGCATCAGGCCACACTGAAGAAGTAGTGGAGGATGCTCCCATTCAGGGGGAGCAAGAAATTACTGTTGAAGAAGATCAAATGGAAGATGCTCCTACTCAGGGGAGCAAAATCAAGAAATGAGGTTATGGTATCCGGCCACAATGATATTCAGATGGAAGATCCTCCTGTCCCGGAGGAACAAACAGCAGCTGTCCATGATGATACTCCCATGGAGGATGCCCCTGCTGAAGGTGAGATTTTGGGTGAGAAGGGAAGTGAGCCTCAGGGGGAGAGAACTGAAAACCCCCCAGAAAATCAATTCAGAGAAGGAGAAACCGCCAGTTCCTCAGATTCAGATGAGCAAGATGATCATGTTGATCAACAGGAACCAGTGGACAAGGCAAGGGAGAAAGGAAAGGAAGTTGCTTCAGATATTCCTCTCCTTACAGATGCTCCTCATCAGAGGCCATAGAGACAGAAAATTGTTATAAATCTGAAGCCTGTGATAGAGAGATTGGATGCCCAAGGTGAAATACTATGCTCTGTGCAATCAGATGTCAACTCAATCTTTATGAGCCAGGCATCGGCAGCAAAAGAGTTGTCACAGGTAAAGAATTCTATCAGATGGTTTAATAAAGAATTAGGGAGCATGAAGACTATGCTTTCAGATTTTTTGAAGGATGTAAGAGCACCAGCACCTCCTGCTCCTCCACCACCTGCTCCTCAGCCATCTGAGGGAGCTGAAGAAGATGTTCCTAGACCATCAGGTCTGTGCCCACAGAAGAGTCAGGGCCATCCGGGCCATCTGTTGTTGAAGAAGCTCCTCGGCCAACAGGGCCATCAGCTGAAGGGCCAGCAGGGCCAGTTGAGGAAATGTCAAGGCCACCCGGGCCAGTGGAGACTGAGTCTGAGCAGATTCGGTAGAAGAAGAAGTTGTTGCTCCAAGCCCCCACTCCTTCACCCATTCAGACACCAGCCCTTCCTTCTCCACCCTCATCCTCCACAGCACCACCAGCTCCACCTACTTTCAAACAACCACTACCAAGAAACATCTCTTCACCTACTCCATTTCCTTCACACTCCCCTTCATCCCCTGTCTCCTCCACTCACATCCCTCCAGCCTCCTCATCAGCTGGAGCCTCCTCATCCTCTGGTCCCTCTTCTTTAGGACCAACAGATATACCTCCTTCTACCTCACATTCTTTTCTTCATCCTACTCCTCCTCCCTCCTTTATTACAATTATTCTGGAGGATGCTAAGGTTGATGGTCCCTTTCTTGGGGCCATCAAAGATGAGTTTGAGGAAGCCATTCTCCGATCTATTCTGAAGGTTGGAGAACATGTTCATAGAACAGACTCTTCTAGTCCTGTTCACAAGAAACGCAAAGTCACCTCCACTTCCTCTAAATCCTCTGATCCTCGTTATCCCCCTTTATGGTTTTCTCTGGAAATGGACACCAAAAATAAATCCCTTTATAGAGAATTCCTCCAAAAGGTTGTTTTTACTTCTATTTTCAATCTCCCTCATCTAGATCTTACCGATCATCTTAATGTCATTTTACCTTATACTTCTCTTTCCAAATTCATAAAATCCAAAATCTTCTCTCTAGTCGAATCCCAAGCTGAAGAGCAGTAGGCTTGAGGGCATAAAGCTCTGTACAATAAATTCCTTCTTGCCAGATCTGCCAGGTTCCCCCCCAAGGACCATTCCCTGACATTATCCGAATGGTTCCTGATCCATCACAAGGACACCTGGGCTCCCTTCATTCAAAGGAGATCAAGATGATCCGACACTTTAAAATGTTCAATGACCACCAGTATCTTCATCGTCTCTTTGAGATTCAGTTGGGTCAGTTCAAGCAAGCCATTAGAGCACTTGGACTAGATGGAGCTCACAATGAAGCCATCCAAGTTGATTTTGCAACCCTCTAGCTACCTAATTCTACCTTTCTTCCCCCTCTTCACTCTCTGATCATGGATTCCTCTGTAGGCTCAATTATTTTTTAGCGTTTTGCCAGAGTCATGGGCAGACTCAAAGTGCAGAAGGGCTATCTAGTTGCTTTCCACAGATTTCTATTTAGAGAGTATCACCAGGGTCATGTCAGTGTTGATGTTCTTGCTCCAGCCCTGTCAGAGTGTGAAAGACTCTCTCTTGCAGATTGGATCCGATTCTATCCCCTTTCAGCACAGCAACTCACTGATGTAAATGCATCTCAAGCCAGGGAAGGTAATCCTCCAGTGTCAACTGCTACATTTCTGGACATGACTTCATTCACCTTGTTAATGATCCCTTTCAAACTTGGGTTGAAAGATACAAGGTCTTGTAGCCATGCACCAGGAACGGAAGCACAAGCAAATCTTCTACCCTATCAATATAGATCAGTTTCTTGCATGTGCTAGTTTTTGGGAAGGTCAGCTTTTTTAAAACCTCCTTTGACAGAGATCGTTATGCTGACTTCCTTGATGAGCAGTTGGTTCTTCATCTAAGAAGGATGGCTCCCACCATGGGACAAACTTATTCTCTTTCTCCTGGGGTTTTCAAGTTGTTTTTTGAGCAGCAGGAAGAAAAGGCTTGGAAAATTATTTCCCATTATGCCTTTCTTTGTCTCCTGCTTTCTATCTCCATGTACCCTAACAAGAATAATCAAATCATTTTATGTTCTCTCATTTGTCTTTTCTCTCTTTCTTTGTCTTAATACTTTATCTTTTTTGCTTAAATGACAAAAAGGGGGAGAAATATAGCACTTCTGAAATACATCTCTTATGATTCCGAAATGTCAATAGTTTTATTTCTAAATTGTTATTTCAGAACATCTTTGTTTAATGCTATATTTTGTCATCACCAAAAAAGGGGAGATTGATGATCTAATTGTCCCCAAGTATTTTAAACAAATTATTTATCTATTTTGGTGATTAACAAAACTATTCTAACAATTTTCTATAAGTCTTGAGCACAGGAAATAAAAGAAAAAACAAACAAGCCAAACTGGTAAGTATCCTTCATACTAGCAATTTAAACTTCATAGCTTACAAATTTTTCTAAGTACACATCGACTCTCTAGTTGTTATAACGATTTCCTTAGAATCATAACGATTTCCTCATACACATCGATTTCCTCTGAAGTGTAACGATTTTAGTAGAGTCATAACAATTTCATACTCATAAGGATTCGTTATCAAGTTTGGTATCACAACGATTTGCCCTCATAACGATTCGTTAAGTGATCGTAGTGGTTTGTTTTCATAACGATTTCTTAAGTGAGAACAACGATTTGCTCTCACAACGATTCGCTAAGTGATCGCAACGATTTGCCCTCATAACGATTCGTTAAGTGATCGTAACGATTTGTATTCATAACGATTTCTTAAGTGAGAATAACGATTTGCTCTAACAACGATTCGTTAAGTGATTGCAACGATTGTCCTCACAATGATTCGTTAAGTGATCGCATCGATTTGCCCTCACAATGATTCGTTAAGTGATCGCATCGATTTGCCCTCACAATAATTCATTAAGTAATCGCATAGATTTGCCCTCACAACGATTTCGTAAGTGATCATAACGATTTGCTTTCACAACGATTTGCTCGTAACGACTTGGTTCACAACGATTTGCCTATATCGTCATAACGATTTGATCCCTGTAACGATTTGATAAGTTAAACAACGACTTTGTCACTATAACGATTCATTAAGTTACATAACGACTTGGTCGTTGTAATGATTCGATACAGTAAACAACGATTTACTCACATTGTCCTTAACGATTGATTATTAATATATATAACGATTTGTGTATGCATCTGTTTACTTATGAATGCACAACAATTCACTTATTTGCATAACGATTTCATAAGTCATGCATGTAACGATTTCATGGAATATAACGACTTGATATTTGAACTCGTCTCTGAATACGTTGAAAAGTCAAATCATCACGTATATCTCTCTAACAACCATGCATTTATTATGACTGAACATATCACTGCAGTGCATGCAAACGATATCTTCTATTCTCATGCTTATTCTGTAAACATCCTTTTAGAAGAACAGAATGGAATTTCTATTTCTGTATAAAATCAATCTAACGTTGACTGACAACAAGAGACAGCTTAGCTGTCTATTGTTTAAGCTTGTAATGCGTGCAGGACTCTGACAGCACTCGTCATACAACGTTGGACAAAATAGAAGCCAAAGGATATTACAGAAGATCTTCTCTCTTTGCGTGCATGAAAAGCCAAAAGACCATTGAACTTCTACGAGACCATGCAGTCTAACGTAAACCAGAACTTAGAGACAACGGGCACTTCAACGTTCAATTTTCAAATTGAAGATATAAATAGAAGATTGAAGCTCCAGATTAAGATACAGCGCTTACAACCTTCTGTGAGCTTTCCGAAGAGCGAAGCCATGAATCCCATTTGTTCTAGCTCTTGCTCTCTGTGCTAAGTGTAGATCTGTGAGAGAGCCTTTAGTTCTGAGAAGAGTTCTTTGTTGTAGATCTTTTCTTCTCAGTTCTTAGCTTCAGATCAAGTTGTGCTCTATAAGCTTGATCTAGGGGCTTCATCCCTAAACATTTTCTTGTTGTGCCCTTCAGTTGGAAGGAAGACCTGGTGGGTTCCAAGGTGTTGTTCCCTTCGTGTGAAGGAAGACCTGGTGGGTTCCAGGGTGTTGTTCCCTTTGTCTGAAGGAAGACCAGCTGGGGTGCTGGGTGCTGTAGTGTCCTTAAGGGGGACTGTACCCTTGTTAGTGAAATCCTGAGTTGTTGCTCAGGGACTGGATGTAGGATTCCTGTGGAGAGGAGGTCCGAACCAAGATAAATCTTCGTGCAGTGTGTGTGTGCTTATCTTTGCATTCATTTCTTTACTAACACTACCCGCAATCGAAGTGTGTGTGTTGTGAATGTTTTTGTGAACAGGTATTAGTGACCAATTGTTTTTTAAAAAGACCCATTCACCCCCCCCCCCCTCTGGGCTTTCTAGCTGGGCAACACTTCTTGCATGATGGATCTTCCACTACAAGAAAATGCGCATTTATAGACCGAAATTTTTGGTCTCTATTCGGTCACTAATCGGTCACTAAAAGACTCAGAGACCGATTAGTGACCGAATTCGTCCGTGAAGAATTCCTGGTCACAAATCTGTGATTGAAGGGTTTCGGTCACTAATCGGTCACTATTTAGGGACCGAATAGTGACCGATATCAATCGGTCACTAATAGTGACCGATTTCATTCGGTCACTGTTCGGTCCCTATTTTAGAGTCCGAATAGTGACCGATTGAAATCGGTCACTGATAGTGACCGAAAAATTCGGTCACTATTCAGTCCCTAACATAGAGACGGAACAGTGACCGAACGAAATCGGTCACTGATTGTGACCGAAAAAATTCGGTCACTATAGGGACTGAATAGTGACCGAATTTTTTCGGTCACAATCAGTAACTAAAGAAATTCAGTCACTATTCGGTCCCTAAAATAGGGACCGAACAGTGATCGAATTTTTCGGTCACTATCAGTGACGATTAAAATCAGTCACTATTCGGTCCCTATTTTAGGGACCGAATTTCTTCAGTTACTAATCGATCTCTATTTTTTAATATTTTTTTTTAATATATACATTTTTAGGAAAATAACCTGTGTAAAATAAATAACAATGTCCAAAATAATAATTGTCCACAAGAAAAATGTCTACAACACAACAATAATAAAAATATCCACAACACAACAATAATAAATGTCCACAACAATAATAAAATATCGACAACAATAAAATGTCCACAATATCAAAATAAAATGTCCACACAAAATAATAAATGTCCACAAGATAAAAATAATCAAAATGTCTACAACACAACAATAATAAAAATATCCACATACAACAATAATAAAATGTCCACACAAATAATAAAATATCGACAACAATAATAAAAATGTCCACAACATCACAATAATACATACAATAATAAAAATGTCCACAACATCACAATAATAAAATGCCAACAACAATAATAAAAATGTCTACAACAATAATAATAATGAAATGAAAATCATGAATCATCGTCCTCGTGTCATCCTCGTGCTCGTCTCCTCCCACGCCACCCAATGAAGGAACCTACAATACATATAACAATAATAAGTTAAAATAAATACTATTATAAGCAATAACTTATTTTAGAAGCGTAAATTAAATACTATTATAAGCAATAAATTATTTAAATTTATAGATTTTTATTCACTCACCTTCGGTCAATATTTTTGGTCACACTTAAGATGAATTTGAGCATCGAGCTCAAACCGGAAGTCCGAATTGAACTCCGTCAGTTTCCACAAGTCACACTCATCGCCCCGACCGTGCTGGAACAAACCGGAGGCCAATCGGATGAGTATTCTAATTTTGGACCCACAAACCTAAATTTTCATTTGTAAACTAAACTAACTTGTTTATTGTGACTTTGAGCGTCGAGCTCAAACCGGGAGTCCGAATTGAACTCTGTCAATTTCCACAAGTCACACTCATCGCCCCGACCGTGCTGGAACAAACCGGAGGCCAATCGGATGAGTATTTCTAATTTTGGACCCACAAACCTAAGTTTTTCATTTTTAAACTAAACTAACTTGTTTATGTGACTTTGAGCGTCGAGCTCAAATCGGGAGTCTGAATTGAACTCCGTCGGTTTCCACAAGTCACACTCATCGCCCCGACCGTGCTGGAACAAATGGAGGCCATCGGATCAGTATTTCTAGTTTTGACCCCTAAAGCTAGCTAAGTTATTCATTTCTAAACTAAACTAACTTGCTTAATGTGAATTTGAGCGTCGAGCTCAAATCGAGAGTCCGAATTGAACTCCGTCAGTTTCCAAAAGTCACACTCATCACCCCGACCATGCCGGAACACACCGAGGCCAATTGGATGAGTATTTCTAATTTTGGACCCACAAACCTAAGTTTTTCATTTTTAAACTAAACTAACTTGTTTATTGTGACTTTGAGCGTTGAGCTCAAACCGGAGTCCGAGTTGAACTCCGTCAGTTTTCACAAGTCACACTCATCGCCCCGACCGTGCTGGAACAAACCGGAGGCATTTCGGATGAGTATTCTAATTTTGGACCCACAAACCTAAGTTTATCATTTTTAAACTAACTAACTTGTTTATTGTGACTTTGAGTGTCGAGCTCAAACCGGGAGTCCGAATTGAACTCCGTCGGTTTCCACAAGTCACACTCATCGCCCCGACCGTGCTAGAACAAACCGGAGGCCAATCGGATGAGTATTTCTAGTTTTGGACCCCAAACATAGCTAAGTTATTCATTTCTAAACTAAACTAACATGCTTAATGTGAATTTGAGCGTCGAGCTCAAACCGGGAGTCTGAATTGAACTCCGTCAGATTTCACAAGTCCACACTCATCGCCCCGACCGTGCCGGAACAAACCGGAGGCCAATCGGATGAGTATTTTCTAATTTTGGACCCCACAAACCTAAGTTTTCATTTTAAAACTAACTAACTTGTTTATTTTGACTTTGAGCGTCGAGCTTAAACCGGGAGTGCGAATTGAACTCCGTCAGTTTCCACAGTCACACTCGTCGCCCCGACCGTGCTGGAACAAACCGGAGGCCAATCGGATGAGTATTTCTAATTTTGGACCCACAAACCTAAGTTTTTCATTTTTAAACTAAACTAACTTGTTTTATTGTGACTTTGAGCGTCGAGCTCAAACCGGGAGTCTGAATTGAACTCCGTCAGTTTCCACAAGTCACACTCATCCTCCCGACCGTGCTGGAACAAACCGGAGGCCAATCGGAAGAGTATTTCTAGTTTTGGACCCTCAAACCTAGCTAAGTTATTCATTTCTAAACTAAACTAACTTACTTAATGTGAATTTGAGCGTCGAGCTCAAACCGGGAGTCCGAAATGAACTATGTCAGTTTCCACAAGTCACACTCATCGCCCCGACCATGCCGGAACAAACCGGAGGCCAATCGAATGAGTATTTCTAATTTTGGACCCAAAAACCTAAGTTTTAATTTTAAACTAAACTAACTTGTTTATTGTGACTTTGAGCGTCCAGTTCAAACCGGGAGTCCGAATTGAACTCCGTCAGTTTCCACAAGTCACACTCATCGCCCTGACCATGCTGGAACAAACCGGAGGCCAATCGGATGAATATTTCTAATTTTGGACCCACAAATCTACGTTTTTCATTTTTAAACTAAACTAACTTGTTTATTGTGACTTTGAGCGTCGAGCTCAAACCGAGAGTCCGAATTGAACTCCGTCGGTTTCCACAAGTCACACTCATCGCCCCGACCGTGCTGGAACAAACCGGAGGCCAATCGGATGAGTATTTCTAGTTTTTGGACCCCCAACCTAGCTGAGTTATTCATTTCTAAACTAAACTAACTTGCTTAATGTGAATTTGAGCGTTGAGCTCAAACCGGGAGTCCGAATTGAACTCCGTCAATTTCCACAAGTCACACTCATCGCCCCGACCGTGCTGGAACAAACCGGAGGCCAATCGAATGAGTATTTCTAATTTTGAACTCACAAACCTAAGTTTTTCATTTTTAAACTAAACTAACTTGTTTATTGTGACTTTGAGCATCGAGCTCAAACCGGGAGTCCGAATTGAACTCCGTCGGTTTCCACAAGTCACACTCATCGCTCCGACCGTGCTGGAACAAACCGGAGGCCAATCGGATGAGTATTTCTAGTTTTGGACCCCCAAACCTGGCTAAGTTATTCATTTCTAAACTAAACTAACTTGCTTAATGTGAATTTGAGCGTCGAGCTCAAACCGAGAGTCTGAATTGAACTCCGTCAATTTCCACAAGTCACACTCATCGTCCCGACCGTGCTGGAACAACGGAGGCCAATCAGATGATTATTTCTAATTTTGGACCAACAAACCTAAGTTTTTCATTTTTAAACTAAACTAACTTGTTTATTGTGACTTTGAGCGTCGAGCTCAAACCGGGAGTCCGAATTAAACTCCGTCAGTTTCCACAAGTCACACTCATCGCCCCGACCGTGCTGGAACAAATCGGAGGTCAATCGGATGAATATTTCTACTTTTGGACCCATAACCTAAGTTTTTCATTTTTAAACTAAACTAACTTGTTTATTGTGACTTTGAGCGTCGAGCTCAAACTGGAGTCCGAATTGAACTCTGCCAGTTTTCACAAGTCACACTCATCGCCCTGACCGTGCTGGAACAAACCGGAGGTCAATCGGATGAATATTTCTACTTTTGGACCCACAAACCTAAGTTTTTCATTTTTAAACTAAACTAACTTGTTTATTGTGACTTTGAGCGTCGAGCTCAAATCGGGAGTCCGAATTGAACTCCGTCGGTTTCCACAAGTCACACTCATCGCCCTTGTCACGCCCCGAATATTTAGCAGCGGAATAAATACCGGGGGACGTGAACGATACAAACCGGCGTATCACAGTTGAATAGTGCAGAGTCACATTCAGATATAACAACACATTCAAGACTATAATATGGTCACCAATAGTATACTTTAATTCATTTCATTCAACTAGATACAACCTCACATAAGAAGAATTAACCAAGGGTCCATTATTCAAATAACTTTCAGAAAGTTTCACTATTACATAGACTACTCAATTTCTATTTCTAAACTGTCATCTATTCTAGGACGGGTGCTCTTCACTCTTGCCCAGTCCCATCCGACTCCACCGGTTCTTCATCACTACCTGAAAAGGGCAGGATGATAGGGTGAGCGAACTAGCTCAGTAGGATTTATATCTCAATCACGTGCGGGCACTGGTATACATGATTAACATTTAAGTAGGCAGATATGCTTATGAGTATGCTGGCAATGCATGCTTTTCTAACAAGTTGAATGGCAAAGTAGAACGGATATCATATCAGATCAATTGTCGAGTTCCATATACAATGGACAGATAACTCAAGAATAAAATCATGTCAGAAGAGATTGGCCATATTCAAGCAGAGTTCATGTGTTCACAAGAACAAACGTATCATATCATGTCAAGTCAAACTTATCAAGTCAAACAGGAGGCACATATTCACATTCTTGCATGTCAGGTGTGCTATGCCAGCACCAAGAGTCCATACTCCCGCGGTTAACAAGTACGTTGGGCGCTCCTCCCCAGGACCGACAGGGCCCTATTGCACAGGCATTGTATCAAGTTTTGGACCGAAGTCCCACGATGTGCCGAACAAACATATTCATATTATGGCCACAGAGTTTCAATGACAAGCTCATAGTAAAAAGAAACATGATCACTCATAGAGTCAAGGAATGACAACAGCTCAAAAGAACAAGGCAGGATAACGACGCATCTTATGTTTCATAGTTCATTAATGTCTTGACATGAGGGTGTTTCTAAAGATAGATCATATGTAGAACATGTACTTTCCTAACATGTATGCATATGACAATAATCAATTAAACACCGGAAAACATGTAACCATGAAACTCATATGCAAATCATAACATTAACACCACTAATTTCCATACTAATCATGTATTCATCCCCACATTCATATCATATTCTTATCTTATCAATTGACAATAAGCAAGATCACAAGATAATCCAATGATCATAAGAACAATCAAAATTCACATTAGAATCATATTCATATCATTACCATTTCCTTTAATGTTTGATTTATTTTAAGTCCATGCATACTATATATCATCATGTACATGCTTGTAGACATCATGAGATGATTAGACCCAAATTATACAAAAATCTTGTAAGGGTAGTGTCGACACTAGATCAAGTGGTGTCGACACCATGCTCTAAACACAAGACAAAATCATGCAAAACTGGTTAGGTAGTGTCGACACTAGTTCAGGTAGTGTCGACACAGTGCATCAAATATAAGGCAAAAAGGTCAAGTAGTGTCGACACGAGTCCAGGTAGTGTCGACACTAGAGACAGCTCCCAGAACACCTTCTGGTCAAGCTGGGACAGTGTGTCGACACTAGCACAGGTTGGTGTCGACACTAGATCAGCTTCCCAGAACTTTCTGGGTCAAACTAGGATAGTGTGTTGACACTAGATGGGGTAGTGTCGACACTAGAGGGCTTCCCAGAACACTTTCTGGGCTGTTTTGGGACAGCAAGTCGACACTAGCACAGGCAGTGTCGACACTAGTGGCCCTTCCAGAACAAAACACATGGTCAGATGTAACCAGAAAACAGGTCTCATGCAGCGATTCACTTCTAACTCTTATAACTCTCTAACGAATGACATTTGGATAAAATGTTCAACACAAAAGATGAAGAGGACAACTAGTATAAGAACTTTGATGTTAAGTGTTTGATCGAATTCGGTCTTGAATCCCGAGAAAACATATGAAGAAAAAAAAGTCAATAGTAGCCCGAAATCGCAGTATCATGCAGAGACTCTCTTATCATGCTCCTACTCTCTCACTAAGGATTTTTAGACAAAATGTCCAACATAGAAGATGATCTTGACTTTAATTGGAAGAACTTTTATGAATAAAGTTTAGTCAAATTCGGTCTTTAATCATGTGCACAATATGACGAACGAGAAAAGCCCTAACTGTACAAGACTTCGGGAAAATCACCAATACACGATGAATACTCCATGAAAATTGGGCAAATCAAGTGCAAATGATCCTAGAATCAAAGGTAGGTGTTGATTCTCTGGACGCAACAGAGGATGCAGGGGATGAAGCTCCGGATTCTCAGCCTTTCTCCTGCTCCTCAGAAGTTCTTGCTTGCCTCCAAAACGACTCCAACTTCGTTGTTAAACCTTCCCCAAGAGTTTAGGGACGAGTTCTTATAGTTTTAGGATGTTGTTAAGTCCTAATGATGCTAGGAAAGGGCTACGAGCTCTGTTTCCTAGTTTCCAGAAAATCTGGGATTCCTTTACTTAAAAGAGGTAGCCAAGGTTTAGGAAACCACCAATTGGGATTGAGTTCGGTTTTGGCTTACCTTACATAACTACTCATCCATAATATGACCATAAATTACCCTACCCTCAGTAATTACTGCATAATTCCATACATGAATTTTCTGGGCAATTTCATGTCCCAGTTTATTCATATCCTTGGGCCAAATATGCTTTATTGGCCCAATCTTATTAATAGGTCATTAACTCATGGTATTGGAAGTCTCCAATACGTTTATTTATTTTATCCCTCTATAAATTCTGAAATTTTTAAATTGCAAATTTCCGGGGTGTTACAGCCCCGACCGTGCTGGAACAAACCAGAGGCCCATCGGATGAGTATTTCTAGTTTTGGACCCCCAAATCTAGCTAAGTTATTCATTTCTAACTAAACTAACTTGCTTAATGTGAATTTGAGCCTCGAGCTCAAACGGGAGTCCGAATTGAACCCCATCAGTTTCCACAAGTCACACTCATCGCCCCGACCGTGGCGGAACAAACCGCAGGTCGATCAGATTAGTATTTCGATTTTGGACCCCCAACCTAACTAAGTTCTCCCTTTTTTAACTAATCTAACTTGCTTAAGATGAAATTGTGCGTCGATGAAACCAAAGTAAACTTAAACTAACTTAACTAACTTAACTGTTAAAATAAAAAAAGTAAAATAAATGAATTTACTCACGTGAGGGCCTGTGCTGATGTCGATGGTGCTGTCTGAGGAGGAATGCTGACCTGGGAGAGGGCCTAGGAGATAACCTGGGAGAGGGACTGGGAGAGATGGGCCTGGAGTGCATCGGTCACCTGCGTCTGCATCTGGACTAGATGAGTCTCCATCGTCTGGGCTATACGAGACTCCAAACCAGATGTCGTATTTGTAATGAAGCCCATCATGTCACTGGGAGAAGTACATGAGCACCAACTCCCGTGTTGAATGCACTAGTCTGTGAGGCTAAACTGGAGGTGCCAGATAACACCTGCTCGTGTCCATACTGTGCCCAAAACCATACACATGGCCTTTCTTTGGGGCACCGGATGCCGCAACCCATACCTCATGATCTAACTGCGGTTGCTCGTCCTCCCCGGCGTACTTCTCTGTCATTTGTTGACTATACGACTCCTGCAAAAAAAATGACAATGTAAATATTCATCTGTAATGAGAAAAATTAAATAGTGAATATCTTATAAATACTTACCGCAACCTCTCGGGCTCTGTCGCTATAATATTGATCTGTTCCTTTTTTCTCAGTGTTCTATCAAACACCTCCTGAAATGTCGGAAGCCTTTTTAGCTCCTTTTCCTATTTGACAGAAAAAACATGACATAAATAAGTACCTATATAAATAAAAGATAACAGAAACGAACAAATTACTTACCATTCTGGACTGATGGGTCGCAAGGAGACGGACCCACCAGTATGCATGTTGGCCTCTGGATTGGCGGCCCGATTCACTTTCATTATTGTGGATGTTTGTTGCCATCTCTCTGCAGCCCATATGTTGCACAGAGTTTCCCAATAGTCTCTCCTCATCCAACTCAGTGCCCGCTCCCTCCAAAGAGTCAGGTCTGCACTCTGAGAAACTTTCTCTGCATTTTTCCTCACATTATACAGCAAATGCTTAAATTTGATCGGGCGGTCATCGTCCATACTAATCGAGACCGCGCCTCGTCCGAACGACCCGTAAATCGACGATTGCTCTATATAGATAAGAGTTAGTTAACTGACTGTAGGAATAAGAAAACAAATTAATTATAATAAGAAATTACATACCATGAACATCTGATACAACAACTCCTGGACCTCCATCGAGAAATCATTGAATCTATGAATAGGCCCAGAAAAAGTGTGCTTGTATTGCTCTTGTGATAAATTGAGACGCTTGAGCGGGCTCTATTTTATCACTGAAATTAGTAACTAGTTACTATGAATTTATGAACTAAATTCACCTCATCATAAAAGATACACACATGTTTATTACGTACCCTTGATCCACACCTCCCGCAGAGTGCTCTCATAAAAACTGCCTCCCCCCTCCTGGAGACTAACAGCATCCTCGGCACCGAACCTGGACAAAATGCAGAACGACATAAGTAATGTACAAAAATACTAATAATGACTATACAAATAGCCTAAAATTTAAATATACATACCTACTACTGTATTAAGAGAATGTGTAGACTGACCCGAGCCTGTAACATTTTAATGGCATCAGAATCAATGCACAATGAAAGTATAACTTTAAATATACATACCTGCTGCTAGAGGAGGAGACACAGAGGCTGCACCAACAGCTGTAACAAGAATAGAAGGCATAAGTAATGAGCAAGTGTAAACTCACCCGAACCTGTAAGAATTTTATGGCAGAAAGATCAATGCACAATAAAAGTACATCTTCAAATATACATACCTGCTGCTACAGTAGGAGACACAGAGGAAGGACCGGCAACTGTAATAATACTAATAACATTATAATATGTATAAATAATGACTACAAAATACTTGGAAATTGAAATATACATACCTGGTCCTCTAGGTTGAGGAGGTGTAAACTCACCCGAAGGAGGGACAGACGGAGAACTAGAAGCTGTAACAATTTTAATGGCATTAATACTATGCATAAATAATACACAAAGAAAACTACACTAGAAAAATATACATACATGATGCCTGGACAAAACCCTCCCAAGGAGGACCCTCCCAGAACTGGCGCCCGATCGTGCTCCACGCACCATATCTTCATAGGGAACATAAAATATTAATGTTCATTAGTCAATTGCTTATATTGAAAGTGGGCTACTTTAAATATACTCAACAAATGTGAAAAAATTCTACCCATTTTTAATTGATATCCATTCCCTCCTCAGATGATGACGATATATCTAATTCAACCCCATCTTCATCATCATCTTCACATTCATCACCGGTATATTCCTCCTCCTCATCAGAACTTTCACATTCAATATTTGTTCGCCTTTCACTACTGCCTTTCATCTCACGTGGATCGACTTCTTCAACCTCATTTCCTTGAGACAAGGAAATTGGTGCTTCAGATTCGTCTTCTCCAATATGAGTTGTCAACTCTACATTTTCAACAAAGTCTTCTTGAAAGAATTCTGCATTAACCTCTTCAGGTGTCTGATCAGTCATGTCCAATTCATAATCAAAGAATAGTCTTGACTTAACTCTATAAACTACCCACCAATCATTTCGTTCTTTGTTTGTAGATGATGGATAGCTTGTATAGTACACTTGCTGGGCTTGTGTGGCTAAGATGAATGGCTCATAAGTATTCAATTTCGACTTATGCTTAAGCTTGACAATCCCAGGCTGAACTGGGGCTGAAGTGAAAGTTCAGAAAAATGGTCAACAAACATGGCTGCAATTTTCTCATTTCCTTCTACAAAAGAACCATCATCTTTATAAAGTAGAGACAAGGGAATGCCTTCTTTGGGATAGTGCATAAGCATGATATAACTGGCTCTTTTAATTCTGAACTTCAGAAATTGTAGTGCAAGTATTTTGAATATATTTTTTGACTTATATATCCTGAATTAACTATTTACTTATGCTACTACTAGATGGGCATTTTCATATAGACTTTAAATTTCAGATTATAAAGACGTCATTGATTTGGACTTTGTTTGGTGGTTAATGGCTATAGATGATATATAAGTGAATTTATTAAAGTCTAAATAGTAACTTTTTGGCAAGGTTAGAGAATTTTTTTTTCATACTTATTTGTTATTTTTTATTTTCTTAGGGACGTGAATGTTAGTAATTGTATATGTTTCTCACGTTAAGATTTTGTTCATGGTTACTAAAAATTTGGTGAACGGAGAGTGCACCAATAGCAAACTTTGGCTTGTCGATTTTGCTGGAAGTGAGAGGCTAGCAAAGACAATGTGCAAGGGGAGAGGCTTAAGGAAGCTCAAACATCAATAGATCCCTTTCAGCTCTTGGACATGTCATTTCTGCACTTACCATAAAAAAACAGTCATATCCTTACAGGTTTGAGGCTAATAATGTTTATCTGCTAAGGCCCTTTTCTTGTACTCTTTGTACTCACACAATTGAAACTTTTGCAGGAATTCCAAGATAACCCATTTAATTCAAGATTCATTACGTAAGTCAACCTTTGAGAGACTTCTAGTAGACTGCATTAAATGAAAATAATTCAATTTACATTTCCTCAGGTAAGTACTATATCATGTCACTTGCATCAAGATCCATTCATAAAAATAATTCATAGATTTCTGATAGGCAGCACCATGATATGCTTTTTTCTTAAGAATGTTTCATGATTTTACATTAATAAATTCAAGTTTATGATAAATTCAAGTGAGCTCATCAAGGTTGTTAACCATCGGCCATAGAATACCACAAACAACTTTTCCGCTCCATATGAATAACACATATGAATAACACATGAATACCACAAACAGTAAAATTCTAAAACACATATGATCTCTTCTACCTGGAATGTAACAAACAGCTTTAATACTTGGAAAATAAAAGGTGAAGAAGAGCAATGCCAAGAAGAGGGAGAGACAGAGGGAGGGAGGGCCAGATGGGGGAGCCGGGAGCGCATCAGGTATCCATCCAGGAAGTACCTCAGAAATTCTCAGGGTTGTCGTCCAGTTGCTTCTCGCATCAGGTATCCATCCAGGAAGTACCTCAGAAATATCCGACCCTTCAGCATCAGCTTCACGAACGGGCCGTCCAATTCCGCCAGATCAACCTCCCCTTCAGTCCGAAACCAAAACCACCACCACAACAATGGGGACAAGAAGAGAAAGATCAGTTCTTTCTGGGTTCGTACTATGACCCCTAGATGATTTATCCAGCACATTCGAAAGACTGTTGAAGAGTTTGAGTACTTTCGACACCTGTGATGCCGACCGAGGTGTCAAAAAGTTGGGCGAGCTGCAGAAGTGGTGATGGGCAGATCGAACAGCAGGTGTGTCAGGATAAGATGAGAGGGAGGGCCGGAGGGGGGGGGAGGGCCGGAGCTCGGAGGGGGAGCGCAGAAGGGGAGGAGCCGGAGGGGGAGGGCCGGATGAGAGGGAGAGACAAAGGGAGGGAGGGCCGGAGGGGGGGGAGGGCCAGATGAGAGGGAGAGACAAAGGGAGGGAGGGGAGGACACTTACCACCATGCACAGTGCTGTGGAGTCGCCGGAGCTGCCGCGCAGAGGAGCCGCTGCCGCCGCGTCTGCAAGGGTCCGACCGCTCTGCAAGGGTCCGACCACGCAGAGGAGCCACCACCGCCGCGTCTGCAAGGGTCTGCCGCTGCCAGCATCTGCAAGGGTCCGACAGCAAGTGGCCGCCTCTTCGGGAGGGCGCTGGCCATGCTGTGGCCGGCCGAGATGATGAGGGGAGGGAGGAAGCAGGGCCGAAGGAGGGGATTTCGAATTTGGCTGAGAAGATTTGGGGGAAACGGGGAGAGGGAGTCGCTAGGTTGGGTAGGGTTTTAAGGATATGTTTTTATATATGACTAAATATATACCATACTTGAATATATCTATAACATACATAAAATAATTATTTACATATATTAGAATATATTTTATATGTTTGTTAGTATAAATGTTACATTTAAATATACGACGGAGAGGGTGTTGTGCATGCATGTATTGAGTATTTATAATAGTTGTTGACCTAAGTTAGATAAAATACAATACCAATTTAAGTATATATTTTTAAAAATCAATAAATAATTATCAATTTTTGATAATATCTTTTAGATGGATGAAATATATATTGAGCATATTTAAGTTTAAATTGCATACTAATATACTTAATTTTTTTTTCTATAGTATTTTAATTATTATTGAAATATAAACGTACATGTTTAAAAGTAAATAAAAATATGCCACATGCAAGTGCATGTGCCGATAATATTGATTTGGTATCATGATATTACCAACGTCTGACAACATCGAAGATAAACTTTTGGAGATGGGAAGCAGAGGTGCATCTAGATTGGATAGATAATCAAACTGCATGAAAAGTGGTGACGTCGCAGTGCGCATAGAAGGAAACTTCCTACCACAAGTGGAGAGCTAGGCCGCTTCGTCGATTCTTATCGCAAAAAAATGGAACATCTTGAACCATGTGTAGCAAATATGTCACTGTAAGGATGTTAGACATGTATTGTCAAGTAAAGGGTAAAATCAAAAATAAGAAAAGTCAAGTAACAATTTATACAAGTGAGTTCTCAAGAAGTGAGAATTTCTCATGTATTGAACAATTAGATATTGAGTTTCAAATACTCACATGTACACTATCTGAAACCAGATGTCTAGAAATTTTTAACATGTACTTTAGGTGCAATGCCACACCAGACCATTCACACTCCTATGGGCACAAGTACTTTTGGGTGCTCCTCCCAGGACCAGGTCAGGGCCCTTTTATTGGCTCATTCTAGCATTGTAAATTCATGAGAGATCTAGAGATCCCAAGTTCTGGACATTACAAGTGAATTTTCAAGAACATGAGACAAGCAAATCGAGTAAGAATTGATACATGAATACATTATAAATCACTTTTTAGAAGAAGGAGTAGCTTAATAATTATTTCAAGTAATCTGAAATTAATTAGTATATCATAGTTCATGTAAAAGTTATTTCAAGAAAGAATTCTAATTAACAGGGTGTGTCGACCTGGAACATGGGTGTGTCGACCTAAGTCACTGGAAACAGGAGTTAGGTTGACTTGAATATAGGGTGTGTCAACCTGAATAGAAGAGAGTGTTGACACTCTGAAGGATAGTACTGTCAACTCTCTGCAAGGTATATATAGGTCGATACTATGAAGGGATAGGTCGACACTATAAGGGATAAATAGGTTAACACTACTGGATAGATAGTGTTGACACTACTGGATAGATAGTGTTGACACTACTGGACAGATATGTCAACACTAGTGGACAGATAGTGTTGAATCTACTGGACAGATAGGTCAACACTACTGGATAGATAGTGCTGACACTAATAGACAGATAGGTCAACACTACTGGACAGATAGTGTTGACACTATTGGACAGATAGTGTTGACACTACCACTGTTTCCAGAACACAGTCAGAAGAAAAGAATAAAAAGAAGAAGAAGAAGAATCCTTCACAAGAACACTTGCCTAAGACATGAGTATTAGCTAAAACACGTACACAAGAGACCAAAAAGTATGCCTAATGATCTTTATGGCACGCAAATCAAGGGGTAAATATGATAGATACTCATATTCAAGATCCTAACCAAAGATGGAGACATGAAGGAAAGGAGATACAGAAATCCTACATAATGATCACACAATTCCAGAAATCATATAGTAGCCTTTAAAAATGAAACTTCAGATGGAACATTTGTTTTTTATTTATATTAACTGAAGTTCTTGACTTATAAACTAGATTAAGGATCAAGAAAAAAAATTATTATCTTAAAGGTAATGTGAAGGTACCTACCTTACACCTTATTTCCTTCTTCTTTATTTCCAGAAAACCAAGTTAGCCCTTTTTCCTTCTGCGAAAACTCCTCCCTTCTTGGCGTTTCTTCCTCTCCCAATGCTTCCACCGCCAACCCCTTTCTATTAGGGCTGCCAATGGATATCCGATTTCCGACTTTCCGATCCGTTTCCGACCTTTCCGTATTCGTTTTTCCATTTTCGATTATTTTTCGATTTTTCGTTTCCGTTTCCGATAAGATATATTTTGTATTTTATTTACAAAATATATACTCTTAAAATCTTATTTCTTAATATTAAAAAACTTTAGACTAAGTTTTTAGCTTCTCTTTAATTTGTAAATAGAATATAATTAACTTATCTCTCTCGTAGTATGTATTATACATATTATTATCAAAGACATCTCTTTTACCATTGCTTCTAATACTATATACATCTACCATTTGATCGTACAAAATGTTTCCGATTAGTTTCCGTTTCCGACCCGTTTCCGATTTTCTTATAGGAAATGGATGCGGAAAGTACCATTTCTGATTCCGACCCGTTGGCAGCCCTACTTTCTATGTACTCTTATATATGTATATATATATATATATGCTTGCACATGCATATAGCACTTCCACACTCTCCCACGTAGCTACCTCATCATTACCTCCACTTCCTTCTAACACCTCACACACTCCCATGTGACACTAACAAGCACACACTTACACGTATATATGTGCATGCAGGAAGTTTATCCCTTTCGTGACATTATTTTATCATTTCTTTTAATACACACACATATATATATTTATAATAAATATACACACTTTTACACATACCTACCACTACCTACACATGTTCACATTTAGATGCAGGTTAAATCTTACGTAAACAAGTTACGCAACTAGATTACTATTCATTTCAGTCTCTTTGGAACCTTAATTTAATATGTAAATGACATCCAAATAAAATAAATTTCAACCACTATCTAATTACAACGTGGTAAGTTTATGGTAATTTTTATTTAATTTTTTCCTAAATAAATATTTATCAAGTACAAATTGTCCTAAAAGTAGATAAATCATATTTACCTCATTAACCGTGCATCAAAAATTCTCAATATCCACATTTTTGGTATCAACATATTTTTCTGATAATTATGGTAATTTCAAACTAAATTTCGTTACCAAAATCCAATGACACCTTGTCGGTGTACATATGTCCGGAAATGGTACCGACATGAAACAAAGTAAATCTTTAAGTGATTTTCTGGTGCAAGTATGCTAGGCTTATAGCTTCATACTTGGTATTAATTTGAGGCATCACAAAATCAGTCACAAAATTTTCTACCATCTTTGAGAATTTGTGACTGAAATAAAATCAGTCACCATTCGGTCCCTAAATAGTGACCGAATAGTGATTGAACTTAATCGGTCCCACAAGATAGAGACCGAAAATATTAGCCTTTATTCGGTCACTATTTTGTGACTGAATTGTGATCGAAATTAATCAGTCCCAAAGTATAGAGACTGAAAATTTCGGTCACAATTCAGTCACCAAATAGTGACCGAATAGTGACTGAAATTTTTGGTTTCTATATTTTGGGACCGACAATTTCGGTCACTATTCGGTCCCTATTTAGGGACCGAATGGTGACCAAAATAAATCAGTCTCTATATTTTGGGACCGATTAATTTTGATCACTATTCGGTCACCAAATAGTGACCGACTAGTGACCGAAATTTTTGGTCACTATACTTTGCGACCGATTAAATTCGGTCATTATTCGGTCACAAAATAGTGACCTAATAGTGACTGAAATAAATTAGTCTCTATTTTAGAGACCGAAAATTTCAGTCACTATTCGATCACTATTTTGTGACCGAATAGTGACTGAAATTAATCGGTCCCAAAATATAGAGACGGATTTATTTCGGTCACTATTCTGTCCCAAAATAGGGACCGAATAGTGACCGAAATTTTCGGTCCCAAATATAGAGACCAAAAATTTCAGTCACTATTCGGTCACTATTCTGTGACCGAATTGTGACCGAAATCTAATCGGTCCCAAAATATAAAGACCGAAAATATCGGTCACTATTCGGTCCCTATTTTGGGATCGAATAGTGACGAAATCTAATCGGTCCCAAATATAGAGACCGAAAATTTTTGTCACTATTCAGTCCCTATTTTGGGACCGAATAGTGATCGAATCTAATCGGTCCCAAAATATAGAGACTGAAATTTTCGGTCACTATTCGGTCACAAAATAGTGACCGAATAGTGACCGATTTTGAATCGGTCTCTAAAATATTTATTTAGCGACTGATTAATTTCAGTCACAATTCGGTCACTATTTTGTGACTGAATAGTGACCGAAAATTTCGGTCTCTATATCGGTCTCTATAAGCGCTTTTTTTTGTAGTGTTCTTCTCTTGGTGCATGAAGGAGGAGGTCGAGCTCGGCTCGTGGACGGCGGCTTTCGGAGCGTTGGAGCTCGGAGGTGGAGGGGTGCTATCCTACGAGAAGGCCCTAATTGGGTGGATCTTCGTTTGGAGATAGGGATTTCTCAAACTTCCACCTAGTTCTAGCATGCTAGGACTTCAAACCCCATCTCCATGCCTATTAGGATCCATGCTAGGTGTACAATGTGATCCATGTTTCATGTGGTGTACTTGGTTGTACTTGTGAGTGAGGTTTCATGCTTGGGTTGGGTTGTGCATGTTGAGAATATCATGTGTGCATGTGAGTTTATGGAGCGTAGTTTGGTTTTCCATGCATGCATGGGGTTTCTTGTGGGTGGTTTGGCCTTGTACAGTCTGGCTATTTCGCCATGCATGTTCCCCTCCCCGTGGTATGGTTGTATGGGTGGAGTTTGGCCTGAAGAAGATGTTATCGGGCGTGCAAACCCTGCGGTCGCGACACGGTTAGTGTCGCGACCCAGGTCGCGACACCCCGACACATCGCCTTCAGTGCCCGGGAAGCGACGCCCACCCTGTCGCATTCTGGTCGATTTAGGGTGGTTGTCGTCTTCTTTTCCATTATTTGTTTTATGGTGGGTTGGGGTCTCAGGCCGTTACCTGGATCCCTCTGGCCGCGACAGGATCCCTATCGCGACATGGTTGCGACTGGTTCTGCATCGCCTTCCTACTAAGTTGCGACAGGCCGAGCGTCGCCTTCAGGTGGCGACAACCTGTGTGTCGCCTTCTCAGTCTGAGAGGGGACTTGGCAACCTGTAGTTCAAAGTTTTCCGCTTCCGCTGCGACTCAGTTTTCTTGGTACATGTGTTGTTCGCCTAGTGCAGTGCTACTCTAGTCTCTTCGCCCGGTGCTCGGCACTTGAGGGCTTGTCCATGAGACAGGTTGTTACCGTTACCTGAGACCCCCAGCCCCGCGCGTCTGTTAGAGGGAGTTCTCCGGACGGTGGGCGTGCTCAAGTCACGGACTTGGAGCAGAAGGGGAAAACGGTGGGGACAGCGGCATGGAGTCGTTTGTAGAGCTCTCTTAGCTGATCTGGTTCTCCGAGGTAGTGTGGTGCTCTTACGGTGCAGACCAGCTAGTCCTTTGCTCACTGCCTCACTCTATGTGGTTCCAGAACTATTTAGAGGGGTCAGGCGTGGGACCGTAGTCCAGCCAGACTACGGCAGTTGTGTTTGTTCTTAGTTCCGCGTCTCACTCAGACGGGAGGTGCTAGACATGGACCGTTGGTCGAGGGTAAGGCACGTGGCGCACCTGACCGGCTGACTATTGTAGCGTTCTGTAGCTAGTGTGTTTGTCCATGCAGTTTCTACTGTCTGTGTTTACAGCTGGGTTCTTGTGGTGCCTTGGTGTACACGGGTTTTCCGATTTCGCTGAGTGGCTTAGACCGACGACCGTGTAGTTTCTTTCACGCTTCCGCACTTGACTCTATTTAGTATAATAGACTTTACTGCTTTATTTAATTATTACACAATAATTCTATTCTGCTGTTAGAACCAGTGGGAGATTGGTAGTCCCTACTGGGCCTCTTCGTGAAGCTCACTCCCTATTTTGTAGGTAAGGCTTCACAACAGCTCCCTCCGCGGCGGACTGAGGAGACGGGCCCGCAGTAGTCAGCGTCTCTAGTGGCAGTGTTTCCCCTAGCAGTTGCACTTCACCCTCGGGAATGCCCCTAAGGGATGTGTTCCTTCCCGTTTATTTCAGCACTTGTGCTTTATTTACTTTGGGACTGTACTAGACTGTTACTTAGTGTTGTACACTCTTCATTCACTTGTGGTGCACTTTAGTACGTTTGTTGTTATTTATTTCTGTTACATATCTTGTTAGATCGATCTGTTAGCCCTTCCGGGTCTCCGGTTCCGTGGGCGGCAATGCCGGTGTTCGGATCCTTGGTGAGAATCGGGCATCCGGTCGTCGGGGCCGTTACAGTGACAATAGCTAGGTCATTGGCAAGGAGGCCAACGACGGCACCAGATTGCACAATAGAGGTGGCTATTTGAGGGTAAAACGCTCTATTGCTACTACGACCCGAATCTTCAACGGTAGAGAACGCACGATGATTTATTGTCTTGTCAACTTTTTTGATGTCTTCTGTGAAAATCATAATGCTAAATGAGGAAATTGGACACTAAATGTTTACTGCAACGAGGAATGTCTTGAAATTTGATTAGATTTATGTGCATAGCTTAAATACTACTTGTTTCAATGACTCAATATTGTCTTCTTGTTCTTGGCCAACTATCATGGCAATAATCTACTTGTAACCCAATAACCACTATAGGATATGAACATGCAGATGACACCTTAGTGGTTGATTCACAAAGACTTTTATAAGTATTTTTGCTCTATTGGTTTTTTAACAAATTTGCCCCAAAGGCCTAGTGACACCTTCATATCAATTTTGTCTGTGTAGGTGTATTCGACATCGATGGCAATGCTATTGACAATGGTTTTGTCTTTCTTTTCCAATTTCAGGCCAACTGTGCAGGTGAATTTGGCAACTTATTAAAAAAATAAGCAGAGAATTTCCTTTACTTACACTATATTATGGTGTTTGTGTACTATGTTATCCCTAACATCAAGGATACAAGTAATGTGTAAATTTTCTTATATATTTAGTTTGTTGGTTCTCCACCTAGTTTCTTTCTTTAGGTTAACTCTGACTATTTAGTTACAACTAATAGTATTATCAAGGAGGAATTTTTTTTATCACAAAATGATTGAGTTCCTACAAAACCATTTTGCAGAAAGGGACGTTGGAGAGAACCTTCCAACTTTTTTGAATGCCATTGTTGCATAACTACCTCCTGATAGAAGCACAATGCTTCGTAATGGGTTGACCAATACTCCATTTATATTGGTTTGAATGCCATTGTTTCACCCAAACTGTCGATCTTGTTAAGGAGTATAGGTTTCCTCAATAATATGAAAGGTGTTGTGAATGACTAAAACAGGTGCTTCAATAAATAAATGTGGCTATGTTGATGAAGTGTATGAATGAATGAGATAATGTGAATGTGCATGAGTGGAAATGAACTTGTGGATGGGGTGTAAAGTGAATGTGTGGATGTGATATTAGTGAATTCTAACATATCTAGGTGATTGTTAAAATATGAAATGTATTGAACTCAGAAGAAAAACAAATCTTCAGAATGTATTGAGGTCGACCCCATAGTTCTTCTTGGGTCGACCTCACTGTGTTGCATTTTGGTCTTGGGAAATAGGGTCGACCCCACAGTTCTTCTGGGGTCGACCTCTTAACAATATTCTGGTAGATTGCTATAAAGGGAGTCAACCTCACCTTTTCAAGGGGGTCGACCTCAGCTTTTCTGAGGTCGACCTCAGTGCATCTATGGAGTCGACCCCAATATACAGAGTTGTTCAGATCTACTTTTTGAACATCTTTTTGACCAAGGTTGCTTTTCACCCGTTCCCAAACGGGTATATCTCTGAAGATGCTATATAAAAGACATCTGGGGGAAACCCTAGGCAAGGAATTTCATGAAAAAGAGAGCCACCCTCAAAGAGTTACTTCTAGCTCTCTCATTTCAAGTGTTCTCTCCTTCTTGAGCTTCCAACTTGCTAGATCTTTGAAGAAGGGAGTTTTTGGAGGAGATCTCTTCTACTCAAGAGCTTCATCAGCATCTGAAGATCATCCTCTTATACTTTTCATATGCTATCTATTGCTTTATCATTCTTTACATTGTGATTCTTGTTTTGTGCTTTTGCCTTCTTGTATGAAGGTTTGATCCTTTCACATTCAATGTGGCAAAGCTGTGGCATCCCCTCTAGTTGGTGAAAGTCTATAGGAGCTGTAAAATGTAGCTAGGGAGGCACTTTCCCCAGTTCAATCAATTGTGCACTCCAAAAGTTCAATGCACTAAGTTGTAAATTGAAGGTTTGCAAGGATGTTTGTTTGCATGATAGCAACATGTCGTTTGGTTGTTCCAGGCATTGATTTCTTTATCTAAAATTTATACATTGTTTTTTATTGTTTACAAAGAAAACTTGTTTGTTGAGTACTTGGAGTTCTCGGATTGCTAGCAAGTATGTTTTTTCCCACTTCTTTTCTTCTGGACACATTATGTTATTTACTTTTATCAGCTCTTAGTAAATAGAGTTTTTTGTGTATACATGTATCTTATAATGTTATGAAAATACTCTTCTTTATTTTAGAGCCCTAATGCTCATGAACTCAACTTAATGCACCGTCAGTAGAATTGTCTTACCTTAGATTTTTATTTTCTTTAGAAAAATTTCTCATTCATGCTTTTTTATTTACCTTTTTTAATGTCAATTTGGTATTGATTATCTTAAATTCCTTTTTGCATCTTAGTCAATTTGATATTATTAATTGTTTCAAACATCATTTGACTTTTGTTGTACTTTAGTCATCTTTTCATAATGATTGTGTGTTTCTAGAAATAAACAGAAGATTGTATTTATTTGTAATGAAAAAAAATGTAGTTAGTGATCAACGACAGAATTATGTCCATTACTAGTTAACATTAAGTTTTTTTTTTGGACGAATTTATTTCGTCGTTAACTTGTCGTAATTTTATGTGGTGGAATCTTTATTTTAAATTTTTTAAATTTGAAAAATTATTGGGGACGACTGGCCAACCATCCCTAATAATCTTATTGGAGACGGTTGATGAGTCGTCCCCAGTAAGATTATTGGGGACGACTGACCAACCATCCCAATAAATTTATTGGGACGGCTGATGAGTCGTCCTCAATAAGATTATTAGGGACGGTTGACTAGCCGTCCCCAATAAATTTATTGGGATGACTTTTTGCTCGTCTCCAATAACTTATTGGGGATGACTACACATTCATCCCTAATAAGATTATTGGGGACGATTCGTCAGCCGTCCCTAATAATTTTATTGGGGACGGCTTTTCTTCAATCGTCGCCATTGTATTGGCGACGGGCTTATTAGGGACGGCTTTGCGACGGTTGGGAAGCCGTCCCCAATAATTTTTTGGGACGGCTTAATGACTTTTGGCGACGGTTCTCAACCATCGCCAATAACCTGTTTTCTACCAGTGGTAGTGGTAGTCCCCACCTCCGTTGGATGGGAAGATGAGGAGCTCGTCAACGAGGACGACAACGAGGAAGAAGAAGAAGAAGGAGACGAGGAGGGGGAACCCCCTCAAAGCTAAGGATTCGAAGATGAGAAATCTTCGGGAGAATTGGAAGCAGAAGACATGGCTTACCTCAGAAGGAAGCAAGTCGAGATCAAAGGTCGGACCAGAAGGTCGGAGACTGAGACGATGGAGGAGGCCTAGACTTTGGCTTGAGCTCACACACGTGCGAAGGAAACATGGTCGTTTGCAATTCAGACCCTCCTATTTATATATATGGATAGGGAGTCGGGCAGATTCGATGTTCACGCTTTGTCATCTCACTCCGACGGCTCAGATGCGTCCACTTAGCATCCCCTAATTAGTTCGCAACCATCACCTCAGATTGTGCTCGGATGTGACCTACGAGGCAGGTCATGATGGTGTGAATATTTCGAGGCATCAACGTGACAACTGGCATCACGTTGGTCAGCTGAGGAGGTGTCATTATGGCTTTTGACACCGTAGATGCATGATGTGACCACGTGGTAGGGCACGTGTTGTCGCGTGGAGGATTCCATACATTGGTATCAGCTTCACCTCGCACCACCAGCGATCTGATGTGAAGTTGAGGGGCCAATGATATGGGTATCCCCCCGTGCTTCTAAGTCTTGGACGTCAACCTTGGCCGATGAGATCATCTCAACTGTGGCCTGGGGCAGTTGTCCTTGGCCTCCTCTTGCGTGAAGTGCATGACATGGTTGCGGAAATCCAGACATTATGGCTCATATAACAACCCACTCACTACAGGAAAATCAGGCTTTGCTTACGTCCAAACACCGTAAGTAGAGAACCGAAAATCGGAAGCATAGCCTTCGCTTACGATATTACCCTACGATAGGGTTTCATCGGCTAAGGTCCGACAGCAAAGGCCTAAGGCTACGGTGTTTTAAACTTCGTAAGTATAGAACTATAGTGACGGTGTTGGTAGCCGTAAGTAACACCATAAGGATATCCTCTTTTCGCTACGGCGATGTTAACTGTAGTCATATTTTTTGTAAGGATACACTCAGTTACGGCTGCGAACATCCCTACAGCATTGTAAATTGTAAGCATGTGTCCCTATGGCCACATACACCATAAGCAAGTATGTTTCCCTACGGCCACGTACACCATGAGCAAGTATGTTTCCCTACAGCCACATACACCATAAGCAGTTTTGTTTCAGCAAAAAAAAATAGTAATATATTCAAATGGATCCACATTCACCTACATTTAGATATCCACATTCACAAACAATTGGATCAACACATACACATCCACATTTAGATCCACACATTCACATTTGGATCAACACATACACATCCACATTTAGTTCCACACATACACATCCACATTTAGTTCCACACATACACATCCACATTTAGATCCATAATCCACATTTAGATCAACACATACACATCCACATTTAGATCCACACACACATTCACACCCACTCATTCACAATGCACAACACATTAATAATATAAAACACATTAAAGTTTAACAAACAATAATGTTAATGAAAGATTACATCAAACATCATTGTTCACATTCACATACTGGTGCTAAAGTTTGTTCAGAAGAGGAAGTTAATTGTTAGTAAATGAAATTGTTCACATGTGGTGGGAGGAGATTTGTGATTTCTCCAAATGAGCTTGCTTTCTCCTTGGACCAAGACAAGTTGCAGCAGACAAACTGCAAGAACAACAATATGTGGTTATAGAAAAAATGACAATGGGAATCAGAAAAAAAAAAAAAAAAAAACTTAAGCATAATATCTCATGAATAGCCAGCCATAAAACCAAAAATAGAAATCAGGAAAAAAATAGAAAACCAGAAAGAAATCACCACAAATCATAATATCAAAACTCCTCAGGTGTGACATGCCGGTTATAGAACTACACATCAACTTGTTCGACGGCATACTGGGTTCTGAACCTGCTTCAGGTACTGTGCCTATAGGTTTGTTTGTACAAGTGGGGAGCGGTCAGTTTGTGGCTATGATCATATGAGGTTATGAATGTTCTATTGTTTGTGCTTTGCAGATCCCTGTTTTTGTCGGGGTGACTTTGTATCAGAGCATCAGCCTATATACAGGAAGGAAAGTAATCTCAACGAAGGGAGAACAAGGGACTAACTGGAGAGTCTACCAGCTGTTTCTCTACACCTTTTGTGGTGTTATGGCTGGTGTAGTTGGGGGTCTGCTTGGTCTAGGTGGAGGTTTTGTTATGGGCCCTCTGTTCTTAGAGTTGGGTATACCTCCTCAGGTGCGTTGTCTCCCTCTAGGGACTTGAAAGGATGCAATTGTATGCTTTTTCTCAATGTTTACTTTTTTTGTTTTTCTTTACAAAGTTGATGTCAAATTGTTGATTTTCTATTCTATGAACATCAAAGTTACCATCTCATCAGTGTTTTTTTATCTCATCTCTTTTCCTTTTGCTTAAAGGACAACCCATATGCAGTGTACTATGTTGGGGAATAAATCTCTGTTTTACTGTAGCTGCCGACCATTTTCAGGGTTTCATGCTAGTTCTTTGTTGGTGAATTTCCTCAGTTAATCTTAATGATAGATAACCATTAGATTTTTCAGCACTCTATGGGTTCAGATGAAAGAGAATTTTTTGCTCCCTTGGGTGTATAATTGAGTCTTAACAAACATGGGAAACTTTATCAAGCTCCTACTCTGATTGGACAAGTGACTAAAACCTTCATATAATTGGCAATTTCTATTAGAACTACCATTCATTTCTAGAGGAAGGTAGTTTCTCAAAAGTTCAGTGATATGCACTTGCTGTGTTTTTTATTAAAGTGGCATCAAACACTTAAAACCAAAGGGCTCTCCAGGATCTTTTTTCATACAATCCAAGGACCAGAACAAATACAAGTGTCATGCCCCGCTAATTTAGCAGCAGAATAAATCAGGGAGGCATGAACAACGTGTATGGTAACGGAAATTGCGCATACATTCGTAAATATCAGAGCAACTAATGAATAATAATTGTAATAAAAATCATCATTTTATTGATAATTCATCTAAACTATTACAACCACTAATTCGGAGCCAAAACACAGGGCTCAATAGCATCATTACATTAGGAAATGATAACTAAGCAACTAACTAAACTAACTCTAGGGTACTGGGGACAATCCATCGCTATGACTCCAAGACGCTCATCACTACAGACCATTCCCGTTGATGTGTGTAAGGTCATCACCTGACTTACCTGAAAACACAATATCAAATAACGAAGGGTGAGCGATAACGCTCAGTAGGACTTAATATCTCGTGTAAACAAGCATGCTTTAAGTGATTAATGTCTTGTAACGCAAGTTAACTAGAGAGAACAATCAAGTATAGTCAAGAGAGTAATAGCGCAAGATAACAAGAGATTGATGGCATACTATATCAATAGCATGCGATAACATGTGAATGATAATACATTTTACAAGAGTATGGCAAAACTAGGTTGACAGAGAAATGACCATATAACGAGATAGCGCGAAATGAGATAACGTGTATGGTTGCACTGCAGTGCACTAGACAAGTACGGCAATAGTCACTTTAGGACAGTAGTCGTTTCATGATAGTACAGTACATCTGAACTCCTCAGACTAATATTATAACAGTCAGTGCTAGCACAGTAATAGCACTGAATGGTACAGTACGTCTGAACTCCTCAGACTAATAGTATAACAGTTAAATGTCTAGCCAAAATAGTATAGTCAGAACCAGTGCAATGCAGAACACCGTCAATAGCCCCTGTAGGTATTTTCGGGTGGCTCTCTGCCCCCAAGACTAGATTGGAGCCCCTCGGACACTCTCCGTATCCTGCACAGTATGCATTCAAGTTAGTAGGGTCACCGGACCCATATTATGGCGCTAGATAGTCATGTATAGTACAAGCAATAGGAGCCACAACAGCTCAAGAGTCAAAAGAGAGTACTAGATGAATAGACGAGATAGTAGAGTGAACATGAATAGATGAGAGTACAAGGATAGTAGATGAGATAGGGGTATAATCGTAAACAACGATAAACCACGATATTAACGGTTGCACAGCACCAGGTCGGGTACCGGCAATCTGGTAGAAATCACATCCGCCCCACTAGCCGTGTTGTGTACACGAGCCAGGTGGTCCGGCGTGATCACAAGATAAGAGAGATCTCAGTAAGGCCGATTGGATCGTACTGATCCCTAAAAGTTTAACGGGATTTAAAGGTACAACCACCTCGTCGGCTAAGGACGTGCACCAAAGCCAAGAAGACTTACGAAGGCCTTGACAAGGAGTCACTGGCCCAGTCGAGAGTATTCCCGATGGAGAGGTGGTCCAAGTCAAGAGGAAGTGTGTAGAAACTGGTCTGTCGTGCCTCGAGTGCTCGAAGGCAGAGGAAACGGTAATGGTGTACAAATCATGCGAATAAAACGATGACATGTGTCATTTAAATAATAAGGAAATTACGTAATTAATTTCACTTAATTACGAGATACATTATCGAGAAATTTTAATAGGGTCAATTAGCAAACATTAATGATATGTGTGTGAGAGTGTAAAGAAATCATTAGAATATGATAAGTCATGCAAATGGCTTTTAAATAATTAAATTTATGTAATTATTGTCATTTATTAATTTACCAGGTCGAATTAACTAAAACATGATTTAATCATGGCTAAATAAGGGGTGTATAGCATAAACAGCAGGGGTATATGCATAAATTTAAGTTCTGGCAGAAATTTTAAAGAGGCGACAGGGTTTCCCGCCGCGACAAATACGCGACGGGGTGAGTGGTCGCGACATCATGACAAACGCGACGGCTTAGGTCACCGCGTTATTAATGAGACGGACCTGTAGGACACGACTCTGCTGAAATCGCGGCGGGTCGCGCCGTCGCTATTTCAGAAGGGTCTGGCCCTTTTTCCCTTTTTTTCCAGGGCGGTTCCTGTTTGATACAAGGTACTTGTAATTTCCATATAAAATCACACAATGATCCAAAAATTACAAAACCAACTTTAAACGAAAGTAGACACATGGATCTATCAATCTGCATGATTAATTTGAAAATAGACAAGGTTTAGGCATGCTTTGAGCAAGTTATATTTAATGAGCTAAACAGGCGCAGTCAAGGTTCAACGAATTAATTAGAGATGGATACATTATGAAATTTAGGAAAACTAGGGGCATTTTAAAGCTAACATGATGTAGTATTTATGAGATTTTTCTCATGGCATGGGATCATATATGCCCGAGGTTTAAGAGTAAACATGAAGGGTCGGGTACATGGATCAGATAGAGATTCAACGAATTAATTCTCCCTCATGGGAGATCGAAATGGAGCAAAACCAAAAGGGCTTTTGCTCGGGAACATGAAGTCTTCCTAGGGTAATTGTTACACGGATTTGGCTTGAGAGATTGCCTACCTTTTCTCATAGGTAATGAAAACCTAGGGTTGTGGACGAAAATAGGAAAACCCTCCTTGCTCCAAGCCTTCCTCTCCTTGCTCCTCACGTCCACAGCCTTCTCCTTCGTCCCTAGAGCTCCAGCAACGATCTATGGGGTGATAGGGCCGAATTGGGGTGTGTATGGCTTGGTTTAAGAGTCCTACCCCTTCTAAAACTCTTCATTTCTATTTAATTACGAATTTCCATAATTATCACTTAATTTCTCTCCTTTATCTCCTAATTAGGGTTGGGAAGAGAGCCAATTTCATTGGGAATGGATTTGGGTAAGCTTAGGACTCTTTTTAGGATATTTATAACCCTTTTAGTATTTATCTTACCCTTATTTAATTTATTTATTAATTAACTCCGAATTTTCACATTTATCTCCCCTATTCTAGCATTTATCCACTAATTGGCTTAGGGAGAGATCTAATTTCGTGGGTAATAGGTTAGGGTAAGTCTAGGACTCTTTTATATATATATATATATATATATATATATATATATATATATATATATATATAATGTCATTTATTATTTTTCTTAACCCTTTTTTCCATTTATTACTATATTTAATCCGAATTTCACTAAATCAACTCTCATCTCATGATGGGCTCTTCATAATTGGGCCCAACAATCCATGTTAGGTCCATTAGCAAAACTCATTACTAATTTAACTTAATGGGTATTGGTTTAGTTTTATTTATTCACCCTTTGTTCTTATTTAAATATATTTATCACACTTATTCAAGTAACTTCTTGTTTTAATTCAATTTAATATTATTTATGCCCGTATTTCTAATCTTCATCATTTGGGCTCTTTCTCTTGGCCCAATAACTAATGTGAGCTTATTTGTACAACTCATGTACTTACTTTACTTATTAGATTTTTAATTATCCTTTTATTAGAGAATTTATTTATGGGCCAAGATTGTCCATTGGTCCAAATATCATAATGAGCTATCGACCCATATTATTTAAAGTCTACCCACATGTTTATTTTAATTTATAATCCACTACGGCTCATAAGATAATGGGTTCTCTGACTTATTCCTTAATTATGCTAATAAGTCGCATAAATTCTTAAACTAAGTCCAAATGATTTTTCTATGTCCAAATTTCATGATGGATCATTAGAGAATATTATTTAAAGTATAACTATTATTTTTATGAAATTTTTATAGGGGTTTATACGCATGCAATAATGATGCGTACCTTTTTAACTACTTGGATTTATTAATAGATAAATTTCTATTTATCTATAATTTTTAATTAATAGATTTTTTGGGGTACTACAACAAGACATAGATGTGGGTCACTTTCGTGGCTACCAAGACCGGATATTCCCTTCCTTTCACAAGCCACATAAGCATCTTCTAAGTAAAATAGATATGGTGATTGAAAGAATAAGCCAAAATTACACAGAAATGTAAACAAGTTAAGAATATGATCCAGTGCAACTCAGATCTAGTGCAACTCAAATGTTAAAAAATTTGGATACTTACCAAAAAGGTCAAACTCAACTTGTTACATGTAAAAATGTAAATAACATTAGAGTTGACAATTAGCAACATATAAATAAGAATGAGATAAATATAAATAAATTTACATATTCTTTGAACCAAAACTTACATATTCTTTGAACCATATTATGCGACTCCCAACAGCATCGTTCATATTTTTTCTATCTGCATCTTTGATAAACAAAGATGCAGTCGGGTCATGGGCTATGAGTATATAGAACCTCATAGTACTCACCACCTAACTTCCTCCCCATGACCACATTATCATTATCATCAGACATTAGAATGCCGCTGGCAACTACTTGTCTAGAAAAATTTAGGATCCTCACCCTCCTCCCTGCCAATGAATCCTGTTAAAAATTTTGGATATAGATGTCAGATATGCATGCATTTCAACATATTAAATCAGTTAGATTTCGTTTACCTTTTTCCTTTGAGCATGACAAACACTTGCAGAACTCTACACAAGTATATGTAGATTGTCAACATTAAGCAATTTTAATATTGAAGTTTGTCAACAAAATCTCATTACCTCATTATTGCCACGAGACTCAATTTTTTTTTCATTCTTTCTTCGAGAGCATCAATTTGTTGTTTTAGGCTTTCATTGTCCTGACGTAGCTTTTGTTCACTTCTTGAACCCCATAAGCTCTTTGGGGTAGGACCCGTGCCTATGCCACGGACTCTTCCAGTTCTGTCCCATCCCATAACTTGCTCATAAGCGTCCCCCATGCTTGCAATTAAGCTTGATGTACTTGATTGTTGCGTCAGCTTAGTGTCTCGAATTTTATCCTACAATTTGAATGAAAAAACATGAAATTGCAGCACTATCATAAAGAGAATTATGTCAACATTAGAATTATGTGAACATTAGATAATTAATAAAAAGTTAATTAATTATACAATCATTGCAGCACTCTCTTCATTAACTGGACCGTCAGCTTTCTTCATACGGGTCCTTATGAATACCCACGATCAAGAGTGGCCCCAGTTTTTAGAAACTACAACATTGTACAAAAGTTAACTTAGACATAAACAAAATTATTTTGAATAGATGAACTGAGATGCTATGTTGAGTATATATGTTTCCTCCTCGTGGTATATGTCAGCAAAACTTTTACTACCAGCGCAGTGAAAAAATGTGTGTTTGGACTTATTTTGCTTGTTTATTTCACTGGGTTTCTACAAATCAAAATGACAACTGTTAGAATAATTATGGAGTATCACTATATTTAGACTAATTGTAATCCAATTCCAATTACCTTGAATACCTCCGAAGACCATATCTGAACAAGATTTTTCCATTGATCTTCAACTACTCTTGTGTCTGAACATGCAAAGTGTTGTTGCACTTTTTGATATGGCGTGAAGAACTTCGTCCTCTAGTCATACTTCCAAGACCTCCATTTCTGATCTAGATCCTTTATTACAAAATCACGCAAGCTGATGGGAACATCAAATTTTCTCTGCATTTTTAAAATAAACAATTAGATGTAATCAAGTGGAATAGAAAATTAAACAAACACATGTATTACATCACCTGGATAAAATCCCAAACATTGTCCTTGTTAGACGATGGCATTACCCTCCAAGAAATGCAATCGATCAGTAGTTTATCCCCCATCCTTGCCACAGTGCCCAAAAATTGTTTCAGTAGCTGCCCCCCCCCCCCCCCCCCTCTCCTAGTGGCAGCCCCAACTGATTAACTTTCACTGCTATGCGTTCATTACTTTGCAATCCATGTAAAGATCTTCACATTGTTGGACCTCTCTTAACCACCTTAGAAGTGGAAGCAGACTGAGCATCTATGTGAATTCTTTTCCCTTGCAGGTCCTCTCTAAATTTCTTATACTCTTCTCTTGAGAACCAATCAGCTGTGAGCTGCAAAAAAAAAATATTGAAGATATTCAACCATTGAACAAAAGTACATATATAGTGTGAAAAAAGAACAATTAACGTTATTCAACTTACAAAAGATGGGTAGTCATTTGTGCCAAAGGATGCAGGAGCAGCGAGTATGAAACAGAATATGAAATAAAGAACCATGAATCCACATTCTGTGCTCCCTTTTTGTTGGGGCACCTATAACATGAAAGATATTAATGATACTTTTATTCCATTTAGATATACAATTCAAACACTCCAAATTTAAAAGATTACCTTCGGCACGTATAGATCAATTACTTTCAGTTCATCGGCCACTGCTCTCATCTCTTTCCCTTCATATGCAATCTTTAAGAAACTGCACCATCATACCAAATATACTTTTTATACGTATATATGTTTCAAATATATATATATATATAGAATATATTACTTTTTCAACTCATATTCGATCCTAGTTGGTTCCCCCATGTGAAGGGAGTCAAGGAGCATAAGAAACGGCATGTCATTATCCCCTTTGCTACATATGACAACAAACTGCCAATGATTCCTACAAATGAACAAAAAAATAAACAATGATGATTTGTTACTGGATCAGTATTGGATACTTAATACATAAAACAATTTAGGCATACCATATACAGATTGGAAGTAGAGAGTATGACTTCTCCAACAAAGAATTTTTCTATACAATTGATTTAATTCTATTGACACCATCAGATGTCAATCTACAAAAGTTAAACCACAAACTGTCGAATATCTCAAAATGCTTTAAAAGCGTTGATGGAATGACACCCCACAAATACCTGTAAGTTTAAAAGAATTTAAAACACAGCAGACATACTATATTGGTGAATCATGCTAGCCTTGGAAAAAATATTAAAGAACACTAGCCTGCTTTTCCTTGGGGTCCACCCAATTTTTACTCATGGCAGATAGTTCTGCATCTAGAGGTTGTTTGGTGTCCTGTAAATATTTGTAAAGCGCTCTAAAATGCCATGAAATTGTGTA
This sequence comes from Colocasia esculenta, assembly GCA_014218235.1. Lineage (NCBI taxonomy): Eukaryota > Viridiplantae > Streptophyta > Magnoliopsida > Alismatales > Araceae > Colocasia > Colocasia esculenta. Next base: position 12,603,511 of record CM024754.1, on the reverse strand, counting down.
TTTCTTATGTTTGGAGTGCCATAAGCCATTTCACCGCATCTACCTTGCATTTGATGGGTTGCAAATTGCTGGATTTCAAAACCAGTTGATTTATTTCAATTTGACACCCTTCTAGCCATTTTTCTTCAGTCCACAACCACCATAACCAAAACCAGGGATTCTAAAACTGGTAATTTTAAAATCAGACATTTTAATTTCATGGATTTCAAAACCACACAATGTTTTATGACGTACCAAACAATCGGTAAGAGGAAACAGCAGCACTTGGTACATGCATGTGTAAACCACCAGAAAAATCCTCCTAAAGTTTTCCCACCAACAGAAAATTCAATTCCCATATACCTATTTGTTGTAGGTGTTGATTCCCTTCGCAATCAGGTGGACTTTAAATTCCAACAAGCATCATGGTGTACTCGGAGACGATGCAATTGGAGATTGGTTATAGGAACCTTATCCACTGGGAGATCAAGGCAGTCTTCACATAAGAAACATCAAGTATAGTCTGCTTCACATCATGTGTAGAACAGAATTGAATCCAAATCCGCATAGATACACACCTGCCCTCTTTAAGGATGTATAAAAATTTTGTTGACAACCCCGAAGAGGCACAAAAGCAATAGAGAAATTTTCAACCAAACCTTGCAACACTGAACACTTTCTTTCGATTAAACAAATAAGTTGCCTATTTCCTAAAAGCTTGATCTCGCTTATCATCCTAGTATACATATCCCATGACAGCCACCTATCACTTTTTTTCGTCTACAAAGAATACAGAAGAACAGGGAGATACCAACTAACATCTTCCCGAAATTACTTCAGAAGATGCAAGGAAACCCCCCGACCTTCTCCTAATCAACACAAACGTTAGAAACAACGAACAAACCATACCAACTCCAACATCCCCAACCAGCAAACAAAGCATCCCAACAGGGAGAACGCCATAATCAAGCACTGACAAAACGAAAAAAGGACAACAAACAAGGAACAAGCACCAGTCCAAGAAATGTACCAATTAGCGTCAGTTCAGAGGCTCGTCGATTGTTCCCACATCCGCGCTTCCACGACAGAGGAGATTCAAAGGAAGCAATGGATAAGGGTTTTGCAACAGAGCAAGGCGGTGGGAAAGGTTGGTGCCACGCACAGAAGCCAAGAAAACAGAAAAGAGTACTCACCTTCTGCGCGACGGACTCACCTTCGGCGATCAGTCGGCTCTCAACTCCGCAAAAAGTAGACCACAGTGGCACAGCCTCCGCGAGAACGGGCGGCGGGGGACCGCGCCGCAGAAGAGGCCAATCGTCCGCTTCGAAGCAGAGGAGGAAGAAGGCGATGGGGTCGGCAGGAGACGCCCAACGGTGTGGAGGACACGCGGATAGGGGAAGGAGGAGGGGGTGGTCGGAGTGTCCTTCCCCTGCCGTCGCCACAAGTTCGCCGCCTGCTTCCGCTGCAAATGTCAGGCACGGGCCGTTGCTTGCCTTAAACCGCCGACGACGCCGCCTGCTACCGCCTTCTGCCGCAAGTTCCGCCTCGAGTCTTCTCCATTGCGGACGCTGCCTGCCGTCACCGCGAGTCTTCTGCGGGTACGCTGCCTGCCGACGACGCCACTGCTTGCTTGCCCTTTTGCCGCTGCAATGGGAAGGAGGAGAGTGGAGGCAAGGGGAAGGAGGGGGTTTTTTTCCCCTTCAATCGGGGCGCGGGAGGCCAAAGTTCAATGGGCGCCCAATGTTAAAAATAATATTTTATTATATATTTACTATATCAAACTCCGTAGGTATATGATAATGTTATATGCTTACGATATTACGTCATAGGGATAGACATATCTTAAAAGTTTAAGAACAAAGTTTATCTGATATACTTACGACACGTACAGTCCGTAAGTATAGATATGTCTATCCATACGAATAGCTTACGAATATACTGAACCGTAAGCAACTTTCGTAGGTAGAGCTAGAATTTCTTGTAGTGACTACTCAACCATTGAGCTTAATGGTCGCAGATCGTGCGCCCTGTAATGGTGTCCCTTAAGGCCACGATTTGGCCGATGAGGCGCGATAGTTACTGGATCATAGCGCATGATCCTCGAGAACGGCCGATGATTTAATGCCGCTCAGCCCACTATATGTACGATTGGGCTCGACATTCATAGGTACGCAACCATTCTGGTCATAACATTCTTTTTTCTCAGCCAGTGATTGACTTAAGTATCAAAGCGTCTCCTCACCGAACCCCCTCAATAGTCTTGCAGATCTCAACAGTAGGACAGATAGAAACTCTTGTCGATGATGTGGACATCTCAACCCTAACCACCTTGGTTCAGGTCGACATCAGGAGAACAACCGCAACACGCTTAAACATTGATTAGTTCACAATTAATAAATTTTATTATCATCAAAACTTGAAGAGATCACAATAAACCCACATATGCTCTATGTTAATCTTAACTTGATTAAACAACAATATTCTCTAACAAAATAGATACTCTTTCGAAGGACCAGAAATTTACACATAAGCCAAACTGTTATGCACTTACTTGTGCGCCCGGTCGTTAAAAGGAAGGGTTGAGCTCAGCCGACAGCTTCCACCTTGATAGGAGAGGACGCGTTTACAGTGATGTAACTTAATACCGACTGCTGATTGATATGCTAGCAACATGGCGACCTGTCCCACTAATGAGATAGAGCTCACTGACTAATCTTTCCTTCTAGTTGCATTCTGCAAGCATGGTGAGAATCACTGTGCGGTAATTAAGAACGGTATATATTTTTCCTCTTAGATAATTAAAGAAGATTCCAAACATTAACATCTGCAGCGACAGTGCCGTTAGTATTGCCGGATGTGGACCTCATACCTGCCGGCGTATAACCTCTCCACTGCAACCACCAATAGTTAGAGAGAATGGATCACACGCAAACTATGGCCGCCGCCGCGGCTCAAGCCGAATGAGGGGCCGTCGGCTAGCTAGCTGACACCCCGTCCCGGTCCCCGCGAGCCGGCGGTCGCCACCACCACCAAAGTTTCCGAGTCTCTCTAACCACCGCATGGGGCGGCTCACGGGCACGTCTCGTCTTCTTTCGCGATCGAGCTGGGTGCTTCTATCTGCGATCTCCGACGTTTTGCTACGCGGCCAAGGTACGTAGTGCAGAAAAGGCGAGGTTGCCAGCCTAGCAAGCGACTTTCCTGCGTTGGGCTGCATGCCAATGGTGGTGGCATGCGCTTATCTCTTGCCGGCAGCAGTGGGCACGCTCAGTTTTTTGACCTGGAAAGCCCATAGGCATGGGCAGTCATATACCTAGCTAGCTAGCTAACTAGTTACTCTCTCACTCGGCTTTGCCAGTGTCAAAAGATCTTCATCCTTATTCTATAACGAAAGCCGGCCGGCAGGGAAACGGTTGGAATAGTCTTATAAAAATGGAACCCAAAAATAATGGGTAGCGCCCAATATTCCATATATATATTCCCCAGCTAGTCGGGACAAGACTCATCTTTCAAGTCAGGTGGGAGCTCACGAAGTGTCAAGTGGCGTACAGAGAACTGTCCAGGGGCTATTGGCTTCTGTTCAGTAGCATGTCGGCAGCGATTACGTAGCATATATCTGATAAGATGCACGTCGCGGTTTGGCTCAATGCTAAAGCAGATATGGTCGTATTGAAAACAAGGCAGATGGGGCCACCGAAATCTAGGATATTGACGTACGGAGGACCGATTCGTTGAGGCATGCAGGGATGTGCGCGCAGCCAAGTTATAGGGAGCACAATTCTTAATCTGAGTGTGCCTACGGATGGCAATGTGACTCAGAGCCCGATGCATGTCGTCGGACTCGACGCCATCACAGGAGTGGAAACTGGATGAGCTAAAATAATCACAGGGAAGGAAGTAAACAGTTGCCCTTCGGGATTCCTACCTACCGCTAGGAACTCGACGTTCGGGCCAACTTGTGATTCGGGATAGTTGATATGAAGGGGCCGATGACTCGTAGCTCTCGTTCTATACCATGGCTAGCAACAGCGATTCGAATTTTCTCTCTCTTTGTGCAGGAGAGGGCCCTTCGATGCGAATCTCATTAGGGGACAGATTCGTCAGCGCCTTCGTTGTTCTATATCAAGAGAAATGCTAATGCTATGCTCCCTGCACTGTCAGGAGCATAGCTAAGCTGGGGGGGCCGTGCCCCCCCCCCCCCCCCCCACACGCGCGACGTGTGGAGGGGGCGCCCCCCCCCCCCCTCCCTCATTAAATACTTGTTTTGTTTTTTTTTCAATTTTTTGTATTATTTATGTGCACTTTGTGTGCATAAATTGTAAAAAAAAATAATAATATTTAATGCTGGAGGAACCGCCCCCTCCACGCGACATGCGTGTGGAGGGGCACGGCCCCTCTAACTCATGCTACGCTCCCGACTAGTCGGGAGCGTAGCATTACTCCTATATCAATTACAGAGAAGCATCTGACGAGATAAATATACACTGTTATAAATCAGTGGCAGATGTAGAGAAGAATTAGTGGGATGAGTACTATACAAATTTCTATTAAATTAATTTGGTTAGAAACTTTTCTAAAAAAAATGACCCCACTAGAAGAAATTTCTGAGTCCGCTTATGTTATAAATTATGTTTTGGTAGCCGATCACCTTGGTGTCCGTTGGCAGGGATAATAATAAATACAAACTCACATTAAGCGCCATACTTTTGACAGCACAGATTTGCTTGATTAAGCCAGGGTAGAGAGATCTGCATATTCCATATATGATTGCAAGTTGTCTACTGTGATGCATATATGGGCTAGTTAGGCGTATATAGGGCTGTAAATGGAGCGGATATAGATTTTTTGGTTTCGATCTGAATAATTAATCAGATAATTTGTATTCACTACAAATATAATTTAGATATAGAGTGGATAATTTAATCGAATAATTTTTAGATACAGAGCGGATACAGATATTATTTATTTCGAAAACATGAGTTTAATAAAAGACATTAAGTGATCCAAAATTAGAAGAAAAAATCACAAAAAATCTATAAAATTTTAATATATATACAAATTTTAAAATATTCTCTAAATAAAAATTAACATTAGATATGTTATATATTTATGTATTATATATAGATCATTAGATCTAAGATCTAATGGTCAAAAATAACTCCATTTCGGAGCGGATCTTAAATGGAGTGGACCACTCGTTTTTGTATCCGTTCCGTTTATTATTCGGATAATATTTGTATCTAAAATATGTTCTGTCGGATATTTGTTAAACGGATAATATTCAATCATTCGAATACAAATTCGAATCCGATTCAGATATTATCTAGATCCATTTACAACCCTAGACATGAAGAAGTGCATTATCTACTACGAGATATATATATGGTCTAAAAGGTAAAACATAAGTACAAAGTTGAAGATCACTGGTTTGACAAACGAAGGATGCGCCGTCAGATCAATAGAATATCTATTTGTGACTTTGCAATAGCATGTCATTCTAAATTGGATTGACAGAGTCTTAATTTCGTGCTTTTGCCTCTGAGACAGATGTTCCTACTTCACTAGTGTTTGGACAACATGTTACAACCACTGAAATATTGAATAGAACTGTGCTTTGTACTTGTTTAATTTGATCTTAATTTTTATCCTTTTTACAAGAACAAGTTGTTAGCCAAATATTGTCCCTTTTATAGGTAAGTATAAGAACGGGAATTTGCAGGTAGGACCTGATGAAGTCGGGCAGAGTGCAAAGACTTTGATATCACTGCAAAAAATATAGTATATGTAGACGACTGTAAATCGTGACCGTCTACAAAAATTAACATATGTAGACGGCTTTTGAAGTCGTCTACATACATAATCTGTGTAGGCGGCTTGTCAAAGCCGTCTACATATAATAAATATGTAGACAGCTATATCTAGACATCTACATATATTATGTAAACGGCTTCAAAATATGTAAATGGCTACCTTCAGTCATCTACATATGTAATATATATAGACGGCTCCTTTTAACCGTCTACATAACATATGTAGACGTTTGAAATAGCCATCTACATATGTAATATATGTAGACGGCTTTTAGATGTTGTCTCTACATATCCACCATATGTAGACGGCTTTATAAAACCATCCACATATGTAGACGGCTATATAAAAACGTCTACATTATACGAAAATTTTTCAAAACTACCTAAAGAGATAAAGAATGGAATGATTTGAGATATTGAGTAAATAGATTAATATTTAAAGTGAATATTGTGTATTTGTGAGATATTGAAATTGGATTTGTAATATATATGTAGATGACCAACCAATGGGACCGGACTCCACAAATGGATAAAGAGATGTTACAGCATATGGCAGCCATATAAAAAGGCTGGCATGAGATGTTGAAGTCGAAAGTAAGTCATTTTTCAAAAGTAATGTGTGATTGAAATTTCTTTTTTTGTATCTTGATAATAAACAATTTGTTAACTTTGTAATTATCATTTTGTAGCATATAAGGGCAAGACTTTTGAGGATGTTGTTAAATCTATTCCACCTGGTGTTGATCCGTCAGATTAGCGGATAATGTGTGAAAAATGGAACACAAGGGAGGAACAAGTAAATTAATATGATTTAATTGTATATAGTATTTATGATTTTCTATTTGATATTTCATCAAATATATGTATTGTCTTCTTCTTTATAGAATATTGCCGAGCGTAACAGGTAGAATCGTCCATCAGAATATGGCATATTGGCGGTGGCGAACGAGTATATATCAATTAAGAGATGACTTTGTAAGTTTTTCATTTTACTAAATGTAATTTTAATAATCTCTATTGAATGTTTTATCTTACTTCATGATTATACAATTAATTTTAACAGGTGAAGACTCATCAGCGTGAGCCCGACCGCATGGAGATCTTTAAGATGAGGAGATGTAAAGATTTCCCTGACGGTACCCAACGGTGAGTTGATGATGAAAGCAGCTCACGTTTTGTAAGTGTATCTGTCTTACATAAAATATTCTTAATAAATTAGTTTATAATTAAAGATTTTTTATTAATGAAATAATTTTTTTATGTAGGAGAGGATGACCCAGATGACGACTCCTGCTCTCTAGAGTGTTGATGTCACTCCCGTTTCAGCCGAGGATGGCTTCATAGTTGTCATGGGACGAGATAGGCCTGGCCGTGTTCATTGCGTGGGTAAGGCTGAAACGCTCGATAGTTGGTACGGAAGAGGGGAGGGATCGAGCTCATCAGGCGGCTACCACACTTAGGTGTAGCAGCTGCAACAGTAGTTGTAGAATCTATGCGAGGAGAGGAGCAGGGATCGCCAGAAGATAAAGGATATGTGCAGTCAGATGTTAGAGATGATTGCCCTCATGCAACAATTGGCTAGTCAGCCATCACATGTGCCTCCTCCTGCGCATGAGGGGGCTGATGAGTCTGCTGATGATTATGATGATGATGATGATGATTAGATTGTTAAAGTTTGTGAGATACTTTATATTTCTTTTGGATGATTTGTTTATGATGTTTATGTTTATTTTTAGATAATTTGTGTGTGCATGGATGGTATCATTTTTATTTTAGATGGTTTGTAAAAGTAGTTGTGCTTAACATGTGGTAAATGCAAATTTTAAAATGTATATTTTAAAAAAAGTACATATGTAGACGACTTCAGCCGTCTACATAAACTTATGTAGACGACTAGTATAATCGTCTATATAAATTAGCTGTAGGCGGTTATGACTTCGTCTACATAGTTTATGTAGACGGCTATGACTCCGTCTATATACGTTTGTGTTGACTGCTTTTGAAGCCGTCAATAACAACTTACTTAGACAGCTTCTAGCCGTCAAATTAAATATTAGTAGATGGCTCTTCCAGCCGTTTGCTAAGAATTAAGTAGACGGCTTCCATCTGTCTACATATACCTATGTAGATGGCGTTGATCAGCCATCTACTTATATTTGTAGACGACAACCAGTCATCTATGTTTGTGATTTTAGTAGATGGATTTATATATCCGTCTACATATGGTATGTAGACGGTATGTATGTTGACAGCCCCCTAGACTATTGTATAGCCATCTACAAAAAGTTTCGTAGTTGGTTTTGGATAATATGTAGACAGATAGAAGCTGTCTACATATCCTCCATTTCCTGTAGTGTGTGTTGACTACTATGGGGCTGAGTCGAGGGACTCTGAGTGCTGGAGTAGTTTGGAGAAACAAATTCATGTCGTACAAAGGTAATCAATTGAAAAAGGTCTTCTTAGGGCTAACCCTCTGACTGTTAAATTATTCTGACTTAATTAGTAATAGTGTGATCTAAAGAGAAGATAAGAGAGAGAGAGAGAGAGAGAAAAAAAAAAAAGTTTGTGTTATAATTAATTTGTGGTCTATAAGCTAATCATGCATATTGATAGTACATTTTGATTCGAATTATTATAATAGAGATATTTTATTTAGTATATTTTGACTGCATATTTACATTATATTATAATAAAATTTGTAGACATGTAAATTTAAGATTGAATCATAATGAGATCAATCTTATATAAATGTGTATTAAATTATTTTTGGTCAATAGATATTTGAGAATGACATCAAATGTCTGATAAGATAAGTACATGTTATGCTTGCTCCACATAGTCACTTGTTTAGGGATACTAAGGCAAACTTGTAAGTGCTTCATAAGGGAATAAATTCATTGAACTGATTCGATTTAGAATCTCTGGATGGTCATTATAGCTAGTTGTCAACCAATGTATTCTCATATTGCAATAGCATAATCCTTAGACCTGAGTCACCAAAGATGTCTTGCATGAAAACTGCTGTCTTGCTTACCAACTAATGGATCTTAACCATTAGATCTTGTATAGTTAGTTATTTAGATAGAGTGGAAAACTTGCAAAGACAATTGAGTAAACAACATGGGATCACTCACTCTTGATATATAATTAGAGAGTGAATGCTTAGGGCTCGCCTCCTTTCCTCGTCTTAGTGGTGGCACCCTTCAAAGCTTCGGTCGATTGCTCCCTATCGAATGATGGTCTAGCGCAATTATTGACATTCACCGGTCATGTGACCATGATCTCTATGAAACTCACAGTATTTGGCCTTGTCATAGTAATCTAGGTTCTCCTTCATCTTCTCAAGCCATCCCTGATTGAGAAGGATGGACAGTGAAAGTTGGTACACAAGAGCATCCTTGGCTTAGAAGTTGCGTCAGTCTTCTCTTCTTGGCCTCTTGTCTTCTCAGTGGTAGAATGAAGCCGACCTACTCTTTTCCTCGAGCAATGTCTGGGGAACATTGTGCACCTTGAGGATCACCTCTAGGTTGGAATATCAATTAGCTTTGTTTATAAGCTCAGCAAAAGAGGCTGACAACTTCTTTGACAATGTGCCTCGCACTAGAGGTTAGTGGTTCCCCCTATAAGTGCCAAGATATAAATTGTTATGCAAAGTCTAGAATCTTTAGTGTTTTGGTGTGGAAGCACCCCACATATCCTTAGAGCAACTTGCCGAACTATTGTCGAGTAGTGAGCAAGAAGGCTGAGCTTTTTGTTGGTCAGGCATAGCCTATAAAGTCCTCCAAGAAGTGCACACCGAGCACGAAGAAGGGAGAGATGGAGCCTGGGGTAAGGGTCTTGATCCAGGCCGTAGATCCTCCTTCCAGTAAGGTCAGGAAGGCATGACATTTGACCTCATTTGAGCCCCCTAGATGGACAGATGGGTGTTGAATCAGTCCAGGTGATCAGACAAGTCTGTTGTCTCATCATAAAGCTACATGCTCGACATCTCCATTTGAATTAGGTGTATCACCGTCCATATCTCCTCAATGAAGGAAGACAGAAGATAGGTGACAGGCGTCACCAATGATCTTTGGAGCTGCCCGACTAATCTTTGGACCTCCTGCAACGACCCAACCTCTCGAACCCCCGCCAAGGACCCCGAAGTTCGCATCGCCACCCACGGATCCGAAGACTCGGAAGGGTTAGAAGAAATAGTCTAGCGAGATATGTACTGAATTTAAATAACTATAACAAGATATACAATATACAACGTGTCCCAAGTCAAAGCACAGGTATAAGAAGAAAGGTGCAGTCCTTAAGGGGCATACCCTGAGAACTTGCAAAGCACAACTCTCAACTCACTAAGGTACAAAAGCTCACAACACTCGCTCTCACTGCTGCTGACAACACATAGCGCCACAGCCGCCTCCGCAACCCGTCCGACACCGAGCTCCCGTGACGACGAGCCCCTAACTGAAGGAATTAGGGGGTGAGCCTCACGAACAAGGCCCAGTAGGGATTACCAGTCCCTCACCGGCCAGAGCAGTAGGAACTCCAAAAATAGGAAACTACCCTAGAAAGCTATAAAACGAAGAACACCTACAGTAGGGTACTACTAAGCAGCGGAACAGAACAGTGCAACACCACGACCACCAACCAAGGTCGTGACACACACACGACTCCCGAAAAAACCAACGGAGTCGGGCATAAAGCGGAAGCAACCCTCGGCACACCCGCCGAGACCACACAACAACCAAGTGAGAACGACGTCTCACCACAAGCACGGCCACCTCAGACCTCCACAAGGTTGAGGGCCGACAAACAGAACCATCCCGGACCCTGAACACACCATGAGGTCGGGAAGCCACACACGCTGGTGCCACTATGGACTGGCACCCAAGAACAGGACCACGAAACCGAGAGGACACCGAGCGGAAACCACCAGAAGCACGGGTCTGCACAAGGCTAGACCAACGACGCCCACAGAGACTAGACACAGCCAGGCTATAACCGCCGTGTAAGCTCAGGCAACGAGTCGTACTTGGAAACGTCGTGAGGAAACACCGTCACAACAACAGAAACCAAGCCACCGCCGCTAGCAGCCAAAAGGGGGACACGCCGTCCACGCCCTCTGCTCGCCAGCCTAGCTCCTGCCTCCCCTCTGCGGAAGAGTGAGGCAGAGCCTCCATAAAAACACATAAACGCACGCAACACTGCAGCCTAGCCAAGCTGTGGCCCCACGCCTAGCACCACTACGTGGCTCCGGAACTAACGTAGAGAGAGGTAGTGAGACAAAGGACTATCTGGGCCGCGCTGGGAAGAAAACCGCCTCAACGTCCTCGACGTCCCACCCCAGACAAGAGAGCTCTACAAACGACTCAGCGCCGCTGTCCAAACCTTGTTTTCCCCTCAGCTCCAGAGTCTGCCAACTCGGCTGTCAACTCGAGCACGCTCGTAGCCCTGAACGCTCCCTCAAAGGCTCCCGAGGATGGGGTCCCAGGTAACGGAGACAACCTCTGAACGGGACAAGCCCTCAAGTGCCAAGCACCAGGCGAACAAGCGGGGTACGCACAACAAAAACCACGCCGAACTGCTGGCTTGTAATCCACGACAAGCCCAGCAAGCACGAGGCACGCACGAACCCTCAAGAGGGCCGTCGGGCAACCAAGGCACGCACGAATAGCTAGAACCTCGGAACACCACTAGACAGTACGGAAAACCCATCGCTCTGCTAATAATCGATTGACCATCAGTCAATCGATTGTTAGACAGACGCGACCCTCCTGGCACCGCCGTCAGGACACGGCCACGAAGGTGTCACCTTCAGTTACTGAACGCAGCCAGGTAACATGCCGCGTTCCCCACCTGAAGGTCCTAAGGGCAAGCCAGCCCTGGGGCACACGCCGACACCCCAACCGAAACCACGAAAACACCCGAGGCAACACAGGTACTGTCGCATCCCCCTAGGCCGTTGCGATACCATCGTGACGGGGAAGGGCACCGCGATAGCAACCTTGTGGCGACGGGGCAAAGCATCGCGACAGCAAACCCTGTCGCGATAGGAAAATGCGTCGCGACAGCGATCCTTATCGCGACCAGCCAACGCGTCGCAATAAGGTCACGCCCAACCGGGCAGACGCCTCTTCTGGTGTTGCGACGCACACCGCGGTCGCGACACCAGCAGAGAGGTAGACTCAGGGGATGCTCCATCCCGGGGCCACCCACAAGCCACACACACCACCACACGGGGGAGGGGAGCATAGAGAAGCAGTAAACACTAACCCCAAGGGGCTCCCAATCCACCCGGATCGAGAAGAGTTCAAGCAATCCCTACCTTTCAAGAAGAAACGAACCCATAAGTGCCCTTCACATCGGATTGGCCACCTCCTCCTCGCTCCACGCAAGCTCCACGACGCCGGGACACCACGCACGACCCTCCTCCTCGCCTGAAACACACAAAGGGGAGAGAGGGAGGTGGAGCACCGCCGGAGGGGGAGAAGAGAGGCGAAAGAGGGAAAAGAGGGGGAAAAGGTCGCCGGCCAAGGCCTTATGCCTTCGGCACCCAAGACGCGACGGGGCGACGCGTCGCGTTAAAGACCTTAACGCGACGAGTCAACGCACCGCGACAAGAACGCGTCCCCCAGGGACGCCGCAACAACGCGACAAGTCATACTGACACACCTACCACCCTGACAGGCGTCAGACGACCGAAACGACAGAAAGCTGTCGCGACCCGTTGACCGAGCACGACACGAAGACGTAACGGACAAGCCGGGTGCGACAAGAACGCAACGCACACACTCGTCACGACAAGGATGACTGTCGTGTCATACACTCACGACGTGACACTAACGCGTCACGCAGCCTTGACACGTTAGTGGCCAGTCATCCAAGACACCGGACGGAAAGCCGAGAAGCCGGGTCTTACACCTCCTTCTGGACTTCTTTTAGCTTCTTCTCTAGCCTCCAATGGCAATGGGGGCCAAAGTAGTACACTATGCTGTGGAGGTCATCCGCTAAAGGTTAGATGGAGGTGGGGAAGAAGTGCTACTAGAGGCCGGTGCATCCATCTCCAAAACACTTTCCAGTTGGGGTGGTCAAGGCACTGTCGACACCACTTGGGGCAGATCCTAGGTGACCCAAGAGGTGTCCCTCTAGCTTGGGAGGAGGAAGCTAGTAGGTGAGGGACGGCATCAGCTTGAGGATCAATGCCAAGCTCTTGACTTCCTCACCTAAGTTGGTGACCTATCGAGTAAGGGCTTAGAACTGTTTGAAGGAGATCATAAGGACTGGGTTCTAGATCCCAATGGTCATCTTCGCCTCTTGTGCCTTAAATTTCTCTGACCGTCTTTACTTTTAGGTGGAGCCATGACATTGTACTTGTTCCTACAAATGGAGCCATTGATGAAGTCAGTCCAAGCACAAAAGCTTTGACATGCCGACCTCTATAGACCCAAGTCGGGGGACTCAGGTGTTGGAGTAGTTTAGGGAAATGAGTATTCTCCTTTGGCCAAAGTCGACTTGACCTATAAAGACAGTCAATTCTGAAAAGGTTTTCCTAGAGCTGACTCTCTAATGGTCAAATTAGTTGGACTCGGCAATAGATTGGTATGAAGAGAAGAGGTAGGAGAAAGAGAAAAAAAGTGTGAAATTTGGATCAAGCCTAGGTCGCCAAGTGTCTCCTTGCCCTTGCATCTCTTGGACTTCTCTTGAAGGCTATCGGGTGTGAGGGGAAACCGAGATATCTGATACAAGACTAAGGGGGTGTTTGATAATCCTTATTAGATCTCTAATGTCTGAAATGATCAGATACTAAAGATTCAGATTGTTTGACAAAATATCTCAATAATTGTCTAAATAACTGTCTTTTATCTTAAATTACATCTAAAAAAAAGTGAGGGACAGACCACTTTTTTTTTTCAGATGCTCTACCCTTCAGTCCCAACTCCCCACTCCTCCCCTCTCCCGTCGCGCCTCACCCCTCACCCCCCCCCCCTTCTGCCATCGCCGCCACCCAATCCCTCACCTCCCCCCCCCCCCCTCTGCCGTCGTGCCTCACCTCCCCCCCCCTTCTGCCATCGCCGCCACCCAATCCCTCATCCCCCCCCTGCCGACCTACTCCAGCTGACAGCACAGGCGGCGGTGCCGGCACCTCTGGCCAATGATGTAACGACCCAGAATCCGCATTACCAATAACAACCAGTAACCCGAATTCTGACCCGCTAACCCACGAGACAAACTCAGAAGGGTAGGAAGGGATGTCCGAGGAGACTATATATAAGAAGATACACACCATGCAAAGCTGTAAAATTCCACTATATGAACATAACATATACAACTCAGAGTCTGAGCAAAGTACAGAGTACAGAAGTACAACAAAAAGGTACTACTCACTGCAGCTAAGGAGCACCAACACCGGAGTGGCTAGACTCGCCTGGAACGGGAATCGACGAAGACCCACCTGAAAGGTAGGGGAGTGAGTCTCAAGAAAGAGACCCAGTAGGGAAAAGTAACCCCACCGGCAACAGAACTAAAGTGCGGAAAGTAAAAACTGAAAGTAAGTACACGTCGCACTACACACAAAACTGTAAACCTCGCGGCTCAGTAACACACACTCACACAAACACAATAAGTAGGACTCAGCTAGGGTCTGTGGCTCGGCGTCCCGTCACCACAGAGGCTCTCAACCCCAGCCATGTGTGCACACTACAGACGCTCTCTCTCGCGTCTGGTCCACGACCGGTTTTTCCCTCTACGCTTGACCCTAGCGGTAGAGAAGGGGCTCCACGGAGAACGGCTCAAAACCACCACAAGGAGTACGCACAGGACAGAGTCGCACTCGGCGTCCTGGCTCACTAGCGGAGGACAACCACACGCTAGTCGTCTAGACGGAGTCGCACCCACGCCTAGGTAACACAACAGAAATGGGCACGCAGTAACGCAACGCGCGTACAACAGACGGAACACACTCAACGCCTGAAACTCCGTACAGTAAGTGAATACCTCATGTCACAACTAGTCACTCACATGCACAGGCAGAGTCACACTCTAAGCCTGACCCACATGTGTTATCAGGGCGGACATCACATGTCAATCGCCTCTAAACACAACACTTAAGTCTGCTGGGACACAGGAGATTAACAGCCACATCGATTGCCGCCAACAAGAGGTAAACGGCACTCCTCATGTCGTTAACCCTGATTAAACGGCAATTGACCTTGTCGTTTAAATCACCCCTGAAGATCTCAACGTCAACAGATGTGGACGTTAAGCTCTTCAGTCCCCCAAACCCAAAACTGAACCGAATCAGTTCAATTGGGCAGAAATACCCAACACAATTCCGACTGACGGAGGGGAACACTTCCTCTCATCAATCCAAACTACCAGAATACCAGAAATAAACAGTCTAACGCCTAGATTGTCCAATACACCCACAATTCCGGCATGGTATAACCCAAACCCTAAACCATAATTTGCACACCGATTCACTTAATTGAGCATGCTGGTTTGCTGGGGAAGGTTATAGGGGTTAAGTCCCTACCTCTGAACGCTTAAACAATCCCCGAACAGCCACTAATCGCGTCGGATTCCCCCAAAGACTCCGCGCGAATCGCACCAAAACCACGCGTTTCCCGCCCGATCTAGCACCGCCACGCGATCCAGGGTCTTCCCACGAGTTCACATCAACCAACAGAAGCTGTGGAAATCGAGAAAAGCAAAGATGGAGGGAAGGAGAGGAAAGGAGAAGAAAGGGTTCTTCTCTCGGGCTGCCCTATTTCAACAGGTCTGACCAGTCGACGTCAACATCACTGGTCGCCTACTGAACCGCCAACGCCTTGACATCCAGATCGCATGCCGCTAAGTTCAACATCAGACGTCCACATCTCTGGACGCTGACTCAAAGTCAACGGCTAGCCCTGGCCGTCAACACCAAGTCAACGACAATGGTCTTGTCGTCAACCACACAGAACCCCTAACAGACCCAATAAGGATCCATTAAAAACCCGAGACCTTACAGCCCTCCCCCCTTAAGGAATTTTGCCCTCAAAATTCAAACAACACAAGGAAGAAAGAAAACTCACCAAAAAGGTATGGAAACTGCTCGCGCATCTCGTCCTCCCGCTCCCATGTCGACTCACCACCGGAGTGCCGTTGCCACGAAACACGAACTAACGGGATGGCCTTGTTCCTCAACCTCTGAACTCGGCGATCCTCAATGTGCAACGGAAACTCTGGTACAGTCAACACTGGAGTCACCTCAGACCACTCTGCACTCTGCAGAACGTGAGACTCGTCAGAAAGGTACCTCCGAAGCATCGACACGTGAAACACGTCGTGGACTGCTGCCAACTCTGACGGAAGCTCAAGTCTGTACGCCAAACCTCCGACTCGCTCAGAAATGGTGAAAGGCCCAATAAAGAGAGGACTCAACTTTCCACGCTTACCAAACCTCACCACTCCCTTCATAGGAGACACACGAACAAACACCTGGTCTCCTACCTGAAACTCGAGCGGTCGTCTGCGCTGATCTGCATAACTCTTCTGCCGACTCTGAGCTGACTGAAGCCTCTGCCTCACAAGCTGAACTACCTCAACTGCCTGCTGAACCAACTCTGGCCCCGTGACAACCCATTCGCCAACCTCGAACCAGTCAAGAGGAGTGCGACACGGTCGTCCGTACAAAGCCTCATATGGTGCCAAACCGATACTGGAGTGATAGCTATTATTATATGCAAACTTGACCAACGGCAAATGAGCTGTCCACGACCCCTGCCACTCCAGGCAACAAGCTCTAAGCATGTCCTCCAAGGTCTGGATAGTCCGCTCTGACTGACCGTCTGACTGAGGGTGGTAGGCGGAACTAAAAGCCAACTCTGTCCCCAAAGCTCTCTGGAAACTGCGCCAAAATCCAGAAGTGAAGCGAGGATCCCTGTCTGACACAATAGAGATCGGCACTCCGTGCAAAGGAACAATCCGCTCTACGTACAACGCAGCCAACCTACTCACACCCCAACTAGTCCTGACAGGCAAGAATCTGGCAGTCTTCGTCAATCTGTCCACAAGAACCCAAATGCTGTCAAAACCTCCAGCTGTCCTCGGCAAACCACAAACAAAGTCAGTCGTCACATGGTCCCACTTCCACATCGGAATCTCTAACGGCTGCACAAGTCCTCCTGGACGCTGATGTTCGGCCTTCACCTGTTGACAGACCAAACACCTCGCAACAAAAGCCGCTATGTCTCTCTTCATCCCAGGCCACCAAAACTGACGTCTCAACCTGTGATACATCTTGGTCGACCTTGGATGAATCGAGTACCTGGAACCATGTGCCTCCTGCAAAACAACTCTCCTGATAGACTCCTCAACAGGAACATAGAGTCTATCTCAGAACCTAACAGTCCCGTCCTCACAAAGCTCAACCTCTGGGAGAAGTAACACACTGCACAACTCGGGATCTGACTACTGAGCCTCAGCAACCTGTCTCACAACGGCGGGAGCCGCTAACAAACTGCCCAACACAAACTGACGACGACTGGACGAAACTCTGAAAGACCCCTCTGTCGCAGACTGCCACAACTGCCACTCTCTAAGCATCAGATGACTCATTTGTGCTTTCCTACTCAAGGCATCTGCAACTACATTCGCCTTTCCAGGCCTATACTCGATGCTAAAGTCATAGTCCTTCAGATATTCCATCCATCGACGCTGCCTCATATTCAGATCCCTCTGAGAAAACAGGTACCTCAAACTCTGGTGGTCGGTACGGACTACAAAACTCACTCCGTACAGGTAAAGACGCCAAATCCGCAAAGCAAACACCACAACTGCAAGCTCTAGGTCGTGGGTCGGGTAACTCTCCTCGTGGGGCTTAAGCTGGCGAGACGCATAAGCCACCACTCGACCTTGCTGCATCAAGACCGCACCCAAACCAACACCTGAAGCATTTGTGCAAACCTCAAAACCCTCCTCGCCTGAAGGTAAGGCAAGAACTGGCGCCGACGTAAGCAGTCGCTTCAACTCTATGAAGCTCTGCTCACACTGCTCCGACCACACAAACGGAACTCCCTTTCTCATCAACCGAGTCAAGGGTGCAGCAACCTGAGAAAAATCTCGAACAAACCTGCGGTAGTAACCTGCCAAACCCAGAAAGCTACGAATCTCAGACACAGATCTGGGACTCTCCCACTGCAAAACTGCCTCAACCTTCGCTGGATCCACAGAAACTCCCTCACCTGAGATCACGTGTCCCAAAAAGTGAACCTGTTGTAGCCAAAACTCACACTTACTAAGTTTGGCATACAACTGGTGCTCTCGCAAAGTCTGCAACACGATCCTCAGGTGCTCGGCGTGCTCCTCCTCCGAAACGGAGTACACCAGAATGTCGTCAACAAACACTACAACAAACTGGTCCAAGAACTGGCGGAACACCCGATGCATCAGATCCATGAAGGCTGCTGGAGCATTGGTGAGCCCAAACGGCATCACCAAAAACTCAAAGTGCCCATATCTGGTCCGAAAAGCAGTCCTCTCAATGTCAGAATCTCTAATCCGCAGTTGATAGTAGCCCGACCTCAAGTCAATCTTCGAGAAGACATGAGCAGACTGAAGCTGATCAAAGAGATCATCAATCCTAGGCAAAGGATACCTATTCTTGATGGTCACTTGATTTAGCTTCCTTGTGGAAATGGAAAAATTTAAAGATCCTAAGATCTCTTTAAAATGTTGTCTTTTATCATGTTTTCTCATGTTTCTCATGGATGCACACGTATTGCCAATCCAAATCCCGTCGAACGCCACTTGAGCAAGAGTGACGTGAGATGAATCGGCAATTTGCACAGCGCGGGCGTGCCAGTCACCGAGGTGACAACCAAATGGTTTGCCTCCGAGAGTCGGAGGACTTTAAGTCTATTGTGCGCGCCGTTTGACTTCGTCAAACGAAAGTGGAGTGTCGGGTCCTGGACCAAAGTCCCGTCGTTGCCTAAACACAACGACGTTAATTACATCCCCCTAGGAGGGAAAACCCTTGATTAATCGCCAGAAATTAGAAAGCCTTGTGGCCTTGATACGGAGACATCCGATGAAAAGTGCAACTCAAAACTAGGCCAGAATGATAAACAGACACGATGCCTATTCGAGGTTGCCAGGTCTTTTATTTAGATGTGATTGAGCCTTTTTACTCATTTGCCCATTTATTCTTTTCATTAACATGAAAAAAACAGTCTTAAGTCGGTCTCTTGCTCTTTTAAAGACACGAGATGATCTATTTGCTCTTCTATTGCAAGAAGGGTTTCATTCGGGTCTTTTGTTAAAAAAGGAGTTCTAATTTAGTCTTTTGAAAACATGAGGTGGCCCATTTGCTCTTTTACCGTGAAAGGGTTTCACTTTTGGTCTTTTGAAAACATGAGATGGCCCATTTGCTTATTTTCCTTTTTTTACTTTTATTATAAAAAGATTTTTTAATTTGATCTCTTGCTCTTTTAAAACATGCGTAATGTGGAATGCTTTTATTTGCTCATTTGTTGCCCTTATAATGGAACATTCTTTCAATTGGCTCTCTTATTCTTTTATTCTTCTTTTAAAAGGTGTGCAACGTGGTTCTATTCGCGATTCGGCGCCACTCCATTAGACTTTAGAGGTTTCTATTTTTTGAAAGGACCCTTGCCGATTCGACCCTCCTGGAGAAAATCCGATAGCATCTCCCCTCATCTTGGTTGATAGGGGAGAGCACGGTACACGCCCACCGAAATAGAGACGGTACCAAAAGAGAGGGTGTATGTCATATGGCGACATAACCCAAATGGCACATGGTACCACCCTCCAAGGCAAGCCTTTAAGGGGGGAAATGGCACCATGACCACACAAACACCGGTCGGTGGGTAAAACCCGTATGGGCCCACATACCCGGGTATAGATATTTCATTATCTAACCCGGGATTGCAAGTGGGCCTCTCTTAGGAGGAGGGCAGTTTTGGGCCAGCCATGTGCTTAATGGGCCTCTCTCCATAGGTACTAAGCATGGGGGCATGGACATCAATTGTCCAACCCTTGGCTAGCATAGGAGATCCACCCCACTCACCAAGACCCCTTAATGGGCCGCTCAAACAGTGAGAACTGCCCCCTTTAGAGGATCAAAACAGGGATCTAATGGGCCCAAATCCATGAAATATCAAGTTTTGGGCATGAACATTGATTGCTCAACCCATGGCTTGCAAAAGGGACATGATCCCGTCATGAAAACTCTTAGAGGGGACTGTTTAAAACAGTAGAAATCGGTCTTTTAGGAGGGTCAAAACAGGAGTTTAAGGGATCAATTGCAACACAATGCCAAGCTTTGAGCATGGACATTAGTTGTCCAACTCATTTGCTAGCAAAGGAGGTCATGCCTCAAGGTAAAATGCACTTATAGGGGGCTGTTCTAACAGTGGAAAGTCTGCATTTTAAGGGTTGAAAACAGTGAGAAAAACTCTCTTTAGGAAGGCCCAAACAGTGAGAAAAGAGCCCCTCTCTTGAAGACAAACCATAAGCCCATGTGAGCTCCATGGGAGGGACGGCCCAAGCAATGCAAAGGGGACTATTTAGAAGCTTAAAACATCATTAAAACCTGTTCTTAAATGGAGTAAAACAGTGAGAACATGCATGCACGAAGGGCACATGTGAGGCCCATTAAACTCCACCCCTCCTAAAACCCCCATTTATTGAGGTGTAGGAGATGGCAGATGGTCTCATGTGTGCTCCTTGGGTGAGAGGAAACCAACCATATGAAGTAGTGGTTCCTCATCATCCGTAGCCACCTCTTCCATGTGGGCAAATAAAAAAACAAGAGCAATGCCACATGTGAAAGGAATGAGACAAGCATTAAATGCAAAGGAGGCAAGCATACACATTAAATGGAGATGGAGGACACATGGACATGACATTTCTATTGTCAAGAGAAGAGAAAAGGAGTACAAGAAGAAGAAAACAAAGATTAAAGAAAAGGGAAGGGGAAGGGAGTTTCACGCCATCTCTCTCCCTCTCTCTTTCTCTCTTCACATGATGTGACCATTCATAGGAATGGACACTCTCTCTTCTCTCTTCTTCTCTTCTTCACCTTTTTTCTCTTGGCTTCTCTTTGTCTCTTCTTCCAAGCTCCTTCACGGGTGGCTCTCCTTGGGGGGAAACACAGCAACTGGATGAAGAAGAGAAGAGCTCCTTCTTCTCCTCCCTTGGAACCCGCGACAGCCTTTTTTCTCTTCCTCGTTCTCTTTCTGCTTCTGCTTAGCCCGCAAGGCACTCCAAGAGAGCCCTTTTTTCTTCCCCTTGGAAGCCTCTAGAAAAGACCCCCAAAAGGCCTCAGCCAGCCCCTCTGCCCTCCTCATGCGCAGGCCTCCTTTTTGTCATTTTTAGCATCACTTTTTGGGAGGTGTTGAGCTCTCTTAGGCTCACCTCCATGCATGGGAGAAATGGGCCTTGGATAGTGGGCTTTTAGAAGTCTATTAGGTGGATCATTTAAATGGGCATTTTCATTTGGTGGAGAAGAGTTGGGCCGACCAGAGGATGGGCCCATTAGAAATTTTAGGTGTCCACAAATGCCCCCCGCCCGTGGGTGGTGCGGGAGGACACACGAAGCGACATCCGCGGGTGTACTGTAACTCATTTGACTATTTATACTGACACAAGCAGGTCTTTGGACTTGTTGCCGTGTCAGTGGTCCGATAGTCTATTCACGGTCTTTTGCTTCCATTTGATGACGTTTCCCATGGATGGCGAACACGTGTCTCTCTTAGTGGGCAATTGAGGGCCTCTTCTTTTTTTCTTTCGTACGGGGCCGGGGCGATTCGGCAAGGCCTGTGCGATTCGGCAGGGCCTGCGGGCCGGCTGGAGGGGCGTCGATTCGGCAGTGTCTGCGTCGAATCGGCAGGGTTGCGGTTCAGTGGGGTTGAGCGAACCGAGTGGGGCATTGGGCCGGCGCGGACCACGGGCCGGTTCGGGCGAGTCGCACGAACCGGAGGGTCCCGTCCATCTCTTCCCCCCCTTTTACCTCAAAAGGCGCGCCGCGCCTCTTCTTCTTCCTCTTCCATCTCTTCTCTCTTCTCTTCTGTTTGCTTCTTAGGGCGCAGGCTTCTCCCCTTCTCTTCATCTTTCTCCTTCGGCTGAGGAGAACGTGGCGACGGCGAGGACTCGTGCAGTGGTCGACGGCGGCGGCGGTGCAGTGCGCGGTGGGCGCTTGAACTCGACTGCGGCGGTCGGGGCTTTGCGGCGACGCGGGGTAGCAGCGTTGGCGCCGTGGAGTGCGGCGGCGGGTACCAGTGCGAACGCGGCCATGGGCGACCCCGGGTTGGGAGGACCACCACGCCATCGGGAGCGATGGCAACGCCGGTGTAGGGCGGTGGCTTGGGAGCCTCTTGCCACGGCCGAGGGGCTGCTCCCCAGTACGAGAGGCGGCGAGCGCTGACGATCTGGGCGTCTGCGAGGGAGCGCCGACGGCGAGGAGCACGACGACGGCACCCGGAGGCGACGGACGGCGGCCGACCTGTGGTAGGGTGCCTGTGAGGCCATCGGCCCATTTCCACAGCGCCGGCTGTGGCTATGATGGCGGCAGTCCATTATGTGGTTTTTTTTATTTTGCCCCTTTGTAACGCCGGTGAGGGGTCAAGGCGCTGGGTGGTGTTCTGGCCGGGAACCAGTGAGAGAGGTGCCGGCGGCGGCCGATGTAGGGCTTGCATGCCCATCTCCCCCCCCTTCCTATTCGTCTTCCTTTGCATGGGGGTACAGGGTCCAAGAGGGGGGACCGGTGATTGGGTGCTCTTTGAGGCCAGGGGGCCCTCTTGTACAGGGGAAAGCCTGTGTGTGTATGTGTATAGTTCGGTGGGGTCTTCCCCGACCCAAACACGAAGGGGGAGGCCCAGTAGGTCCCAGGGCCGCTAGGGGACTGTGAGGAAAACCCCTCCAGTCCGAGGTTTTTTTTTTCCTTGATTCTGTCTCTTTCCATTGGGGCGGTAGAGCGGGGCCCAATGCCCTTGTAGGACCGCCAAAAGGGTTTTTTTTTTTTGAATTTTAGCTATTAATAGGGGCCCATTTAGAGTAGGCGGGTCCCAAACAGAGTCGCCTTTAGCTTAAAAGGTCATCGCGGGACAATGACACTTTAGAGTAGCTTTAGCGGGGCCCGGAGCCTCTAGGAAGCCGGGGAGGACGCTCTAGGTCCGAGGCCTGCTGTCTTTTTTCTTTGTTGGTGGGGACCCGATTCGAATCGGCGGGGCTCCCACTTGTACGGGTCTCTTCCCACGTTGACACTTCAGGTGGCGGGTCTTTTTGACTGCCGCCAGGCACTGGGTCGCTCCCCCCGTAGGCTGGTCCTTTGGGGATGGCAGCGGTTCCCGGAGAGCCATTTGACATGCTAGCATGTCCTTGCTTTGGGGCCGTCTCGCCTTAGTGCGTGGATGAGTACCCACTGAACCCCCCCTCTAGTACGCTTGACAAGGGGAGGTGCTGCCGAAATTTTCTTTGCTCAATCTATTAACATAGCTTTTCTTTTCTGTTGCAGACATTATGGCTGCTCAACCCCATGCTGGCGGTGCAGGCCATTTAGAAGGTGCCCCACTAGTATCGTGGGAGGACTTTCCCAGGCTAAGTCAAGGCCATGATAGAATCGCTATGATAGCCGACTCTTCTGATGATGAAGTAGATACCATGGATGAGTCAAGACTTGATGCTAGCTCGACGCCAATCTCTTTCGTTCGAGGTGAAGATTATAGAATCGACCACCCAAAGGACAAGCATCTGCTGCTATTCCTTCACTCTTACGCCCCGAGCGGTAGAAGAGACACTTTCATGACCCGAGATGTGGAGGCGGCTATTCTGGAGGGGCGAGACAGTTTGGCGAACTGCGTTCCCCGCTCCGAACCCATTTATCAGATAGGCGAACCTCGACGGCGGGCTGCTATTCTAGGGCTGGGGGACCTGAATCCTGCTGACAACAGGCTTACCCGTGCCCCTACTTTTACTCCAGCAAGGTGGGACAATTCGGCGGGCCGCGTGAACCGAGAGCGGCCGTCTTTTGGGCTGTTTCTGTGTCCGTTGAAATGGGGCTACAGAGATGAGCCCTTTTTACTGGATTGCCTGGCCATTCGTTTCAAACATCAACTGGCGGCTGGATGGTTCGGGGACCTGCGAGCAGCGGATGCCCATCACTTTCGTTCTTTTGTTGTGGAAGCTACTGAGTTCGTGCTTCAGCATTATGCACCGATCTTGATGACTGCGGGCGTCTACCACAACATATTTGCGGCCCGTTACCGGTATCCTTTATCCAAGGGCCCTTGTTGTGGACTAGCAGAGGTTTTTGTCCCGGAGTTCAACACCTTTTACACGGCTGAAGGGGAGACCTCATTAGATCTATGGAGTTTGCATCAGTTGACTGTCCTGCCCATCAATGGAGAACCCTACGAGGAGGTGTGCCTCTCAGATCTTGTGAAGGATAGGACTGACGGCCAGGGCCAGTACTCTTTAGGCTACTCATATAGATATCTGATGAAGGCATATCGCCACCTGAGTCTTACTTGCAGTGCCGGCCGGGCAAAGAAGAAAGGCGAGCGGAGGAAGATCAGCCTGCATGTATGGTTGACCTACTTCTTTTCAACTAAGCAGCGGTACGAAGATTTCGCTTGTGCTGGCGTGGCCATTGCCAAGAGAAATCCCGACCGTCAGAAGGTGACCCTTCCAGAATCAATTCTTAAAGATCGGCTTGAGGGGCCAAATCCGACAAATGCTGATCCGCACACCCACTGTGCGGCCTATTTGACGTACTGGATCTGTTCTTTCGCTCTGCCAGTGGGAGACGAAACCATTCTCCGCCTAGAAGTCATATACCCTGCCTGCTAGATGGCTTGGGGTGTGAAATTGTCTTTGTGCCCAGCTGCCCTATGTCTGATATATCGAGCCCTTGGCGAATTGCATCGCCATTCTTTTCCGCGGCATCACCGCGTGATTGGCCCTTGGCACTTTATCAGTGCATGGGCGTGCAGCCTCTTTCCGGAGTTTGCTCCGAGATCCCTTCAATCTCCTCGATTGTTCCCGAGGATGTTAGAGTTCGCCAGCGCAGAGCCTCAGTCCACTACTGCTCAGCTTTTTGAAATTTGGGGGAAGCTGACAAGCATCCCAACTGATTCCCCCGGGACAATCTATTTTTGGCATTTGGCTAGTCATACTAGTCCGTTGGTCAACCGCTATCGAGAGTGTACTGACAGCGTGGTTGAGAGCTATGTGCATCCGTCCAGTGGCCAGAGGTTGACCAGATCACTATTGGAGCCGGAGCTTAGAGATTGGGCCCTGTCTATCCGGCCCAGCGTATTGACATTCCGCCAGGGGAGCATTGTCTATTTAGAGCCCTATTATCCATTTCGGTTTAGCCGAAATTTTGGATATGATCAGCACATTCCCTCCTCATCGGTCAAGTTTGATGTGCCGGCTCGGGCGGTAGCAGGGGCCCAGATTGTTGATCAAGCTCGCAGATGGTGGGACTTCTTTCATCGCTTTGACCCGTCCACCTTCCGGGTACCCATGCCGGGTCGCACGCCCCGCGTTACTTCCGAGTACGTGAAATGGTGGAATGCCCGTACCGGATTTTACAGAGCTTGCAAAACTGAATGTTGGGACGTGGCAGAGCGCCAGATCCTTAGGCTGCAGGCTGAACCGGTCATTGACATAGACAGGGACCATTTGATGCGGTTGAAATCCAACGACACAAAGGCCGTTAACCGCTACTTACAGGCAAGGCTTTCAGCTAAGCAAGGGGATACTCCTCCTTCACTGACTCTGCCGAAGGTTGCAAAGGATAAATTCTCAGCGACTCTGCGTCGTCTTTGCAGTGTCAGTTCGGAACGGTTGGCCGTGGCACAACCGAGGCCTATTGAAGAGGTCCGCCCGACCGTGGTGTCTCAGAGTGGGGAAGTTGATACCACTTTCCCCTACAGAGCATTTCGAGTGCAGTCTGATCTTGACCGCACTCGCTATGAGCACACCTCTTGGCTATTTGTGCTGCTTCACTCTCACAGCCTGACAGTTGAAGCAGATCATGAAATGATTCTGGAGCAAGAACTACACATAGCTTTCCATTATGCAGACGGTTGGGGCATGGACTCCCTCAGTCTTCATTATTTTCTATCTTCTGTTGGCCAAAGCAACTTGGCCATTTTCGCCGAAGATTGCTGCAGAATCAATGACGTATGCTGGCTGATTCGGGAGGCAGCTTCCCGGGCGCAACAGAATGTGCACACATACTGGCCTCTGAGTCGCTTTTACGGAGGCATAACGGGTATCCCTCTTTCCTTCAGGATTTGTTGTCCCTTGCTTTCTTATCATGCCTCTTCGGTCTTTTTACCCTTTCTATTTTCCTTTAGATCCCTCAGCCAGTGACCGACGGTGGAGATACCATGAGCTCATAATGAAGGTTAAGAAGCCGGTCTATTTTGCCGATGAAAAGATTCTCTTCCGTCCTTCCGTGGAGAAGCTGCCAAAGCGGAGGTCCAGTATGGCGACCAGCATTGCCAAGGCTAAGCGGGCTTCAAAGAAGAGGAAGGAAGCATTTCCCCCAGAACCTAGCTCCACAGAGGGTCCACCGATACCCTCATTTGAGGAATTCTCGCTGCAGCGAGAACATGCTGTTCCCTCAGGTAACCTTTGACTTATCTTGTTTCCCTTTTGGTATTGCTTTTTTACTTTGTCTATTGTTTCTGTTGACATCAGGTGACGCCTCTCCGGTAGATGAACGTTCCGCTGAAGAGCAGGATTGCCATACGCCATCTACCGTGCCCCCGGGTATGCCTTCCGTCCCGACGGCAGGTTAGGGTTACGGCAGAACTTCGATCCTAGGCCGCTTACTGGGGCCATCTTTTATCTTTTCTTGCTGCTGACTTATCTTTCCCTCTGTCATCTACAGCTGCCACCTCCCCTCAGGCCAAGGCCATGGGCAAGCGTTCAGCCGCGAAGGCCATAGCTCGGAGGGCTAAGAAACCCTCCGGTCCCTTTCGAGTAAGCGGTCGTGCCGCCAGTAGACTGGCCCTTATGAAAATTCGTCAAGGCAGCCGCACTATTTCACCGGGGGAGTCACAGAGCCTGGTTACTATTTCCTCAGACAGTTCCTCGAACGAGGACAATGTTTGTACTTCCTCTTCTTCGAGCACCAGCCTTTCACTTGAACGGAGCCCATTGAAAGGGTTGAGGAAGGAAAGGATATCTGCGCTTGATGACATAGGGGAAGATTCCGCTAGCAGCGTGGATCAGTCGTCTGCCGATAGTGCTGGCTCAGATGTTGCTGCTTCTCATGAGCTTACCCTTGTGAGCACCAGTCTTTTGCTTTTGCGGTGTAGGCCCTTTTGCATGCGAGTGGCTCACAAAGTCCCCCCTTATCTCGTGCAGGAATCCGAGCATGATCCAGATGCCCACGCACCTGAGTCCTCGCCGACAGTTGGCGTTGATCTCGTAGATACCGAGAAAACAGACTCAGATTTTTTATTGACCCCTGGTGTGCCATGTACGGCTGAGGAGTCTGTGCCCAGGAAAGAGGTGAATTTCCCCCAGGTCTCTTCTGGTGATCTCCCTGGATCCCCTCCTCAGGTGCCGGCTACTTTAGTTGTGCCCACGTCTTCTGATGGAGGGATGGCTATTGCTGCGACCGCCATCACTTCAGCCGCAGTGGGCGACTCACGTGACCTCTCTTTGACCACCGTTAGCGTTCTTTCGGCCGAACTGCCCTCTTGCTCTAACGAGGTGGACGCCAGCTTGTGGGCGGACGTGGATGCCCAGGTGGAATTCCAAGTGCCAACTGCTGTGCCTTGTGGGGGTCCTTTTCAGTCTGATGCCATGGTCCGGCAACAGTTATCTGGGCTACGTTCGATGGTACAGGAGAACCCGAACGTACCCTACGAAACTGTAAAGTCTGTTGCGGACCGAATGACAGGGATTCTGGTCCTAATGGGGTGCCCACTGACCATTTGGGCGAGCAGAGTCACTCTGCTACTCAAGCTCTTGAAGCGGCGCACTTATCTTCAGAATGAATTGCCTTATAGGCTTGCTGCCCTGGAAGTGCAACAAGCCGACTGTGAAGCGGTATTGAAACCCCTACACGACGATCGAGAACATCGTCGGTCTCTTGTCGGAGGATATGATGAAGAATTGGCGATCCTGGATTCCAGGATAATCGACTTGGAAGCTGAGCTGGCTGCCGCAAGAGCCGAACGGAACGCCCTTGCCGATTCTCGTGCAGAGCAAGAACAAGCCATTTCCATTGACGATGGCAGGGCTTCTTTGGCCGAAAAGACCCTGTTGGAGGTTCGAGCCCAGAAAGAGAATCTGAGGGAGAGAATTTCCTCCCCCTACATGGGCATCTTGTCGTTGGAGGAACTATTCCAGGATCTGCCCTGAGGCACTTTGTGCTGCTTTTTGTTATTTCCGGGGCATCGCCTCGATGACTTTGTAGCTCCATTTTGCTATCAATGGGAAATGTTTCATTTTGGATACCAATGCTCTTTCTGAGTGCTTTATTGTCGTGTGCACAATTTTTATCCATTATTTTTTTTCTTCATTCATTTTTCACATTATCGAATCGAACGCCCTTTCGGGTTTTCGCCCAACCCGACCCCCTCTTGCTTTTGCCTACACGCCCTTTCGGGTTTTCGTGTAGCGGGGTACCCGATTTTGCCCATGGCGCCCTTTGCGGGTTTTCACCATGACCGGGTTTTAGTCCTTTTTACCCTCACTTGGAAGAGTGGCCCAAGTGAGTCCGACGAGGCATCTCTATTTTTAGCCTCCTTTTTATCTTTTTTTTTTTAGTACCATAGGTTATCTGCTGGTTGGCTGTACGACGGGACCTTTGCCGCCTGGTAACCATCCGGATGACGGGATCCTTTGCCGCCTGGTAACCGTTAATATGATAGGGACTTTTGCTATCAAGCTAACGGCCTTCTATTTCACCGCCAAGATGACGGCCTTCTATTGACTATTCACCGTTGATATGACGGGAACTTTTGCTGTCAAGGCAATGACCTTCTGTTTTACCGTCGAGATGACGGCCTTCTATTCTACCGTCAGGATGACGACCTTCTATTCTACCGTCAAGGCGACGGTCTTCTATTCTACCGTCAGGGTGACGGCCTTCTAGTCTACCGTCAGGGTGACGGCCTTCTATTCTACCGTCAGGGTGACGGCCTTCTATTCTACCGTCAGGGCGACGGCCTTCTATTCTACCGTCAAGGCGACGGCCTTCTATTCTACCGTCAGGGTGACGGCCTTCTATTCTACCGTCAGGGCGAAGGCCTTCTATTCCACCGTCAGGGCGACGGCCTTCTATTCTACCGTCAAGGCGACAGCCTCCTATTCTACCGTCAGGGTGACGGCCTTCTATTCTACCGTTAGGGCGACGGCCTTCTATTCTACCGTCAGGGTGACGGCCTTCTATTCTACCGTCAGGGGGACGGCCTTCTATTCTACCGTCAGGGGGACAGCCTTCTATTCTACCGTCAGGGTGACGGCCTTCTATTCTACCGTCTGGGGGACGGCATTCTATTCTACCGTCAGGGGACGGCCTTCTATTCTACCGTCAAAGTGACGGCCTTCTATTCCACCGTCAGGGTGACGGTCTTCTATTCTACCGTCAGGGTGACGGCCTTCTATTCTACCGTCAGGGGGACGGCCTTCTATTCTACCGTCAGGGTGACGGCCTTCTATTCTACCGTCAAGGCGACGGCCTTCTATTCTACCGTCAGGGTGACGGTCTTCTATTCTATCGTCAGGGCGACGGCCTTCTATTCTACCGTCAGGGCGACGGCCTTCTATTCTAACTTTCGTGTATATTGGGATTTGACACTTGTCTATACTCATTTCTTGCTTTGCTTTTCTTTGGATTTCTCATTATCGGATTGGGCGCCCTTTCGGGTTTTCGCCCAATTCGATCCCCTCTTGCTTTTGCCTACGCGCCCTTTCGGGTTTTCACGTAGCGGGGTACCCGATTTTGTCCATGGCGCCCTTTGCGGGTTTTCACCATAGCCGGGTTTTGGTCTTTTTTGCCCTTGCCCAGTGGACAAGTCTGACGAGGCATCTCTATTTTTAGCCTCCTTCTCTTTTCTTCCTTTTTTTTTTTAAAAGGGGTATGAGGATATTAGCATAATTTTGCCAACGTCCTGACCAACGTCGGCCGCTCAAGCTTGTTGATGCTTTCCCATTTCGCAACCCATTGCCGATGCGGCCTTGTGTTGCATTGGCGCAACGCCGGTGGGACTTCATTACTTTAAATGACGTCGATCTCTTAAACTTGTTGTTGTCATCAGCTTCAGAGGTCCCTGCCCACAAAAGATGGTACGAGTCAAGTTAATTAAATGATGACTATTTGTGCATGCTAAAGCATATAATTCTCATTTAAGTTTTTTTTCTTTTTTTTTAAAAAAAAAATTTCTGTTCGTGTGTGTTTACGAAACACGAATTCCTTATTTCTCTTCTTCTTTAAGAGATCTTTTTCATGCGAGGAGGGGGTTACGGAAAACTCGAACATCCTCCACACAGCTCATCGGTACGCGATATGCTAATTGAAACGGAAGACTCCTTTCATTGTCCTCCCCTCGGAAATCAGCGAAAATCACAAAAGTCTCATAAATTTGTTGGGACATTCGTCACCTCAGAGCCATAGTCCGGCTAGCGGTATGGCTGCCTCTTTTCTATTTTGCCATGCATTGCATGCCATTTTTTTTTTTTGCACTTTTTGGCTCTTCGTCATTGGTGACTAGCGTCCCGAGGGTTTAAGAGCTTAGTATTTTAATTAATTTTTTTGTTGTTTTGTTGTTTTTTGTTGTTTGTTGTTTTTTTGTTTGTTTGTTTGTTTGTTTATATATATATATATATGGGAGAATCGGGGGTAGAAACTCCCTGCTGTTGCAAATGCAACAGTTCTTTTGCAGCCAAGCTCTTCATTCATCGAACAGGTCGATTAGGTCTATTTCTTGCTCGGCCTCTTGCTGCTCATGATGCTAGTCACCGAAATTCGGACGACAAGTGTGATACAGCTTCAGGTGTCTTCCATTGAGGGGTGGGAACTGTATTTCACCCCGATGGTTGACCAGAACGTAGGCGCCACCTTCATAGACTCTTTGCACCACATACAGCCCAGTCCAATTCACGTTCAGCTTTCCTTTTGGATTGCCGGCCATGACTTCTCTTTTCTTGACCATGACGAGGTCTCCCTTTTTGAACTCACGACCCCTGACGAGCTTGTCAAAGGCACGCGCTATACGGGCCTGGTACACTTGGATGTTCTGTTGAGCTCGAAGCCTCTTCCCTTCCAAATCAGATAGTTCTTCGAGCCTCCTCTCAATGTTGGTTTGTTCTTCGGGGGCCATCCCATGTTGAATGGCCACCCTTAGGGACGGTACCTCTAATTCTACCGGGACCACGGCTTCTGAACCGTACACCAGGGAGAAAGGTGAGCAGCCTGTTGGTGTCTTATAGATGGTCCGGTAGGCCCATAAGGCTTCGTACATCCGGTCCTCCCAGTCTCTTTTGTTGGCACTGACTGTTTTTGCTAGCAGGGTGCACAACGTCTTGTTGAAAGCTTCCGCCAGACCATTGGCTTGCGGATTGTACGGAGTGGAAGTCCTCCAGTCTATTCTGTATTTAGCGGCCATTTTAGACACCTTCTGATTCTTGAAGTGTGTTCCATTGTCTGATATGATTCGGTCCGGAGTTCCGAATCTGAAGATGATGTTGCGCTGAACAAAGCGTACCACCAGCTCCCCTGTTACTTCCCTTAGTGCCGCAGCCTCGGCCCATCTTGAAAAATAGTCCGTGATCGCCAAGATATATTTACATCCTGACGAGGAAGGTGGCAGGGGGCCTACTACATCCGTGCCCCATTGTGCAAACGGCCAACTCGGGAGGGTCGGATGTAGGTGTATAGGAGGCCTCCTTGGGATGA
This sequence comes from Colocasia esculenta, assembly GCA_014218235.1. Lineage (NCBI taxonomy): Eukaryota > Viridiplantae > Streptophyta > Magnoliopsida > Alismatales > Araceae > Colocasia > Colocasia esculenta. The sequence goes on along the minus strand of CM024754.1, from coordinate 12,571,807 downwards.
CCGCATGCTCTTGACATTTTCGGCATGACTTGGCAAAATTGCCACAGTCCTCAAACATGGCTGGCCAATAGTAGCCGAGCTTTTTTATTTCTATCTTCATTTTCGGCCCGGCCTGGTGGGCGCCAGCAACCCCGGCATGCACCTCCTTCATGACCTTCCAGGCCTCTTCAGGTGATAGGCACCTCAGCAAGATCTTCTTTTTGGAATCTGCCATGACTCTAAATAGAGCGCCTCCTCGTAACTCATACGAGTCTTTTGTTCTAATCAACTTGATCCTTTCTTCTCTTTGCTTTGGCAGTTGTTGATGCTCGAACCACTGTAGCAAGGGTCCTCTCCAGTCTTTTTGTCTGATCTCTTCAGCCACGGTCACTTCTTCTTGGCTGTTTTCTTCATTTTCAGATTCCTCTTCTATTGCACTGGGAACTTGCCGTCGATTCATGACAACGATTTCCAGCTTCTCATTTGGCGGCACTGCTAAAGAACTAGCCAATTTTGCAAGAGCATCTGCTTGCGCGTTTCTGCTCCTGCTAATATGCTCTATTTCTATTTGATAGAACTTTGACATCAATCTCTTGGCTTTTCGATAATAAGGCAGCAACTCTGGCATTTTAACGTCAAACTCTTCTTGTACTTGTTTGACGATTAGCATCGAGTCGCCAAAGACTTGAAGCACCTTTATGTTCATGAAGAGGGCCACTTGCAAGCCGATAATCAAGGCCTCATATTCGGCCTCATTGTTTGTGCATGGCTTGCTAATTGAGCAGGAGGTGTGCGTGACTTCTTCCTCGGGCGACCTCAGGACGATGCCCGCCCCTGCTCGAACTCTTGCACTGCCGTAAGCAGTTGGTTCTATTCGGGATGCCCCGTCAAAATATAATTGCCAGGTCGCCGTCTGCAATTGATTCACTTCGAGGGTCTCATCTTCTGGCAGCTCTGTGATGAGCGGAGAATTTTCCGGCACGGGATGAGCTGCAAAGAAGTCGGCTACTGCCTGCCCTTTGATTGCCTTTTGGGGGATGTATTTGATGTCAAATTCCATCAAGATGACAGCCCATTTGCCTATTCTCCCCTTCAACGCTGGTTGGGAGAGTATGTATTTGACGGGGTCAGCCCTGGAGATCAACCTAACCTCGTGTGACAGCATGTAATGTCTCATCTTCTTGGCCGCGAACACCAAGGCTAGGCATACCCTCTCAATCGGGGAATATCTCTCTTCTGCCCCCACTAACCTTCGGCTGAGGTAGTAGAGGGCTTGCTCTTTCCCTTCCTCGTTCTCTTGCGCTAGCATAGCTCCCAAGGAGTGCTCTGTAGTTGCTATGTACAGGATGAGAGGACGGCCTTTTACCGGAGCACCCAACACTGGCGGGGTGTTCAGGTACATTTTCAGTTGATCCAGGGCGTGCTGACACTCCTGGTTCCATTGGAAAGGAACATCTTTTCCCATTAATTTGTGAAAGGGGTGACATCGCCCAGACAAATTTGAGACGAACCTACGAATGTCGGCCAACCGTCCTTGTAATGACCTGAGCTCGGTCAGATTCTTTGGCGGTGGCAGCTCTTGGATTGCCTTGATCTTGACAGGGTCTATTTCTATTCCCCTATGAAGCCCAAAAATTTGCCACTGGATACCCCGAAGGCGCACTTCATCGGGTTCATTTTCAGCTCATACCGCCTCAGCCTTTCGAAGACGACTCTGAGGTCGGCCAAATGGTCTTTTCTTTCTCTGGTTTTGACCACCAGGTCGTCAATGTAGCACTCCACCTTTTTATAGAGCAGCTCATCAAAGATCTTCATCATTGCTCTTTGATAGGTTGCCCTGGCATTTCTGAGACCGAAGGGCATTCTCTTGTAGTGGAAGATCCCTTTGGGTGACCTGAAAGCAGTGTGCACCCGGTCTTGTTCGGCTATCCAAATTTGGTTATAGCCGGATGATCCGTCCATGAATGACAAAGCTTCATGTCCGGTGGTGGCGTCTATCATCACTTCAGTGATTGGCACCGGAAAATCGTCTTTTGGGCAGGCCTTGTTCAGGTCCCGGAAGTCCACACAGATTCGAATCTGACCACTTTTCTTTTTAACAGGGACAATGTTTGCCAACCAGGTAGTATACTGGTTCTCTTCAACAAAATCCACGTCTATTAATTTGTCCACTTCTGTGCATACCTTGTTGATCAATTCCGGTCTCATTCTCCTGGGAGCTTGCTTGACTGGTTCTATCTTCGGGTCAATTGCCAGGATATGCTGTGCCACATCGGGGCTAAGTCCCGGCATCTCTTTGTAAGTCCAGGCAAAGCAATCCCGGAACTCTTTTAACAGCATGATATATTGCTGCTTCTCTTCTTCTGGGATGAGGGCACTTAGGAAGGTTGGCCTGTAATCATCTTCCGTGCCGAGATTCACTTCTACTAGCTCATCCACTGTGGCTCGACTGCCATCTTCAAGCTCTTCCGGTGCTGGCTGGAGGTCTACAAAGCCCTCTTCATCAGCTTCTGCCTCTAGCACCTCCACACATTCTCTTTGCAGGTCTTCAATTGACGCATCCATTTCGATCTCTTCTATTTCTTTTGCTCGCCGGCCCCTTTGGCTGGAATCCCGTGCAATGCCTGTTGTTGCTCCTTGTTCTTTTGCCCCTCCTGCGCTTGCAGAGGTCGGCAGGGCCATTTCCACATATCTATTCTCCCCAACCGCGGGGAGCACTTGAGGTGCAGAGAACTCCACAGGGATGCACGAGGGAGATACCATTGCCCCCTGGGGGAGGCGGTCGCTTGTGCTCGCGGCCAATTCGATTGTGCTTCTTTCCTCGGGGTAATCATCATAAACCACCCCTGCCGGATTCTTTCTTGCTTGGGAAGCCAGGCTGATCATGTCAACTGCATAACTCCCTCCCGGTGACCAACCAAGCCCTGGGTGTTCTGTTATTTTCAGCAGTTCCCTATCCCGATTTGGAGGGTACCACAATTTTCTGAACATCTCCCTTTTGCTGAGGCACTGATGAGAGGGGATGTAATGTTTTTCGGCCAACCGAGTAACTGTGCCAGCCATATACTGGAGCCCCATTATCGGCACAAAGGGGTCCCTAGTCTCTTCGGGGATTTTACAATCATCATCCCTTCTCATTGGGTGCTCTTCAGCCGTATAAAGGACCGTGAAGTGTCCATCTGGGTGAGATATCACCAAAGTCTTCAAAGCTCTCACAATCTGGCAATCTATTTCAACGGCCGGCTTTGTGAGGCCGTTTGGGACCAGAATAAGTTATGTTTCCCTGTTCCTGTTTGCGGAGTTGGGTCATACTTGCAGCCTGAGGTGTCACATGATTGGACCTCCACTGCTTCTGTTGACGCAGGCTCTTCAATGTCAACCCCCGGCGGCGGAGGCGGAAACCACTCGTCAGCAATGACAATCTCTTCCTTTTTGCCCTTTTGAAGAATTTGACCTCTTGAGTGCTCTATGTATAGACTGGCGTCAAGGAGATGACACTCGTGCACTTCGAAGGGGTGCGCATCGGCGAAGACCCTTTTCTCTTCTCCTTCATTTACATATTTGATGCACTAGTGCAAAGTTGAAGGGACCACCCCGTTTTGATGGAGCCAGGGCCGACCCAGCAGAGCCTTGTAGGATGTAGCCGCATTGATCACATGAAATTGCACCTTTGTCGTGAAGTCCCCCAGGATCAAGTCTAGTTCAACAATTCCCAGAGGTACCTCGAACTTTTGATTGAACCCGGCTATTCTCACATCGTGCACTGAGGTTAGATGCACATCAAAGTGATATTTATGGTAGATTTTGTATGGTAGGATGTTGACCGCTGCTCCAGGATCTACCAGGATTCTATTTAGGGGTTGTCCATTCAACTGCCCCCTCATGTACAGGGGTCTGTTGTGAGTGGCCGTAGGGAGGAGCATGTCCTCTGGGGTGAATGTGATTGACTCCGCATTGATGACGGCAGCCTCCACCTGCACTTCAGCCAGACAAGTCTCATATTGCGTTGGAGCCTGCAAGGCTGTGATCAACGCTCTTCTAGTCTCTTCACTTAATGACAGGATTTCCCAAACACTGAATCGTGTAGGGATCCTCTTCAGTAGCCTGATGATCTTGTCTTTTGCTCCGACGTCTTCTACTTTTGATTTCCCTTTGTTATTTTCACCATTATCGGCCTGAGGTTTGGTGACCGGACTGTTTTCCTCATCATCGGCCTTCTTTTGCAATATTGGGGGCCTGGAGAGTGCCCTGGTCTTCTCTTCTGCCACCAGAAACTCAGCAAGGGACGGGACCGTTCCCCCAGTCTGTTCATTGGGATAGAACCCCGAAGGAGGTGGAATTTCTGCCCTTCGGACTTCGGGCTCCGGGATCTTATAAGAAGGTTCACCCCGGAAGATGATATTTTGATTGGCCGGAGGAGCTCGCCCCCATTTCCTTCCGGACCTTGTAACAAACTCTTGACCCGAAGCCCCAACCTAATTGACATCACCTGGGGAAGGGTAGAACTCCTCTTCTTCATAATGCTCCCCCAAACCCAGCAGGGAGGAGATAGTGTTGCATGAGAGGGTCGTCGCTACCTTCTTTTTCTTGGACCTCCTCTTCTTCCTTTTCTTTGTTGGCTCTTGCCCCCAGAATAGATCTTCTCGAGGTTGAGATGTCTCTTGCTCAGCAGGCGCCTCCAGGGTCAGCTTCTCTAGCTCCTCCCATGGGACATACTCTTGCAATTGAACAGGATATCTGTTCGGTTGCTCATATTCATCTAATTCATCAATTAGTGCCTGCAGACGCTCGAGTGAAGGGCTGCCTCCCCCGTACAAAGGGAGAGGTGTTCGACGCCTTCTATCGCCAGGGTTCCTCTGAATGACGACCCTAGGCTCTATTAGGTGCCAAACTGGGGTGACCACTAGTGCCGGTGGCTGAGGTGTCACACCCCGAATGTGCACTTTCGGAGCTGCCTTCTTTTCTGGCTTCTTCTTTACTTTAGTGGGCACCTTTTGCCACTCTTCCTGCTCCCTGCTTGGGGTGAGGATAAGACTCTTATAGGTGTTTTCCGTGCTGGCCTTGGAGATCCCTTCTGGTAGCCGTTGATATATAGAGATCATGTTAGCTCCAGCTTGCCGGGCAGGCAACTCATGTGGCTGCGGCGGATCAACCCTGTAATCCCCCATCTGTAGTTCTCCCTTCTTGATCAGAGACTCTGCGATGTCTTTGAATACATAGCAATCCTCTAGAGGGTGCCCCAGGATCTGGTGGTACAGACAGTACCGGGGGTCATCTTTCTTTGCAGCTTGATCTGGTCTTTTCGGTGCTGGCAGGGTAATCTTGTTATATCTGATCCCCCAATCAAACAGCGTTTTGGTCTTTTCCTTGGGGAAGGAGTATGGCTTCCTCATTTTATCTTGGAAAGGGATGACCTTTCTCTTTGGTTCAGTTTTGTTGCTGGAGGTTCCGGCTACCGCCTCGCCTTCATCTCTTTGCTTTTCAAATGTTTTGAGGTCCACTGCATGGACCTCCTTCCCCGCAGGCTTCTTGTCGGCCGGCTTGGTCTTTTGATTGGAGAATGGGTTAGTGGGGTATTTGACCAAAAAGGCCTCTATTTCCGCCACCACGTTGTTCAGCCTGTCAAATGAACGGATCTCTACTCCGATCATTCTTTCAAGTAGTTCTCTTTTCAGATTTTGCTTGCAAATCTGAACTGCATCCTCTTGATGAGGAGGGCGTTTGCACCTCATGCTGAGGTTCCTCCACCTTTGGATATAGTCCAGTGCAGACTCATCATTCTTTTGCCTGGTTGCATAGAGCTCGGCGACTGTCACCTCCCTCTCAGCAATGTAAAATCTCTCTCTGAATTTCTTTTGCATATCGGTCCAATCGGAGATGGATCCCGCTGGCAGACTGGAATACCACTCGAATGCCAGGCCTGTTAGGGAGGAGCCGAAGAACTTCAACAGATAAGATTCATCGGTTGCCAGATCACCCATCACATTAATATAGTATGCGATGTGCTCTTTTGGAGACCCTCGCCCATTGAATTTATCAAACTTGGGAGGTTTGGTAATGCCCGGGGGCAGCCTCTTCGCGGCATGCTGCGCAGGGTAGGGTACCCTATATGCATCAAAGGCCATCTGTTCTGCATCGCCCCGCTCGGCGAGTCTCATATCAATCATCTATTCCAACATCAATTTACTAATGGTGGTGGGGTCCACTTGCTGGGGGTAGAAGTGGGCTGGCTGGTTGTTTGGTGTATTGATGATAGCCACCGGGGGAACCGGGGGCAGCTCTTGATTTTCAAATTGCTGCTCAGGCATGTGAGCAGGCAAAGACTGTTGTTGTTGTTGCCGGAAGAATTGCGGCTGCAACAGTTGGTATTGAGCCTGTGAGTGCGGCTGTTGAGTCGTAGTCGCAGGGGATTGTTGTGGCTGTTCATTTGTCGTCCGCACAGCAGCACGCTGGGCCGAAGCTTCAATTGACCCTACGGTCCCTTGGGGGGTCTCTCCTGAGCCCTCCGCTGCTCGGGATACATGTCCCTCGGTCTCTTTACCTTTGATCTGGCGTTTGAGATCTGCGATCTCAGCTTGATATTGCTGCAACAATTCCATGATGGCTGGATCTATAGGTGCAGCGAGAGGGATCTGTTGCGAAGTGCCCCCAGAAGCTTCTGGCGGTGGTGGCGGTGGAGGGATATCATCATTGCCCCCACTGCCCTGGGCGGTGACCACGTTGGCACTGACCGCCGTCATTTGTGTTGTTGGCACATCTTCAAGCCCATAGGCGGCCGCTAAGGCTGCTGCCGCTGCTCTTCTCCTAGTGATGGCACCAGGCCTTTCCGCCAATTCTGCTAGCTCTTCATCATTGGCTGGTAGTGCCCCATATCGGCCCCATATGCCGGCCATGTGGCATGCAAATATCCTGATGTTTCCACTCCGGTCCCTTTCAGCCCTTCGAGAAGTACGGGCGGGGAAAGATAGCCTTTCGAAAACAGACACCCGGGGCTTAGCTCCCCCGGCATGCTCATGCTGATGTCCGCATGGAGCATCGTTCTCATCAGTGAAGCTCCTGGCTGGCGTCTGAGGAGCTCTTGGATCTTTTGGCCTCCTTTCACGCCGCAGAGGGGCGTTCCTGAGGTGAGGGGTATGGTCAGATGTGACCCTTGTTGCCCCCTGGCGCTCACAGGTGGTTGAGATCATCGACTCGGGAGAGTTTCTCTTATCGGCGGTAGGTGAGCACATCTCCGCAGCTCTGCTCTTTTGTTGTGGAAGCGGGCATAAGCATATGCCCCCCTTGACGAATGCCAGTCCCGAAGCCTCTGTGTGGGCGACGGTAGTCATAGGTCTTCTTCTCAGCTACATTTGTTGGAAAGTTCTTTTCTGGTACAGGCTCTTCCAGCCTGGGCTTTTGCATTCTCTTAGGTCGCCAGACCTGTTTGAATTTGACTGGTTTTGGGGGCAGCTTGCCCTTGAATGTACTGTACATCTCCTCTCTATTAGCCAAAGCTTGGAAGGAGTTCTCCACGGGTACTGCTGGCACGACCCGTTTTGCTATAGCTTCAGTTTTCTTCTCTTACAGATGGATCCTTAAGTCTCCAATCCGCACGGTCTTTCCCGAAGCAGACACCCGTGCACGACAGGTGACGATGTTCTCAGCTTCAGTGATCTGTTGGTTGGCCTCTTTTCCCTTGGGTTTGTTGTTGTTGCCGCGCGCCACGTGGTGCACGTGGCAACTTAGCTCTTGAGCGGTCCCTTTGAGTTCAGCTTCACGAACGACTTCAGCTCCACCTTCTTTCTTAGCCTCCGGGTGAAGGACGTTGACGAAGGCGACCCCCAAGAAGTTGGGGAACTCGACGACGGGAGGGAAGCTCCCGAAACGGGTTGGCACAGCGAGGTAACCGTACCGAGCATGATCTTGAACCACGAGAGGTCCGAAACGTACTCCCGCCATCAGTCAATTAGTACCTGTTAGACAATTCAAAACGATAGTCAATATCAATTTCATGAGGCCACATGGCTTTCTATTCTGGCGAAGAGATGAAGGGAAGTATGGTCCCACCGGGCGTGCCACGCTGTGGAAATGGAAAAATTTAAAGATCCTAAGATCTCTTTAAAATGTTGTCTTTTATCATGTTTTCTCATGTTTCTCATGGATGCACACGTATTGCCAATCCAAATCCCGTCGAACGCCACTTGAGCAAGAGTGACGTGAGATGAATCGGAAATTTGCACAGCGCGGGCGTGCCAGTCACCGAGGTGACAACCAAATGGTTTGCCTCCGAGAGTCGGAGGACTTAAGTCTATTGTGCGCGCCGTTTGACTTCGTCAAACGAAAGTGGAGTGTCGGGTCCTGGACCAAAGTCCCGCCGTTGCCTAAACGCAACGACGTTAATTACATCCCCTAGGAGGGAAAACCCTTGATTAATCGCCAGAAATTAGAAAGCCTTGTGGCCTTGATACGGAGATCCGATGAAAAGTGCAACTCAAAACTAGGCCGGAATGATAAACAGACACGATGCCTATTCGAGGTTGCCAGGTCTTTTATTTAGATGTGATTGAGCCTTTTTACTCATTTGCCCATTTATTCTTTTCATTAACATGAAAAAAACAGTCTTAAGTCGGTCTCTTGCTCTTTTAAAGACACGAGATGATCTATGTCACGTCCCGAGAATTACGCAGCGGATATTAATAATAACAATTCGAGTCGATATCCCGAGACGTGGACAGTCGGCAAATAAGCCTCTAGCTAGCACGCACTAAAAGTGTGTCAACACAACATCATAATAGGGCCCAAATGTTGAACTCAATAAAAACTGTATTCAATTTCAACTCAACTTATAAAAAATTGGAAACTAGTACAAGACTGAGACTCAAATAAAAAGGAAAGTACATTTACCCCTCACTTCCTACTACAGGTTCTAACTCTCAAAATAAACTACGATAACTAGACTCATAATTGGGGACGCTCGTCACTCAGATGCATTCCCATCCTCGACTTGCTCTTCCTCTTAAACATCATAGTCACCTAGATTGGGAAAAAGGTAGGGGATGAGCAAACTAGCCCAGTAGGATTTATATCTCAATGTGCGGGCAATGATATAAGTGATTAACATTTTAGAACTAGGCAAGTACGATGAATGATATGCAAGTACGAATAAAACTCATTAAAACATGATATATATAAAACAAGCTGGATAGAGTGAACAAGATAGAATAAGATTGTTAAACAAGATGCCAAGAAAGAATTAGCTATAGATCACTTTGCACAAGCACGCAAGATTTCTCTTGATGTCAATGGTTTTCAAGAAAGCAAGTTATCACTAGTTGCAATAAATGCAGGATGGCCATATCACGCAAGCAAGCAAGATTGCACAAGCACGTTCAAGTAACACTAATCAGGCACGTAGACACCAATGTACACCAAGAAAAGATCCATCAAGAATGTACACCAGGACACGTGTATGTGGTTATGTATCTAACATTCAACAAGCAAGAAAGTACTCCCAGCGCAGATGCAACGCCAGTAATCATTATACCCCATGGTTAACAGTATATTTATGACTCTCCGTCATTGGGGCTAGACTGGAGCCCTTGGACACACGCCGTGCCCTGTCAGCCATCTCATGTAAAATTTCAAATGTAGATACCCACAGTCATAAATAATGGCCAATGAGAGTTTCAATAAGTAAGCATGTGTAATGTCATGTTCATGATGATGATGAGAAGAAATAAATAAATTGAACATGATTCCATGAGGACAATGGTCAAGAGATAAATTGACAGCTGAACGGTAGGATTTACAATTTAGTTCAATCTTTACATTAATGGCTTTAGTCTAGATTGTAATTCATACTCACGAGAACAAGAAGAGAAAAGAAGTGCACACCCTTGATGTAAAGTGTGGAGTAATGTACGTGTGTCAATTCACAATCCGTCGGTCTCAAACTCTCGGAAAAAAAACACTTAACGTGATGGCATGCAATGAACAATGCATTTAACTACATATGGGTTTACAGATTTTAAGATAAAATTTATCATTTAAAGCAAGCTAGAATGGTAACAAGAGTAAATCACAAGTTTCATGTATGATCATATCATTAAGAAAGCAATTAGAATAATATTCATGTAATTAAGGATTTTTCAATGGGTTAAACACTTTTAAGTCATTAAATAGACATTATGTAATGAACAAACCCAAGACATGCAATATTTTGCAAAGGTAGTGTCGACACAACCCATGCTGGTGTCGACACCATGCTTCAAACATAAAGCAAAAACATGTAAAACTGGTCAAGTAGTGTCGACACTAGTCCAGGTGGTGTCGACACAGTGCATCAAAAACAAGGCAAAAAGGTCAAGTAGTGTCGACACAATGCTTCAAGTAGTGTCGACACTAGAGACAGGTTCCAGAAAACCATCTGGAAAACATGGGACAGTGTGTCGACACAAGATGGGGCTGTGTCGACACTAGATGGACTTCCCAGAACTTTCTGGGTCAAACTGGGACAGTGTGTCGACACAAGATGGGGCTGTGTCGACACTAGATGCTTTCCCAGAACACTTTCTGGGCTGTTTTGGGACAGCAGGTCGACACTAGCCCAGGCTGTGTCGACACTAGTGGCTTTCCCAGAACAAAACACATGGTCATGTTGAAACCCGATGACACTTCTCATGCAGTGATTCACTTACAACTCTTATAACTCTCTAAATAGTGACATTTAGACAAAACGTTCAACATAAAAGATGAAGAGGACAACTAGTAGAAGAACTTTGATGTTGAGGGTTTTATCTAATTCTATCTCGAACCCCGAGAAAACATATGAAGAACAGAAAGTCAAGTGTAGCCCGAAATCCCAGTTTCATGCAGTGACTCTCTTCCCACGCCTGTAACTCTCTAACCAAGGACTTTTGGACAAAACGTCCAACATAAAAGATGATCATGAATTCGAGTAGAAAAAACTTTTGTGAAAGAAGTTTAGTCAAATTCAGTCTTGAATCACGTGCATAATAAGACGAACGGGAAAAACCCTAACAGTGCGCGACTTTGGAAAAACTACGAATAGTTCAAAATCTACTCAATGAAATTCGATGAAACCAGTGGGATATGAAAGTTAACTTGATGCACTACACATTGGTATAGGATATGTTAAGGTTTGGCCCGAGAAAACCTACCTTATGGGTTGAAGAAGTCTCGTTTGTCCAGAAAACCCGAGTTCAGACCACTCGGAGGAAAACGCCTACTGCTCCGAGTATACTGCATGAATTTGAGAATTCCACTTGGGTTAGAACGTAGACTTGACCCTCTTTCCAGGGTATAAGCCTTGCAAGGTTTGGTTTAGGTTTGACCTACCTTTGGTCGACTTCAAGATGATGGTCTGTGCAGGTCGCAGCAGACGAAACAGGGGAAGAACGACTTGGTGTGGATGATCTCCTGCTCCCCAGCCACCAAGAACTTCTCCACACGATCCCAGCAAGTTCTAAAACTCATTCCTAGAGTTTGGTGAAGAGTATTTAAGCAACCATGGTGTTTTAGGAGTCCTATTATAACTAGGAAAGCTAAGCTGCAGTTTTGACAGTGCAGTTTCCTATCTTTTGAGGATTCCTTCCTCCCTTAGAGTGTGTGAGGCTTTAGGAAACCTCCCACCATAGATAGGCACGAATTTGGGTTGCCAAGAATGCATGATTGCATCCCAATCCAACTCAGATTGCCTCTTCCTAATTTCAGCCGAATTAAAGTTACGAATTTCCCTGCATTTTCTAGCTTTCTTTCATTATTGGGCCAAATGATGTCCATTGACCCAATTATGATATTGGGTCCTTAATATATAATGTTGGAAGTCCCTCCAACACTTTTATTTAAATTTGATTCCTTTATATACTAAAATTTCCGGGGTGCTACACCCTCCCCCACTTAAGAGAATTTGGTCCCCAAATTCACGTATAGCAAGTTATTGTACAAGTGAGGTGTACTTACTTGGGAATAGCTCCGGAAATCTTTTGCGCATTGCTTCCTCGGTTTCCCACGTGTCGTCCTCATCCATGCGTTGATTCCATCTAACCCTTACTAGTGGGATAATCTTGTTCCTAAGTTGGCGCAGTTCCCGGTCCACGATCTTAATTGGCTTCTCTTGATATGTTCCGTCTTTGTTGAACTCCAGAAGCTCGTATTCTATAACATGCCATGGATCTCGTACATACTTTTTCAACATGGAAATGTGGAACACATTGTGTATTCCATCCATTTGTGGTGGTAAAGCGAGACGATATGCCACCTCGCCGACTCTTTCAAGGATTTCGAAAGGCCCAACAAACCTAGGTGACAACTTGCCTTTAATGCCAAATCGCCTGATCCCACGGCCTGGGACACTTTCAGGAATACATGTTCACCAACCTGAAATTCCAGGTCTCTTCTTCTATTATCTGCATATGCCTTTTGTCTTTGCTGCGCCACTGCCATCCTTTCTTTAATAAGCTTTACCTTCTCTGTGGTTTCCCTTATCATCTCGGGTCCTAGCATTTGTTTTTCGCCAACTTCATACCAGCATATTGGAGAGCGGCAACTTCTGCCATAAAGTGCTTCAAATGGTGCCATCTGAATGCTAGCTTGGTAGCTATTATTGTAGGCGAACTCCACAAGAGGTAAGTGTTCATGCCAGCTACCTCCAAAATCTAGGACACATGCTCTGAGCATATCTTCAATCACCTGGTTAGTTCTCTCCGTCTGTCCATCTGTTTGTGGATGGAAAGCCGTGCTAAAATTTAGTTTAGATCCCAAGGAGTAATGCAGTCCTTTCCAAAAGTGGGATGTAAACCTGGGGTCTCTATCAGACACGATAGACACCGGTACTCCATGTAATCTGACTATTTCCTTCACATACAATGCAGCCAGAACATCTACTGACCACTTATTCTTCACTGGCAAGAAGTGAGCTGACTTGGTTAAGCGGTCGACTATAACCCAGATACCATCGAATCCACCTCTAGATTTAGGTAGTCCGAAAATAAAATCCATCCCTATACCTTCCCATTTCCATGCCGGAATTTCTAGGGGTTTGAGTTTACCTGCGGGTCGTAAGTGTTCTGCCTTGACCCTTTGACATGTTAAGCATCGGGCGACATATTCCGCCACCTCTCTCTTCATATTCGGCCACCAGAAGCTTCTTTTCAAATCTTGATACATTTTGGTAGTTCCAGGATGAATAGTATATCTGGTCTTGTGAGCCTCGTCCATAATCATTTTCTTTGTCTCTGCATGGTCGGGTACACAGACTCGATCCCGGAACAATAGCCTTCCATCTTCAGTTAATGAAAAATCTGGCCTCTGGTCCAGATTAGCCTTAATCTCCACAACTATAGGGTCATTGTCTTGGAGTGTTGTGATGTCCTCCAATAGTGTGGGTTGTGCTCTAACACTCGCAACAAGGCATCCCTTCTCTTTGATGTCTGCATCAATATTTAACTTGGCAAAGTCTTCTAATAACCTCCATTCACCCACCATGAGACTAGACAAGGTAACCATCGGCTTCCTGCTAAGAGCATCTGCCACAGCATTTGCTTTTCCTGGATGATATTGAATAGAGAAGTCGAAGTCCTTGAGATACTCCAACCACCTCCGTTGCCTCATATTCAAGTCCTGCTGAGAAAACAAATACTTCAAGCTTTTATGGTCAGAAAACACAATGAATTTCTCACCATATAGGTAATGACGCCATATCTTCAAGGCAAAGACTACAGCCGCTAGCTCCAGATCATGTACGGGATAATTGTCCTCGTGCTTCTTCAATTGTCTGGACGCGTAGCATATAACTTTCCCTTCTTGCATCAGCACACAGCCAAGGCCGATCCCGGATGCATCGGTGTATACTTCAAAACTACCCCCGGCAATTGGCAAGGTTAGTACGGGTGCTGAGGTAAGGTGTTCTTTCAATGCCCGGAAACTTTCTTCACATTCATCAGTCCATGCATATGGATTTTCCTTCCTGGTAAGCCTGGTCAATGGTACAGCTATCTTTGAGAAATCTTTAATGAAGCGACGATAATAACCGGCTAACCCCAGAAAGCTTCTCATCTCCGACACAGTTGTCGGCCTTTCCCAGTTCTTTACCGCCTCCACCTTAGATGGATCCACAGAGATTCCCTCCTTGGATATGATGTGACCAAGGAAAGATACTTCCTCCATCCAGAATTCACACTTACTAAGTTTAGCATAGAGTTGATTATCTCTAAGCACTTGCAGAGCAACCTTCAAGTGTTCCTCATGTTCTTCTTGGGATTTGGAGTAAATAAGGATGTCATCAATGAACACCACTATGAACTGGTCCAAATAGGGCCTATAAATATTGTTCATAAGTTGCATGAAGGCCGCTGGAGCATTGGTTAAACCAAACGGCATGACTACGAACTCGTAGTGACCATATCTACTCCGGAATGCAGACTTGTGAATATCCTCTTCCTTTATTCTCAGTTGGTGGTAGCCCGACCTCAGATCTATCTTGGAGAAAAATTGTGCGCCAGAGATCTGATCAAACAGTTCATCGATGCGGGGCAGTGGATACTTGTTCTTTATTGTCAACTGGTTCAACTGACGGTAGTCAATGCAAAGCCTCATTGATCCGTCCTTCTTCCTGACGAATAATACTGGCGCTCCCCACGGGGATGTACTGGGCCTGATAAAACCTTGATCTAGCAATTCTTGGATCTGTCTCTTCAACTCCTGCAATTCAACAGGGGACATGCGATACGGGGCCTTTGAAACAGGGGCTGCCCCAGGGAGTAACTCAATGGTGAAGTTTACTTCCCGATCAGGTGGTATTCCGGGCAATTCTTCTGGAAAGACATCCGGGTAGTCTCTAGCTATGGGGATGTCTTCTAGGTTTGGTTTCTGCTTTTCAATCACCATGACCGAAACTAGGAAAGCATCACAACCCTGGTTGATTAGCTTAGAAGCTTTTAGGGATGATATCATGATGGGGTGTTTATGATAGCGATTCCCAAGTAGGGAAAAGGTTGGAAGATTTGGACTTCTAAAGGTGACCATCCTATGACGACAATTTACATCAGCATCATATTCGATCAGCCAATCGACACCCAATATGGCATCATAGCCCTTCATGTCTAGACAGATAAAATCAGCAGGGAGATTGTGTCCTCCTACTATAGTTTCACATTTTGGAAAGTAGTGGGTAAGTTTAGATTCTGAGCCCAGTGGAGAGGCTACAGTGATCTTGGATTTCAAGGGTACAGGTTGGACAGGTAGAGTTGCAGCAAATGTGGTGGAAATAAATGAATATGCAGCTCCCGTATCAATAAGTACAAATGCAGGTTGAGAGTGTATGGAAATGGTACCTTCCACCATACCTCCTTCCTCGGGTAGGTCAGCTTCTATGACTGCATTAAGGCGTCCCCCACGCCGTGGTACATTCTGGGCTTTTCCTGGTTGGTCCTTCAGCATAGGACAGTCCGGAATACGGTGATCACGACCACCACACCTCAAGCATGCCCCGAGCTTCTTCCAGCATTCCTCAGCTCGGTGTCCTGGTTTATCACAAAACTTGCAGTTTTCAGACGACTGCCTACCTTCCACTTTGACTCTTTTATCTCCCGCCGCATCTCTTCCAGCAATTGGCCTCTTGTTGTTGCTGTTGAAGTTATTATTGTTGCTACGAAACGTTGGAACAGTATTAGGTGCTCCCTTCTTGACAAAGACCGGCTTAGAGTTGTCCTTGCCCCTCATGCTCTCTACTTTGGCCATGGTGTCCTCCACTAGCTGAGCTCTTTGGACCATCTCAGTGTAAGTTTGAATGTTGTGTGGTCCGAGCCTTTCGATGAACATGGGCCTGAGTCCATCCATGAAACGGTTGGCTTTCAACCTTTGTGTGCCCACAAGATGTGGGGCATACACTGCCAGGCGAGCAAACTGAGCTTCATACTCAGCCACAGACATGCTCTTCTGTTTTAGTGCAGCAAACTCTGCTGCCTTCTTCTCCTTCACTCTCTCAGAGAAATATTTTCCCCGGAATATCTCCAGGAATCCGGCCCACTCTAGTTCAGCTACGTTTGGCAGGTGGGCCGAGGTGGCCTTCCACCATGCTCGAGCATCCTTGGTAAATTGGAAAGTGGCCAGTACCACTTTCTCCCTATTGTTGCATTGCATTACTTGGAAAATCCTTTCGATCTCCTCTTGCCAATTTTCTGCTTCATCTGGGTCAGGGGATCCAGAGAAACGAGGAGGGTTTAAACTCCTAAAATTTCGGTGCAGATCACCGGCTCCATTCCTTGCAGCTGCAGCCTGATTTCCAGCCTGAACTACATTTTGCAGGGCCTGCGTAAGTCCAGCCACAGTGTCTTGCATAGCTTGCCACTGGTTGCGAGCCATTGCAGTTGTGTGAGAGTGTTATGAGGATTCCTGAGAAAAGGATGGAAACCAATTAATGTCTCTAGATACATTATAAGAGTCAATGGGTAGGAGTGTTTAATTCTTTCTAACATATTCCCAGTCTCTACCCATTCTCACCAGGTACTGTATTTAATTTCCATGACCTAGGTTCCATAGGTATCTCCTATTCCTGAGACATATCCTATTTGATATTCCTAGGCTCTGATACCACTTAACTGTCACGTCCCGAGAATTACGCAGCGGATATTAATAATAACAATTCGAGTCGATATCCCGAGACGTGGACAGTCGGCAAATAAGCCTCTAGCTAGCACGCACTAAAAGTGTATCAACACAACATCATAATAGGGCCCAAATGTTGAACTCAATAAAAACTGTATTCAATTTCAACTCAACTTATAAAAATTGGAAACTAGTACAAGACTGAGACTCAATAAAAAGGAAATACATTTACCCCTCACTTCCTACTACATGTTCTAACTCTCAAAATAAACTACTATAACTAGACTCATATTTGGAACGCTCATCACTCGGATGCATTCCCATCCTCGACTTGCTCTTCCTCTTGAACATCATAGTCACCTAGATTGGGAAAAAGGTAGGGGATGAGCAAACTAGCCCAGTAGGATTTATATCTCAATGTGCGGGCAATGATATAAGTGATTAACATTTTAGAACTAGGCAAGTACGATGAATGATATGCAAGTACGAATAAAACTCATTAAAACATGATATATATAAAACAAGCTGGATAGAGTGAACAAGATAGAATAAGATTGTTAAACAAGATGCCAAGAAAGAATTAGCTATAGATCACTTTGCACAAGCACGCAAGATTTCTCTTGATGTCAATGGTTTTCAAGAAAGCAAGTTATCACTAGTTGCAATAAATGCAGGATGGCCATATCACGCAAGCAAGCAAGATTGCACAAGCACGTTCAAGTAACACTAATCAGGCACGTAGACACCAATGTACACCAAGAAAAGATCCATCAAGAATGTACACCAGGACACGTGTATGTGGTTATGTATCTAACATTCAACAAGCAAGAAAGTACTCCCAGCGCAGATGCAACGCCAGTAATCATTATACCCCATGGTTAACAGTATATTTATGACTCTCCGTCATTGGGGCTAGACTGGAGCCCTTGGACACACGCCGTGCCCTGTCAGCCATCTCATGTAAAATTTCAAATGTAGATACCCACAGTCATAAATAATGGCCAATGAGAGTTTCAATAAGTAAGCATGTGTAATGTCATGTTCATGATGATGATGAGAAGAAATAAATAAATTGAACATGATTCCATGAGGACAATGGTCAAGAGATAAATTGACAGCTGAACGGTAGGATTTACAATTTAGTTCAATCTTTACATTAATGGCTTTAGTCTAGATTGTAATTCATACTCACGAGAACAAGAAGAGAAAAGAAGTGCACGCCCTTGATGTAAAGTGTGGAGTAATGTACGTGTGTCAATTCACAATCCGTCGGTCTCAAACTCTCGGAAAAAAAACACTTAACGTGATGGCATGCAATGAACAATGCATTTAACTACATATGGGTTTACAGATTTTAAGATAAAATTTATCATTTAAAGCAAGCTAGAATGGTAACAAGAGTAAATCACAAGTTTCATGTATGATCATATCATTAAGAAAGCAATTAGAATAATATTCATGTAATTAAGGATTTTTCAATGGGTTAAACACTTTTAAGTCATTAAATAGACATTATGTAATGAACAAACCCAAGACATGCAATATTTTGCAAAGGTAGTGTCGACACAACCCATGCTGGTGTCGACACCATGCTTCAAACATAAAGCAAAAACATGAAAAACTGGTCAAGTAGTGTCGACACTAGTCCAGGTGGTGTCGACACAGTGCATCAAAAACAAGGCAAAAATGTCAAGTAGTGTCGACACAGATCAAGTAGTGTCGACACTAGAGACAGGTTCCAGAAAACCATCTGGAAAACATGGGACAGTGTGTCGACACAAGATGGGCTGTGTCGACACTAGATGGACTTCCCAGAACTTTCTGGGTCAAACTGGGACAGTGTGTCGACACAAGATGGGGCTGTGTCGACACTAGATGCTTTCCCAGAACACTTTCTGGGCTGTTTTGGGACAGCAGGTCGACACTAGCCCAGGCTGTGTCGACACTAGTGGCTTTCCCAGAACAAAACACATGGTCATGTTGAAACCCGATGACACTTCTCATGCAGTGATTCACTTACGACTCTTATAACTCTTTAACGAGTGACATTTAGACAAAACGTTCAACATGAAAGATGAAGAGGACAACTAGTAGAAGAACTTTGATGTTGAGGGTTTTATCTAATTCGGTCTCGAACCCCGAGAAAACATATGAAGAACAGAAAGTCAAGTGTAGCCCGAAATCCCAGTTTCATGCAGTGACTCTCTTCCCACGCCTGTAACTCTCTAACCAAGGACTTTTGGACAAAACGTCCAACATAAAAGATGATCATGAATTCGAGTAGAAAAACTTTTGTGAAAGAAGTTTAGTCAAATTCAGTCTTGAATCACGTGCATAATAAGACGAACGGGAAAAACCCTAACAGTGCGCGACTTTGGAAAACTACGAATAGTTCAAAATCTACTCAATGAAATTCGATGAAACCAGTGGGATATGAAAGTTAACTTGATGCACTACACATTGGTATAGGATATGTTAAGGTTTGGCCCGAGAAAACCTACCTTATGGGTTGAAGAAGTCTCGTTTGTCCAGAAAACCCGAGTTCAGACCACTCGGAGGAAAACGCCTACTGCTCCGAGTATACTACATGAAATTTGAGAATTCCACTTGGGTTAGAACGTAGACTTGACCCTCTTTCCAGGGTATAAGCCTTGCAACGTTTGGTTTAGTTTGACCTACCTTTGGTCGACTTCAAGATGATGGTCTGTGCAGGTCGCAGCAGACGAAACAGGGGAAGAAGAACGACTTGGTGTGGATGATCTCCTGCTCCCCAGCCAAAGAACTTCTCCACACGATCCCAGCAAGTTCTAAAACTCGTTCCTAGAGTTTGGTGAAGAGTATTTAAGCAACCATGGTGTTTTAGGAGTCCTATTATAACTAGGAAAGCTAAGCTGCGGTTTTGACAGTGCAGTTTCCTATCTTTTGAGGATTCCTTCCTCCCTTAGAGTGTGTGAGGCTTTAGGAAACCTCCCACCATAGATAGGCACGAATTTGGGTTGCCAAGAATGCATGATTGCATCCCAATCCAACTCAGATTGCCTCTTCCTAATTTCAGCCGAATTAAAGTTACGAATTTCCCTGCATTTTCTAGCTTTCTTTCATTATTGGGCCAAATGATGTCCATTGACCCAATTATGATATTGGGTCCTTAATATATAATGTTGGAAGTCCCTCCAACACTTTTATTTAAATTTGATTCCTTTATATACTAAAATTTCCGGGGTGCTACAATCTATTTGCTCTTCTATTGCAAGAAGGGGTTTCATTCGGGTCTTTTGTTAAAAAAGGAGTTCTAATTTAGTCTTTTGAAAACATGAGGTGGCCCATTTGCTCTTTTACCGTGAAAGGGTTTCACTTTTGGTCTTTTGAAAACATGAGATGGCCCATTTGCTTATTTTCCTTTTTTTTACTTTTATTACAAAAAGATTTTTTAATTTGATCTCTTGCTCTTTTAAAACATGCGTAATGTGGAATGCTTTTATTTGCTCATTTGTTGCCCTTAATAATGGAACATTCTTTCAATTGGCTCTCTTATTCTTTTATTCTTCTTTTAAAAGGTGTGCAACGTGGTTCTATTCGCGATTCGGCGCCACTCCATTAGACTTTAGAGGTTTCTATTTTTTGAAAGGACCCTTGCCGATTCGACCCTCCTGGAGAAAATCCGGCAGCATCTCCCCTCATCTTGGTTGATAGGGGAGAGCACGGTACACGCCCACCGAAATGGAGACGGTACCAAAAGAGAGGGTGTATGTCATATGGCGACATAACCCAAATGGCACATGGTACCACCCTCCAAGGCAAGCCTTTAAGGGGGGAAATGGCACCATGACCACACAAACACCGGTCGGTGGGTAAAACCCGTATGGGCCCACATACCCGGGTATAGATATTTCATTATCTAACCCGGGATTGCAAGTGGGCCTCTCTTAGGAGGAGGGCGGTTTTGGGCCAGCCATGGGCTTAATGGGCCTCTCTCCATAGGTACTAAGCATGGGGGCATGGACATCAATTGTCCAACCCTTGGCTAGCATAGGAGATCCACCCCACTCACCAAGACCCCTTAATGGGCCGCTCAAACAGTGAGAACCGCCCCCTTTAGAGGATCAAAACAGGGATCTAATGGGCCCAAATCCATGAAATATCAAGTTTTGGGCATGAACATTGATTGCTCAACCCATGGCTTGCAAAAGGGACATGATCCCGTCATGAAAACTCTTAGAGGGGACTGTTTAAAATAGTAGAAATCGGTCTTTTAGGAGGGTCAAAATAGGAGTTTAAGGGATCAATTGCAACACAATGCCAAGCTTTGAGCATGGACATTAGTTGTCCAACTCATTTGCTAGCAAAGGTGGTCATGCCTCAAGGTAAAATGCACTTATAGGGGGCTGTTCTAACAGTGGAAAGTCTGCATTTTAAGGGTGAAAACAGTGAGAAAAACTCTCTTTAGGAAGGCCCAAACAGTGAGAAAAGAGCCCCTCTCTTGAAGACAAACCATAAGCCCATGTGAGCTCCATGGGAGGGGCGGCCCAAGCAATGCAAAGGGGGACTGTTTAGAAGCTTAAAACATCATTAAAACCTGTTCTTAAATGGAGTAAAACAGTGAGAACATGCATGCACTAAGGGCACATGTGAGCCCATTAAACTCCACCCCTCCTAAAACCCCCATTTATTGAGGTGTAGGAGATGGCAGATGGTCTCATGTGTGCTCCTTGGGTGAGAGAAAACCAACCATATCAAGTAGTGGTTCCTCATCATCCGTAGCCACCTCTTCCATATGGGCAAATAAAAAAAACAAGAGCAATGCCACATGTGAAGGGAATGAGACAAGCATTAAATGCAAAGGAGGCAAGCATACACATTAAATGGAGATGGAGGACACATGGACATGACCTTTCTATTGTCAAGAGAAGAGAAAAGGAGTACAAGAAGAAGAAAACAAAGATTAAAGAAAAGGGAAGGGGAAGGGAGTTTCACGCCATCTCACTCTCCCTCTCTCTTTCTCTCTTCACATGATGTGACCATTCATAGAATGGACACTCTCTCTTTCTCTCTGTGTCATTTATGAGGGACAGCAATCTAGAGGGAGGCAATTTTCCGTGTCATTTATCCCCTGCTCTTGCTGCTTGTCTTCCGTGCTGATCCATTCCACCTTGCTTCTTTCTTGTTCTTCTATGCGATTTCTGCTTCGTATAACGATGATCCAAGGGCACGCACATCTTCCCTGTGCCATTTTGTTATCCCTATTATTATTGTTCTTCTCTGCGTGCGTTTTGTGTTCCATGGCAAGAAACGTTCATCTGCTCTTCGACCTGGAAGGAGTATGATATCCCTTCTTGAGATTTGATTTGGGGATTATGTGCAGTCTAGGATACTCTTTTGCGGGTAAATTTTTTTAACATGTTTTTAAAAAATTTAAATAATATTAATTCAAATATGATTATCAAAAAACTCTAATAGAAGTCTAATATATTTTAAGTACTTATTAAATTATATATTTAGACAATAGATAGAAAATTAGATTTTAGACATTTTAAAAAAGTGTTATCAAACGCCACCTAAGCTCTTTACAAGCCCTTCTTCCTCCCCCTTTCTTCTCTTAGGTGCCTCTGTTGGGCCAAGCCCAAGCCAAATCTAGTAGATTTGTTGGGCTCAACCCAATGGATCCATAGGACCTAAAGTGTATATAATAGATAAATAATTTTGACTTCTTTGACAGGTTTACTTTTTGTAATGTACAACGTGAGTTCTTTCAGTTAATGACAGTGGCGAAGGTCAATAAAAACATGAGAGGTTAAAAGATACTTAAAAATGTAAACACTCAGTATGGCTTGGCCACACGTTCGACAATTGAAACATATTTTTTGTTGACCGTGCAAGAAAACATATTAGTGAACCACTTTTATCATCTTAATTAGTAGACTTGGAACTTCTACATTTCTACTTCTCCATCATGGGCGGACCGAACTAACCTTTCCTCTCATGTGATCTGGACGATTAAACATGTGGCTTAGACTTTCCTAAACAAACTTTCAAAGTTCAAGTACGGCACCTGATGAGCTGATCTGAGCCAAACACAAAAAGTTGACTGGTTCGAGGAGAAAAGTTCATGACGCGCATGTGGATTTACTAGTAAGGAGTGGTGGGAGTTCCGGGGCATGTCGAAGGCCCTCTCGATAATCTCTTCTCTCTCTCTCTGTTTCCCTCTCTAGTTTGTAGCAAGCAAGAGAACACAAACTATGACAACCACCACCAAACCAGCTGGGGCCATAGGTACGTACAACTCACAATCAACGTCTAAGACCCTGCTTTTACGATCTTTAGAAAATGCCACGGTGTGGGTTGTCGAAGTCTTGACGCACAGCAACGCAAAGCTGAAGTCCACGCGTTTTATGTCCTGCCCACCTCATTGTAAACGTATACTCCGTATCTATATATGTTCCTTTCGAAGTGTGGAGACTCCTCAACCCTGGAAACTACTCTGCTCATGAACAACGTGGTTATGACGGGGAGTGAAGGCCTAGTACTGCCTTCTAATTAATTGAGCACCTCTTGGTGCAAACTAAGGGGCATAGTTTGTATCCACGTGGATGCAAATTATGCCCCCATTGGGGGTGGACACAACTTAGGGGTGTGCCCACCCCCAATGACCTCAGCTCCTCTAATGAGAAGTTGAGTTTGTTGCAAAAGCCGACAATGCGGTTTGCAACAAGTCTTTTCTAATTAATTATCCCCACTGTACTAGCTGCTTGGTCTCGTTAACGAGGACACTTAATGCCGACTCCGACTACTCAACTAGCTAGTACCGTTTTCTGGCGTCAAACCCCCACATATATAGCATTCCCAACTCAAAACACAGTTCTACAATGTGACAATTCAAAGACTTTGTTAGAGGTCATGAACCCGAGGTCGAAACACATAATATCTCTTAATATAAGCAGCTGCACGAAATGTCAGTGTCGTGTGATGATGTCTCCTTGTGCAACAGGTTTTGCTTACGAGGGAGTGGGACTTTGTTCCTTCTGCCGTCCTTCCAATCAAAGAAAATTAGGCATGCTTATTAATAAAAGTCCTCACAAAGGCAGGCAGTCAAATAGGCGGTCGGAGGGGGAACGTCTTGCCTTTCTCCGACCCTTGTCCGTGCCGAGAGGGGAATGTTTGTCTTTCTCTAACACTGTTCAGTACGACAGTACCGAAATCTTCTCTAATATAGGAGAATTAATGAGCATTATATATCTGACTTTTTCAAATTTGTGAATGCAAACAACAAAGAATGGAGACGTAGGCCTCCAAAAAGAAGGTAAAAGTCTTTTCCCTTGCAGTAGGAAGTCATCAACTAATTAGGTTGTGTTTGTATGTATTAATTGTTCCATTTAATGTGTCTCTTTCGGAAACAGTAAATAGTTTGTACTATAATTAATTGATCATTGACGAAGTCAGAATTAATTGGTGCCATGAAAATTTCAGTCTGAATTTTATATTTCTTTTGATGTATGGCTCTTTGTACGTTTTAAAACCAAGAATGATGCAAAGATATATAGATAGGCAAGGATGAATATTTAAACCAAGACTTGACTTCGGACAATGGATTACTGCTTAGATATTATTGGACAGCTCCAATGCATGGATGTTCGCATCAAAGGTGCAGAATAATTGATATTCATTTTCCACCATTCAATTTTCCCATATAATAAAGTTTGGAGAGAGAGAGTGGACTGATCAATTATCTTTCACTGGGTGATCATATTGAACCATGCCTTTTGTGGGTACCGGATGAGATGTAAGTGTTCTGAATCCACATTTTTATATATTTGTTTGTTATCTTTCTATCAAACAAAAGTCTATGTACTAAATGGATGCTAATTAAGGATGGATTTGATTAGGGGATGTTCCTTATATTTATCTTTTATTTTGTTGATAATAAAAACTCCTGCTTAATTTAATAACATGAACATATTTATTACTGTTTTTCAAGATTATTATGCATAAGAAATAACATATTTTATTCGAAGTTTCTTCATGAGTCGATGTTGGCAGTCGAAGTGGCCAGTCAAAGTCCACATTGATTATTGTTTCAATGCCACATAGATTGCTATATAAATTTACATCGATTATAGTTTACTTAAAACATCGATTATATTGAAACATGAATTACATTGAAACGTGAATTACATTGAAACATCGATTATATTATCGATTATACTTAAACATCGATTATGCTTAAATATCGATTATGTTTTCACATCGATTATGTTCAAACATCGATTGTCTTTCACATCGATGACCTTAGAACATCGATTACATCAATTAGACTTAAACATCGATTACATTGGAACATCGATTGTCTTTCACATCAATTACCTGAGAACATCGATTACATTAGAACATCGATTGTCTTTCACATCGATTACATTATAACATTGATTATTCTTCACATCGATTATCTCTCACATCGATTACCTTAGAACATCGATTACATTAGAATATCGATTGCTTCACTTAAGCAGCGATTATCTTTATGAAACATTGATTGCCTCTGTAATATCGATTACCTTTAAATAAACATTGATTGCCTCTATATTTTAAATGTTTCAAAATGTCTTTGATGTCCAAATGAAAGTTCAAATGTACTTCATATGTTTATCATGTTTCTCCCATAGGTAGGGAGATTCCACCTTATTTCTCATGGTAGATGATGTGTTTAGCATGTTTGATCCATGAAATGAGTTGTAGATGGTAGATGGCATGCTAGTGTAATGGTTAGAGTGTTTATAAATGCTTTTCATGGAGATTTACATGGTTTGCATGGGAATTACGGAGGTGGAACCTCGGTTCTGGGACTCTGTCTGTGAAGGTGACGGACCTGGGTGTCGCATTTAGAATGCGACAGCCTGACCCGTCACGTTCTTCTTCAGAACGCGTCGTATCGAGGCGTCGCATTCTGAAGGCGACAGAGTACCCCATCGCCTTCTGGCTTCCGAGAGGTAAAAGTTATGTATGGTAATGTGAATTATCGATGAGCTTTGTTTCTTCTTTATAAAGTTGAAAAGCGATGCATTGGTACCCGTTGAGATTGTAGAAAGCGGTGTTCACGTGGTTTGTGTGTATGTGGCGAGTAGTAAGACGCCTACCATGGTTACCTCTCTAGTCGAGTACCCTAGGTCTTGTGTGAGCTAGGCACGTCAGTGTTCGGGGTTTGTCCTGGTAGTTGTGTATCGTCGAGGTCTATGCAGAGTTGTTCGTCCGGCTGAGGGAAAGACGACAGAGGGACAGTGACTTGTGTGAGTTTGTGTTTGTCGCTTGTAGGCGCTCGTGGTTGGAGGTTACGGACACCAGTAGACGTACTGGGCCCCAGCTAGTCTTGTTTTCCAGTGCCTCACTTTAGAGAGCTCAGGACGGAGTCCCTAAAGGTGCGAAGCATGGGCCTATGGTAGTGTAGTCCACAGGTGTAGTGTTGGTTGGTCTCCACAGTTTCTTGACTTGTTGTGGTGGAGCGGCACCTAGACCTTTCATCCGTGGCTGCGAGGTTGAGAGGTAGTCTTGTGTGGTTTGTTCAGGTTAGTTGTTGATGTCGCGAACCAGTCTTCGTGACCCAAGTGTGGCACTTTCTACTCTAGCTTGTACACATGGACGAGGTTTGCCGTTATTTATTAAAAGTTGTTATTAGTTAATAGCTTGTGATAAGTGTTATTTACAGCTTTAATATCATACGTAGATAGTTCTATAAATTGTGAAGTGTAGCTTCCTGCTTCTGCACTTTGTGAGTTTGATTTTGTACGAATTTTGGGGGAGTTTCCCTACTGAGCCAGTGACTTGTGAGGCTCAACCCTACCCCTTTTAGGTGAGGAAGAGCAGGGGGCTTCCCGCCCTTCGTCTAGTTCGGAGCCGCACCGTAGCGGAGTTGGGTTTGCACCACCAGCAGTGTAATCTTTACTTTCTGTTCACCTCGGGGTATGCCCCAAGTCGCTGTACTTTGTACTTGACTCTAGTTGAGAACTGGCTATGTATATTTCATGTAAATATTTGTGAGATGTGAAATCTTATATATATTTGAGTTGTTTCCTTTATATTTCTATGGACTTGTGAATGATATCCCTTGCGAGACTACGGCTCGTTTGCGGGAGGCAAAGTCGGATCAAGCTCGTTATTAGGTTAACGGGTTTGAATGGCGAGGACCGCTACAGTTGGTATCAGAGCAAGATCCATGTGAATATAAAGGAATCGAAAATTTACATAGCCTGGTCTCTACTTTAGTCCACTGCTGGTAGTTGACCCTAGTTTTTGTATTGATCTGTTTGCATGTTATGTGGTTGGAATGATGTATGTGCAGGATCAAAAATGGCAGATAGGAGAGATTGGGGAGGTGATGGAGATGAGCCAGAGGAGACTACACAACAGTTGATTGAGAGGCTATGGGAAAGTATTATAGAGATCCAGACCAGACTGGATCAGCAGGCACCGGTACAGCCAGTAGTAGAGGCACCGCAGATTGTGGAGGAGGCAGTACCAGTGGCACCACCCCCACCACCACCGGGACTCGAGGTACCACCAGTTGTACCTGTACTTCCAGCAGTACCCGCACGGCTAGCCAGTGTAGAGGAGCCTACAGCACTAGTGGAGAGGTTTTTGCGATTGCAGCCACCTACTTATTCCGGAGGCCCGAATCTAGATACGGCAGAGCACTGGATACATGAGATAGAGAGAGTTTTTGTTACTATGAGATGTTCACAAGCTGATAAGGTGATACTAGCTACCTATTAGTTGCGTGGATTTGCACAGGAGTGGTGGAGATTAAAGATGCAGACAGTGTTTGCTGGAAGAACAGAGGATACCATTACCTAGCCAGAGTTTTTGGGGGTATTCAATGATACATTCTTTCCAGTTTAGATACAACAAGCAAAGAAGGAGTAGTTCCGGACATTGCAGCAGGGGAATCTGTCGGTATTAGAATATCAGATGAGGTTTATGGAATTAAGCAGATATGCTCCATATGTGGTTACAAATATATAATGCTATGATGGGGAATATTTTATTCGAGGATTGCGACCAGAGCTACAAGATGTGGTGATTCCCTTATGTGTAGGACAGTGGAGGAAGCAGCACAGAGGGCAGCGATTCTGGAGAGGATTGTACAGGCTAGACAGTCAGGAGGGTCAGGTAGCTTTCGGCTTCCACAGCAAACCCAGGTATCAGCAAGGGTAAGGCACCCTCGGGAGCATCATCATCATCCGGATTTGCCAAGTGGGGTAATAAATTAAAGAAGATATTCAGGGGACGAGGTAGTGGTAGATAGCGAGGTTTCCAACAGAGCTTCCAGTTAGGTTTTCAGCAGGGCCGAGGTTCTAGGCCAGCTCCAGAAGAGTCGTAGCAGAGCACAGCAGGGCAGCCCGCAGCTTTTCTAAGTTTAAGGTGTTCTAATTGTGGGCAACCCGGGCATCTAGCTAGGAATTGTCTGCATCCCTGGGAATACAGTTATGGTAGAGGGGCATAGCAGCAGTAGCCATTCCAGCAGCCAGCAACAAAAAGTAAGGTAGAGGTCCACCTTTTCAGAGGGGACAAGGTCGAGTTATGGCTATTATCAAAGCACAGGAGAAGGCATCCAACCTGATTGAAGGTATATTACCTCTCTTTGAATTTTCTGCTAGAGAGTTGATTGATTCAGGTGCATCGCATTCATTTATTTCTGAAGATTTTATGAATAGCATGGTTCACCTTTTAAAAGAGAGGCAGTGTGAGTTAGTTGTGGAGGTTCCTTCTAGTGGTTTTATGCTCACCTCATGTTATTTAGATGAAGTTTTGATCACAGTACAAGGAAATCAATTGCCAGCAAGGTTGTATGCATTACAGTTGAAAGAGTATGATGTGATTTTGGGAATGGATTGGCTAGAGGCCTATGGGGCAGTGGTGGATTGTAGGAAGAAGAAAGTTAGATTTTGTCGACCTAGTGGAGCTGTGTTTGAATTTCAAGGTATGCCGTTTTACACTCCTAAGTTTATTATTTCTGCACTTAGGGCTAGGAGGTTGATTAATGTTGGGTGTGTAGCATATCTTGCTTCAGTCAGTTTAGTTGAGTCAGGCAAGTCTATAGAGATGGTACATGTGGTTAAAGAATTTACAGATGTGTTTCCAGAAGAGTTGTCAGGTTAGCTCCACACAGGGAGGTGGATTTCATGGTGGAATTGTAGCCAGGTAGTATGCCAATCTCAAAAGCACCTTACAGGATGGCACCAACAGAGCTGAAGGAATTAAAGAAGCAGTTACAGGTGCTGTTAGAGAAAGGCTTTATCAGACCCAATCATTCGCCATGGGAAGCACCAGTGTTATTTGTTAGAAAGAAAGATGGCAGCTTGAGAATGTGTATAGATTATTGACAATTAAACAAGGTTACTATTAAGAACAAGTATTCACTTCCCAGAATTGATGACTTATTTGATCAGCTACAGTCATCTAGGGTATTTTCTAAAATTGATTTGATGTCAAGATATCACCAGTTGGGGATTAAAGAAGAAGATATTGACAAGACAACTTTCAAGACCAGATATGGGCACTATGAGTTTGTGGTTATGCCATTTGGACTGACCAATGCACCAGCAGCATTTATGAATTTGATGAACATAATATTTCACCCTTATCTGGATCAGTTTATTGTGGTATTCATTGATGATACATTTGTGTATTCAGCATCAGAGGTGGAGCATGTAGCACATCTGAGAATCACATTGCAGACTTTGCGGGATCACCAGTTGTACGCTAAATTCAGTAAATGTGAGTTCTGGTTAAAGGAGATTCAGTTTTTGGGCCATGTAATCTCAGGACATGGTGTACCAGTTGATCCAGCTAAGGTAGAAGCAGTGATGAAATGGGAAGAGCCGAAAATAGTGTCAGAAATCAGAAGTTTCCTTGGTCTGGCAGGTTACTACAGGCGATTCATTCAAGATTTCTATGACTAGGTTGACCAGAAAATGAGTGCCCTTTGTGTGGTCTTCAGATTGTCGGCGAAGTTTTGCAGAATTGAAGAAGAGGCTTACTACAGCACCCATATTGGAGATACCATCAGGCATCGGAGGATTTGTGTTGTATACAGATGCATCCAGAAGAGGATTGGGAGCAGTATTAATGCAACATGGGAAGGTAGTGGCATATGCATCAAGGCAGCTGAAGCGGCATGAAGAGAATTACTCTACACATGATTTAGAGTTGGAAATAGTGGTTTTTGCATTAAAGTTGTGGAGGCATTACTTATATGGAGAGAGGTTTGAAATCTTTACATATCATAAGAGCTTAAAGTACATTTTCTCACATAAATATTTGAATTTGAGGTAGCGCAGATGGATGGAGTACCTGAAAGATTATGATTTCAGCTTAGCAGATCACCCGGGTAAAGCCAATGTTGTTGCAGATGCACTGAGCGGAAAGGCAATTTTGAGCCAGATGATGATCAGAGAATGAAAATTATATGAAGATGTCATGCACTGAGCGGAAAGGCAGTTTTAAGCCAGATGATGATTAGAGAATGAAAATTATATGAAGATGTAGCAGAAAATTCACTATTTGTGCCACATAATCAGCAGCGAGCAATGTTAGTAAACAGTGCAGTGAAGGCTTCTTTGTATTGGAAGATAGTAGAATCACAAAGAACATATGAGAATCTGGTAGATATTGTAAGAATGGAAGAGGTAACACTTGATGATGACAACGTGGTTAGGCTAAAAGGCCGATTGTATGTTCCAGCAAAAGCCGAGGTGAGGCAGAAGGTATTAGAAGAGGCTCACAGGTCCAAGTACACTATTCATCCAGGCAGCACAAAGATGTATCAAGATCTGAAGAAGTATTTCTGGTGGTCGAATATGAAGAAGGAAATCGCAGAATTTATATCAAGATGTCTGCTATGTCAACAGGTAAAAGCAGATCATTAGAGGCTAGGGAGATTATTGCAGCCATTGCCTATCCCACAGTGGAAATGGGATGACATAGCTATGGATTTTGTAGTTAGTTTGCCCAGAACAACAGTAGGTCATAATGGAATTTGGGTGTTTGTGGACAGATTGACTAAAGTATGCAGGTTATTGGCAATAAGCATGTCACAGACTGTGGACAGATTAGCCAAATTATATGTGGATAGAATAGTACCATTACATGGAATTCCAGTTACAATTGTTTCAGATAGGGATCCCAGATTTACTTCAGGCTTCTAGAGGAGTTTACAGAGAGTATAATTGGCATCGAATTAAGGTGCAGCTCATCTTATCATCCGCAGATAGATGGACAAACAGAAAGGACAATTCAAACCATAGAAGATATGTTGAAAGCTTGTTGTTTAGTATGGGGAGGTACTTGGGAGCACCACTTGGGCATGGTAGAGTTTGCTTATAATAACAGTTATCATGCAAGTATTAGAATGGCACCTTATGAAGCTTTATATGGAAGACCGTGTAGGACACCCTTGAATTGGCATGAGGTAGGTGAAAGGCAAGTCATGGGACCAGAATTGATTCAGCAATGCTCAGGAATGGTTAAATTTATTAAGGAAAAGCTTCAAACAGCTTAGAGTCATCAGAAGAGTTATGCAGATACCAGACGCAGGCCATTGCAATTTGAAGTTGGTGATTATGTGTTTTTGAAGGTTTCTCCTACAAAAGGTGTGTTAAGATTCAGCAAGAAAGGTAAATTAAGCCCGAGATATGTTGGTCTATTCCAAATTTTAGAAAGAATTGGTGAAACAGCTTACAGAATAGATCTCCCAGCAGACTTTACATATGCACATGATGTATTCCATGTTTCTATGCTCAGAAAATATATTCGAGATCCCTCCCAGATAGTCAGCTACACACGAGATGATTTGAAACCAGACATGTCAATGCCAGAATATCCAGTACGGATTACAAGACGCAGAACCCAAAAGCTGAGAAATAATGAGATTGAATTAGTAAAAATCAGATGGGAGAACAGACAGGGTGGAGAAGACACATGAGAATTGGCTGAGGAAATGATGAAAGCATATCCATACTTGTTTGAGTAAGCTTTTAAATTCTTTAGGTGATAGTACCATGCATGTTTAATTAAAAATATTTGTGTTGAGTTTTCTTCTTAAATTTCGAGGACGAAATTTCTTTTAGGTGATAGTAATATAGCGTAGTGACCGTTCGGACTGTGGTTTAGTGGTTGTGGTGGCTAGTGTGTGGCATGTGGGTTGTGTTTGAGGTGTTTCCACAGGTTATGGGGCTTCGTGGGCCGAGAATTTGGACCCAGGGCGCCCACTGGCTCTCTGTCTATGAACACGACAGAGCTGGGCGTCGCATTCTGAACGCGACGGTCCAGGGCGTCCCGTTCTTATTACCGTTGTTTGGGGTGTTCGACTGCATGCCCGCCGCGTGGCGCGTGTTGGGCAGCCGGCTTACATCAGCGATGAGAAGGCGACAGCCTACACCATTGCGTTCTAGTCACGACGGCAGGGTGCATCGCGTTCTCAACTCCGAAGGGTTCTTAACTTAGGTCGGCCAAACAGAGCTCAGAAAGCTCTGCTCGGCCAAGAGAGGGTTTTGCGGCCTATTCTTGGGAGATTTGAGGTTCTGGTGCTGGATTCGGCGTGGTCTCGTCGCAAGGACGTGCTACGGAGCGAGGGAAACGCCGGGTCATTGTCGTTCTTCGCGTATCTCCCGTAGGTAGGGAGATTCCACCTTGTTTCTCATGGTAGATGACGTGTTTAGCATGTTTGATCCATAAAATGAGTTGTAGATGGTAGATGGCATGCTAGTGTAATGGTTAGAGTGTTTATAAATGCTTTTCATGGAGATTTGCATGGTTTGCATGGGGATTCCGAAGGTGGAACCTCGGTTCCTGGGCTCTGTCTGTGAAGGCGACGGACTTGGGTGTCGCGTTCAAAACGCGACAGCCCGACCCGTCGCATTCTTCTTCAAAACGCGTCGTATCGAGGCGTCACATTTTGAAGGCGACAAAGTACTCTGTCGCCTTCTGGCTTCCGAGAGGTAAAAGTTATACATGGTGATGTGAATTATCGATGAGCTTTGTTTCTTGTTTATAAAGTTGATAAGCGGTGCATTGGTACCCGTTGAGATTGTGGAAAGCGGTGTTCACGTAGTTTGTGTGTATGTGGCAAGTAGTACAATGCCTAGCATGGTTACCTCTCTAGTTGGGTACTCCAAGTTTTGTGTAAGCTAGGCATGTCAGTGCTCGGGGTTTGTCCCGGTACTCGTGTACCGTCAAGGTCTGTGTCGTCTTCCTAGACACCCTCACTCTTGTGCAGAGTTGTTCATCTGGGTGAGGGAAAGACGGCAGAGGGACAGCGACTTGTGTGAGTTTGTGTTTGTCACTTGTAGCGCGCTCATGGTTGGGGGTTACGGACACCAGTAGACGTACTGGGCCCCAGCTAGTCCTATTTTCCAGTGCCTCACTTTAGGGAGTTCAAGCTGGAGTCCCTAAAGGTGCCAAGCATGGGCTTGTGGTAGTGTGGTCTGCAGGTGTGGGGTTGGTTGGTCTCCACAGTTTCTTGGCTTGTTGTGGTGGAGCGATAGCTGGACCTTTCGTCCGTGGCTGCGAGGCTGAGAGGTAGTTCTGTGTGGTTTGTCTGGGTTAGTTGCTGATGTCGCAAACCAATCTTCGTGACGTAAGTGTGGCACTTTCTACTCTAGCTTGTACACTTGGATGAGGTTTGTTGTTTATTTATTAAAAGCTATTATCAGTTAATAGCTTGTGATAAGTGTTATTTACAGCTTTAATATCATGTGTAGATAGTTCTATAAATTACGTAGTGTAGCTTCCTGCTTCTGCACTTTGTAAGTTTGGTTTTTTACGGCTTTTGGGGGAGTTTCCCTACTGAGTCAGTGACTTGCAAGGCTCACCCCTACCCCTTTCAGGTGAGGGAGAGCAGGAGGCTTCCCGCCCTTCGTCTAGTTCGCAGTCGTACCGCAGCGGAGTTGGGTCTGCACCACCAGTAGTGTAATCTTTACTTTATGTTCACCTCGGGGTATGCCCCAGGTCGCTGTACTTTGTACTTGACTCTAGTTGAGAATTGGCTATGTATATTTCATGTAAATATTTGTGAGATGTGAAATCTTATATATATTTGAACAGTTTCCTTTATATTTCTACGGACATGTGAATGATATCCTTTGCGAGGCTACGACTCGTTCACAGGAGGCGGAGTCGGATCAAGCTCGTTATTAGGTTAACGGGTTTGAACGGCGAGGACCGCTACAGTAGGTAAGCAAAGGAGTTAGCATAAAATAAGGACTGAAAGGACTCCTTCCTTATGCTAAAAGGCAAAGGTCTTACCTAACATATCTGAATGTCAATAGAAATTATGGACCTCTGCACATAACAAGGTATGGGCTATCTGACACAATAATTCTGAAGACTAACATTCTCTTCTATGCATTAAATGTTTGTAGGAGTCTAGTTTTCACATGAGGAATCCGTTAAGACTCAAGCAAGCATTCGTTAGACACATGAAGATGCCTGTTAGACAGAAGAAGGAAAGCATATGAAGAAGAAGATGAGCAACGGCTAGAAGAGACACAACGGATCAAAGAGCTCCGACGACTACTCTTCAACGGATCTGTTCAAGCTGCTCTTTAAAAGGATGAAGCAAGGCTGAAGAACAAGACAAGAGCAAACTTGAAAATCATTCAAAGAGTGCACATCCAGTGAGAAGTCTCAACGCCATACACACTCAAAGTAAGAGAGAAAGAGCTAGAGCCCAAGAAGAAGTGTGCGCGCAAGCAACCATCTGAAGTCTTCAAACATTCTAGCTTATTTTCTCTCTTCACTCTTTCTGTGCATCATTGTAAATCTGGGGGAGAGTTTGTAAGCTGAGAACTAGAGTTTTTTAGTGTTCATCTTGTATAGCTCTAAGTCTGTTC
This sequence comes from Colocasia esculenta, assembly GCA_014218235.1. Lineage (NCBI taxonomy): Eukaryota > Viridiplantae > Streptophyta > Magnoliopsida > Alismatales > Araceae > Colocasia > Colocasia esculenta. The sequence continues at coordinate 12,537,347 of CM024754.1, read as the reverse complement.
TTTCTTTTTTAAGAAAGACTTGTGTCCAGTTGTAGGACTATATACATTGTTCCTCTTCTAGGGTGAAGAGAAGACCAGCCGAAGTGTTGGGTGTCTGTCCGGCTGTGGGACTGTACACAGTGTTCCCCTTGGGTTAAGGGAAGAACCTAACTAGGGTTGGTGTCAGCAGAACCTAGCTAGAGGTTTAAGTCTAGCAGAACCGCATTGAGATTTGTTCTAGGAGGGTGACTTCTTGACCTGTAACAGAAGTGAGTTTCTTTCCTACTCGAAAAGGAAGAGAACCAGCAGGGAGCTGGGGGTTTGTATATCCTTAGGGGGATTGTACCTTGGTTAGTGAAATCCCAAGAGTTTTCTTGGAGACTGGACGTAGGACTTCCATTTGGAAGGCCGAACCAGGATAAATCTTGGTGTTCCCTGTGTGCTTGCTTCTGTGCCTTTAATTTCCTTGCACACGATTATTTATACTAACCAAATATTTTCAAGTGGTGATTTTTATTTGTATTTTCAGATAACCTATTCACCCCCCCCCCCCTCTAGGTTTATCCTTGCTGCCATACGCAGGCCAACAGGGGTGTCAATGGGTGGTTTGGGCCGGTCCAATCTAAACTCAGCCCAGCACAAGATCAAGATGGTCTAACCTAAGCTCAAATAAAGTCCAATGAAACAATAAATCAAAGTAAATAAAATCAACCCATCAAGTCATTCACTCCACTCTATATTTGATGTCCCTCTCCTCCCTTCCCCCGCCTAAAATGCCAGAGACGAGCAGGGGAAACCGAAGAAGCGGTCTCCACTATCCACCACTCAATCCTCTCAAAGCCCTCTTCTTATTCCATCTGCGTGCAGTGCCCGACGTAGAGGGTGTGCACTGGCGCAATCCACTCCAACCACCACCGCACTCGGCGGTAGACCCCTCCATCCGCTGAGCCAACTTGTGGCTCTGGTACACATTCCAACGACTGGAGCGGACGGTCGTGCGCACCACCTCCAGCCCTCCTCCAGGATCCCCTATAGCTCCCCCAGCTAGGACTGCAGGTGTTGGGGGAGCTCCATGCCCGAGTATTGGATCTTCGTCACGATGGGCCCGATCTATTACACATTGTGGGGGATCTTTTGGGCCGTTTGCTAGGAGAAGTACTCCCCCATGGCCATCTTGCCAAGCAACTTCACCAACTCCGTCAAGATCTCCCCCGTGAAGACATTCTCCATGTTGTCCAACTACTACTAACTACTTGCCTTCCTCCTCCACCATGGTATCCACCTCTTCCTCGATGTTCTTGTTGGCCCTTTCCATATGGCAGCCAGCTAGCCTAGAAGGGGGTGAATAGGTTTTCTTTTCTGAAATCTGAAATAGAAACTTAAACACAGAAATTAACACTTGAAGGTTTGGTTAGTTTAGTGTGATAAAGAGTAGTAGTGCAGAAGCAAATAAACAATCACACAAAGGACACAAGGAATTTATCCTGGTTCGGCCCTTCCCACATGGAAGTCCTACGTCCAGTCCCCAAGAAACCTCTTAGGATTTCACTAACCGAAGGTACAGTCCCCCTCAAGGACACTACAACACCCTGGATACCCCACCAGGTCTTCTTCTCTTTCCCGGGCAAGAAGGCAGCCCACTTCTTTTCTAGGCTCAGAAGCAAACCTACTTCTTTTACAGGTTCAGAAGTAAACCTCCTGGAACAAACCCCAGTGCGATTCTGCTAGACTTAAACCCCCAGCTAGGTCCTGTTGGTACAAACCCCAACAAGGTTCTGCTAGACACTAACCTCTAGCTAGGTTACACACTGTATACAGTCCTACAGCTGGACAAGGGTCTTTCTTAGAAAAGAAAGAACAAGATGAGAGCTAATACAAGATGAACACTATGGACTTAGCTCACAGTCACAGACTCTCCCTCAAGATTACAATGAGCATAGGGAGAATGGAAGAGAAGAAGGCTTGAAGGTGATGAAGACTTCTACTTGAAAGCTTCTGTAGATTTTGGCTCGAGCTCTTCTCTCTTTCTCTGAGTGTTTGTGGCGTGAAGGTTCTTCTCACAGTTGTACACTCCTTGAAGGATTTTCAGGAAGGCTCTTTTTTTTGTTCTTCAGCAATGCTCCATCTTTTATATGAGCAGCTTTAGAATAGATCCGTTGAAGAGATCCGTTGGAGCTCTTCTAGTCGTTGCTGATCTTTCTCTTCATTTGTCTTAATCAGACTCTGGTGGTCTTCGAGATCTGTCAGCATAGAAGAGAGTGTTAGCATAAGAGAGTGTTTATAAGATATCAGTGCATGCTACTGTGTTTCTGCTAACATTCTGAAAATAGTAGTTCATATCTATTTGACAAGACTCTGAAATATGCATGCAGTTTTTGTCAGAAGATATTTGACTTTTCATTTAAGCGCCAAGCATATTTGAAATATAAAGGCAATCTGTGTTTGAACAGAATCCATGAAGAAATCGTTATGAGCATGATTTATGAAATCGTTATGTGAAGAGTCGTTGCTCATTTGTAAACAGATCGTTGAACAAATCGATGTGATCATTTATGAAATCGTTATGCAAGCAAATCGTTATGATCTCCTGAAGAAATCGTTGTGATCAATAAAGAAATCGATGTGATCACTTATGAAATCGTTATGAGACTGATTTCTTATCAAATCGTTGTGAAGGCAAATCGATGTGAGGGCAAATCGTTGCACTCACTTATCAAATCGTTATGAGACCGATTTCTTATCAAATCGTTGCGAAGGTAAATCGATGTGAGGGCAAATCGTTGCACTCACTTATCAAATCATTATGAGACCGATTTCTTATCAAATCGTTGCGGTCACTTAAGAAATCGTTATGAGACCGATTTCTTGGCACATTGTTGCATTTACTTAAAGAATCGTTATGGCTTCTAAAGAAATCGTTATAGCGCTTATAAAATCAATTAAAACCAAATCGATGTAGCGCTTATTAATTTGGCACTTAAACTGAAATCGATGTATATTGATTAAACATCGATTTTATCATTTTAGTGCGCCATATTGCATCAATGAGAGACTTAGCATTTTGTTATGAGATTGATGCGACACAGATGAAACAAAATATTCAATAACATTTAATCAACAAAGATATACTTGAAATCATCATAAGTTTTGTTATCACCAAAATACAAGGACAACTATAAAGTGGTTCAACAATCTCCCCATTTTTGGTGATGACAAAATTTATGTGAATTTTCTGATAAAAATATATAAAGCATAGAGGTTTACGAAAATTCACAGATAATGCATACCATGCATACTCTCCCCCTTTTTGTCACAAACCAAAAAGGAAGGTTCTTACCATTGTATTCTCTCCCCTTTGTGAAAGAAATTCTTACCATTGAGGGGTTCAACAATGATTGACATAAAAGAATAACTCCCCCTTAGTCTGTGCTCCCCCTGAATGAGAGACTCCACCTGAATGAAACTTGCAAATAATTGTTAGTAATAAAGACTAATTCAATTTTTCTGACTACTCTTTCTTCAGATGTGATTTGAATGAAGAGTCTACAGTCACTCCTGCCTTGAGCATCCTTGGTTTTTGATGCTCCAAGGCTAACCTGCAAGAAAATTACTCAAAGATAGGTACCCAAATCCTTTTGGGTCTTGATGGTTAGATGCATGAAAATATCCTTTAGGGATCCAAACTAAGTGTCTTGTTGTGCAGGTGTTTACAGTGTGTCCTAGTTTATTGCAATGAGAACAACAATGAATATAGATGTTTTGTTTTTCTTATTTTCTTTGTGCTGAGTTTTTAGAACGTGATTTCTGTAAACTTTTTCTTTCACACGGGCCTTTTTCTGGGGCATCTTGGTTTCTTTTACAAATTTTGGTAGTGGATATTTTTCTAGAATCATGGCTTGTTTTCCTTTTTCTGGAGGTATGTATCCAAGCCCTTGTTTGTTATTTCCAGATTTGATCCTTTTAAGCATAGGGCTAAAGATGTTTTCCCTTCAGTTAATTTTCTAACTGATTCTTTTAAATACATATTTTCTTCAGTTAGAGTTTTTAATTTTTCTTCTAACTCTAACTTCTCATTATTCTTGCTTTTCAAATCTTCATTTAAAAGATAATTTTTATCTTTACATTCTTTTAATTGTTCTTCTAGTTGCTCCAATTCGGATTTAAGATCAGAATTGGTGTTTTCCAAGCAAGTAGAGTTGTTTTTCAGATTTTTTAGTTCTTTTACAACCCCTTATGTTTTTCATACAGTTCATTAAAGACTTCTTCTAAGTCTTCTTATTCTGACCCTGAATCTGTGCAAGAATTAAAAAATGAGTGAGAATGTACCTCATCTAGTCCCAACAATCCGGTCTCAGATGCCCAGGTTTTCTGCATTCATAGCATACTGGTTCTTTCTCCTTTTTCTCCTTTCTTTGGATCCTTCTTGATCTGTTTTTCTTCTTCTTTAAAATCTTCTGAAGCTTGTACAATCTTCATCAGCATCATTATCTTCAGAATCTGCATTTTGGGAACTAGAAGAGGAAGAGGTGGAAGGAGCAGCTACAACCTTAAGAGCATCAGTACATTTCTTCTTAGATGAGCTTTCAGACAATCGCTCCATATTTATTTCATGTGCCATGAGAGAACCTATTAAATTATCAATTGAAATTTGGTTAAATCATGAGCCTCTTCAATAGCAGTTACTTTAGGTGTCCATGAAATAGTTAAGGACCTAAGTATTTTTCTAACGTTTTCTTCATTAGAAAGAATTTTTCCAAGAGAATTTAAACCTACTACTATGCTTGAAAATCTATTATACATAGTAGTGATATTTTCGTTTTGAAGCATTTTAAATTGTTAGTATTGTGAAACAAGAATATCTATCCTAGTTTGTTTCACTTTATCTGTTCCTTCATAAGTTATCTGCAACTTATCCCATATTTCTTTGGCAGATTTACAAGCAGATACTCTACTAAATTCCTTTTTAGATAAAGCACAACATAAAAAGTTCTTAGCTTTAAAATTTAGGGCTAATTTATGCTTATATGTTGTTGTAATAGCAGTAGTGCCTTCAGCAGGAACAATAACAAAATCATCTACCTCAATTACCTGCCACAGATCAAAGTCTGTGCCTCGAATGAAGCATTTCATTCTCATCTTCCAGTATTGGTAGTCCTCTCCATCAAAGAATGGAGGTCTGGTGACTGATTGGCCACTTGTTGCCCCTTCAGCATATCCTTGAGCTGCCATGGATCTTTGCTCTAAGATCGTTGGATCTTCTTGAAAGTTCAGAGACCCGCTCTGATACCACTTGTTGGCCCTTTCGGTATGGCAGCAAGCTAGCCTAGAAGGGGGTGAATAGGTTTTTTTTCTGAAATCTGAAATAGAAACTTAAACACAAAAATTAACACTTGAAGGTTTGGTTAGTTTAGTGTGATAAAGAGTAGTAGTGCGGAAGCAAATAAACAATCACACAAAGGACACAAGGAATTTATCCTGGTTCGGCCCTTCCCACATGGAAGTCCTACGTCCAGTCCCCAAGCAACCTCTTGGGATTTCACTAACCGAAGGTACAGTCCCCCTCAAGGACACTACAACACCCTGGATACCCCACCAGGTCTTCTTCTCTTTCCCGGGCAAGAAGGCAGCCCACTTCTTTTCTAGGCTCAGAAGCAAACCTACTTCTTTTACAGGTTCAGAAGTAAACCTCCTGGAACAAACCCCAGTGCGGTTCTGCTAGACTTAAACCCCCAGCTAGGTCCTGTTGGTACAAACCCCAACAAGGTTCTGCTAGACACTAACCTCTAGCTAGGTTACACACTGTATACAGTCCTACAGCTGGACAAGGGTCTTTCTTAGAAAAGAAAGAACAAGACTGAGAGCTAATACAAGATGAACACTATGGACTTAGCTCACAGTCACAGACTCTCCCTCAAGATTACAATGAGCATAGGGAGAATGGAAGAGAAGAAGGCTTGAAGGCGATGAAGACTTCTGCTTGAAAGCTTCTGTAGATTTTGGCTCGAGCTCTTCTCTCTTTCTCTGAGTGTTTGTGGCGTGAAGGTTCTTCTCACAGTTGTACACTCCTTGAAGGATTTTCAGGAAGGCTTTTTTTTTTGTTCTTCAGCAATGCTCCATCTTTTATATGAGCAGCTTTAGAATAGATCCGTTGAAGAGATCCGTTGGAGCTCTTCTAGTCGTTGCTGATCTTTCTCTTCATTTGTCTTAATCAGACTCTGGTGGTCTTCGAGATCTGTCAGCATAGAAGAGAGTGTTAGCATAAGAGAGTGTTTATAAGATATCAGTGCATGCTACTGTGTTTCTGCTAACATTCTGAAAATAGTAGTTCATATCTATTTGACAAGACTCTGAAATATGCATGCAGCTTTTTGTCAGAAGATATTTGACTTTTCATTTAAGCGCCAAGCATATTTGAAATATAAAGGCAATCTGTGTTTGAACAGAATCCATGAAGAAATCGTTATGAGCATGACTTATGAAATCGTTATGTGAAGAGTCGTTGCTCATTTGTAAACAAATCGTTGAACAAATCGATGTGATCATTTATGAAATCGTTATGCAAGCAAATCGTTATGATCTCCTGAAGAAATTTGTGATCAATAAAGAAATCGATGTGATCACTTATGAAATCGTTATGAGATCAATTTCTTATCAAATCGTTGCGAAGGCAAATCGTTGCACTCACTTATCAAATCGTTATGAGACCGATTTCTTATCAAATCGTTGCGAAGGCAAATCGATGTGAGGGCAAATCGTTGCACTCACTTATCAAATCGTTATGAGACCGATTTCTTATCAAATCGTTGCGAAGGCAAATCGATGTGAGGGCAAATCGTTGCACTCACTTATCAAATCGTTATGAGACCGATTTCTTATCAAATCATTGCGGTCACTTAAGAAATCGTTATGAACCGATTTCTTGGCACATTGTTGCATTTACTTAAAGAATCGTTATTTCTAAAGAAATCGTTATGCTTATAAAATCAATTAAAACCAAATCGATGTAGCGCTTATTAATTTGGCACTTAAACTGAAATCGATGTATATTGATTAAACATCGATTTTATCATTTTAGTGCGCCATATTGCATCAATGAGAGACTTAGCATTTTGTTATGAGATTGATGCGACACAGATGAAACAAATATTCAATAACATTTAATCAACAAAGATATACTTGAAATCATCATAAGTTTTGTTATCACCAAAATACAAGGACAACTATAAAGTGGTTCAACAATCTCCCCATTTTGGTGATGACAAAATTTATGCGAATTTTCTGATAAAAATATATAAAGCATAGAGGTTTACGAAAATTCACAGATAATGCATACCATGCATACTCTCCCCCTTTTTGTCACAAACCAAAAAGGAAGGTTCTTACCATTGTATTCTCTCCCTTTGTGAAAGAAATTCTTACCATTGAGGGGTTCAACAATGATTGACATAAAAGAATAACTCCCCCTTAGTCTGTGCTCCCCCTGAATGAGAGACTCCACCTGAATGAAACTTGCAAATAATTGTTAGTAATAAAGACTAATTCAATTTTTGTGACTACTCTTTCTTCAGATGTGATTTGAATGAAGAGTCTACAGTCACTCCTGCCTTGAGCATCCTTGGTTTTTGATGCTCCAAGGCTAACCTACAAGAAAATTACTCAAAGATAGGTACCCAAATCCTTTTGGGTCCTTGATGGTTAGATGCATGAAAATATCCTTTAGGGATCCAAACTAAGTGTCTTGTTGTGCAGGTGTTTACAGTGTGTCCTAGTTTATTGCAATGAGAACAACAATGAATATAGATTGTTTTGTTTTTCTTATTTTCTTTGTGCTGAGTTTTTAGAACGTGATTTCTGTAAACTTTTTCTTTTACAGGGGCCTTTTTCTGGGGCATCTTGGTTTCTTTTACAAATTTTGGTAGTGGATATTTTTCTGAATCATGGCTTGTTTTCCTTTTCTGGAGGTATGTATCCAAGCCCTTGTTTGTTATTTCCAGATTTTGATCCTTTTAAGCATAGGGCTAAAGATGTTTTCCCTTCAGTTAATTTTCTAACTGATTCTTTTAAATACATATTTTCTTCAGCTAGAGTTTTTAATTTTTCTTCTAACTCTAACTTCTCATTATTCTTGCTTTTCAAATCTTCATTTAAAAGATAATTTTTATCTTTACATTCTTTTAATTGTTCTTCTAGTTGCTCCAATTCGGATTTAAGATCAGAATTGGTGTTTTCCAAGCAAGTAGAGTTGTTTTTCAGATTTTTTAGTTCTTTTACAACCCCCTTATGTTTTTCATACAGTTCATTAAAGACTTCTTCTAAGTCTTCTGATTCTGACCCTAAATCTGTGCAAGAATTAAAAAATGAGTGAGAATGTACCTCATCTAGTCCCAACAATCCGGTCTTAGATGCCCAGGTTTTCTGCATTCATAGCATACCGGTTCTTTCTCCTTTTTCTCCTTTCTTTGGATCCTTCTTGATCTGTTTTTCTTCTTCTTTTAAAATCTTCTAAAGCTTGTACAATACTTCATCAGCATCATTATCTTCAGAATCTGCATTTTGGGAACTAGAAGAGGAAGAGGTGGAAGGAGCAGCTACAACCTTAAGAGCATCAGTACATTTCTTCTTAGATGAGCTTTCAGACAATCGCTCCATATTTATTTCATGTGCCATGAGAGAACCTATTAAATTATCAATTGACAATTTGGTTAAATCATGGGCATCTTCAATAGCAGTTACTTTAGGTGTCCATGAAATAGTTAAGGACCTAAGTATTTTTCTAACGGTTTTCTTCATTAGAAAGAATTTTTCCAAGAGAATTTAAACCTACTACTATGCTTGAAAATCTATTATACATAGTAGTGATATTTTCATTTTGAAGCATTTTAAATTGTTCGTATTGTGAAACAAGAATATCTATCCTAGTTTGTTTCACTTTATCTGTTCCTTCATAAGTTATCTGCAACTTATCCCATATTTCTTTGGCAGATTTACAAGCAGATACTCTACTAAATTCCTTTTAGATAAAGCACAACATAAAATGTTCTTAGCTTTAAAATTTAGGGCTAATTTATGCTTATATGCTGCTGTAATAGCAGTAGTGCCTTCAGCAGGAACAATAACAAAATCACCTACCTCAATTACCTGCCACAGATCAAAGTCTGTGCCTCGAATGAAGCATTCCATTCTCATCTTCCAGTATTGGTAGTCCTCTCCATCAAAGAATGGAGGTCTGGTGACTGATTGGCCACTTGTTGCCCTTCAGCATATCCTTGAGCTGCCATGGATCTTTGCTCTAAGATCGTTGGATCTTCTTGAAAGTTCAGAGACCCGCTCTGATACCACTTGTTGGCCCTTTAGGTATGGCAGCAAGCTAGCCTAGAAGGGGGTGAATAGGTTTTTTTTCTGAAATCTGAAATAGAAACTTAAACACAAAATTAACACTTGAAGGTTTGGTTAGTTTAGTGTGATAAAGAGTAGTAGTGCGGAAGCAAATAAACAATCACACAAAGGACACAAGGAATTTATCCTGGTTCGGCCCTTCCCACATGGAAGTCCTACGTCCAGTCCCCAAGCAACCTCTTGGGATTTCACTAACCGAAGGTACAGTCCCCCTCAAGGACACTACAACACCCTGGATACCCCACCAGGTCTTCTTCTCTTTCCCGAGCAAGAAGGCAGCCCACTTCTTTTCTAGGCTCAGAAGCAAACCTACTTCTTTTACAGGTTCAGAAGTAAACCTCCTGGAACAAACCCCAGTGCGGTTCTGCTAGACTTAAACCCCCAGCTAGGTCCTGTTGGTACAAACCCCAACAAGGTTCTGCTAGACACTAACCTCTAGCTAGGTTACACACTGTATACAGTCCTACAGTTGGACAAGGGTCTTCTTAGAAAAGAAAGAACAAGACTGAGAGCTAATACAAGATGAACACTATGGACTTCGCTCACAGTCACAGACTCTCCCTCAAGATTACAATGAGCATAGGGAGAATGGAAGAGAAGAAGGCTTGAAGGCGATGAAGACTTCTGCTTGAAAGCTTCTGTAGATTTTGGCTCGAGCTCTTCTCTCTTTCTCTGAGTGTTTGTGGCGTGAAGGTTCTTCTCACAGTTGTACACTCCTTGAAGGATTTTCAGGAAGGCTCTTTTTTTTTGTTCTTCAGCAATGCTCCATCTTTTATATGAGCAGCTTTAGAATAGATCCGTTGAAGAGATCCGTTGGAGCTCTTCTAGTCGTTGCTGATCTTTCTCTTCATTTGTCTTAATCAGACTCTGGTGGTCTTCGAGATCTGTCAGCATAGAAGAGAGTGTTAGCATAAGAGAGTGTTTATAAGATATCAGTGCATGCTACTGTGTTTCTGCTAACATTCTGAAAATAGTAGTTCATATCTATTTGACAAGACTCTGAAATATGCATGTAGCTTTTTGTCAGAAGATATTTGACTTTTCATTTAAGCGCCAAGCATATTTGAAATATAAAGGCAATCTGTGTTTGAACAGAATCCATGAAGAAATCATTATGAGCATGACTTATGAAATCGTTATGTGAAGAGTCGTTGCTCATTTGTAAACAAATCGTTGAACAAATCGATGTGATCATTTATGAAATCGTTATGCAAGCAAATCGTTATGATCTCCTGAAGAAATTATTGTGATCAATAAAGAAATCGATGTGATCACTTATGAAATCGTTATGAGATCAATTTCTTATCAAATCGTTGCGAAGGCAAATCGATGTGAGGGCAAATCGTTGCACTCACTTATCAAATCGTTATGAGACCGATTTCTTATCAAATCGTTGCGAAGGCAAATCGATGTGAGGGCAAATCGTTGCACTCACTTATCAAATCGTTATGAGACTGATTTCTTATCAAATCGTTGCGAAGGTAAATCGATGTGAGGGCAAATCGTTGCACTCACTTATCAAATCGTTATGAGACTGATTTCTTATCAAATCGTTGCGGTCACTTAAGAAATCGTTATGAGACCGATTTCTTGGCACATTATTGCATTTACTTAAAGAATCGTTATGGCTTCTAAAGAAATCGTTATAGTGCTTATAAAATCAATTAAAACCAAATCGATGTAGCGCTTATTAATTTGGCACTTAAACTGAAATCGATGTATATTGATTAAACATCGATTTTATCATTTTAGTACGTCATATTGCATCAATGAGAGACTTAGCATTTTGTTATGAGATTGATGCGACACAGATGAAACAAAATATTCAATAACATTTAATCAACAAAGATATACTTGAAATCATCATAAGTTTTCATATCACCAAATACAAGGACAATTATAAAGTGGTTCAACACTTCCTCGTTGTTGGCAAGTAGCAGGTGGCTACTGCTCTCGGCTTCACCTACTCATCTCAAGCATTTAGGTGGGGGAGGGGAGGAGGTCATAAATAGAGTGGAGTGTAGAGCTATTCATCGAGGAGGAGAAGAAGTTCATACAGAGGGCAAAGGATGAGGGGGTGGTGTACCCTCTGGGAGAATCGGAGGTGGTGGTCGTGCAGGATTCTTTCCTTGCTCAAGAGGGTGGTCGTGGACCACCTATACTACTTCCTGAAGAGAAATTTCAGACAAGGTGCAAAGATGATGGTAGTTCTCATAGCAGACTTCTGAAAGTGGGCTCGACGGGTCTACCCAAACCCACACATCAATTAATGGGATTAACAAGCGGGTTTCAACAGAACTCAATGAATTATTATGTTTCAGCCCTGATTGAGTCCTAAATGAACTATCTACTAGAACCCCGGTTGGGTCGATCGGTTAGAACTCTTGCTTAAAAGCAAGAGGTCCCGAGTTCGATTCCTGGGGGGGGCTTACCTGATTTACATATAATCCTCGAGGTGTGTAAATTCGGAGTTTTTCCGGTCAAGTGGGGTAAGGGCAATACGGGTACACGGAAAGTAGGAGCTGCCAAGTCCTGACCTTGGAGTTCACGAACACCAATTCCTGAGCCCACAAAGCCACACCGGGCGGGATTTCCTCGTTATCAAAAAAAAAAAAAACTATCTACTAGACTTACGATCAACTTGACCCAATTGACACCTCTAGATCTGACCATGTCGAATGAGAAAAATCATAGGACATCCAAACAAAAATCATGGGTGAAGGCTTAGGAATTGATCGGGATTACTAGTTTTTATACTCAAATGAGATTCTAGTCATAGAGATTCCCTAATATTACCCACTAGAGACTTCACAGGTAAGTGGGAAATCCAAGGCCCTTGCCTGCTTCTACCAATATTCGGAGTAAATTAATGCCTTCATATCTCTAACTGCATTCCAGGGGATTCTAGCACTGCTCAACAAGTTGACTATACTCAGATTGTCGTCAACGTGGATGGTTGGAATATATGTCTTACTGGGTTTGGCCAATTCCACATTTATATTCCAATGGATATTATAGCTGGTGACTATTTTTTTTTTTTTGAACAAAGAAATATGAGATATATTAAACTAGGGGATAAGAACAACAGACAGATAGATAGTGACAAATAGATATTGATGGGTAGTAAATATTTTTCTTATATGTAATACTCATCTCTCACTTTCGTCAAAAATTTTACTCCAATTTAAATATTTTTCAGATTGCAAAATTTCTGAAGATTCTCCTGATGTACTTGCTGTGAACCTTTGTACTCTTGTTTCAAATGAACTCTTAAGATCAAAAGCACACACAAAAAACAAGAGCTCACTGAAAGAAGCATCTGATGCGATAAATAAATAGGAGATCTTTATTAGAATTGGGCTTCCTCACTATCGTGCATGCTAATCTCCTGCATTACCGGAATTAAGCTGCCAATTAATTGTTAAGATTTCAAATTAGATAACATCGATATTATCTTTGTATTGTTTCTAGTTGTTGTATCCAACCTAGGGGTATTTACTTATTGATTTTGTTTTATTCTTTATTTCATTTTGATTTTTTGGTTTTTCCCTCTCTCTTTTTTAATTCCTTCCCTAATTCCATCATTCCTTAAGTCCAACAATTTTGATCCTATAAAATCGGACCCATTTTCTCATCGAAGGAAAGATAAGAAATAAATCAAATTAATTTTTGATCAAAATTAATATATGAAATCTTTAATTTTTTGTTTCCTATTCCTCTATCCCATATTCCATAGTTACAGCATTTGAGGGGTGGGGGAATGGGGGGGAGGGGATGGGCGTCCGCAACTAGGGATGCGGCCGCCGGGAGGAGAGGCGAGCACAGAAGAGAGAGTGTGGGAGAGACGGGAAGGGAGACGCGCACAGGGGTGGGGGTGTTGTTTTGAATATAATGTAGATAGTTTTGAAAAGTCATCAACATATGTTTTTTTTTTTTTTTTGGTATTTCGGTGTGGTGGCTTTTAATCAACATGCTACTTTAGAACAACTTGGGTTCGAAACTCAAAAAAATCTCTCAAAAATCTTCTTTGGAGCGCAGCGCACTCCCACCTTTTATTCTCTCACAATCCCTCAACCGCCAAAGCGGAGCCTCGAACCTATTCCTTCCCTAGTGTGTCTCAAGGTAGGGCTGTAATGGATTCGGATAATATCTAGATCCGATTCAAATTCGTATCCGATTATCTGGATATTATCCGTTTAACAATATCCAGCGGAGCGGATTTCGGATACGGATATTATCCGGTTAATAAATGGAGCGGATACGGAAACAGGTGATCCGCTCCGAAATGAAGTTATTTTTTACCATTAAATCTTAAATCTAATGATCTATATATAATTATAAATATATAATATATCTAATGTTAATCTTTTGTTTAGAGAGAATTTGTTATATTTATACTCTTTATAATTTTATAGATTTTTTTTATTTTTTTTAAATTTTTAGATCACTTAATATGTTTTATTAAGCTTATATTTCCGAAGCGGATAATGTCTGTATCCACTCCGAATCCGAAAATTATCCGATTAAATTATCCACTCCGTATTTGAATTATATTCAGAGCGGATACGAACGATCCGATTAACTATTCGGATCAAAATCGGAAAATCCATATCCGCTCCATTTACAACCCTATCTCGGGTGTCCAACCACGGGGCTATGCATGCTACATCTCAATATAGAATATCAGGATATGAACATGATGATGATATATATCAATCAGTCCAATAGATCATAGCAAGAACTAAATAAACAACATCTATTGGTTATACTCATAAAAATGTTAAAATAATCAACTAATACTTATATTGTTCTAAAATCAATTAATGGCAACTACAACTAATGATCGGAGTCAATGTATGGGGCCTATCATGTCTAGTACAAATGACTTCTTAGAATTAAAGAGTATACTATGACTTTAAGATATCTGGGTAATTTGGTCATACACACATCCCCATCGGTGTCCATGTCTTCGTTAGAATCTCTTGAAAAATATAAGTAGAGAAAGAGATCATATAGTTTAGTTGGATTTATATCACTATGTCAAATATATTTTAAGTAATTAATATATTAATAAATTGAATAATCTGATGGCATGATAACCAATCACACAAAACTTGACAATCACTAACAAGATGACAAAAGGTATGAAGGGACAATTAACTAACAAATAGAAGATAAATAATAGGGAGAATTACCAATCAGTCTTTGATATTGTGGAACTTATTTTTAGGTCCTTGTTAACAATGTAAGTCCTTCTAAAACTATGTTAGTCTCTTCTTCTATAATTATGTAATTCATGGATCTAAAAATAAGTACCACAAAATCAGAGAACGATTGAAAATTCTCCCTAAATAATATCATGAATCATGTGTAAGAAATAAGAGACATCATTTCAAGTAAATAATAACACACAATAAAAGAGTAGATTTGGTCATAATACCACATAATACTCACAAGGGCAATAAGTACAAGCCATACATGGAATAACAGGATTATCTAGATGAATCTAGTTCATTTATTTTGGTGCAATATCACACCACAAGTCAATTACTCATGTGGTTAAGAGTATTTTGGGTGCTTCTCCTAGGATCAGACAAGACCTTTATATGCACAGACATTGTGATCGTTAAACCAAAGCACTATTTAAAATTTTAGATAATTCTATATAACAATAATAATGGTTAACTAAAAAGATCAATTCAGAGTTTATAAATGATTTCAAGAGATAGCATAATACAAAACATTCAAAATTAACTCCATGTATGCTCAGAAAAGAAAAAGAGTTAATTATGAATAACCAATGAAAATAGATTGAGGTTTAATATATAGCTTGAGACTATCAGGTCTAAGAATCAATTCCAAACACATAGAGTCAATTTATAGCATGTAAAAGTCGATTTAATATAAATCGATGGGTCAATTTATAAATAGGAATAGTCGATTTAATGGCCAGAAAAATTCTTATAACTGAGTTGATTTTTATAAGAGTCAATTTTTATAACTGAGAGTCTATTCTTAAAATAACTTGTAGTTGATTCTATAAAACATAATTTGTAGTTGATTATCTAAAACATAATTGTAAGTGATTCTCTAAAAGGCATAACTAGGAATTGATTCTTTAAAACAAACTCTATTCTTTAAGACTATGAGACTCAATTCTTTGATTCTAAGACTTAATTTTGAAGAGATATACTCGATTTTATATGAGATTGAGACTCGATTCTTTGATGCTCTAAGATCCATAATTCTGAAGAGATTAAGACTCAATTCTTTGAGACTCTAAGACTTGATTCTAAAGAGACTTTAAGACTTGATTCTGAAGAGACTGAGGTTCGATTCTTTGAGACTCTAAGACTCGTTTCTGATAAAATGTGAGACTTGATTTTTGTCTTCTAATAAGACTTGATTCCGATCTTACTAATAAGACTCGATTTTTATCTTTTAATGAGAGTCGTAAGACTCAATTATTAACAAAATGAGACTTGGTTTACAAATTGAGACTCAATTTATTAATAAATTGAAACTTAATATATTAATAAATTAAAAGTCGATTATTAACAAATTGGGACTCGATTAGGGGACGGCTAAACATGAAGCTAAACCTATAGAAATGTCCTATTAAGATCAAACTAAGGATTAATCTAACTATGGACACATCCTAACTTGCATAAAATGAAAAACTTGATTTTAATCCTTATAATATATGCCATGTACACGATATAAATTGGAAAAAAAAAATTTTGACAAACATGTTCTAGAGATAGAATGAACCTATAGAAGGATCTAATCATGTTTAACTTGAGAAAATACATACCTAGCATAAAAATGACTATTTATTAGCTTATTCAACAAGCATATTTATAACTAATTATTTAAGCCTAATCCTCCAACATACATATAATCGATTGCTAAAACTTAACTGGAAAGGACAACATACATATAGCAAATTTTTATTTAAAAGCATCTAGAAACCAGCATTTGTATAACCATCTTTTAGAGTTTAATTACACTAGCATATGTATTAGTCAGTTCTTGTTTAAAACTTAAGCAAAAATCAGCAGGCTCTACTCATCATGGCTCTTACCTAAGAGATCACCTATAGAGAGTTAATCTCATTTAGTCTGAGAGATCACCTATCTTTGATTGTTTTTGGAAAGAAGGAAAGAAGAACTTGATTTTGCTCCAAAATCTCCTCGTTCCCCTCCTTGCAGCACACTCAAACCCCGTGTCCAACAACTTCTTGGATCATGAAAGAGGGTTTGAGGTCTTATTTATAAACGTATGACTCTCAAGAGTTCGATTGAGGCTCTACTCTAGGAGAGAGAGTGTGTGATTTTTCCTTAGTTTCCTAATCAAACTGGAGGTTCCTTTCCCCAGTTTGATTAGGGTCATGATAGAAAACAACCCTCTTATATTAAGTTATGATTTTCAGAGTCTTAATTTGGCACTTACATTACGTGTAGGATACTAGTTCGATTCTAACTAGAATTGAGGTCACTTTCATCCTTTAATTCCTATTTTGATCAAGAGTGTGGCAGAAATTCGATTCTCCTTTGTTGGACTAAAGTTTAGACTCCGTTAGTGGCTTATTAATCTTGAGTTTAAGCTTATTTTGTCAATTTAATATTGACTAATTGGATATTCTGAATTTCATTACTATTTTCTCTTTAATATCTATTTTGACCTATTTGCACGCTAATTTTTTTGTCTAACTATATATTAATCTCTTTATTTATTTATTCCCTTTTATTTTTTAAAATTTTTATTTATCTATGATTAAAAAGTCGAGTTGTTCCGAGTTGTCACATTACACATGCTTGTAGACAATTTTAAATAGCAATCTACATATGTCTTCAGATAACCATCTTTATATGGTATATATCATATGTAGACGACTACAAATAACTATCTACAAATGTCATGTATGTAGATGGCTAATTAAGGTGATGTATATATGTTAAAAATGTAAACGGTTATTTGAAGCCGTCTAAATATGTCTTATTTGTAGATGGCTATCATTTGAAGCCATCTACATATCTCAATTCTTTTGTAGTGAACATTAGATCATAAATGACCCACCCTAACTTTTTTAGGCCCTTTTGAGAAAGAGTTAGGATAGAATTATCGTATTATAATTTTGATTAACCCCATACTTTAAAATGGAAATAAGTTTGATGTGGGTTAAATTGAGTTGGGTCAGAGTTAATCTAAATATTCCAGGTTAACTCAACCCATTTTTCAAGTTGGAATAGAGTTAACTTCAAGATTTTGGGTCTTTTGGCCCCTCGACTCTTCCTCTTCAACCCCTTTCTCCTTCTCTCAATTAATATCTCACTCCTATTATAAAAAGCAATTTATAATATCCCACTCACCATCCGTATCCATCAAATAAGTCACGCGCAAATTTGAATTTTACTACTCCAAAACTATTTTGTTGCTTAATAATCATTAATAAACTATTAATAGCAATACAAGACATGTGTACGTAACATAAAACTCCATCACATTTCATATTTTAAATATAATATATTGTCTATATACAATAACATGCTCTTAACATTAAATTAATGACCATAATTTGGCCTGCGTAAATAATTACCTTAAGAAACATAACTTCGGTTAACTTAAGAAGGAAATTATTACATGTTAATATGCATCTACATATTTGTTATTCATCACAAAAAATGAAGGGCTATTTTAATAATACAAGTTAAAAGGAGATGAACCATAACTACACTAGAAATTATTAAAGAAAAGCGGTGGAGGGTATGGGACAAGGGCATTTCATGTATTGCAAAAGGATAGGTGATAGGATAAACCCTCACTTGCTACCAGATTATAAAAACAAAAAGTGGGTTAACCCAGATTACATCAAAGAATTAAATCTAGCTTTACCAAATCAAAAAACAATTTAACATTAGTATAAAGTTATCCTTAAAATTAGGTTAGGTGACTCAGGTCAACTCCAACCAAGATTTGGAAGCAATAGCTCATATTATTCATACCGTTTTTTGTTATTAGAACTTACGCTAATGTGATTGGGCAAAACTACTTGTAAGCCCTTACGCACTATGTGCTCGATAATTGTCTTCTCGAGCTCAAGGACTTCCTTAAAGACTGTAAGATTAGCATTAGGCATTAGCCACCAATCTCCTAATAAGTTCAACAATATTTGCTACCATGATACGGACGCCATTTTTGGATGTTTTTTTACTTACCTCCAAGGTCCCAAATATTTTTTTCATGTGATTCGATGCATGAGAGTGGATTTGTAACCTTCTAGTGAAATGTGCAGCAAATATTACCCACTTTCTCTCCTTACTCTTGTAACAAACTTTTGTCTTGTTGGGCCGAATTCCTCCTTTTAATGGGCCAATTCTTGGAATGGCAAGCTTGCCCAACCAGTTGCCCAATGGGTTGATGCCATAACCAAAGGTCCAAATCCGTTTACCTCAGTGGCGGATCCTCAGTGCAGTCAGTGGGGTCACTTGACCCCACTGACTTGGAGAGGAGTCTTAAGAAGTTCTTTTTTTTTTTTTTATATAAGTCAAAATTTTAGGTAAGTTAATATAAGGTGACCCCACTGAATTTAAGGGTGACCCCCCTATAGTCAAGTGACCCCACTGAACTAATATTCAGGATCCGCCACTGGTTTACCTCACTAACTTTTACTTCCATACATGCCCTTGACTTCTATGAATTGTCCAAGATATTCCTTATATATCACCCCAAAGACGTTGTGTTCCCATCATGCCCTTTTGTAGTCTATCTAACTATAGATGGCAGATACATGATTTCGGCATACTACAAGTCATGGTTTGGCGTGGTGGATCGAATCGGTCCGATTCGGACGAATCAGATCGAATCAGAAAAAATCCGATTCGTCCGATTCTCATCGAATCGGACCGATTCTCATCGAATCGGATCGATTCCCATCCGATTTTCATGCGAATCGGCTCGATTTAAGTGAATCGGGGCGGATCAGAAAAAATCCGATGCACCCCGATTCCCCGATGCGTCGAACCATGCTACAAGTATAACTATGAAGCTTTGAATCTTGAGAAATAACCTTTTAGCGATTCGTGAAAGATGTAAGGTACACATAAACATGATAATTTACAGGAGAGCATATTAAAAGGCCATTAAGACAGCCAAGGTATACGCTGGACCGTATGATCCTGACGTACCAGATTTCCAGTGGTATGGTATCGAATGGGATGTATTGTATTGTACCACATCGGTACGTTAAAAAAACTTTAATTAAGTTTTTTAAAAATAAATAAATAAATAATATTGTTCATGCACATCATGCCGAAGGACCGGATTGTTAGTAGTACACTACAATACGGGCATACTAGATCGATATAGATCTAGTACGGGACACACAACTCATGAGCTAGGCTACCTGGTACTGGACAAGGTTCACGCTGCGGTTGCATGCAAATAGTGGGCCATTTTATTTGGACCAGTGGACTACCTCGTTAAACGTGAAAGCAAAAGTTTGAGCTGAGCATTTGGGGACGAGAGCTCGGAATGAACTTATTTACCGTAGGAGATGAACCATCCAAAATGTGTCAGAAAGTGATGTTACAAAGCTATTTCCCCTAACTTAAACATTGAACTCGTCAAATATCTAAGTCCGATGATCTTAGTGACCGTTTTAGAAGCCCAACAAAATTTGGATTTGAATTTGAATTTAAATAGCTAATTTGAGTTTGAAGAAGAGGATGATGTTGGGCTCTCTACTTATTTTGCACTCTAAAATAATTACGTCTGACAATGGGATCCAAGTGGTTTTTTTTTCACATTTTTTCATAGAAATTATTGTTTCATGAACAATGATAAATGTATCATTGTTACTAAAATATTGTCAAATATGCCACTTGTAAATGAAGTAAATATTCCTATGAAGTTCTATTATTCTCGTTAGTTTAATATTTTTTAACAGAAATGTCCTTGTTAAATCTTTTTTAAGACTTTGAGAATGAGACCTACTGATAGGATACATTAACCCAAGGGCAAAAATGAAATTTTTTTCATGAGTTAGTCAAATCCATAGTTAAAGAGATAAAGTGTAACAATATGTCACGAATATGACATATATAGAATATTTTTTATTCACGAGTGACATATTTGATAATATTTAAACTTTTTTTAACGATGACATATTTGCCATTTTCTTATAACTTTGTGCCAAAAAATCTATTTTTATGTAGAGGAGAGTAAAGTTATTGACAAATGTTTTCTTAGGTTGGAAAGAAATATTCCTTTTGAGAAAGACTTTCTTTTGGGTTGCAGGAGTTATCCGAATTTCCCTTTCTCTTTTGGTCCACTTGCGATCATAGTGCCAAAGAATCTACACAGGCAAAGTTGGAATCTAACATTGATGGAGCTTATGGCGTACGTGATTGGAATCTGTCGCCATCATTGGAACAACGAGCAATGGCCGATGCTCCGCTAAAAGAGAAAAAAAAAAAAAAAAGCAAAACTTGTAATCTTATCAAGAAGGACATCTCTAAATCTTTAAAGTCTATATGGCCTGATATTTCTCCATGACGCACATCCTGTGTGAGCTAAAGACATTGAAATACCCAAAAATAACATATGCTTTTCGCAGTATATATGTCTATTCATAGATAGATTCAGAGAAGAATTAGTGGGGTCACGTGATCTCACTCGAATTTTAAAATTCTATTAATGAGTCTAAAATTTTTATTAAATTAGTTTGGTTGAAATTTTTTTTAAAATAAGTGATTCCACTGAAAATTTTTCTGGGTCTGTCTTTATGTCTACTTCATAGCCTCTCTTTCTGTCATACCTAATGATCATTAGAAGAAATATTTGTTACGTGTAAGAAGGATCTTGCATTAAGATTGAGATCGATTGTAAGAAAATAATTTTATTAATTGACAAATATTAAAATAGAATTCTCATTTCTTATTCCATCTCACCCTTAGCAAAGTCTTTCTCATAATAAATATTTTTTAATAATTAAATAATTTATTTCACATCCAATGGTTGTGCTTTATTGTGTGGTGGACAACACTTCACGATCTTGCTTCCTTTTTAGAGTTCCATCTTTGTTTGGACGGCAAGATGATGTAGGTCAGATGGCACTAATATGACATGAAAGGGAGGGAAAATGTAGGGATAAATAGTTTTGACACCTTATCACTAAAATATACGTAATTATTTACTCGGGTGTCAAAATAACGTATAAAATCTCAACTCAAAATGGACACTTTCATAGTCTACACATAATTTATTGATAATGACAATAAAATATCGTTTCGGCCTTTAAAATCCATCATTTTGACCTCCTAAAGTTTTTTTAACATAAATTATTATTTAAATAACTTTTCAAATAAATTTTTAAGAGGGATAGAGTTGGATTTTAGGGTTGCTTTTACCGGAGAAGTTTTTTCTTTCTTATTCTAGAATTACAATCATATTTCGATTTACATTTTGGCTTACTAAAGATGTGTAATTTCAATTTTTTTATTGGTAAAAAAGAAATCGGGTGCACTGCCGCGCGCCATGTGTACGAGGTTGCTGCCGCACGTCCCCGGCGGCCGGCGCGGGGTTTGCCATCGTGCCGTGCGGCAGGGCTTTCGGCGGGGCGGGAAGATCCGGTCGCAAGCACGGGAAGCATCGTCGTGCCACGTGGCGATCAGTACGGGGTGCCCCCACCTATCCTACGTCACTAATCCTGCTGCAGCGCCCTCCTTCTCGGCACACGACCCAAACATCCCAGCATTCCGGCTACTCATTTATTATATTTTTTATTTCCGTGATGGGAGTCTCCCAATTTCTTATGAAATCAGATTTATTGGCAGATTTTCTTAACACCAAATAATACAAATATACCGTATTATCACTTATCAAAGGGAGTGAGTTATTAAATCATTTTACATTTCTCATCCCATTTTTAAGATAAGATCTTAGGTAAATTAATTAAAAATTCTTATTAAATATTTAACTTATTTTTTAATCTACGACAAAATTATAATTTATTACAGTAAATATTTTCTTCTACATTAAATTATGTTATAGTAAAGACTTTTTATATTATAATAAAAAATTATTAATTAATTTGTTTTAAAATCTTTCATGATTTCTTCCACTTACCCTCGTAACAAAATAAAAAATTGCAACAAAAATTATTTTCTTTATGGATAAGACAGTCGGGAGAAAAAGAAAGGGTAAGAGAAAATTCGTCAATATATACTTCTAAAAAGTAACATAAAAGCCACGACAAGACAATCAATGCTATTTTCGTTGTAATTTTTTTACTGCAAAATATCATCAAATACGGATATCTGTAGGAACAGCCACCTCTTCAGCAGTTTTTTGTTTGGAATTAGTAATATTATTTGATAACACATTAAAATAAGATATTAATTAAAATATCACAATCTCATCTTTTATGAGGTATTTTTTTATTTTTTTATTTTAATTATTGATGTGGTATAATTTTAATAATAATGTTATCAAATGATGTTATCAAATAATGTTACAAAATTATTTCTCTTTTTATTTGCTGGACGTCGAAAGGGTACGTAGGATATTCCTCTCTCAGCCTCGACTGGTTTCTTCTTCTTCGACCCGTTCCTGTTCCATTGTTGCGACCTCCAAGAACCCTCCTTTTTTCTCACATCTGCTCCGGCCGGCTCTCCTCGCCATGTCCTGATCCTTCCAAAGGATCATATTTTCCAACACCTCGAATATCGTCCCCGGAGCCCTTGTCTGGCCACGACCCATTAATCCTCGGCATTCGGCAAGGTCACTTCAGGGGCAGCGCGTCGCCTGTGGCCCGCAACCATGATGTCCAGATCGTACACGAACCTGCTGGATCTGGCGTCGGGAAACCTCCCGGCGCAGGGTAATGGGCGCTCCGGGAGGCGCCTGCCCCGGGTTATGTCGGTGCCCGGGGTGGTGTGCGAGCTGGACGACGAGCAGGCGCTCAGCGTCTCGTCTGACGCGCCGTCTTCCCTCGCCCAAGACCGCATCATCATCGTCGCCAACCAGCTCCCCGTCAACGCCCAGCGCCGTCCCGACGGCCCCGGCTGGAGCTTCACGTGGGAGGAGGAGTCCCCCCTGCTTCAGCTCAAGGACGGCCTCCCCGACGACATGGAGGTCATCTACGTTGGCTCTCTCCGCGCCGACGTTCAGCAGGGGGAGCAGGAGGAGGTCTCCCAGGCCCTGCTAGAACGGTTCCGCTGCGTCGTGGCCTTCCTCCCTGGCGACATCCTCGCCAGGTTCTACCATGGCTTCTGCAAGCAGGAGCTGTGGCCGCTGTTCCACTACATGCTGCCCATGTCTGGGAGCCGCGGCCGCGGCCGCGGCGGCCGCTGCTTCGACCGGTCCCTCTGGGAGGCCTACGTCGCCGCCAACAAGTTGTACGCCCAGAAGGTGATCGAGGTGATCAGCCCCGAGGACGACTACGTCTGGGTGCACGACTACCACCTGATGGTGGTGCCCACCTTCCTGCGGCGGCGCTTCAACCGCCTCCGGATGGGCTTCTTCCTCCACAGCCCCTTCCCTTCCTCCGAGATCTACCGGGCTCTCCCCGTCCGCGAGGAGATCCTGAAGGCGCTGCTCAACTCCGACCTCATCGGCTTCCACACCTTCGATTACGCTCGCCATTTCCTCTCCTGCTGCAGCCGTATGCTCGGGCTGGAGTACCAGTGCAGGAGGGGCTACATTGGGGTGGAGTACTTTGGGAGGACTGTCGGCATCAAGATCATGCCGGTAGGCGTCCACATGGGGCAGCTGGAGTCCGTGCTCAAGCTTGGGGACGACAGCGATGAGGAGCTCAGGCAGCGATTCGCGGGCAAGACGGTTCTGCTCGGCGTGGACGACATGGACATCTTTAAGGGCATAAATCTGAAGCTGCTCGCATTCGAGCAGATGCTCAGGGTGCACCCAAGATGGCAGGGCAGGGCTGTTCTTGTCCAAATTGCCAATCCGCCAAGGAGCAAAGGGAGCGGCGATGATCGTAATGTTCTTGATCAGATCCGGGCCGAGATCCAGGAGAGCTGCAAGAGGATCGACGACGCATTTGGGAGGGATAACTACGAGCCTGTGGTGTTCATCGACCGCCCCGTCTCTATCAGCGAGCGGATCGCTTTCTACATGATCGCCGACTGCGTCGTCGTCACCGCGGTGAGGGACGGGATGAATCTAACACCCTACGAGTACGTCGTGTGCAGGCAAGGGTTCTCCGGCGGCTCGGACCCCGATTCCGGTGGCACCAGGAAGAGCAGCATGCTGGTCGTGTCCGAGTTCATAGGGTGTTCACCTTCTCTGAGTGGGGCAATCCGGATCAACCCGTGGAACATCGAGTCGACCGCGGAGGCCATGAACGAGGCGATCTCGTTGAACGAATCGGAGAAACAGCTGCGGCATGAGAAGCATTACAAGTATGTCAGCACCCATGATGTGGCTTACTGGTCGAGGAGCTTCTTGCACGACCTCGAGAGGACATGCAGGGACCATTTCAGGAGGAAGTGTTGGGGCATTGGCCTTGGGTTTGGGTTCAGAGTTGTGGCTCTGGATCATAACTTCAGGAAGCTCAACATGGATGCTATTGTGTCGGCATATAACAGCACGAGGAACAGGGCCATATTGTTGGACTACGATGGGACAGTGATGCCACAGAGTTCCATCAACAAGACACCAGGGAGTGAGGTCATCTCCATCATCAACTCACTCTGCAGAGACAGCAAGAATGTGGTTTTCATAGTGAGTGGGAGGGGGAGAGAGAGCTTGGTCAAATGGTTCTCTCCTTGTGAGAAGCTGGGGATTGCAGCAGAGCATGGCTTCTTTATGAGGTATGTTTTCATCATTATAGCCTCTAATGAGACTAACTGAATCAATGTACTCGGATATGGATTGCACAGTCAATGAACTGGAAAACTTGTATGTTCTTGGATCCACAAGCTGTCGCTTTGGATAGCTTGCAGGGACTGGCTTGTTTTAGTATTTCCCTTTCAATTGCCTTTCCATTAATTGTTATTTTCACCCTTAATTATGCAAACTTAGAACCCCCAACCCCAACCTTAGCATTTGAGAAATTGGGAGATTAATAAGAAGGAATGTTCGCGCCTAATTGTTTTTGGGGGTAGGGTCAGAATGCTATGTATGTGAAGGACTTTCTGATGCTATATTATGAACAGGTGGAGTAGAGATGAAGAATGGGAAACGTGTGGGCAGACTACAGGCTTTGGATGGATTCAACTTGCTGAACCAGTGATGAAACAGTACACTGAGGCCACTGATGGTTCATTAATGGAGAAGAAAGAGAGCGCCTTGGTATGGCATCATCAGGATGCAGACCTGGCATTTGGATCTACTCAGTCAAAAGAGTTGCTGGACCACCTAGAGAGTGTACTAGCCAATGAGCCAGTTGCGGTTAAAAGAGGACAGTTCATTGTCGAAGTTAAACCTCAGGTATGTGTGAAGATTATATCTTGTCTTAAACGCTGATGGGGCAGCTATGTTGGTCCTCTCCATTTCTGAGGGTAGTTTAAAAATCATGTCAAAGCACTGCCTCTTTCTTTGACCCTATATATGTTGAATCCTTTTGAGTTAGAGGGTGGAATTTTTGCATCGGCACTGTCATGTTGTTAGTACTTGTTTTTTTTTTTTTTCTTTTTTTCTCCTGATGGTGTGATGAATGCACCAATATTAATTTTATTTTCTCTGTGTTGTTTTCTAGGGAGTCAGTAAAGGTCTGGTTGCAGAGAAGATCTTGTCGTCAATGAGAGGGAAGGGAAAACGAGCAGACTTCATTCTTTGCATAGGCGATGATAGATCTGATGAGGACATGTTTGGAGGCATAGCTTCCCTGACAAGGGACATGGTATCCTCCAGCAGTTCCATATTTGCTTGCACAGTTGGACAGAAGCCAAGCAAAGCCAAGTACTACCTGGATGACACGACCGAGGTCATCACGCTGCTTAAAGCGTTAGCTGAAGCCTCTGATGACCAGTCTTCTGCATCTGAGCCAGAGAATGATGCCTGACGATAAAGCCAGGGTGACTGGTTATCTTCAAGTGTCTCTATGGCCATGAGCATCGTTAACATATGATGATGGGAAAACAGAGAGACTGGTTGGAAGAAACAAAAGCTGCAGCGAGACTACAGTTTATGAGCTGATGTTCCCATATGAGACAGACAACGAGTTCTGTTAGCAAATTAACAAGATTAGGATCCTCCTGGAAGTGGGTCCTCATGCTATGTTTGTCTACAATGGACTATGCATGTAATTTCATTCACAGACAGAACCATCTACATCAGTGAACATTAACCTTTCAAGGAGCTTTCACAAAAGACGATTTCACAGTTCAGGTGGGTTGATGACTACTCTTTCATTTCTCGCCATGCTGACGTTTGTATTGGGAGTGGAAGGGCTCCTGATAGAGATTAAGCAGAAAACTGGATCTCTGGATACGATAACGACGATCATGTGTCGCCACATTTTTGGGGGGATTCGATTTTGCTTCCTCCAATCTCACTTTTGTTCATTGTTTTGTGTCAGCTGCCATCTTTCCCTTGTCACAGAGACTTGCCATCCAATTTGTATGTAGACGACAGAACTGAAATAACCTTTCAATAACCAAGAAGCCATTAAAGTTTAGGAGGGGACAAAATCAATCATGCAGCATTCTGAACAGAATCATGTGATCAGTATCCCCGAGGAAAGAAATGCAAAACGCAAAACCTGGCACAAAAGCAGCTATAGAAAGTGCAACATTTAATTTCGGAGAAATGTTTGTTACCCGATCATGTTAGAAACAAGGCCTAAGTGTATCAGACCCTTCTCTCTCTTCTTAATCAATGATATTACTTGATAAGTAATCCACCTATAGTGCTTTCTAAGGATTTTTTAAAGCGTGAAGACTAGTTCGTGGGGAGTAGCCCAATTGGTGGCACATGAGGAGTAGTCCAATTGGTGGAGCAGTCCGGCGTGCACCAAGAAGTTGTGAATTTTATTCCCACTGCAGATCTTTCTAAAGATTTATCTCTAAGGGATATTCTCTAAGCTTTGGGACATGAGTTGGTGGGAGGGGCATTAGGTATTGAATCTTGAACTTCTTGATGGTAGCTTTATACAAGGTCAGTGACTTAACGATTGAGTTGAACTATATATATAGTAATGTTATGATACGGCAGGGCTTTTGGGTACGGCCCCACCGTATCATCAATGCGGACCGTTGGATTTTAATTTAATGGTCTGTCTATATTCTCCGAACAGCAACGAGCATTTCGAACATCTAAGCACCGAGCACGGATGTACTGTAGCGCTCCACCGTTGGATTGAAATCCAACGGTCCTTGTTATGCTACGGCGGAGGCGTATCAAAAGGCCATGCCATACCATAACACTCATCTATACTATAATACTAGTTATATCCCTGTGCATTGTACGGAAAATTGTTAGATTTGAATTAATAAATTTTATAAGTAGTATATACGAGGGTAATATTTTTTATTATTTATGAAAGTAGATTTTGAATAAAGACGTGAGTTTTTAGGAATGAAGAGATATTTAATGGGAAAGAAAAGAGAGAAAAATTATATTAGCAAATTTTTATTAGTTTAAGAAGGGTGAGAGTGAGGTTGAGAGTTTTTTTAACGTTTAGATATATTTTGGGAAAGTTTAATAGGAGAGAAAGTTGGAGAGAGAAAGTAAGAAGATAATTATTTAGTTCATTTAAACTACTTATATTTTTTTTTAGGGAGAGAAATGTTATGGAGAGAATAAGATTGTCCTGATACGGTCACGTGATAACATCAAAACTAAATTATATTATATTAGTATATATATATATATATATATATATATATATATATATATATATATTGCTTGTTGCCAGCCAATCTAGCAACAAGCATTTCTCTTGATTTCGATATAAGACAACCGACTACTTTGAGAATGCTGTCCTCCACTTAAGAAACGCATCACTGTTGTCAGAATATTCCATGTTGCAAAATGAACAGAACGAAATATGTATAAAGAGAGAAGGCATCTAATATAAGAGCTTAAGATTTTGAATTGAATGATCTAATCTAATAACGTTAACATAAACTGGCAGGTCATCACCTCTATCTGTGAGAAGAGGAAGTCGGGTACATTAACACGATGTCCTTCATGTGACGATTTGCAAGAGGAATCAAAGTTAACTTGCATTTGATTTTTAAATTTCAAATTTTTAGTTAACCTTGTATTAAGACAGAATCATGTGATTAGTATCCCTGAGGAAAGAAATGCAAAACCTGGCACAAAAGCAGCTATAGAAAATGCAACACTTAATTTCAAAGAGATGTTTGTTGCCCAGTCATGTTAGCAACAAGACCTAGGTGGATTGCTTGTCAAGTAATCTCCTTGATCAAAAGTCTTGTCAGATCTTTTTCTCTCTCTTCTCTAGTAAGTGAAATTACTTGATAAGCAATCCACCTAGTATTTTTTAAGGATTTTTGAAAGCGTGACAAGACCAGTTGGTAGGGAGTACCCCAATTGGTGGCACATGAGGAGTAGCCCAATTGGTGGGGCACTCCGGCGTAGGGGTGTCAATGGGCTGGGTTAATTTGAAGCTCAATAGGTTGTCCACTCCAGACTCAATTTGGGTTAAAATATGATGGCCCATGGATCTCTTTTGAAACTCATTTGTCAAACCCATCACTTGATGGGTTGGACTCGGGTTAGCTCATTGAGGTAAGAGACATCAATAACAACCATACCTATCAATAACCACCATACCTACATATGTATTAAAAACATGCTTAAATAAAAAAACTAATTTTCACCACACCAACAGTTCCCTTTAAATTAAAACATGCTTAAATTAAAATAGTAAATCTATCTACATATTAGCTTGATGGGCTGAAACGGGTCCCAATGGGCTACCATGGGTTTGTTTTACTTTGATCCATTAAATTTGGGTTGGACTTGGGTTGGGTTATTTTAGTGTTGGGCTAAACTGGGTTTAAATTGGACCAGCCCAAGCCCACCCATTGACACCCCTACTCCGGCGTACATCAAGAGGTTGTGGATTTCATTTTCACTGCAGGTCTTTCTAAGGATTTTTGAAAGATTTATCTCTAAACTTTGGGGCATAGGTTGGAGGGAGAGGCCCCCGGCATTGAACCCAGAATCTCTAGGTGGTGGATTTGTACAAAACTAGTGGTTTAGCCACTGAACTAAACCAAAAAAAAACCACCTTGTGCTTGATCTAGTAACAAGCAGTTCTCCTAATTTCGATATAAGACAGGCAACTATTTTGATAACGCTGTCCTCCACTTAAGAAACGCATCACTGTTGTCAGAATAGTCCATATTGCAAAATGAACAGAGCGAAATATGTTTAAAAGAGAGAAGGCATCTCAGATAAAACCTTAAGATTTTGAAGTGAATGATCTAATCTAATAACATTGAGAAATACTTACTTGGGCACACCCACCAGGGGTGTGCCATTTGTCCTTGGGATTTGAAAAAATAAGATGGGGAAGATATTATAATCTCTCCAAAGACAAATGGCACACCTCTAGTGGATGTGCCATGCTTAGTGCACACCAAGATGTGCACTAAATATTTCTCAATAACGTTAACATAAACTGGCAGGTCACCTCTATCTGTGAGAAGAGGAAGCCGGGTACATTAAGACAGATGTCCTTCATGTGACGATTTGCAAGTGGAATCAAAGTTAACTTGCATTTGATTTTTAAATTTCAAATTTTTAGTTAACTTGCATTTGAATTGTTATGATCATTTCTGTAGCCTTGCGGATGTAGAAGAATCAAAGTTAACGTTCTCAAGGAAATAGCAGTGGTTGTGTGTGTGTAGTATGCCTCAAGTATTGTGCAGATTAGAGTATGGTCGGAGTGGGAATGTGAAGTATAAGATCAAATACTTGGAAAAGCTCGAGCAAGATGCATTCGTCCCACATCTTGTGGTTGTGAGAGCAAATACCAACTACCATAAACAAGAATAGCGTTAAAGGAAATAGCACGCTATAAGAGAAAAAACAGAGTCGGCAGCATCTCAAACCAAACTGATAGAGACTCCTAATCCTCTAAGATCAAGCATGAAATAGCCAAACTTCTAGAACTAACACATGCTTAGGTGGGTATAAATGGAATCGACTTTGAGAGAGTAAACAGACAGACACAAGTTGTTCTGTTCACACGAGCGGTAGCAAGGAAGACAAGAGGAATAGAAACGCAAATATCATTTCATTTGTTTAAGCTTCTAGGATCACAATTAACCAAATTAATGGGATTTTCGAAGGTTGCTTAGTTGGGGGTTAGAGCTAGATAAGCTAATGAATAGTTGTCTATTATCTATTTGTTAGAGAAGCAGGGAAAAGAGAGGTAGGACACAAGCCCATACAGCAGATGCCAAATTCTCCATCCCCTTGTGTTCCAGAGGGCATTGAAGGGCAGCGATGGGAGAACATCTTGCTCACTGTAGAGGCGCACTTGTGTGAAGTCTGATACATGGTTGAACAGAGAAGGATTGGAATCAAACCCAACACTGCCCATCTCTGTTTCCACTATGAAGTGTAGGCCATTCATGAACAAAGATGACAGGGAGGAGGAAGGAATATTTGAAGCCAAAGGGCCTAAAGCATACACCCACCAAGTCACATGATGTTTGTCTACAGTAAAATTTAGGTGTGTCTTAATTTAACATGAATTTTGTAAGAGCGTTGGATCCACTGTGAATGAAGGGAGCATAAATGTACAAACTCTTAAGACATGGAGAAGCTGTCAAAAGGTTGACAGAGGCATTAGAAAAAGTTCGGGAAAGTAGGAGAAATCGGCAAAGGAAATGCATATAATATTTACTTAGAGGATGACAGATTGAACTCTTGTCAAAAGAGGCTCCTTTGTACTGTCAGGAAGGAAAGAAAGAAAAAGGGCTAGCACACAATACTCTTGTACTTTTGGCCTCTCCACCCATAAGACAAAGTTCTGAACCAGGAGAGGTTGAAGTGAACAGGTGGGACTCATTAATGAAGAAGGTGAAAATATTTTATCTGTTGTGTAAAAGGTAGAGCTCTGGATCTTATTAGAATTGCACTTACGGCATGGTAAAATACCACTGTTAACTTATATGTCACTGGTGGATAGAAGGTGTCTGCTGAAAGGTCAACTTGATACTAGTTGTAAGGAGCTGGCCGATCTGGTTGCCAGAGCAGGACTGCCTCTGTCTGTCTTCCATGCAGTGTGCTTGATGAAAAAGGAAGAAAAATAAGTGAAAAAAACTAGGGACATACCTTCTGGCCTCTTTTGATAACTTGATAAGATCGGACAAAAAAAAAAACTTTGGTTGTCCTTTTTTTTTTTCCTAAAGTGTTTATCTAAGTAGGGTAGCTAAATTTATGCAGATACAATGGAACCAACTAATAAAATTATTTTCTTACAATCTATGTCAATTTTATTACAAAATCATTCTTGTAATAAGTATTTCTATAATGGACACAACTTCTAAGAGAATGGAAGAAATGTGGTGTGAGCGAATTGATCAGACATTTCTCTTTCAATTAAAAGAAGTGTTTTTAAGTTTCTAAGTTTCTACAACTCTTAGATCGATCCATTATTTTGACGGAAACAGTTTAAGTTATATTGACTGATTGAATACCAATAAATGCCGTAAGTGCTACGCATTTCACAATGTTTTTAAGTAAGAAAAATTATGTATATCTTTGAAATTTTTCATATTCATTTATATACCCTCCATTCTAATTATTAGATTGTATATCTCTCAAATCGAAAGAAAACATCATATATATTTCTACCATTTTATTTCATCTATTTAACTAGTTGTAAAGAGGGAGAGGGAGAGAGAGAGAGATAGAGAAAGAGTATAGTGTTATTTTAATTATATTATAATATTTGATAGTAAAATATTCCTTAGATTTTCACAGTCAATTAATCTCAAAAATGTAATTGATGATTTTTTTTTCATTTGAAATATATATAATTTAATAATTAGAATTAGAGAGTAAATAGTTGAATATAAAAAATTTTAGTGATATATATGTAATTTTCCCTTTTAAGTATTAACCCTGCAACACTTTTAACTGTAAGATTTAAGTCACTTGGGAGTATCATATCGCAAATATTGTAGGGTTAATGTTTTAAGTATTTTACTGTTGATATCTTAAATGCCTTAACATGTTATATCGCCTTAACGTGATAAGATGTGATGTTTTATAATAGCATTTTAATACTTCTAAAGGATCAATATGATCAAATATTTATGTTAAATTGTTGCAGTCTATTGTGCCAAATCATCATATGTTAACCAGGCAATGTTCGAACTGTAACACTTTAATTAATTTAATATGTTACCGATTCAACCTCTTAAGATATAACCGTTAACTAGCTTTAACTTTATCACATTAATTGTCCCAAAGATAGTTAGCAAACTAAAAGTTCAATCTCCGGATAAAATAAGGGTCAAACAATGTGGTTGTTTGGTATGAGATTAAATAGGAGATAAGAGATAAGTTAACCATATTTCATGTTTGGTGCTTCAAAGAAGATGGAGATAAATATAATTTAAATAGTTTGGGGATATCTTCAAAAAATGAGAATAAATTAGAGATAACTCATTTCATCTTTTTGGTAGGATAATTTATCCCCCATTTTTTAACCTTAAAAATATCAAACGAAAGGCGGATTCAGAATAAAAATAATATATTTCTAAATTAATTTACTTCTATCCTCATTTATTTTAATCTCATACCAACCAGGCCATGAGTGATTTTCTAATAAAGACTGAGCTAAGTGCGAGAATCTGAAAACAAAAAACGGCTAATTAGTTTTCCAATGCTATAACCAAGAATTGACTTTCCCCAGTTTTAAAGATATAGTAAAACTAAATCGAAATTTAACAACGTTTCTATGATACGTAAAGGAACGCCTTTCTTCAAAACTTGGAAACATTCAATTAAAAATATTAAACCTCAAATATTTTTATCTTTTACCAAAAGCTAAGAGAAAGCACTATCAACCAACTAGTCCAACTCACGATTATAGTTGGAGATAAGTCATCTCTTTTTTTTGGGGGGGGGGGGGGATGACTCATCCCCAAAAAATAGGTGTACGTTGAAAAGAAATTATTTTATATTTTGCTGAGATGATCTATCTCCATCTCTTATTCCTATTTTTTATTTTTTATTTTTTTAGAATTTGAAAGGAGGTGGAGGTGTTGACTTTGTTTCTTGCTTTTATTTTATATTTTAATGCAGCAATATATTTGTTATTTTCTACCTATATGTTTTGATTCCATCTTAACTACATACGTTGTTGATGTTATTAACATATCATTATATCTTTCTTATCTTTCAAATTAATTCTAATTATATATTTAGACAGCACCTTCAAAGAACACCACAAAAGACAGTAAAATTAAAGTGGAGATAAGATGATGAGAAAAATATATTCTCACTAACTATCAAACGATCTATCAAACGAAGAAGATATAATGATAAACACTAACCCTATTTCTACCAAACGAAAGATAAGATAATCTTTAAAATCTATCCCTAAAAATATCAAACAATAAATAGATTAAAGAAAAAGATAACATATCTCCAGATTAATTTATCTTCGGGACACAAGTGGGATAACAGCTCAAGTGTGAAGTATTTTTTCCAACTGTGCTACGGTAAGCAGCCACGATTTGATCAACACGTCACGCTGTCGTACGACGAAAAAGGCCCGATACAGACAATTGGATAGGCAACACATCGCTCCACGGGCATTCTTCTACCATAGGCCCGCTAACCTTCGTACATCAAAACATATAACTAACAGCGAGCTCGCTGTCTGATGCACCCAACATTCTTTCAACTAAACCTGGCCCATCATATTAAAACAAAAGGGTCCTACATAAAAGCTACATGAGAAAAAATTTGGAGCACACCACATGAGATGACGTGCACGCACATCATTGGACACCCAATGGCAAGAAGATGTACAAATACATCCCCTTGCAAAAATGTGCTCCAAATCTTTCTTTAATTACATATAACTGTCATCATATTGTTGAAATAAACCATATCATGCATACTGTACATGAGAGTTTCATAACATTAACGTCCCTGCCCGGCCACCTCCCTTTTTTTCTCAGATTAAAAAATGCAAACTAAAGGGATCCCCTCACCTTTCCTTCT
Organism: Colocasia esculenta; assembly: GCA_014218235.1. Classification (NCBI taxonomy): domain Eukaryota; kingdom Viridiplantae; phylum Streptophyta; class Magnoliopsida; order Alismatales; family Araceae; genus Colocasia; species Colocasia esculenta. The sequence goes on along the minus strand of CM024754.1, from coordinate 12,502,784 downwards.
TGAGAAATGCCCGGCGCCGTGCCTTTTCCTCGTCAGCAGGCTTCTCCTCGGTTCACCAAAGGCGGAGCAGAGCAGAGATACGATCGGCGGCGGGGCCCCCTCCCAGCCCCTCCGCCAATCCGCCGCTCGCCCCAAATCAAGCTCCGCCGCCATCGCTGACCATCTCCCCCCCCCCCCCAATTCCCGGGCCACCCAACCGCAGGTCCGCAGCACGGCATTCCCACCCAGATGATGCCCAGACCGACCCAACATCCTCGGCTTTGTCACCGCCGCACCGCCGCTGTCGACTTCAGGTACACCTTGCACTGTATCACCGTCTTCCCCACCTTGAAACCCGGGACCACCGTGAACCCTACGACCGGGTTCAAGCCCCCCGCCGCGGAGGCACCCTCCGGGTCCGCCACGCTCTCCATGAACACCTCGGAGAACCGGCAACCCTTCCTCGCTTGGAAGATGGAGGTCTGAGCCTTGGGCTCGAACGAGAAGAACAGGCGGTGCAGCAGCCAGGCCCTCCTCGCCATCTCCGCGAAACCCAGGAAGAACTCGGTCTCCGGGAAGCCGTTGCCAGAACCCAAGAGAGCCCTGTGGTCGAGATTGCCAAAGAAGGATTCTTCCATACTCTGATGCACCAACTTTAGGTACTTTGCCCGGCAGAACTCCCGGAAACCATACCCTGCGCTCTGGCCATGGAGGAGCTGTTTCAGCTTAGCAAGTTTCAACTCCACAAACTCGTCGAAGAAGAGCCGTCGGTCTGGCAAAGGACGGTTCATATCATGGCCTGGGAGACCGAATTCATGGTGTTGAAAGTCAGAGAACATCGTCCTGCAGACATATGATTCGAACACAAACACTCGATGCTCTGAGTTCCCGCACAGACCATCCCGCTCGATCGACGTCGCCGCGGCATCAAGATCCCAGCCAGAGCGTTCCATCCCCTCAACCATCACCTTGGCAAACGAGCGCATCGACTTGACGGCATATCGGAGGACTGAAAGGAAGTGCGTGGGGTTGAGCCCAGATAGTCGCAGGCCATCGACCATCTGCAGGGAGCGCTCAGGGTGGACCTTCCCCTCCATCCACTTGTTCACCTTCTCCGACTCGGAGAGCTGCTCCCTCAGGAGGAGGATCTCCGAGTCCTTGTGCTGCAGATCGGTCTCCATCTTCTTGGCAGTGATCTGGAAGGCCTTGATGAGGTTCCTCTGCTCCTGGATCTCCGCGAGCATCTGGGTGTCCCGGGCGCTGCTGCCTCCATCGATCTGCCTTTTGTAATACGACTGCTTCAGCTGGGACAGCTGCTTCAGCTCCGACACGACCACCTGATCGGCCGACTGGATGATGTCGGGGTCGTAGGGCGACTGGGCCATCTGGAGCTGCGCGTACGCAGCCTTCACTGCGGAGACGCTGGCGAAGAGCTTGGCGAGGAGCGACTCCATGACCTCCCTGTCGTGCAGCAACTGCTGCTGGCGCTTCTTCTCGTCCTCCTCGAGGAAGTCCGCCTGGGAGGGCAGAGATGCATCGTCGAAGCACTCTGGAAACCTGACCTTGCCGATACTGCCGTCCTCGGAGACCACTCCAAACCCGGCTCCGCTCTTGGCGCTGCGCCGCCGAAAGCGGACGATTTTGGTTACAGTCCGCATGAAGCCACCCAGGTCGGCGTGCGCGAGCCGGGCAGTCTCCATCCCTCTACAGGAAGGCATGAATTGTTAGAACTTACAAGAAGAAACTGGAAGAAAAGAAGTAGAGGCGGGCAAGGAAGAAGATGCAGGCGCAGAGAGAGAGAGAGAGAGAGAGAGAGAGAGAGATGTTCGGCTTCTATTTTGCCCCTCCCTGATCAGCTACCATTCTACTGAAAAGGACAAGGCAAGAGTTTTCGACGTTCTTTTTAGGTGTAATCAACAACCGGTCCAGTCGGTTACTTATTTTTAGGTCATTTTTAGGTCCTTTGACCAATTATTTTTAACAACCGGTAATCTTTATTTATCTCTTCTCCTCTCCTCCCCCACCCCTGCCTTCTAATTGAATAGAAACATATAAATATTTAACCGATAGAAAAGAAACCCATCCAAGCTTGGATCAGAAAACGAATCCATGAGATGTGTCTAAACGCGGGAAGGGCGATACAGTTCAATCCGCGTAGAAAGAAACAAGAGCACATAAAAAACTAGATAGACTGCGTCAGAAACGAAAGAACATCGGGACATCGTATGAATTTTATAATATAAACCCCAGGCCAGCTTTTGCTAATTCTCATGCCACCAGATATTGTTCTTTATGCACAAAATAATCGCACCGCGAAATCAGATTCGCCAGCACAGGCACTACTAATTAAATACACGAACGAACCCCACGTCCCATCCCTCACACCACAACCGGCCGCGGTGAAGAAAGAACAAAACAACAAGACACTGGTACCACCTTTGGCCCACTGTCCAGTCGGGGGTGCTGTCACATAGTTTATGCCCAACTTGATACTGCTCATCATTAGTTTATAACACGCATAATTTTGGAAACTTGGAGCTGCATTCCTGAAGGCATCGTTGTCATTGGATTCGGGTTCTTTGAGCCCCACCCCAGTTCGGTTGCAGTATTCCCATCAAAGCCGTTCAAAAGCCAGCCCACCTTCGACCCACACGGGCCTTCTATTCTATGGCACCCTCACCCCCACCCAGTTCAGCTGCCATTTTGTCACCAACCCACTTCTCTTTTCTCCAAAAAAATAAAGGCTTCTTCTATGGGCTTCCACAGCGAACAAGAGAAATGCCAAAGAGATAAACGAAAGATCCAAGGCTTAGGCTTGGGAGGGAGGACGCTCTTTGTTCTTCCTTGATTAAGCTTTTTGAGGAGGAGGAGGGGTTTAAAGACGAGGTGTCAAAAAAACAAGCAGCTAAGCTCCAAAGAAGCTCTGACGCAGTTGCTGGTATCCCATGATCGTTTAGGCAGTAATTAATAAACACCACCCCCCCCCCTCGACGGCATCAACAGAAGAAACCCGTTACTGTTATTATAAATGTGAGCATTGTTCTAATGGTCCTCCCTCCCTCGACACCCAAGACCCAACGATGAATTGGTAAATTTTAGAGATTTTTTAAGTTTCCAGCCCGTGTAATGTAATCTTTCATATTTGATTAACATTATTGTTCTTTTTAGGGTATATATGCCGCACCGCGGTGGCAGAGCCAGTTAGAAATATTTCCCTAAAAACCACGCCCAGGTGGCTCTGGGCAATAGCCTGCTGGCACCAGGTGGCCCCGCTAACACTTAACGTTACTGTTATGTATAAGCCTCTCTTTTTTCTTTTTTCTTTTGACAATGTGAATAAGCCTCTGATCAAAGTGCCTAAAAAACCCCAAAAGTGGTGTTCAACAAATGAATGTGCGTGCAATCGAGGTCTTATAAATACACATCGGAGGTAGGAGGAAAATACACAAAAGATATATGCCAACCTCCCATCCGAAGGGCTAGTAAAGTTTATCGCAATGGGATTGGTCCTTTTTTAGTGGTGCACAGATCTTATTATAAAATAATTTAAAATATATTTCATCTCTCATAAAGTAAATTTTTTTCTTTAACAAGCTATTTATTCGCATAATTTGCTAAGTAGTATAAACTAGGACAAATAATTTGATAAGTGAAATAAATAATTGTCAAGTGAAACAAATAATCTAATAAATGGAAGAAAATCACTTTACAAAGGGAAAAAAAGTATTTAATGGTGGGGCCAGTGCACCACCTAAAAGACGGTAAACTTTCTTGTCCGTCCTGGACAGAAGGTTAGCATTTCTCATATTTATAAATATGAGAGATGACAAAATTTGAGACCTAAAGATCAGAGGAAATTTTAACTTGGGAAAATTTCCTCAGATCTTGGCATTGAGTGATCTAAAACCCATATTTCACTAAACAAGACTAAGGGAAACAACTGTCATGTAGTGCGTTACTTGCGAGATTAAGGATTAACACTTAACAGGATGATGGTGTACGAAGTCACAAAGGGGTGCCCCCTCTAATAAGGGGAAAGAGAGGCTACGTCCTACAAAAGGGTGAGTAATAATTGGGGGGAGAGGGTACTACTGGCCTTCCCGGAATGCCCTCGGGCCTCGGCGGGGGAAGGATGGGGTTTCAATAATGGACCCACTGCGCTGCCGAAAGGGACGAGGCCTTCTTGTCAAAACTCAAAAGTACCATCGGCATCACGGGGCAACAGCCCAGTGATTCCGGGATCAACAGCTGCCCAGCAGGCAGACGATGGGAGCGTCTGCAAGTGGAAACGGCAAAAAATGGCCATACGACCATCATCCTCCCTACCCAGCTCGCTCTAATGGCTGCAGGAGCCAGGAGGAGTAATGGCGTCCCCCGAGCTTTTCGTCCACGGGGAGGGGGGTGTTGGAAGATGAGGGATGGGAAACGTTGGCCTCATTGGGAAATGGGAGCGTCGAACACCGAGTGTGGGAGCGACATTAATGGCCGTCTGTGTCTCCTTTCGAAGAACACACCAGGAAGAATGCCCAGTGGGGAGAGGAACACGGAGAGACCCAAACCAAACTCTCCGACGTTCATGTTTCATGGCCCGTCGTCGTCGTCGTCGTAGGGTAAAAGGGCATGCCCGAGGAAGAGCCAAAACTGAAGGCGATGCGAAGGAGCGCAGGAGCAGACCCAAAGTTCGCCCAACACCCATGTTGCAGTTTGAAACAAAGATCCAGGGAAAGAGGGCGAGGAGGGACAGATGAAAGGGGAAGAGAGGACATCCAGAGAGAAAAATATGAAATCTTTCGATCTCCCCTTTGTCGCTGACGTCGATTAGGGGATGCGGAAGAGGGTTCCAATGGTAGAATCTCTGCTTCACGGCTACAGACGAGAAACCCATTAACCGGCTTAAAAGCAGCAACCTCTTCTATTTAACCGTGTTACTCTTTAGCGGACAACCAGCGAGGTGGGTAAATAGAAAGGAAAAAAAACAAAGGTCGGAGGCATCACTTACCCAGATTCAGAGCTCGAGATGCGGGTTTAGAGCAAGAACGCTATCCCTCCTTCTCCAAGCCCTCACCTTTCCGTCCACACTGGGAGCTGGCTTCTCCTCGTTCGACTCCCCTCCCACGGTATCAGGCGCCGGAGGAAATGCCGCCCCTAAGAGGCTCCCCAGTCCCCACCCGTCTCGGACCCAACAGAGCACACGAGACTACCAATGGCGGAAAAGGGGGCGCATGCTCCCTGGGGGCCTCTCCAGCAGTGCCCCCGCTTCCTTAGCTCCCCCTGGCTTTACACAGAAAGGAGAAGCCCCACAAGAGAAAGCGGAAATCTAAAGGAAAAAAGAGAGAAGGAGATGGGATCCGCACGTAGCTGCGACTCCGGATACCAGAGAGGGATTCAGAGCTTGTGGGCAAAAGCCGAAGCGGCAGCGGGAGGGTGGGGAAGGGAGATGGCAGTGGGAAGCAGCAGGAGAGGGCGGGAAGAAGAGGGACGAGCATCGGGAATAAAACCCTGCCCGGCTACGGCTCGCTCGTCCTGTTCTTTCCCATCTTTCCCACTGTGGCTTCTGCGCTTTCGGCGGTGGATTCGCTAGTTTACCCCCAACAAAAATGGTATTAACAGATCTGCCACTGGAAGAGGATACAGCCTTTAGAGAGGTCATACGGCCCTACGGGATTCTTCGCTCCTCCCTTGACGCGCTTTGAAGTTTGAAACCCCTCTTTTCATTTGCCCTTTTGATGAGGAAGGAGGGGTAATATGGGAATTTGACCAGGTTCCTGCATGGATCTTCGGCCGGGTGTGGGGGCGCGCCCCAGCTGGACAGCACACAAGGATCTGGGACAACGTGTGAACAGGACGAGGTGTTTCGACCGCGGTACTTTTTAGTTTTTAGAGGCACTTGGAGACAAATTCCTATGTCGGGTGTTCGGGCCAATTTGGGCTCCTAGTTGGAGCCCGTCGGATCATGGTTGGGTGGGGAAAGGCCCATGTTGTATGTAATAGTCCTATTGGTAGGGTTGTCAATGGAGATGCATTTTTTTATTTTTGACCCTTTTTCATTTTAAATATAAAAATGTTATTTCTCCATCCACTTCTTCCTTTTTAGTTTCAATAATATATACTTAATTTTATTTAAAACTATATATATTTTAATTCTTATTTATTAATAATGAGAAACTATAGATTGAGTTATGCTCCTTTCCAACCTACAAATAGAATCTAACTTACTTCTTGTTACTGCAAATGTAACATAGGTCGGTCATAGCCGAGGTGACCATCAAAATGTTTCTGGCTTTAAGAGCCAAGATGACCGAGCTGACGAATCTCGTCTGAGACGTGCTTGGCCGACGTGTAACGCTGATTCCGAGCTCCCGATATGACCTACGAAGTCCGCTGAGAAGCCTCGGCGGGGAGACACTCCGACGCCCTTGTTAGTCACTAGCCGAGTAGAATGGCGTAGCTTGTGGGATGGAACAGCGTACCTGCGCCTGTGGAGTGTCTGCCTCTTATATAGCACTAGGACACATGTGTAACAGTTGGACGACCCCGTCAATCACGCTAGAAGTTGCCAACGCCCGGCCAGGTTATCGTGACCGTGGTTTTAATAGCCGCAGTTATTAGTCCCGTAATCTTCGGACCTTACCTCACTTGCCTTGTTGGCCATGTGAGCAACGCTCCGGAGCGTATGCGATCATGCTGAGCTCTACATCGGCTGTGACCGAGAAGAGAGTTCCTGGCCGAGCTTAAGAAGACGGCCCAAGGCGTAGATCTGATATCCCCAACCTGACTCGTTGGATCGTATGCTTGCCCCTGATATAGAAAGGATGTTGGTCTGCGCCCTTAATGAGGTCGATCGAGCCCGAGGAATGAGCCGACCTGTTGGGATATCCCCGTATCACTAGCCCCCCAAGTTCTCGTCGGACTGCGAACGAAGGCCGAGGTGAAGCTGAACCTTCTCGTCGAAAACACGTGTCCAGCCACGTGGCTCTGTTAGCCCACGTGGCTTGCTCACTGCCACGTCACCCTGCTGTCAGACGTCCCCCTGCCAAAAAGACACATCATAGTGCTGTCAGAGCCGCCAAGCTCCGAACATCGCCTCGACTGTTGTACGGCGCTCCAGTCGTCGCATCGCCTCCTCGACTCCCGCACGCGATCATGGCTATCCTCGTCAACCGTCCTATTATAATCCGAGGAGACGCTCGTCAGCCAATCCTGTTGCGCCACGTGTAGGGATCTCAACTGCCGCCTCGGATGATGAATGTCCACCTTTGGATTCGTTTGATACCCTGGCACTATAAATAGTGGGGTTTTCTTCCGAAAAACCACCATTGTTCTTTCGCGCGATCTACCCTCAGACGACCAGTCGACGAGCCGACGACGTTCGCGCTGACGATCGAGCAATCGACGTCCGACCTAGCTCCTCGTTTGCTTCCTTTAGAGGTAAGCGATGTCCTCTAGCTCATTTATGACCTCTTCTTCTGGTCCTCGCCTTCATGAGGATTCACCGTCAAGAGGTTCTCCCTCTGAGAACTTTTCTTCCTCGTCTAAAGCATCCTCGCCCTCTTGCCCTTCTGAGAGGACGATCGTTCTCGAGGCTTCTCGGCCCGACGTCCAGGCATCGGGGCCTGCCGAAGAGTCTTCCATTCTTCAAGTTAGTCCTGGGTCGTACGTCCCTAGGAAACCATCCTCCCATACTTCAGGCTCTCGTCAGCAAGCCAACAATGTTGCCGACGCCCGATGTGAGATCGACTCTGAGACCTTCCAATGGATGCAGAACCATCCAGGTCTCATCCTTCCCGAGCATTCCACAATATACTCGAACAAACAACTCCGAGCTCACTATTCCATGGAGGGCGGGTTCTGCCTCTATTTTGAGGTCGTCCGAGCTGGCTTCCGGCTGCCCCTCCATCCTTTCATTATCTTTCTACTTCGTAACCTGGGGGCCGCTCCATCGCAGCTGACCCCGAACTTCTGGAGGTCGGTTGTCAGCTTCCTGGCCGCTTTGTGCTCTGGCCGAGGTCCTTTCGACCACTCAACTCTTCTTCTATTGCTTCTTAGTTAAAGCATTTGGCGACTGGCTGTACTTCGCATGTAGTACCCCGAAAAATCCAGTAATTTAAAATTATAGATAATTGAAAATTTTATTAATTAACAATTCAACCAGTTAAAAAGTACGTATTATTATCACATGCGTATAAACCCATATAGAAATTTCGTAAAAATAATAATTTTTCTTTAAATAATATTCTCTAATGACCTATCAAGAAATTTGGGCACAGAAAAAATCATTTAGACCAAGTTTAAGAAATTATGTGACTTATTAGCGCAATTAAGGAGTAAGTCAGAGAACCCATTATTTTATGAGCCAAGTAGATTATAAATGAATTAAACATGTGGTTAGACTTTAAATAATATGGGTTGATAGCCCATTAGATATTTAGACCAATGAACAAATCTTGACCCATGAATAAATTCTCTAATAAAAGGATAATTAAAATTCAATAAGTAAAATAAGAACATGGGTTGTACAATTAGGCTCATTTGAGTTATTGGGCCAAGAGTAAAAGCCTAAATGATGAAGATTAGAAATACTGGCATAAATAATATTAAATTAAATTAAAAATATGAAATTACTTGAATAAGTGTGATAAATAGATATAAATAAGAATAAATGGTGAATATTGGAATTAAATCAATACCCATTAAGTTAAATTAATAATGGGTTTTATTAATGGTCCTAACATGGATTGTTGGGCCCAAATATGAAGAGTCCATCATGAGATGGAGTTAATGAGTGAAATTCGTATTAAATATAGTAATAATTAGAAAAAAAAGGATTAGATAAATAATAAATGACATATATATATATCCCTAAAAGAGTCTCAATCCTATCCTAATCCATTACCCATGAAATTTGATATTTTCCTAACCCTAATTAGGAGATAAAGGAGAGAAATTAGGTGATAAATAAGGGAAATTCGGATTTATTAGAAAGAGAGGAGTTTTAGAAAGGGTGGACTCTTGTAGCAACCTATACACCTCTCATTCGGCCCTATCAACCCTTTAGAACGAGGTGGGAGCTCTGAAAGACGAAGGAGAAGGCTGTGGACGTGAGGAGCAAGGAGGGTTTTCCTATTTTCATCCACAACCCTAGGTTTTCATTACCGAAGAGAAAAGGTAGACAATCTCTCAAGCCAAATTCGTGTAAAAATTATCCTAGGTAGACTTCATGATTCCGTGCAAAAGCCCTTTGGCTTTGCTCTATTTCGATCTCCCATGAGGGAGAATTAATTCCTTGAAACCCTGTCATATCCATGTACCCGACCCTTCATGTTTGCTTTCAAGCCATGTGCATACTTGATCCCATGCCATGCGAAAATTCTCATAAATACTACATCATGTTAGCTTTCAAACGCCTCTGGTTTCTCTAATTTTCATTATGTATCCATCGCTAATTAATTCGTTGATCCATGACTATACATGTTTAGGTCACTGAAATGTAACTTAATTAAAGCATGCTTGAATCTTGTCTATTTTTGAATTAATCATGTTTGTTGATAGATCTATGAGTCTACTTTCATTTAAAACTAGTTTCATGTTTTTTGGATCATCGTGCGATTTTATATTGATTTTACAAGAACACTGTATCACACTTTAGAGGGAAGGACCTAATTCAGAAAAGGGCTAAACCCATTTTCTGGGTCGGGCTGCCTCTCTGAAGTCACGACGGCCCGACCCGTCGCAACCTCAGAGTGGTCGCGACCGGCCAGACTGTCGCGATCTGAACGCGATGGCCTGCGCCGTCGCGTTCCCAACCCCCGAACCGGGTCAGGCCGGCCGGTTCGCCCGTCACGCCAGGCAGCCCCATCGCGACCTGGACCGCGACGGGAACCCCCGTCGCGATACATGTTGGATGCGACCGAGCACCCTGTCGCGACTTGATCACGACGGGCACTCCCATCGCCTTTATGAAATCTCTGCCAGAACTATTAATTGTGCACATGCCCCTGCTGATTAGGCTATATACCCCTTATTTAGCCATGATTACACCATGTTATAATTATTTCGACTTGGTAAATTAATAATGGGCAATAATTATATAAATTCAATTATTTAAAAGTCATGAGCACAATTTATCATATTCTCATGATTTCTTTACCCTTGCACACACATAACATTAACGTTTGCCATATGACCCTAATAAATTATTCAATAATGTATCTGGTAATTAAGTGAAATTAATTACCTAATTTTCCTATTATTTAAATGACATTGTTTTCATTTTATTTGCATGATTTGTACACCGTTATTGCGTCCCTCTGCCTTCGAGCACTCAAGGCAAGACGGACAACGTTTCGTTACACACTTTCTCTTGACTTAGACCACCTCTCCATCGGGAATACTCTCGACTGGGCCAGGGACTCCTTGTCAAGGCCTCCGTGAGTCTTCTTGGCTTTGGCGCACGTCCATTGCCGACGAGCTGGTTGTACCCTTAAAACCCGACACACTATAGGGATCAGTATGATCCAAAATGGCCTTAGTGAATTCTCTCTTATCTTGTGATCACGCCGGACCATTTAGCCTGTGTTCGCGGCACGGCTAGTGGGCGGTGGTGACTTCCTCTACCAGACTGCCGGCACACGACCTGGTGCTGTGCAACTGTTACTATCATGGTTTAACATTGTTTTACGACTATACCCCTATCTCATCTACTATCCTTATACTCTCATCTATTCACGTTCACTCTACTATCTCGTCTATTCATCTAGTACTCTCTTGAGACTCTTGAGCTATTGTGGCTCCTATCGTTTGTACTATACTTGACTGTCTAGCACTATAATATGGGTCTTGTGACTCTACTGTTTCCAATGCATACTGTGCAGGGCACAGAGAGTGTCCGAGGGGCTCCAATCTAGTCCTGGGGCAGAGAGCCACCCGAAAATACCTGCAGGGGCTATTGACGGTGTTTGCATTGCACCGGTTCTGATTGACTATACTGATTTGGCTAGACATCTAACTGTTATACTATTAGTCTGAGGAGTTCAGACGTACTGTACCATTTCTGTGCTATTACTGTGCTAGCACTGACTGTTATAATATTAGTCTGAGGAGTTCAGACGTACTGTCCTATCGCTATTAGTCTGAGGAGTTCAGACGTACTGTGCTATCGTTGAATGGCTACTGTCTTAAAGTGACTACTACCGTACTTTTCTAGTGCACTGTTGTGCAACCATACTTGCTATCTCGTTACACGCTATCTCATTACGCACTATCTTGTTATATGGTCATTTCTCTATCATCCTAGCTTTGCAATATTCTTGTGGAGTGTATTATCATTCACTTGTTATCGCATGCTATCATTTTCTTGATATAGTGTACCATTAATCTCTCATTATCTTGTACTATTACTCTCTTGACTATACTTGATCGTTCTCCCTAGTTAACCTACGTTACAAGGCATTAATCACTTAAAGCATGCTTGTTTACACGAGATATTAAGTCCTACTGAGCGTTATCACTCACCCTTCGTTATTTGTTATTGTGTTTTCAGGTAAGTCAGATGATGCCCTTACACACATCAATGGGAATGGTCTGGAGTGATGAGCATCCTGGAGTCATCGCGATGGATTGTCCCCAGTGCCCTAGAGTTAGTTTAGTTAGTTGTTTAGTTATCATTTTCCAAATGTAATGATGTTATTGAGCCCTATGTTTTGGCTTTGAATTAGTGGTTGTAATAGTTTAGTTGAATTATCAATAAAATGAAGAGTTTATTACAATTATTATTCATTAGATGCTCTGATATTTGCGACTATATGCGCAATTTACGTTACCATACACGTTGTTCATGCCTCCCCGATTTATTCCGCTGCTAAATTGGTGGGGCATGACCGCAGCTCTGTCAGGTCGGCAAATACTCGGCCGATTACCATCCTCTGTCCACAACTGGAAGAGGAACTTCGTCTTCATCCATTGTCCGTCCGGATGGCCCTTTCCGAGCACATGGTCCGTAATCATTATTCAACACAAGGCTTTTCGTTCCCCGAACCTTGTCGAATCCGAGCTCTCAGAGTTCGAGTCTCTGCAGGCGGTGGAGCCTCCTGACCTGTTCGAGCCTTCCGAGAAGTTGTTCAAGCTGATAGCTGAGGCCGACAGAGGTCTGATCTTGATTTTTCATTTTTGACTTTCACTATAAGCCAACTGAGGTCTGATCTTGATTTTTCATTTTTGACTTTCACTATAATTTTAGGAGAACTAACCCGTCTTTTCTTGTAGCAATGGTCGACAAGGGAAAGTTGTCGGCTCCTCCCACCAAGGAGAGCAGCCGCCTCTCTCTCTATGAGTTGGCCGGAAGGGAAGTCTTGTCTTGGGGCAAGAAGAAAGTGAGCCGAGGCGCGAAGCGCCCTCGCCCAGTCGAGACTGACGCGCTGGTCGTCGCTCCTACCTCCTCGGAACCTCACAAAGAGTCGCGCCTCCCTGATACGACGGGTCCGACCAAGCGTCCTCGGCCAGCAAAAGAAATGTCAGCCGACGCCACTACCTCAGTCGCCTCTTAGCCGAGGTCGTCTGGTCGTTCCGGGGGGCTCGACGCCACAGAGTGGGGTAAGCAAGCACTCCCCGCCGAAGTGAAGGTTCCGACCTCGGGTGTGAGGTCGAACCAGATAATCGAAGACTTCTACTCGTCAGTTCAAGGCATGATGGCCCAGTTTGAAGCTATTCTTTATCGGGTCGAGACCTCCAGAGCTTCCGCCGAGGCGCGCCTGGCCGAGTCTGCCAAGAAGGACCTTCGAGCCAAGGAGTCTGAGCGAGCCAACAAGGCCGAGGCTAAAGCCGACACACTCCTGAAGTCACTTTAGGCCGAAAAAGAGGCTCACCAAGCTGAACTCCAGGCTCATGAGAAGACCAAGGCCAACACTGCTTAGTTGGTGGCCGACGAGCGTGAGAAGGCGGTCGCCGAGGCTGTCGCCGAGTATCGTGAGTCTAACGAGCTCAAAGTTGAGGTCATCAAGCTATTCCGACAAGGGTACGACTTCTGCCTCAAGCGTGTTCGGGAACACTTTCCGAGCATTGACCTTTCCGAGGTCGAACTCACACAAGATGACGAGGAGACGGGCGCCGACGACAGAGAAGAGACCAATGTTGCTGTCGTCGATGATGCGCTAGCCACTGCTGCCGAGGGTGCCTTGGAGGCCACCGCCGTCATAGCAGATCAGCCAGCAGTGCTCGACAATGAGGAGACTCAGGTCGGCACTGACGACGTTGTCGTAGACTAGGTTCCTCGTGCTTGTACATGGCGCCTCACCATATATTGTACCCTTTCTTTATCATTGGAATTTCGCAAACCTTTTGTCGTCAGTTGCACATGTTTATGTCGGTCTATCCGAGATCATACTAGCCATCGCTACTCTATCCCGACGAGTTTAGCCTTTCTGTTTATCAAAATTTCATCCTTGATGAGTGCCGAAATTGATCTCTTCGTCGGTTCACGTCGGATGTCGTCCCTTAGTTGCTGGATTGGTTCAAAGTGATCACGTCCAGCAAACTACGACGTCAACATATATTGTGTGTGCCGAAACGACCACGCCTTAAAATCACGTCGGACGTCGTCTCTCAGTTCCTGAAGAGTGCCTAAGCGAACTCGTTCAACGAATTACGACGTCCACGTCTCACGTGTGCCGAAGCGACCACGCCTTCAAATCGCGTCGAACATCGTCTCTCAGTTCTTGAAGAGTGCCTAAGCGACCTTGTTCAACGAACTACGACGTCCATGTCTCACATGTGCCGAAGCGACCACGCCTTCAAATCACGTCGGACATCGTCTCTCAATTCCTGAAGAGTGCCTAAGCAACCTCGTTCAGCAAACTACGACGTCCACATCTCACGTGTGCCGAAGCAACCACGCCTTCAACTCACGTCGAACATCATCTCTCAGTTCCTGAAGAGTGCTTAAGCGACCTCGTTCAGCGAACTACGATGTCCACGTTTTGTCTTGTTCTTTTTGTTGTCGAGATCAGTCGAGTGCCCACGGGATAACAAATTACGATGCCATAATGCAACTTGCTGAATTTCATTACTTCAACCACAGTCAAATCACTCGCATTCAGATGAAATATAGCTTTACTAACAAATCACAACAAATAGAGTAGGTTCTTGGCGTATCTAACCTGCATATCTTAATGACGGCCTCGCACCCGAGGCCTTTTATCGCACTGTATGGGTTTTTTGCTCAGAGCGTGCATAAGCACTATATTACATACAGTAAGGATTAGCTTAAGACGATGCTCTAAGCGACTCGTCGTCTCCCTCATTTTAACTGTTTTCTAGAAGAACACTTGGGGCAATCTTTTATACTCTCGGTTGGCCCCCTCGCTGACCATAGTTGATGCCTCAAGGGCTTTTCAATATCCACACTTAGCTGAGTTCAACTAAAAGGGGGTGGGGAAAGCTGTACTGACCTTTAGTAGCGTTTTTCCTACAGACGGCGCCAATGTTACTGCAAATGTAACATAGGTCGGCCATAGCCAAGGTGACCATCAAAATGCTTCTGGCTTAAGAGCCAAGATGACCGAGCTAATGAATCTCGTCTGAGGTGTGCTTGGCCGACGTGCGATGCTGGTTCCGAGCTCCCGATATGACCTGCGAAGCCCGCCGAGAAGCCTCGCGGGGAGACACTCTGACGCCCTTGTCAGTCACTAGTCGAGAAGAATGGCATAGCCTGTGGGATGGAACAATGTACCTGTGCCTGTGGAGTGTCTGCTGTAGACAGGTGAATTCGACTCCACCACGGGCAAGTTTCATGTTGCGCCATAACGCCACAAATGGCCCTCATTTTGCCTTGCAAGAGTGTTTTTCGACATTTCTGGATCTCACCCATCCTTCCCCGGTGCTTCCCCTCCATTTCCAAGGCTGGTCGGAGGTCGTAGGCAACGTTTTCAAGTCGTGACGGTCTTCGGGTCGCGTTAATGAAGTCACGACGGGTCTTCGGGGGCGCGTTAATGAAGTCGCGATGGATCTGGTGGTTGCATTAGAAACGCGTCCGGCATGTTCAACGTGATTCCTTGTCACGCCGGGCATGCGGGACGCGACAAGGCCAAATAGACCTTATTGCGGTGGCCATATGCGACGCGACAAGGTATTTACCTATTTTATTTATGAAAAATGCTCAATGCCATTAACGCGTCTGCTGTGAGCGTCGCGATTCTAATGTCAGTTTTGGCAGGATTTTTATAAATAAAATTCATAAATGCTTTATCGCGTCCTGTCATACCAACGCTTTTTCAATGAGAGACGCGTCGGACCGTGCCGACGCGATTAGGCCTAGGCCCCAAAAGTCGTCGCACTCGAGCGCCTGTACCTTGGAATCACGCGAAATCTCTGAATCCCGTCTGCTTGAGCTGCCGCGATTAACCCCTAGGCCTGACACGCATTTATGGCCCACGTGCCTAAAATGAAGTCACGACGGGTAGGACGACGCGTTTCAAGAACGCGGCGTGCTGACCCGATGCGATGCTGAAGGCGGTTAATGTCAAATCAAAGGCTTGCAAATCACGGCGTGCCGCTCAGACGCATCTCAGTCTTCGTATCGCGGCAGCTGTATCCGACGCGATTCTGATCTTTCACCTCTATAAATGACCCCCGAGGGTCATTTGTAGAGAGTGGGGGGTTCCAAGATCGCGGCGAAGCCCTACCGGATTCCCGTCTCGACCCCGGCCAAGGGGGACCTTCTACGCCAAGCTACGTTCCTGTTCTCGGAGCTCGGAGCCGGCGTCCCCGTCGTCTTCCTCCACGTGCACTGGAGCGGAGCGAGGTGGAAGCGTCTCCCCCTTCTTCCTCCATCCAACCGGAAGCGCCACCATGCCATCTATCGTTTGGGGAAGCACCCCTCCCCTTTCTCCCTTTTAATTTACATTTCACCTCCTCCGGGCCCCACGCGGCCCCCATACTCCCTTTTTTACACACATACATGCATGCGCACACACACACACCCCTACATTTTAAGGGTTTAAAAGCCACCACACGGTAAGTCGTTCCCCATGCCGTTCATTCTTTCCATTTCATTTATTTAGGGCTGCATACTACACACGTGACTAATTCCCTTTTCTCTTCTTTGTCTTTTTTCTTTGTCAGGGTAATCAACACGGAAAACGCCCTCTACCACGGCCGGTAATGCTTGTAGAGGAAGAAAGGACCCACATCCCCGTGCAACCTCCCACGCTCCAACAGGTAACATCCGCGATCACTCTTCCACCCGCACCCCTCGTCGTGCTCCTCCATTCGGTACCCTCGCTGGCGATCATGATCCACCCCCCCCCCCCCCCCCCCCCCGTTCATATCATCCCCTCTTTGTGGACGTCTGGAGTTCCCAACAAACTCTAAAAGCGGTATCTACAAATTGGCGATCACGGTGGGACCTCTTTTTGCATTTCTATTTGATTACCCCCTCCTTCGTGCCCCACGTGGCACTCTCCTCGGCGCCCTCGCGTGCCTCTCTTTCTTTGTCCTTTTTATACATATACCATGTCGCATGCTGTGTGTCTAGTTTAGTTTTTTTTTTGTATTGTTGCATTCATATCACCTATTTACTGCCATTTTTTTTTAGTTCCCAGGTTGTCTTTAGAATCACGTCCAAGACAGAGGACGCAATTCTGAGTGAGAACGCAGCCAGTTAAATGGATGCGTCTGTTTCCTTGTCGCGGCGGCCTACCCCGACACGTTTCTATTGTCACGGCGGCTAAGGCCGATGCGTCCTTGTACATCTTATTTTTATTTCCTGTACATCTTCCCTGCTTCCTGCTTTCATTTTTGTTCTCGGATGTAGCACCCCGGAAATTTTAATTACATAAAAATTCAAATAAATGGAAATAAATAATTTCCATTATATCGGAGTATTTAAAACATACGTACCATTATGATGTGTGCTAAAATACATCGGAAAATTCCGTAAAAATTATAAATCAACCCTAAATATTATTACTAAATGTTTCACAAAGAAATTTGTGCCAATGAAAAATCACATTAGCCAAGTTTAAAGTGTTTCGCGACTTATTATCGTAATTCATGAATAAGTCGGAAAATCATTATCACACGTACTGGAATGAGTTAGAAAATTAAATAAAAATCATAGATGGACTTCAAATAATGCCATCTAATGACCCATCAAGAATTTGGGTAAATAAAAATCATTTGGGCTAGGTTTAAGAGTTATTGTGACCGATTATCTAAATAAGGAGACAAGTCGGAAAACCGTTAACACGGAAATTCGACGCAATCAAAATTAAATAAAAATGTTGGGGAGACTTCCAACATTATATATTGATGACCCATTATCATAATTGGGCCAATGGACAACATTTGGCCCAAAAATCAAATAAAGCTAGAAAATACGTAGAAATTCGTAACCATAAATAAGCTGAAATTAAAAAGAGGCAATTAGAGTTGAATTGGGATGCAATCATGCATTCATGGCAACCCAAATTCATGCCTAACTATGAGGGGAGGTTTCCTAATGCCTCACACACTCAAAGGGAGGAGGAAATCATCAAAATAGGAAACCAAACATGCCAATCCCGAAATCCTCTTTTCCTAGTTATAATAGGACTCCTAAACACCATGGTTGCTTAAATACTCTTCACCCAAACCCTAGTAACGAATTTAGAACTTGCTAGGGTCGTGTGGAGGAGCTCTTGGTGGCTGAGGAGCTGTGGAACGTCCACAAGAAGCCGCTCTTCTTCCCCTTCTCGTCTGCTGCGACCTGCACAAACCACTCTCTTGAAGTCGACCAAAGGTAGGTTTTCTCGGGAAAAATCTTAACATATCCTATACCAATGTGTATAGCATCAAGTTAACTTTCATTTCCCACTGGTTTCATCGAATTTCATTTAGTAGATTTTGAATTATAAGCGTTTTGCCAAAGTCGCGCACTGTTGGAGATTTTCCCGTTCTTCTTATTATTCACACGATTTGAGACCGAATTATACTGAATCATCAACATAAAAGTTCTTCTAATTGTAGTCATGATCATCTTTCATGTTCAACGTTTTATCTAAAACTCTTTAGTTAGAGAGTTATGAACCCCGTAAGAGAGTCATGCATAATACTGTGTTTTCGGGTTTGCAGTTAGCCTTAGGTTCTTCCTGTTTTTCTCGAGATTTAAGACCGAAGTAGGTCAAGCCTCCAACATGAAAGTTCTTGTATTAGTCGATATGGTCATCTTTCATGTTAAATGTTTTGCTTAAATACCATTATTTAGAGAGTTATAAACTTCGTAATAGAGTCATGCATGATACTGCATTTTCTGGTTGCATTTAACTTTCACTTCTTCATGTTTTTCACAAGGTTCAAGACCGAATTAGGTTAAAACCCCAACAACAAAGTTCTTATACTAGTTGTTCTTGTCATCTTTTATGTTAGATGTTTTGTCCAAATATCAGTAGATCTCATGTTACAAGTCTAACATGTAAGTCGCCATGAAGTCATGCATGTTTAGGGCTTTACCATGTTCTTCCTGTATTTCATGCAATTAGAGACCGATTCAGACCCATCCCACAACACAAAAGTTCTTTAAATAGATGTCCTCGACATTTTCTATGTTGTGAGTTTTGTCTAAAGATCAGCATATAGAGAGATATAGGCGTTTCATGAATATCACCCTGTGTCAAATCATGGTAGTCTGAACCAAGAGCATGTCAGATCCATGTCGGGCTCAGGCGCAGACCCTGTGAACGCGACGGCCCGATATGTCGCATTCTGAGGTCGGGTCGCGACAGTACCTCTGTCGCGTTCTGGTTGCGACAGTACCCATGTCGCCTTCTGCCTGCCTGATCTGACGACCCCATCGATGTCGCGATCTCAGAACTTTACCTGAAACCATGTATTTTCATGCATAGTTTTCCGCATATACCCAAGACCTGTTTAAATATGATATTTATTGTGTAAGTTGCCTATCTTGGGTCTGATCGTTACATGGTTGTTATTTAATGGCTTAAAATTTATTAACCCATTTAAAAGCTTTAATCACATGAATTCTATTCTAAGTGCTCCTTAAATGTTATGATCCATTCATGTTTCTTGTAATTTAATCTTCCTACTGTTCTTCCACGTTTAAATGATAATGGTTATCTTAAAATCTTGCAAACCATGATTTGTTAAAGTGCATAGTTTTGTTCCATGTAATATTGTCAAGTGCTTCCTACGAGTTTAAGACCGATGGTTTGAGAATTGAGACACGCATACCGCACTACACACTAGCACAATTAGGCAGCCTTTTCTTGGGAAATTGGAAACTCTCTACTGGTCATTCCGAATCAGTAGACTAGCGACCTTTTCACCAAGGCCTCCGTAAATCTCCTCTGACCATGGATTCCCACATGGCCGACGAGTTGGTTGTACCTTTGAAGTTCCCTGGAGATAGCGTGCACTTCCTTTCTCTTCTTGTTCTCGTGAGTGTGACTTACAAACTGGACTAAAGCCATTAATGTAAAGATTGAACGAAAGTATAAATTGTACCGTTATGCTGCCGAATTTATCTCTTGACTATTGTTCTCATGAAATCATGTTCCATTTACTTCTTCTCCTCATCATCATGAACATGACATTACACATGCTTACTTATTGAAACTCTCATTGGCCATTATAAATGACTGTGGGTATCTACATTTAAAAATTTAAGTGAGATGCTGACAGGGCACGGCGTGTGTCCAAGGGCTCCAATCTAGCCCCAATGACGGCGAGTCATAGATATACTGTTAACCATGGGGTATAATGATTACTGGCGTTGCATCTGCGCTGGGAAAATCGTGCGTGCGTGTTGAATGATAGATACATAACCACATACACGTGTCCTGGTGTACATTCTTGATGGATCTTTTCTCGGTGTACATTAGCGTCTACGTGCCTGATTAGTGTTACATGATCGTGCTCGTGCGTTCTTGCTTGCTTGCTTGCTTGATATGGCCATCCTGCATTTAATGCAACTAATGATATCTTGCGTTCTTGACATCAATTGAAATCTTGCGTGCTTGTGCAAAGTGATCTATTGCTAGTTCTATCTCGTCATCTTGTTTACAATCTTATTCTATCTTGTTCACTCTATCTAGCTTGTTTTATATATCATGTTTTAACGAGTTTTATTCGTACCTGCATATCATTCATCGTACTTGCCTAGTTCTAAAATGTTAATCACTTATATCATTGCCCGCACATTGAGATATAAATCCTACTGGGCTAGTTTGCTCATTCCCTACTTTTACCCAATCTAGGTGACTATGAAGTTCAAGAGGAAGATCAAGTCGAGGATGGGAATGCGTCCGAGTGATGAGCGTTCCAACTATGAGTCTAGTTATAGTAATTTGCTTTGAGAGTTAGAACATGTAGTAGGAAGTGAGAAGTATTACGTACTTTCCTTTCATTGAGTCTTAGTCCTGTAATAGTTTCTATTTGAAATACAATGAGTGGAGATTTGAATACAATTTATATTGAGTTCAACATATGGGCCCTATTATGATGTTGTGTTGATACACAATTAGTGCGTGTTAGCTAGAGGCTTATTTGCCGACTGTCCACGTCTCGGAATATCGACTCGAATTATTCGAACTAATATCCGCTGCGTAATTCTCGGGACGTGACATCGGATGTCTGTTTGGAATCGCGTCCCACACAGAGGACGTGATTCACTGTTTAGTAATGCGTCCGCCTAACCGGATGCGTGTAACTTCTTTGTTTTTTCAATATAGCCGAACCAAAAAGGTAGGTAGGGGCGGCCTCACATAGTGAGAGGGCCGCTACCTGCCCCAAGCGGCTGGTAGGAATTTTATATATAGATGTTGTAGTTACAAAGAGGGTTAGGGCCTAATGGAAGGACACCCCACCTTATCAAGCTGGTAGAGTTCCTTTACAATAATAGGAAGTTCGGCCCAGGAGTCCCAAGTGACAAGATGATTACAAGATAAAGCGAAATTTGCAAAACAGTCCGCAACTTTGTTAGCTTCCCGGGGAATGTGTGTGATTTCTGCTTTCAGGTTCTGCGTTTTGGTTGTGATATCCTGTGTGATGCTGGCCAAGTCCCATGGGCATGAAGTTTGCTTTGCGACGATCTGCAGGAGATTATAAGAATCAGTCTCCACCATCACCTCCGTAACTCCTCTACTGCAGCAGAGCTGAATGTCGTCTCTAAGTGCCATCATCTCAGCAGCGAGGCTAGATTTGAGATCGTAGTATGCCCGAGCAAAAGCCCAACAAAGCTTCCCTTCCTGATCACGAAGTAAACCTCCACCGCCAGCTGTCCCGGATGTTGTCTTGAACGCACCATCAACATTTAACTTTAATCTTCCCGGCGGGGGCGTGTAGCTTCTTTGTCGTGGCGGCCAAAGCCGACGCATTTCTCGGGCTGAAGTTGCCAATGCCCAACCCATCTGTGAAACCACTTGGTGTTACGGCGATGAACCTTCCGAGGTCATGTTCGTGCGCCATTTACCTACACCTCCCACATTGCCACCTATTATCACCAAACCTTCCACTATCAAGCCTCCACCCACCATTACACCTCCCATTTCGCCGACACCATTGGCAACCAAACCCGAGCAAATCTTCCCCTTCATACCCATCGCACCTCCACTGGCCATACATCCTTCCACTCCGTCCACATCCACCCCCATCCAGCAGAGCGGGTGCTTTCCTTTGAGGAGCAACAAGCAGGGTCAGCAGAAGGAAGCCCCGGGACCGGGCATGCTATTCAAAATACAAGATTGTATTCCTCGCATGCCGGTCATTGTTAAAATACCGGGCATATTTACCGAGCGGAAGTCCTCCCCTCCAATCATGGTCGTCAAGAGGCCTTCTAAATCTATGCCAATCGTACCCATTGCCAACCGAGTTCAATTCAAAATACTCATGGGGAATCTCTCCCTCCAAGCTCTCATGACCCCTCACACTGTTATTGTGAACCTTCCCACTCTAGTGAAGGGGTCAACTATCCAGATTGTGCTTATGCACTCCAAGGCCAAATCATGGGCACAATCTATTACTCAAGGGGACGTGCCCCTTTCCATATCACATGTTTTACAATCTTTGGGCATGGTCCCCTCATTATTGCTTCCAACTCTGCTAGTGGAACTCCCCACTATCTCATTCCACTACATTCCAAGGGAGTTACCACTGTTGATTGAAACATCGACGGAAGTCAACAATCCAATCATTGAGAGCTGTTCAATCCCTGTGAGAAGAGCTAAACCTTCCGCCCGCTGGACAAAATTTATGAGGAAGTACTTGAGGGTCAAAATGTCAATCCCCAAACGGGGGCCTAAACACCGGGCAAGGCAAAAGACCAAGGGACCTCCGCCACCTCCTCCTTTTTCATTTCAATCATCTTTTGTGCTTCTCAGCGCTTTCCCGTGGGTTCTCCACATTCCCTCCCCACGGGAGGCATTTTATTTTCATTTTTTTTCTCTTGCACCAGGCATCGCGTCCCATTTTGTACCCCTTACTCTCCTTTCTGTGCCCCATACGGCACATCTCCATCCCATGCCCCACGTGACACATCTCCATCCTAGCACATCTCCATCCCGTGCCCCACGTGGCACATCTCCTTCTTATGCCCTATGCGGCACCTCTCCATCCTGTGCCCCACGCGGCGCACCTCCCTCTTTGGCCCCTTGCGGCCCGCTTTTTCCCTTCTCTCCTCCGACCCATCCAGATTCTTTTCCTCTTTCAGGGCACCACACCCTCCTTCTTCTCCTAACCCCTCCGGCCCTACCGGAGTCTCCAAGGTCTTTCCGTAATTGTCTCCTTGCCATTTTCAATCAGGTCATCTGACATTTCTCCCACTGTTTTCGGGGCTTTAGCCCCCACTTGTCCTTTTAATTTGCAAATAAAATTGCAAATTCTTCTAGACCTCTAAGTCTCGCCCCAGCGCAAGGCATTCGTCTTTCTTTTATCCTCCGAACTCTTACTATATTTATCAGCATCAAAACAAAAAAAATGATGATGAATATTCAATGTTGTCATACCATCGCAGCATTTTCGATATGAGGATTCCGAGCTTGGAGTCTGAAATTCCCTCCAGGGTCATTAGGTTTGCCCTTGGCATGGGCATCTTTGCACACACTTCACGGCACCCAAAGCCGATTGCTCCCGGAAGACACCATCACCGTCACAGCCATGCCTGACAGGCACAAGTATCTGTTTCTCTTCGCTCGGCCGAAATATGGGTAGTAGAGGTAGTCTGGGCAAGACAACCAACCCAAAGCACTCCGTCATAAGAGAATGTCCAAAAATGGACAAATCAAATGACCAAGAAAAATCAAGTCAAAATGCATGTCAAGAGCGGCAAAGTCCCCACAGGGATCCAAATGGACCTGGACGTACGCATGCAAAATCAAAACGAACAATTAAGATAATAGGGCATGGCAAAGAGCGGCAAAGTCCCCGCAGAGATCCAAATAGACCCGGTCGTACGCATGTCCCTACAAACAAATGGTCATAAATCAATTTCAAAAGCCCCGATGCTTAAATGAGACTGAATCTTCTGTCGGTTGTGCCAAGGAAGAAGTCTAACCCAAGCTCTTCAATACTCATACAAAGCTTATCTCCAAATTTTCTTCCCTTCTCCCTGCCAGACTTAGTCACCTTTTCAGGCATGGCTTTGGTAGTAGCACCGTCAACCAAGTACAATCAGCCCTAGGGCACCACCTTAAAATGCACGCCCTACTCTGGGCATTCTTTAATGAAACATGAGGAAACAAGGACCCCTCGCCAGTCAGTCTTCACGACCCTAATGCTGCCATGGCATGACAATGTTCTAAAATCACAAAAAATCAAATATTTCTAAAAATTCTATAAAAATTCAAATATTTTTAAAAACCACAAAAATCGAATGCTTTTCAAAAATACATAAAAATCCAAATATTTCCAAAATCCATAAAAATCTAAATATTTTCAAAATCAACAAAAATCAAATATTTCAAAAAAAAACTCAATAAAAATTCAAATACCTTTCAAAATCCCATAAAAATTTGAACATTTTTCAAAAAAATCCAAAAAAAATTCATGATGGTATTGCATGGCAAGCACATTGCATCCTGTCTGCGTCAGATCGATGCAATTCTTCTGCGTCATGGGTTTCCTCCCATCTTGAACTCCCAACTCCTTGGCCAAAAGGACACTTATCCTCATGATTTAACAAAACAAAACTGTTTAAGCTGCATCTATTGTTGACTACTTTATGCATACTCCATGCTATACATGTTGTTTTTCTATGATATATGTTTTTCTTGGCTAATGAGTTTTGAGCGCAGGATTCGAGTTACCTCATCTGGCACTATATCGGGCTGCAACCGCTGCCCTCACCATCAAGTTATCTATATGTTATACCTTTAGAGCATACCAAGGACCTTGTGGCTCTGAGGAATCTGGGATTTGAGTTCCCCTTTAACAAAAACAGTGATTATCCCAGAGGATCCTTAGTCGAGCGGATAGGCCGTTACTCTTGACATGTGAGGACGACGAACCCATGCATAAAACCCGATCCTGACTCAACGCCATCGTAACAATAATATCCTTGGTTATTGTCTACTCCTTTTAACCTGCTTTCTTTAGACCAACATACATGCATATTGAAAACACAGTGGAAATCCACTCTTCCAATGCAACTTGGGAGCCATTCTCGCTCCAAATCTAAGCAATCTGAAATATTCCATTCCAGGTTGAATACCCAACTCCCTTTGTTGTTGCCTCCTGGCTAATTTCCTTAAGAACTTTTGTTTGGATTTATCCCTCTACATTTCGTCTCTACTCCTATAGATCCACCTGCAGTCGTGGCAGACGCCCCCAATGGTGCAACCTAACGGATCGTGTCCTTAGGCACTTCCCCTTCGTTGGAAGTTGAACTCTCCCATAGATCCACCTGAGGCCGTGGCAGATGCCCCCAATGGTGCAACCTAACGGATCGTGTCCTTAGGTACTTCCCCTTCGCTGGAAGTTGATCTCTCCTTCGTACCCCACGTGGCACCTTTCCTTCGTGTACTACGTACACATCTCTAGTCGTGCCCCTCGTGCACACACTTTCTTCTTTCCAATCCAAGCATTTATTTCTTTAGGTCTTCTTCCTGGTGGTGACTTCCTTGGGTGTTGGTGAAAGACTCTCATCAGGTGGCAGCCACCCAATCGATCATGCATGTCTATTTTTTCACCTTGGTGTCTACTTTTTAGTCCGCTCCCGCTTCACTCCACTTCGCTACACTTCATTTATTTTCATTTCCATTACACTCAATTTCACTCCATTGCACTCCACTTCGTATCCCTCCGCTTCGCTCCCCTGCAAAGCAGACGCCAAGGCGTGGCAGCTGTAGACACGCGAATTCGACTCCACTGTGGGCAAGTTTCATGTTGCGCAATAACGCCACAAATGGCCCTCATTTTGCCTTTCAAGAGTGTTTTCCGACATTTCTGGATCTCACCCATCCTTCCCTGGTGCTTCCCCTCCATTTCCAAGGCTGGCCGGAGGTCGCAATCAACGTTTTCAAGTCGCGACGGGTCTTCGGGTTGCGTTAATGAAGTCACGATGGGTCTTCGGGGCGCATTAATGAAGTCGCGACAGATCTAGTGGTCACATTAGATATGCGTCCGGCATGTTCGATGCGATTCCTTGTCGCGCCGGGCATGCGGGACACGACAAGGCCAAATGGACCTTATCGCGGTGGCCATATGCGACGCGACAAGGAATTTACCTATTTTATATATGAAAAATGCCCAATGCCATTAACGCGTCCGCTGTGAGCACCGCGATTCTAATGTCGGTTTTGGCAGGATTTTTATAAATAAAATTCATAAATGCTTTGTCGCGTCCTATCGTACCGACGCTTTTCCAATCAGAGACGCATCGGACCGTACCGACGCGATTAGGCCTAGGCCCCAAAAGTCGTCGCACTCGAGCGCCCGTACCTTGGAATCACGCGAAATTTTTGAATCGCGTTCGCTTGAGCCGCTGCGATTAGCCCCTAGGCCTGACACGCATTTATGGCCCACGTGCCCAAAATGAAGTCGCGGCGGGGTAGGCCGACGCGTTTCAAGAACGCGACGCGTTGACCCGACGTGATGCTGAAGGCGGTTAATGTCAAATCAAAGGCTTGCAAATCGCGGCATGCCGCTCGGACGCATCTCAGTCTTCTTGTCGCGGAGGCTGTAGCCGACGCGATTCCGATCTTTCACCTCTATAAATGACCCCCGAGGGTCATTTGTAGAGAGTGGGGGGTTCCAAGATCGCGGCGAAGCCTTGCCGGATTCCCGTCTCGACCTCGCCCAGGGGGACCTTCTACGCCAAGCTACGTTCCCATTCCTCAGAGCTCGGAGCCGGCGTCCCCGTCGTCTTCCTCCATGTGCACCGGAGCGAAGCGAGGCGGAAGCGTCTTCCCCTTCTTCCTCCGTCCAACCGGCAGCGCCACCGTGCCATCTACCGTTTGGGGAAGCACCCCTCCCCTTTCTCCCTTTTAATTTACATTTCACCTCCTCCGGGCCCCACGCGGCCCCCATACTCCCTTTTTTACACACATACATGCATGCACACACGCACACACCCCTACATTTTAGGGGTTTAAAAGCCACCACACGGTAAGTCGTTCCCCATGCCGTTCATTCTTTCCATTTCATTTATTTAGGGCTGTATACTATACACGTGGCTAATCCCCTTGTAGCGACCCTCATTATACCGGTACGGTTATACCAACCCACGTCGGTATAGTGAACGTTGCCACAGTGGGACATTTACCCAACAATAACATTCAGCTGAGATACACGTGAATATAAGAACAGAGTAGCGGAAGTAAAAGAACCACTGTCTTCATTTTATTCATCATCCACATTTAACATACACGATTGCAATAATATTTAAAGAACTAAAAGTCCACATAATTAAATTGCTGAAAATCGAATACATCATTGTCCACACTTAAACATTTTTCCATGATAATGCTAGTACAATGTTGCAATTACATACTATGAAATCCAATATCGCAAAGTACACCGATTATCTAATCTCCACGCTCGGAGTCGGTCTCCACTGCCTCCTCCGCAAGTGTGTCGTCACCAACTACACCTGTACGCCGAAGCAAGTAATGAGTCTAAAAGACTCAGCAAATAACTCTACACACACCATACATGTACACATCATAGCAGGTTTTACATACACATTTACAAGATACGATGTATGACATGCTTAACATTGAAAGTCAACACCCTATTATGATGCCTCTACCAAATTAAACACATGGTTCATGCTTTCAGATTTCCTAATTAAAATCTCCTATCACATGCTCTCTGCTCATTCCAATACATGAAAAGTCTATTTTCAATTAACTAAAACATGAAAGCAAGTTTAGCATGGTTTCAATGCCTATGTGAAAAGAATACACTTAGCA
Source organism: Colocasia esculenta (assembly GCA_014218235.1). Classification (NCBI taxonomy): domain Eukaryota; kingdom Viridiplantae; phylum Streptophyta; class Magnoliopsida; order Alismatales; family Araceae; genus Colocasia; species Colocasia esculenta. Next base: position 12,475,413 of record CM024754.1, on the reverse strand, counting down.
TGAATTTCTATACATTCCTATACATGCTCATGACCATTTTATCCTCTTTAAGCTTGCTGGTTTTACATAGACTAGGAAGCGTAACCCAACACATGAGAGCTACTTAATCAATTTAAGTCACAACATGAAGGCAAACAAGCATGGGATTACTTACACACCACTAAGAATCATTCTAACATGGATTCTAGGCAATTTGCACATGTAAAACATGATTATAAGTACATTTAGTTTGCTGTTTTAACATGATTTCAGATTACTACAACATGGATCACAAATTCACAACCCTCACGTTTTGGTTTCACATGATTACACAATTTCTCATTCACATAATTTACTCTTTACACATGCACATTTACACATTGTTCACATCCACAGTTCTTACACATGAACACATACACATTTTCACATTCACATTTAGTGCCGTGACACATAGTCCAAACCACCAGAGAAGGACACATCATATCACATACACATAGACGTCACCTAGGCAATACAGCGATGACTCTTGGACTGCGCAGACCGGGAGAACAAGTCTCCACCCTAACCAGTGGTACTTGTCCACCTCCAGGATTTCATCCTAATGCCCTTAGGATCACAACACATTGAACCTTCTCATGGGGACTTTTCCATGATACGGCTCCACTGCCCTCTATGGAAGCAGTGTCACACTTGGCACAATTTACACATTTCACCTTTACCGATTTTTAACACATAGTTTTTACATATGACACACACACACCTCTTTGCATTCTCTCACTCACGCATACATGGGGGCTCTGTTTTCCTGGCATGATACTACAATTAACAGGAATCACATGTTCAGTAATTTGCATAAATCAGATTACCCCCACATGTCAAATTATTCCCACATTAGCATGTATTTTTCACATTTCTCGCATGGAAAATTCATTATTGCATCATACAGTTGTCCAAACAGTCTGAAAATTTAACCACATGCTGATCTCAGGTTATGATCCCACACGAAAATTTTCAAATTTTTCTGATTCAAAATGAAGTTACAGAAAATTTAACATCAATTTCACATTACTATTCATAATGCAAATTAACATGGAGTTGAACATAAATCACAAATTTAACCGCTCACTGTCTGCACCCTAGCATGCGTAGAGTCAGAGAATTTATTCCCGAATTTACTGAGTAACACGCAATTTACTGAAAATTTAACATGACCTACACATGATTTCTATTTCCCAAAACAGAAATTTCAATAACCATACAAGCATGAGAAAAATTTTCAGAAACTCAGAGCACAGACAGGGTCATCCATACATGGTCTAACAAAATTTGGGCAACAAAGTTTTGCCACGGATCATTAGGATCATGGTGAATATACATTGCCATTCTTTCCACATACACTTTAGATAAACGAATAAACTCAATCACCCACAAAATAAATGTACATTCATTTTCCCATTCATCACATTAGCCAGTGTACATAGCATATAAGAGTTACATTATATCCTCATCGTGAAACACTTTGAAATTAATCATATAAAAGGAGAGAACAGTTTACTGTTCTGTCCAGACGAACTTAACGGCAAGCAATGGCCGTTAATGGAGATTGACGGCACAATCGCTGGCCGTCAATGAAGATCCTGACGGCAATGGATGTTGCCGTCAAGTTCAGGTCTCTGCAAAATGCAGGACCCGAGCTCCAATTTCAAAGAGAATAGGGGATCTAGGACGCGAGTAAAAATGTATAAAAATCATAAAACCCTACTAGACATCTACATGGACGATAGGGGTAGGTTACTTGCCTCTGAAAAATACTCCAAAGGAATCTAGGGTCCGTAGAAGCTCTCCTTGGGCAGTCCCAAGAAGTCTCCAGAAACGTCTTCCTCCGGGTTCTCAGTCGATCTCCACAGCAAGTTGGGGTCGGGGAGCTCTTCCTCGATGTTCCAGCTACCTCCTTGTTGCAGTAGAACGCCGGGAACACCTTCACGCTGATGGATCCGAGCTTGCAAAGTCTAACCTTTCTCACAGACCAGAACTGGGTTTTTCTTCCTCTCATTCTTCTCCTCTTGCAAAGAGAGCCAAGAGAGGGCTGAGGGTTGCATAAAGGGCTTTGTAAATAGGAGAGGAAGCTCTCCTTTCATGCAGGTTTGACAAGAGGGCTTTTAGACCGTTGGGGGACAGCTCCCCAATGGGTGAGCAAGCTTGCTCCCGGAAATCCGGCTCTGCAACGCATGCAGTCAGAGAAATTAGCGTCCACATCGCTGGACGCTGGACTTAGTGTTGGCGTCCATACGGTTGACGCCTACACAACACAAATGTCCATTGATATTGACGCCAATCTGGCCTTCGGCCATAACTCAAAAACATGCAGGAAACCATGCATAACCTATACATATATACATGCATTATGTATACTATCACGTACATACTACCATCATACCATTCATACATTATTTACAACTAACTTATACACATGCATACATAAGTATAAATAGTTAATACATACGTAGATATGTACACCTATGCCCTCACAACATGAATTATTTACACGAAATTAAAATAATGCAACAAAATTTTGAGGGCCTTACACCCCTTTTCTCTTCTTTGTCTTTTTTCTTTGTCAGGATAATCAACACGGAAAACGCCCTCTACCTCGGCCGGCCGTGCTTGTAGAGGAAGAAAGGACCCACATCCCCGCGCAACCTCCCACGCTCCAACAGGTAACATCCGCGATCACTCTTCCACCTGCACCCCTCGTCGTGCACCTCCATTCAGTACCCTCGCGTACCTGGCGATCACGATCCACCCCCCGTTCATATCATCCCCTCTTTGTGGACGCCTGGAGTTCCCGACGAACTCTAAAAGCGGTATCTACATCTGCCTCTTATATAGCACTAGGACACCTGTGTAACAGCTGGACGACCCCGTCAATCACGCTGGAAGTTGCCAACGCCCTGTCAGGTCATCGTGACCATAGTTTTAATAGTCGCAGTTATTAGTCCTGTAATCTTCGGACCTTACCTCACCTGCCTTGTTGGCCATGTGAGCAACGCTTCGGGGCGTATGCGATCATGCTAAGCTCCACGTCGGCTGTGACCGAGAAGAGAGTTCCTGGCCGAGCTTAGGAAGACGGCCCGAGCCGTAGATCTGATATCCTCTACCTGACTCGCCGAATTGTATGTTTTCCCCTGATATAGAAAGGATGTCGGCTTGCGCCTTTAATGAGGTCGGCCGAGCCCGAGGAATGAGCCGACCTGTTGGGATATTCCCGTATCACTTGTCTTTCTTCCCATATGAGTTGTGTACATTATTATTATTGCTATTTGTTCAATTGACGTTGGCTTGAGCCACGACCACGAGAATCTCACTGTCATGTCATGCGCTCCCCATCAAGCCGAGTCGAGATGGATTAGTCTTGATCTTAGTTGAGATGGAGCTTGTCGACTTAAGCGTCATTAGGACATCGGCCTTGCCCGACGATGCAACCGAGGTGTAAGAGTTTCCCTTATCAGTTTTTGTTTTCAAAATTTTAGAAAATAAAATGCAAAAAATATCATTTTCTATTTTCAACTTCGACCAAAGCTACCTATTAGTGACCTACTTGAGCAAAATATGAAGAGAACACGGGTTTTGCGTCTAACTTATTTATATATTCACATACTTCTGGGAGGCTTGATCCCACAGTAGAGAGGTTTCCCGATGATCTTCTTTAAAAGAAAAAAAAATGAATCACTTATGTTTTCCCCCCCTTTTTTTTTCCTTCTCATAGCTCTTTCATTACTCGGTGCACGGACGATCTTAATCTTTTATTTGACAGGTGCGCAAGACCTAAATTACATGGTCATACTACTCCCTGTTACAATGTGGAACTATTTGAAAGAAGAAGGCGAGGGAGAAACCCATGTCTTTTTAAGTTTCAAATGCCTGTTCTACCCTCCTCCTCTCTTCTTTTCCCAACTTCTCATTAACCCATGTCTGATGTGATGAAGGGTCTCGTTTACCTTCGCAACAACAAACTTATCCATTTCATTTCACCATGCATCCATTGTAGCTTCTCAAGGACAGCAGCAATTCCCATGACCAACACGAACAGAATCCCCCCTACACTGGTCCAGCCGAATGCCACCCCCAAGCAGCCCAGCCCACCCGGTTTAAAACACGTATCTTTGATGCAGCAAGGGTGGGAAGCCGTCACTAGCATCCCTCCCCCCGCCCCGTACGAGACCCGCTGGATCGATCGGGCGCACGTCGGATTTCGGATCGTGTCGGGCGGTCCTTTTCTTGCATCACGTTAATTAAGACCAAAGTGCTCCCTCACAGGTTCACAGCCTCGCTTTCGAACGAGCATCTGATAGTGGGGACAGCCAAATGCGGACGCGACCAAGGAAAGGGCAGCGTCGTGGCCCCTTTTTATTAGATTATTCCATCCCATCTATCATTAAAAATTTAAAAGAGAAAGATTTCTTGCACTTTCACATTGTACTTTAAGTGCAATGTGACTAGGCAATATGTCCATGTGACATCTACCAATTGGATGGCCACTTTATCACTCCTCATAGGAGGGGTGCCACATGGGTTTTTGCCTAGTTACATTGCACTAAAAGTGCAATGTGAAAGTGCAATAAGTCTTTCTCAATTTAAAATCCACACATAAAAAAATATATAAAAAAACCTTTTTCTATTCCTTTTACCCTAAAATGGACCCCGGCGGGTAGAAAGGGGAATAACACCTCTTTCCAGGGCCGGTTACACACCTCTCAAACGCAGACCCGGCAGCAGCAGCAGTAGTATCCTTGCACTACTACATAGTGCTCTTCTACTGTCGGGACTACACTTGCACCCTCCGTCTCTCTCTCTCTCTCTCTCTCTCCACAAACTGGTTAGCGAAATCGCTTTCCGAGCGATTTGGTCGCCATTGGAAGAGTGGAAGGAGAGGGACGGACGGGGGAGGAGTGCGCGGCGTGGGGGCTATGAAGCGATCTCTTCTTCCACTTGTTGTTCTCGGCGCCGTCTTCTTCGGACTCCAGGTGGAAGCTTCTCCCGCAGGTAGGCAAGGAGACCTCGCCCCTCCCTCCGTCTCCGCCGGTTTCCTTTGCAATTTCTTTCTTCAGTGTTTCTGTTAATGGGGAACGCCTCCTCCCTGTGTCTGTTTTCTGATGCCCGCCCAGGTTCCTTCACCAAGCAACTGTCTTCCTTGCTGAAGTGGACGGCCAGGGCTTCCCCTAGGACCCCTCAGAGCGGTGAGCTCTAGACTTGTGGTCTTGTGGCGGCAGGGGGCAAAGAAGAATGCCTCTCGTGGTCCTTTCCTAACGAGTTGTCTTCCTTCTGCTCCTGCGATTGTATGAAGGGTTTCCTTTTTTGATGGTTTTTTTTTTCGTTGTTTGTTTTCTTCCTCTTTCTGCGATCTTTCTCTCTCCGCAGATGGGAATGTGCTCCAGTTTGAGAATGGGTACCTGGTGGAGACAATCGTGGAGGGGAACAAGCTGGGGGTGACGCCGCACACCATCCGCGTCTCCCCGGAGGGCGAGCTCTTTGCGGTGGATTCTGTGAACAGCAACATTGTCCGCATAACTCCCCCTCTGTCTCAATGTATGTGGCTGTTTTCGACCTTAACAAAATTATTCCAACCCGTGTAGGAGATTGCCGTGCTCTTACCTTCCCCATTGCGGGGTAAACATCATTGCACTTGCAGATAGCAGGGCGAGGCTGGTGGCTGGGTCGTTTCAGGGTTACTCCGGCCATGTGGACGGGAAGCCGAGTGAAGCCAAGTTCAACCATCCGAAGGGTGTCACCATGGATGAGAAGGGGAATATCTATGTGGCTGACACATCAAACCTGGCCATTCGTAAGATTGGAGAATCAGGTGAAGCACTATGTTAAAATCTTAGTAGTTCTTTTGTGAGGCTGGCGTGACAAGCTTACTGCTCTTTAGTTTTCGTTCTTTTCGAAAGAAATTATTGTTGCTGCAGAATCACGAAATTGACATAGAATGTTTTGCGAAGGTGTCACAACTATTGCGGGAGGGAAGTCTAATATGGCAGGTTATAGAGATGGACCAAGTGAGGATGCGAGATTTTCCAATGATTTTGATGTCATATATGTGGGAAGCATGTGCTCCCTGTTGGTCGTGGACAGAGGCAATGCTGCTCTTCGCCAAATATCTCTTCAGCAGGAGGACTGTGACTATCAGAATAGCTCGATTTCTGCTTCAGGTTTGACAATACTATGCCTATTCATTTGAAAGGAATTTCTAGTAAGGTCCATGGTTATGTGTGTTATACCACAATAGAAATACAATTATCTTGGTAGGAAATCATAACCGTGGCTCCAATACTATATTGTAGTTATCGATGAACCAATGCAAAAGGTTGATGCTGTGAATATTCTTGGCCTACTCTTGATACTGGATTATTCAGTTCTAACAAAGATGAGTTTAGATTATGGCTTTTAGCACCTTCATGACCAATCAAAATGGCCCCATAGCTTGCTAAGTACCCAGAGATATCAAAGGTGCACAAAGGATGTCTTACAGTTGGGTGTATTAGCTTCTCAGAGAGTTCACTCAAAGTTGAATAGACTCATGACAGAACAAATTGCATACTCCATTCCTTGTGATGGGAGTTCCTCATTGGTTCTTTCCATGGGGCAGCTCGTGATTTGATATCTTATCAAGGAATACACATCACTTTACCAAAAGAAAAGTGCACACTACTTACATTCTCCATGAAGTTGGAGTCTTCTCTATTTCTAGCCAAGGGATTAACCTATTAGTTCATTTCTTCTTGGGTTATTTTGTTTTGTTATTATTATTATTATTTTTGGGGTGGTGGTGGTGGGGGTGTGTGTGTGGAGTTTAATTCTCCCAGCCAAAGAAGAATATGAGGGCCCAGAAGGAAAGAGACTACTTTCTGCCTATTTTAATCATTGATGATGAATTCTTGCAATTGGCTATGATCCTGCATCTTCAAGCATTTCCTTTCCTCTTCCACCCTTTCCTCCACCTTTACTTTCTGTCATTGGTGGGGGCCTGGTTATGGTATAGAAAGATTGGGGCATGCAGGATTGCACTTTTGTTGAACTAGCATTAAACATAAATGACATTCAATCAAGCATTAGTATGTTGAAATATTGTTAACTGTGTATATATACACAATATATATATGTGTGTGTGTACTGCTATTATTGATAATATCTTTTTGCTGGTTTTTTCATTCCCTTCCGTCAGCGTACTTGTCACACTAACAGACACTCTCTCCATGGCAAGCAAACTTGTTTCATCATCCTTACACTTTGATGGCCACCCATCTGAAGATTCTTCTTCTCTCCATCTAATTCAACAATTTCTTTATGAATGATCAATGTTTTTCACATCAATGGCTTTTTCACAACCACTCTCTATCACAATTATGAAGTTAAGTTTGTCAAATCCACTATTGTAGTTTACATTCGTTCAATGCATCCCCTTTTCATGAGTCCTTCCTAATAATCTTTTTGACCCAACTTCGATTATTCCTTCTTCAGCATCTGTCTCTATCCTTCTAGACAATAGATCACAGGTAAAGAAAACTTATAGCTCTAGAGATCTTCCTTCGTTTGATCACAATGTAGGCAGCATGCATACTGGCTTCTTCAAAGTCAAATCCCATGTATCTATCCATTTTAATACCTAAACTACAATTCATTCTATAAATTAATGTTTCCATCTGCATCACTATAATATGTGTGTGGTATGTGTGATTCTAGTGCCTTTTGGGGGTGAATATGGGCTTTTCCATGGGAGCATTATTTTCGGAAGATTTCTTGAATGAGGAAAGGAATTTGAATAATTTTATATCTATTTCACCTGCATGTCAAAAGAGTGGGATTGTAAAAATATTGATCGTAGTTTTGAGGGAAGGGAAAGGAATGGATTCACGGGACTTTATAAGGTAGAAAGGTAGTCAACTATGCACATAACTAAGAATCAGGGTGAATTTCTAATTACTTGGTTTAGGCTTTTTACATAGCAAGGGTAAATTTTGTATCTATAGCTTTGCCTTGACAGTTCTCTTATATTTTCTTTAAGGATCGTTCTTTTAATGGATTGACTATCAAATTTATTGGTGCTTGCTCTTTTGACCTTTTCAGGGTTAGTGTATATGGCTATGCTATTTTCATCATTAATATTTATGCTTGGAACATTTTTTTCCCATTAGTAAAATGTAGAGAGTCAAACTAATAAGCAATAGAGCTTGCATCCTGATTAAGTCTGTCTTTTGCAGATATTATGATGGTTGTAGGTGCTGTTTTAGTGGGTTACATTTCCTGCCTAATTCAACATGGACTTGGATCTTCTTTTTTCACAAAGAAGGTAAGAGATATGCCTTTAATGTTGCCTACAGTATCTGAATTGGTACTTAGTCCTTTGCGAAGTGGAGTTGTTCATCAGTCTAATTGAGTTTCCCATGTTGGTGTGTGACAATTTCTGGGGCATGTGAAGTTGTCAATATTTTACTGCTTGCCTCAGTAACACTGAGACATGGCATGATCTCAAGTTAACAACACAGTATATTTTGTTTGAATTTTGAATTGGCACACATATGTGTTTGTATATGCCAATGCTGACTTCATCGTTTTCATTGCCAATGACTTGAATGTGTTAACTCTTTATGGTGTCCAATTTCAGATGCCTACTCATGTTGTAATGGAGGCACTTATTGTTTTTCTGCTCTGTTTCGTCAGATTTCATCCTGAAGGAACCATTGTTAATGTTCTTTCATGTATGTTCTTAATGTTTGAGTGTCTTTAGAAGAAAAGGGGCCTCGTTCATTTCTTAGTTTAGACAAGAAGTGACCTTTTGTTAAATAAAGGAAGTACAACCCTGAGAGTGGAAAGGACACCACCCTGAATCCCCCCATTCCCAACCCCATGAAATAAAGAAAGTTCAGAATTTAGTTGGAACCTCTTGATCCATTCTTCCAAAACTCGGCAAGAATGAGTGAAATATGCCGGGGAAAGATTTTGAGATACAATGTTCTCCAAGTAAATTCTATTTCCCTTGAAGATACGCACATTCTGCTTTTACCAAATGCTCCAATGGTTGGCATGTGATAGAAGTTGCAAAATTTGACTACTTGTGCATTTACCCAGGGTGAGCAGCTCCTTTGTAAAATATTGCCACATGTAATATTTGTCATTAAAGAAGACTGGGAGGTTCAGAGCATAAATGGGAGTTTCAGCCGAAACGTTTCGGTTTTGGCCTTGACCCATCCGAAACCGGACCGGAACACTGTTCCAGTCCGTTAACTATAAAAAACAATATTTTAACGGTTTCGGGCGAAACCCGAAACCGTTTTGCCGGGCGTTGGCCCGAAATGGCCGAAAGTGGCCAAAACAGACCAATTCCTGCCCGATTCCTTATATATATACATATATACATTTAAGATATTACATGTAAATAAGGTAGTACCCCACATTTGAATCCAATAAAAAATATCAAAAATATCATCTCTTACCAATAAAAGTCAACTCTCCTATCTAAGAAGAAAATCACAAGTTTGGTGATTTTATCAAAATGCCGACTTTCTAATCCCTCATAATTTGGCCTAACTAAAAATTCATAATTCAAATAAACCACATGGAATACTAAAAATCCGAAGTTCGGTGAAATAAGTCAAACATACACTTGACTTCTCCAAGGGACTCAGTCCTTAGACAAGTCAAGTGTATGGTTGACTTATTTCATAAGACTTTGGATTTTTAGTATTCCATGTGGTTTATTTGAATTATGAAATTTTTAGTTAGACCAAATTATGAGAGATTAAAAAGTCAACATTTCGATAAAATCACTAAAATTGTGATTTTCTTCTTAGATGTGAGAGTTGACTTTTTATTGGTAAGAGAGATGATTTTTTTGATATTTTTATTGGATTCAAATGGGGGTGCTTCCTTATTTACATGTAAATGATGTTCAGGTAAATAACCATGTCTCCAGGTGATGTTCAGGTAAACTGCAATCTTTCATTAATCCAATTTATTTACATTCAAATGCATGTCCATTGATTTTGTTGATGTTTTTGTAATTTCTTATAATTTTTAGATTTTAGTTGTATTTTTTAATGGGTTTTTGCACATTTCGGCTGAAATCGAAACGGTTTTGCTTCTGAAACCAAGTTTCCCATCCTTGGTTCAGTGACTGTCCACTGTGTTCCAGACCTCTTGACTAGGTGGACGTGCGAAACAAGTGTTCTGCATCTTGCTCAGCCATATAAAAAAAGGACAAAGAGTTTCATCTGTTTTCTGCTGAAGTTCATGTTTGATTTCAGCTGCCTTACCAATCTTGGATGTTCCTTTTCTAAATACAACTACTGATACATTTGAGCTTCTTATAAAGGCTTACACATGCATATCCAGCTCAGGTCCTTCTTTCCACCACTTACTGGCCAAGTCTTTGAATCAGTTGTGTCTATACCAAGCAAATTCATATCTGAAATCCTGGTACTCTATGAGCCGCAATATGTACTATTTGGATATGATCATAATTGTTTTTGTTCATCCCCGAACTTGACATGATGGAAATAACTTCTGCTCATCTGTAGAGATGAAAACTCCATCCAGCTTTTAGATTGGATGTTGTTTTACTGTTTACTTTTTTTTTTCTACCAAGTAAAAAGTCTAGTTGATAATTTCATTTCAATCATGCCGCAATCTCTTATCCAATGTCCGAAAAGTTTCATCTCCCCAATTCTGCTGTCCAAACCTTTTTCAAGGATATCTTACATGGTCAAAACTCAAAATTGCCAGCAAACCTTCAGCCCCTAGCATATGTTGTTTTCAGTCTGTGAAGTTCCTGAAAGAAAGGTAACTTCAATGTGGTCTTCACGAGTCTATAGACAGAAGTTCAGCAACCAAGGGCCATTCGCTTCCCTGATGTCAAATCTGATGGAAATGCTGTAAATGCCTGTATCTCATGGATTGCAAGGGCACACCTTTTTGCTTGATACCCCTTTCAGCTTATGGATGGCAGGATCGGAATCAGGGTCTGGATCAGCCATGGCCGATCCCGATCCGAATCGGACGGAAATTGGCTGGATTGGCCAGGATCGGCCATGGGCCGATTCCGATCTGATTTGGCCGATTCTGCCATCCATGTTTCAGCTAGCAGTTAGGAGTGTCTACCTGTAACAGGTGAAGTTTATCTTAGTCTCCTAAATGCAAATGATATTAAAGTTGAAGTTCACGGCTTGTTTTCAAGCTTGAAGTCCAAGACATGCACGGCTTGTTTTCAAGCTTGAAGTCCAAGACATGGTAACTGCATTAAATTTTATGGCCTAATAGCCTATATATATTTTTTGCTGTATTTATAAATTCTGTGGTGCCATCTGTTGTTGTTTATGTATTACATATATATATGCCAAAATGTACAATAATAAGACATAAGTGCAAATCAATCCAAGATCTTGTCATACAATTCCCAAAGTGAACATAGAATTTCAAAGATCACTAAATATGCCTTATGATTCATGCAACATGTCATGGGCCAATGCTGACCGAACTGCTTGAATTAGTCATGTTCAATATTTGTCCTGACAGTTATCCACTTTCAGAGAAGAAATATCGATCAGAGCACCTACCTGATATGTTGTTCCATCCACCTTCAGCAAAGAAATCTACATTTATCTATGCTTGCACTTTCATTTTCATATCTTTTTCAAATTTGGATGTGAATCATGGGAGTTTGCAAGTGGATTGAGCCATAACCCACCAGCCATGATGGTTGGCTTCTCTGACTGACTGAAGCTGCACCAACTAGTTAGAATAGACATGTTTTTCTTCTTTCTTCAAACATAAAATGCTATGGCAGCAGCGGAGCTGGCAATGACACACACACACACCTGTGCATCCAAGCATGGGTGCTCACACACGCAGATTCATTTATGATCCTTCCACCTCCTGTATTGGTTCTGCCTACAGAGATCAGGTTTTTCCTTTCCACAACTGACAAGCTGCATCCACGGGTTCCTAATTGTTCTTTAAGTCCCCAAGGGACATTTAAAGCCAGACAACTAGCCTGAGGGCTACCTTTTTCCTCCAATGATGCATTTGGATATCGTCCAACTTTCGTTTTTTTTTTTTTTGCAGCACACACTCTGGTCATGCAAGCTGCATACTTGGTTATTGCTGATCTCAGCCTAATAGCCTGTTCAATGTCCAACTCTGCACTGTGCTATATCCAGATAAGGTTAATGTCATGTTGTACCCTCCATTTTTTCCACAGCCCTCAGACTATGATGCCAAAACCAAAAACACTTCTCTTGTTTGGAGGCCCTCCCTCTTCTGAGGATGCTGTGTTGCTGACACATCTCTTGGTGATGCACACCTGCCCACAGTAGTTGGGTCATTCCTGTCACATCATGTAGTGAAATTCTTGGCTTTTGTGACCCTTTCTCAAGTAGACTAGTGTTGAAATGTTAAACAAATAACTTCCCATTGGAGAAGCACATCCTCGCATCTAATTGTCCTTGTTTTAGAAGTGGTGGCAAATAAAATCATCCTTCATCTTATTCCTCCCTGTTTGCCGACGACTCACTTTGTTGGTTGAGGATTGTGGCTGAGCTCCTCCCTTGCCTTTCCACGGAGGAGTGGGTGGCCACCTCACTACCCTTCTCTAAGGAGGGGATCTATCAGACGGTGTTCTCTCTACCTAGAGATCGGGCCCCTGGGCCAGACGGTTTTGCTCTTTTGTTCTTTCAGAAATGTTGGGGGCTGATCAAAGAAGACTTTATTCAGGCAGTGAAAGAATTCCAGGAAGGGAAAGTGCACTTGGGGAGTATCAACAAAACCACCCAAGGAATTCTGGATCGGCCGATCTCGATCCGGAATCGGATCCCGGGATCACTCGGGATCGGGGGAATGGTTTGGGGGGGATCGGCCGGGATTTTGTATAGTCACCTAATTATTGGCCATTTCAATATAAAATCATGTGGGAGATCCGGATCGGCCCGTTTGGTGCAGAATCAGATCGGCTATAGCCAATTCCGATCCGGATCGACCGATTCCGCAATCCATGAGACCACCCTGGTACTCATCCCTAAGAAGACGGGTTGAAGATTTCAGGGATTTCAGACCCATAAGTTTGCTTAATAGTACATACAAGATCTTCACCAAGATGCTAGTAGGTAGATTGGTTTCTATCATGGACAACTTGGTTTCATTTCCACGGTGCTTTCATCAGAGGTGGGCATTTTGGATAATTTCTAGTGGTGCATGAGTGTCTATTTGCTATGAAGCAACAATGGAGAAGTGGGATGATACTAAATTTAGACTTTGACAAGGCCTATGGCAGAGTAAGTTGGCACTGTCTATTTGATGCCCTATGTAGGATGAGTTTTGGGGCTAAGTGGATCGGTGGGATTAGAGCTTGCATCACCTCAACCTCTTTTACTGTGTTTATTAATGGTAAGATGTCTTTGGAGTTCTGGAGCGGTCGAGACCTATGCCAAAGGGATCCCTTATCTCCCCCATTGTTTGTGTTGGTAGCTAGTGTGGTGAGAAAGATGTGGTAGAGTGTAGAAGTTGCCGGATTGGTTAGAGGCTTCTAGGTGGTCAGAGACGACCCAGCTCTTACTCACTTGCAATATGCAGATGACACTATTCTCTTCTTGGATGTAAGGGAACAATTCCAATTTATGGCTAGACTCTTATTATAACTCTTGGAGGAGGTCACCAGTCTGAAAATTAAGTTTAGCAAGAGTCTCCTGCTAGGGGTGAATACTGAGGATAAATCACTTTTGATGGCGGCCACATTGTTGGGCTGCTCTATCGGGGAGTTTCCCTTCTCTTACTTGGGTCTACTGCTCTCCTTGGGTTCCCTCCTATGTGCAGATTGGCTTCCTATTATCCAGCGGTATCATACTAGGCTTGTTGGGTGGATGGTGAGATTATTTTATGGGGTCCATTTGACTTTGTACACCTCTGTTTTGGACAGTCTACCAACTTATTATCTTTCTATATTCCACATTCCCTGTACAGAGGTTTGAAAGCTTGATTCTATTCAGTGTAGATTCTTTTGACATGATAGTGGGGAGAGAGCTAGAGGATGGCATGGCATTTCTTGGGGTAGGATCACCACTTGTAAGAGTTAGGGAGGTTTGGGCCTGAAGCAAGTTAGGGCATTTAGTATGGCTCTTTTGTGCAAATGGCTATGGAGGCTGGGGTGTGGAGAAGATGGGCTATAGTCTTAGGTTATCAAGCAGCGTTATTTCTCTTCATCTAGGGTTTGGGACTTGGCCCCCTCTCCACGTTACGGGACCTCATCTTTATGACGGGATATTTTTGCTTGTAGGGACTTTTTTGTTACGGGAGTTTGGGCCCATCTAGGGGATGGCTAGAAGTGTCTCTTCTAGAAGGATAGATGGTGTGGAGATTTCAACTTGGAGTCCATTTTTCTTGGTCTTTTTCATATTGTCGCATCCCTTCCTGGCATGGTTGCTCAATGCTCAGGCTTTCGACCATCTTATCCCCGGTGGCTCCTAGGCTGACTTTCCGGTGGGATTTTCGGCATGATGAGCTTGTGCAGTTTCAGGGTCTTCTTTCCCTTCTCCACTCCCTCCATTCATGGTCAGGTGAGGATGGATGGATGTGTAGATGGGAAAAGAAAGACATCTTCTCAATGAGCTCAACATATGTAGTCATCTCTGATGGAGGGGTTCGCCACGAGTTCCAACAGCAGATGTGGAGGCCAACAGCCCATCAAAGTAAAGGTCTTGGTTTGGAGAATCTCTCATGAGAGACTACCGACCTGAGACAGGCTATCGCGCCTCATGCCCGGTTTAACTTCCATCTGCTGTCTGTGTGACACCGAGGAGTCCATTGATCACATTTTGCTGGATGCTCCTATTCTCAGGGGCTTTGAATGGAGGTTGCTCGGAGGTCCAATTGTAGCATCATTTTATGGAGTGAAGTTCGTTGCCTCTTGCAGGAATGGGGTAGACCTTGGCCCTGCAAGCCGAATAGGAAAGCATGGTGGCTCTTCCTTCACGCCACGTTATGGGCATTGTGGGGTGGGCGGAACCACCAAATCTTCAAGAGGGAGTCGTGGTTAGAGGAAGCTATTGTTGATTTTGTATGCGCTAGAGTTAAGGAATGGGGGACCACTCTTTCTCAGATCACTTCTGATGTATCTCCACTTTTTGGGTTGATTGGGAGAATTTGAATCGCACTTTTTGCTGTGATCTCTGCTGTATAGGTGTTTTGGGGTTTTCTCTTTTTGGGCATTAGCCACCTATACATGTACATGCTCAGTTTCCTTTAATATATATCTATGGTACTACCCACCTTTAAAAAAAAAAAATCATCCTTCATCTTCCGGTCCTTGTTCCTGTTGCAGTGGTACTCAGAGACCATGTCATTCACATCTATCCTCCTGTGGATTACATGCCTGAGGAGGGAGAATTTTTGATGACCTGTTTATCTGAATGTGTGATGCATGGTTTTCCAAATGTACAAGTGCCATCTTCCAGTTTTTCATGTGCACACAGTTATTCAGATCAGGAAAATGTGGCTGTCAATACTGAAAAAATTTCACTAATACCTTTCCTTGCTCTCCACGCTAATTTATTGTTCTGTTATAATGTGCTTATGCAGAAGGAAGCTCTGGGAGGTGAATTTCAAGCTCTGAAGGATGCTAATAAGCCATCTCTTGTTGTAGAAAGTTTAAAAGAAGACATGGATGCTCCATGGCCATCTTTTGGGAGGCTTCTTTCTGATTTATCTAAGTTTGCTATGGAAGCGTTCTTCAATATAATTCTTTGTCTTAGTCCACATAATCTCGTGCAGGGGAGATCCAAAAAAGGCCTTACTCCACTTAAAGATAGACTTGTAATGCCAGAGGACAAACCAGAGCCACAGCTAATCCAGAAGCAAAAGAGTTCTCCCACTGTCACTGAGTCACTGCATGCTCCTAATGCAAGTAACACTTGCGGTCCTGCTACAAATAATTCTTACTCTCCCAATGCAAGCAATGTTTACACAACTACAAAGCTGCAGAAGAACAGTAAATCCTCTATGTTAAAGGATGCTCTGGTATCCAACAAGCATAGGAAGAGACAAGAATATGCAGAATTATATGGTTCGGGTGAGGCATCCCAGATGGGATCGAAAAGCCTGAAGGAACGTGTTCGACACCGTCACCGTGATAAAAGTTCCGAAGGTGCCTTTGGAGCGATTGGGTCCGAAACAAAACCTGTTGAACCAAACTCAGTTGATCCAAAGTTTGGCCATTTCAACATCCGGAACAAGTACAATCCAGACGAAGGATTCCACTTTTGAATAAATTGATTCAGGATAATCCAGTAACTTCAGATAAATTTTCTATCAGCTGTTACACCCAGAAAGGAACCCAGAGTGTTTGCGGAAGCGTTTCGCCCATGGTTAACTTCCCATGCAGCATATGTAACACTCTTTTCGGTGATGAAGGAATGATCTATGCTTGATAAATCTCCAGAGTTACTATCAGTTTCGTCCATCGAAACCAGTAAGAGTCGAACTCATGTATGCATATTCGATTTGCTATATCTGTTTGATTGTCATCATCTGGCTCGACGCCTAGAAAAGAAAGTAATACAAACCCATATGCTCCTGCTACTTCCGTATTGATCTTATCTGCAAATATAATATATATGTATATATATATGTGTGTGTGCGCGTGTATATATGGAGATTTTGTAGTTTCAGTTGTCATGGGTTCTGCAGAATATAAACCCAACTGGGTTACCCAAATGCTTCGTCTCAATCCATGGTCCATGGAGTTCTGTTTCCTGTTAAAAGTCGACCTGCTTTACCTTGGTGGAAGCTTTCAAAAGGGCCCCCCTTTTGCTCTGTGATCGGCATATTGTAATGTGTTGCAAACCGCCCCATGCTTCCACGCGCGAATGGGCCCCCACTCTGTCAAAGCTGTCATGGTCACCCGCAAGCACGCCTCTACATGCTCGTCTTTCCCGCCTCACCTCTTCGATTCGATGGTTTGATGGCTAAACTAACATTTGTAATGCGACAGGGTTGATGCACCAGCCATACCTGACGAACTATTTGTTTTAAGAGTAACTTTGTAATAATGGTGATTTCGATTGTTTAATGAGGCATTTCTCTCGCTCTCTCTCTTCTCTGTCCAATAAAATTGTTTTCCTACAATCTAAATCGTTATAATTATAAAATTACTCTTATATTAAATACTTTTCCGCTGGCCGACTCCCGACTGTAGCAGGTCTCGGCACTTGTGTTTTAACATTTCAGTTTGACAGCGTAACAGTTATTAATTTAACAATGATATTTAAAATTAAGGTAGGAGAAATATTTGTTACACTTGTATAAATATGTTTATTGCATTTAGGAGGGATTTTCATTAGCCATGTGAGGGTGATACATTATGTTGGTCAAATAAAACCCCCTTGTGTACATTTAAATAAATACAAAGAGCATTTCTCATTCATCATTATATGCATGCCAAACTATACGGGCTAGTATGATGATTGATTATAGGGTATCAATATTTGCATATATATTTTTGGTCTACATCGATTATCTAAATATTTCTAACTTGTCGTAATAGTTGTAGTTATTTTTTTTACATGGGTATACATGTAAAGTATTTTTTTCAAAAAAATATTGCATGTATGTCCCTATGAAGGTATAGTTGTAGCTATTATGACAGATATTTTTTTTAGATAATTGATATAAATCAATGATATATATGTAAATAGTGATGTTTGTAGGGATATATATGTAAAAACCCTTTTTTCTTTTCATCTCTTTATGTTTGGTCACATTTAACAACTTGACCAACTTATGTAAAGAGGGATCATTTACACTATTATTACAGCTACATTGGAAATGCCAATGAATCATGGCTTAGTTCCCCCTTATCTTTCTTCTATTAGAGAAATTTTAGAATCAAATGTATTTGCGAAGCTTGAGAAACTTTGAAACAAAATCCTTGCCTACCTAGGTAAACTCATTAAGATAGATTTTATCACAAATATTAAAAATTTCACATATATAAAATATATTTATCATGTTAATATTGACTATGCCATATACATATAAATCTTAAAAATGATGAATGCCCAACGTTACGAGGCAGTAGTAAAAGTAGGGGTGACAA
This sequence comes from Colocasia esculenta, assembly GCA_014218235.1. Classification (NCBI taxonomy): domain Eukaryota; kingdom Viridiplantae; phylum Streptophyta; class Magnoliopsida; order Alismatales; family Araceae; genus Colocasia; species Colocasia esculenta. The sequence goes on along the minus strand of CM024754.1, from coordinate 12,457,298 downwards.
TGTGCCGGGTCTGGACCGGGCCCGTGCTGGCCCAGGTCTAGCCCGGTCTCTAATCGTTCGGCCCAAGCCCGGCCCGGCCCGAGACGAGGCTCGATTTTTGAAACCCGGCCGATCCGGGAAAATTAGGTAAGGCCCAGTCCAAGCCCGGTCCGACCTGATTTTATCTTTTAAAGATATTTTTATTATTTTTATTTATTTTATAATAAAATTAATATTCATTGAATCAAAATAGCATAAAATAAACATTAGACTAATCTAGATAAACTTATTTCTAGGTGTTACAAATATGAAATAAATGTTAAGTCATTAAATATAGCTCAACAACATAATTTTCAATCCAAAATTTTAGAATATTAGAATTATCGCCATGTTATTTATTATTATTATTTTTAAATACCAGGCCACCGAGCCGCCTGGACCCGACCGAGCCAAGCCCGGCCCAATCTTACTCCGGGCCGGGCTCAAAATTAAAAAAAATATTAAATTATCCGATCCAAACCCGTGTAAAATCAGGCCGGGCCTTCGGACCGGCCCTTCCCAATTGACACCCCTAAGTAAAAGTAAAAGGGAGGGGGGGGGGGGGTGTTGCTGCTGGGAAATGGATCGCTGCTCGGTCACGTCTACATGTGACTATAAAAGGACATATGTAGACATATATTAGAATGAAACATAGGTTTTTTAACATTTATTCTTGTGGAGGCCTTTCCTTGATTGGGCCGGAACCTGGTGGGCCTACACTCGAAGAAGGGAGGAAGAACGCTGGAGGCGGACGAAAAGCCTGCAAAACCAGAAAACGGATCAGGGGGGGGGGGGCAGCTGAAGAACCGGGGAGAACCCTCCGATGCCTAAGTTAGTTGATGACTGAAGAGGATGGGAGTTCTCGTATATGAGGCGTGTTTGTGTGGATCAACGTACCTCTTCATGACGTTATACCTGTATCTTTTATAGGCATGGATGCTGAGACGAACGGATGTAACGTCTCTGAATCGTGCCTGGAAGGGCGCCTTGATTGGCGCATGTAACGGGGGGTTATACGTCCAGACGCCCGTTAGAAGACCGAGCAGTTAACGAGCCTCTTGATAGTGGGGCACGTGGCCCGCGGCAGTTACAACCGCTATGAGGATGCGGAGAGGCTGCTCGGTACGCCCTGCCCGTCGATGGCAGGGGCTCGGACTGACCCGTCCGAGGAGTACCAGTCAGAGCGACCCGGGAGCTCAGCGGTGCTTCAGCCAGAGTGATTGCCTCTTGGGGGCCCTTTGCGCGATCCTCGCGGGGTCGTGGCGTAACACGAAAAGGCCACGTCCCATGGGGGAGCTTTAATGGGCCTTGATGGATCATGATGGGCTTAGGTTGCAGGAACCTGCCACCACACTTGCCCCCCACGCCCTCGAGCGGCTAAGGAACCGGAGCGCTTGGGGGCGGCGACCTGCTCGAGCGTCATCTTCGCCATAAATGCGGTATCATCCTCGGAGATCTGAACAGACCTGTGGCGACGCCGCGACGGGGGATTTTCCTCGAACATGAAGCCTTCATGATGATAGCGCGGGTCGTGACGAACCATAGGAACATGGAGAAGAGAAGTAGGATGCTGATCAAATGCTTTCATAAGTGATAAGCCTTGAGATTAGATACATGTCAAGTCCTGGGTATGGCTTCGCCACTAGGGGTAGTTAGCTTATATGAGCCTTTTCCGAGGACCTGGGTGACCTGATAAGGTCCTTCGCATTTAGGGGCGAGCTTGCCGACCGCTCTTCGGGGATCCGAAGCCGAGCAGCGGCGCAGGACTAGATCTCCCACATTGAAGTGCCTTTCCCGAACTCGTTAATTATAATATTGTGCGAGTCGTTGCTGGTAGGAAACAAGACGAATGATGGCATCGTTCTGTCGTTCGCCAAGCATGTCAAGGTTTTCCCGAAGAGCGTGGTTGTTGGCGGCTTCATCAAAGTGGGTTGTTCGGAGGGTGGGGAGAGCTACTTCCAGGGGCATAACGGCTTCTGAGCCGTAAGCCAAGTGGAAGGGTGTTTCTCCCGTTGCTACCCGAGCCGTTGTTCGGTGGCACCAAAGCACGTTGGGGAGCTCGTCAATCCACGAACCTCCTGCAGCTTCCACCCTTGTGCGGATCCCATGCAGTAGTGTTCGGTTGGCGTTTTCCACCAAACCGTTTGCCTGGGGATGTTCCACGGAGGTGAAGTGGTTATAGATCCCGAGCTCAGCGCACTTTTGCTTGAAAAAGGTGCTGTCGAACTGCTTTCCGTTGTCGGAGGTGATCACCTTTGGGACACCGAACCGGCAGAGGAGGTTCTTCCAGACGAACTTCCACGCGGCCCGTTCGGTGATCGTGGCAACAGGTTCAGCTTCGATCCACTTGGTGAAGTAATCGATGGCCACAAACAGGAACTTCTTCCAACCTTGGGCCTCTGGGAAGGGGCCTATGATGTCAGTGCCCCATCTAGCGAAAGGGCGAGGTTCGAACAGGCTATGGAGTTGTTCGGCTGGCTGCTTGATGAGTTGCCCAAACTTCTGACATTCGGGGCACCTCCGAGCGAAGGTCATGCAATCCTTTTGCAGGGAAGGCCACCAGAACCCTGCTCGAATGATGCTGCGGGCCAGCGCTCTGCCCCCCAAGTGACTGCCGCACATCCCTTCGTGAACCTCTTCGGTGGTGGCAAGTGCTTCTTAAGGGTTGAGGCACCGTAGAAGAGGTCTTGAAAGAGACCGTCGGTATAATTTGCCTTCTACGAGGGTGAAGCGCTGAGAGCGCATCCTGATCTTTCGAGCTTCGCCTTGCTCGGGCTGAAGCTCATCTCGAAGTAGGTAGGCCAGGAGAGGATTCATCCAGCTCGGAGCTGGTGGGTCTGTCTCGATAGCAGCAACGTCCACTTCGGTGCTCGGCGAGGCGAGCTCTTCAATGAATACAAAACGAGAAGGAGTGATGTCACCTGAGGAGGCCAACTTGGCCAATGCATCGGCTCGCGCGTTCTGCTCCCGCGGGACATGTATGACTTCGAAGTAGAGGAGACCCTCTGCTCGGCTCTTGACCTGCTGAAGGTATTGAGTCATGCGGGGCTCTCTTGCTTCAAACTGTCCGTTCACCTGGCTGGCAACCAACTGGGAGTCACTGAAGACTCTAAGCCGAAGGGCCCCGAGGTGCCGAGCCAGGCGTATTCCAGACAGTAGTGCTTCGTACTCGGCGACGTTGTTAGAGGCCGCAAAGCGAAAACGGAGGGCGTACTGGAACTCTAGCCCTTCTGGGGAGGTGAGAACCAAGCCTGCCCCACTCCCTGTGCCACAAGAGACCCATCCACGTAGAGCTCCCATGGGGGCTCGTTGGTTAATGGCGGGTCCTGCTCAGTAGGGAGTGTGCATTCTGCGACGAAATCCGCCAATGCTTGCGCCTTGATTGCTGTCCTTGGTCGGAAGCTGACGTCGAACTCGCCCAGCTCTATGGCCCATTTGAAAAGCCTACCGAAAGCTTCTGGCCGCTGAAGGATAGACTTCAGTGGTTGGTCGGTGAGGACCGTCACTGAATGGGCCTGAAAATAGGGCCTGAGCTTCCGAGCAGCCGTGACCAGAGCAAGGGCAAATTTTTCTGCTCGAGGGTACCTCCTTTCGGCTTCCTGGAGGACCCTGCTGATGTAGTACACCGAATGCTGCGCCGCTCCCTCTTCTCTAATCAGAACCGCGCTAATGGAGTGTTCGGTAACCGAAAGGTATACGAACAGTGGTTCTCCAAGCACTGGCTTTGAGAGAATCGGTGGGGCCGCCAAGTATGCCTTCAGCTCGATGAAGGCAGCTTCACACTCCGCAGTCCACTGTATATGCCCCCCTTGCTGTGGGGCACCTTTAGGGCCTCGCAGCAACTTGAAGAAGTTAAAACTTCTTTCAGCTGCTCGGGACATAAACCGGTTCAGGGCGGCAAGATGTCCAGTAAGACGCTGGACGTCTCGTACTGTCTTCGGACTGCCCATCTCAAGTACGGCCTGGATCTTCTCTGGATTTGCCTCTATTCCTCTGTTCGAGACGAGGAAACCGAGGAACTTACCCGAGCGCACTCCAAACGCACATTTGGACGGGTTGAGCTTCATGTTGTACTTCCGCAGGGTTGCAAAAGTTTCTTGGAGGTCGAAGAGGTGGTCGGTGCTTGGAAGCGTCTTGACCAACATGTCGTCGACATAGACCTCTATGTTGCGCCCAATCTGGTGCTCGAACATCCTATTGACCAGCCGCTGGTACGTTGCGCCAGTGTTCTTTAGACCGAAAGGCATCCTGGTGAAGCAGTATAACCCTAGGTCTGTGACGAATGTGGCGGTGTCTTGGTCCGGGGGATGCATGCTAATCTGGTGATAACCAGAGTAAGCATCCAAGAAGCTAAGAAGCTCATGCCCGGACGTTGCGTCCACCAACTGGTCGATGCGTGGTAGAGGGAAGTTGTCCTTGGGCGTTGCTTTGTTGAGATCTTTGTAGTCCACACATACTCGCCATTTGACATTGGCCTTGCGCATGAGGACCACATTGGAAATCCACCTTGGATATTGGGCTTCTCGGAGAAGTCCAACAGATCGGCTTTTGACGACGTGATCCTGGATCACGGTCTGCCGCACTCGGTTCACAGGTCGTCTCCTCTGCTGTACTGGCGGGACCCGGGGGTCCAGACGGAGGCGATGTACCATGACATCAGGAGAAATGCCTGGTAGCTCATCATCAGACCACGCGAACACATCTGAATTGGCTAACAGGAAAGTCATGTAGTGCTGCTGTTCGGAATCCGTTAGCAGAGCGCCAATGTAAAGTACATGTTCGGGGTCATCGTCTACCTGAATAGGTAGTAGATCTTCTGCGGGCGTTCCTCGGCTAGTGGAGGGCTGATCGGTAGACGGCGGAACTTGGTCCGGTGTCGCGAGTGGTTGCTTGTCTCTTAAAGAGAGGACATAGCATCGACGAGACTCGCGCTGACACCCGAGCACTTCGCCTATTCCGCTTGGAGTTGGAAACTTTATCTTCTGATGAAGAGATGAAGGTACTGCTCTGATTCTCCCGATCAGGCCTCTGCCAAGGATGGCGTTGTAGCCTGGCATGTTGTTGATGACCAAGAAGTCAACTACCTTGGTTACTGTCTTCGGCGCCGTCCCTAAGGTGATTGGGAGGCGTACCCTGCCCATGGGTTGTACCGAGACCCCCGAGAAGCCAAACAGGGGCGACTCTATAAGGGTGAGCTAGTCGGTCTTGAGACCCATAAGCACAAAACAGTCGTAAGCCAAGATGTCGGGGGCGCTTCCATTATCCACCAAAATCCGACGCACATTACAATGGTTGATGGTGGCCGAAACGACCAGCGCATCAGTGTGTGGGGTAGCGACCCCTACAAGGTCTTCGTCTGAGAAGGTTATAGCCTCCTCGGACGGTGTGCGTGCGGGACTGATGGGATATGGAGCAGGCCTAGGCGCCGATGGCCTGTCCATGACATGCACTCGCCTTGCGTAATCGCGTCGGCTTCGAGTGCTCTCTCCGCTCGCACCGAAGCCTCCCGCGATCACATTGATTTCTTGCCCGTTGGGCTCGTTGTTGACCGGCTGCTCGGGAGTTCGCTCTCGGCGTCTGGGGCGTTCTTCATTCCGGCGCACATATCCCCTGAGGTAGCCGCGCTTGATAAGGTCTTCGATTTCGTCCTTAAGCTGACGGCATTCGGAGGTGTCATGGCCGTGGTCGCGATGAAAGCGACAGTACTTCGCCTGGTCGCGTCTTCGAGGGTCGGAGCACATCCTTTGTGGCCACCGGACATATGGTTCGTTCCTGATCTCTGCCAGGATCTGTTCGGGTGCCACGGTGAGGGGGGTATAGTCGGTGAAGGGGCGCGGTCGACGCGGCGAGTCGCCATTGCGCCGTCCTTTCTTCCGATCACGGTCAGAGCCGTTGTCAGAAGGTCTCTTCTTGTCCGACTGTTCCCCTTGCTCTGCTCGGCCTGCAACCAAGATTTCTTCGCACGCTGCGTGGCATTGTGCGATAGAAAGCAGCTCGGCGAGGGTGGAAGGTTGCTGGATGCCGAGGGTCCTCTGCAAAAAGCCGTCACGAGTGCCCTGGATGAGGGCACTGGTAGCTAGAGGGACATCCAGGCGCGAGATGCGAAGCGCCTCCATTCGGAATCTTTTGACAAAATCCCAGAGCGCTTTGCTCTTCTTCTGACGTATGGTCAGGAGGGAGGCCGCCATTCGCGGCTGCGATCTCCCACCAAGGAAGTTGTCCCGAAAGGACTTCTTCAATTGGCGGAAGGAGGAAATGGAGCCCGCCGGAAGAGTCTCGAACCAGGCTCTGGCGGTCTCCTTGAGAGTTGCAGGGAAAGCTCGGCACTTGGCCGCATCAGATGCTCCATGGAACACCATGTGCGACTCAAAGCCGTGGATGTGGTTGGCCAGGTCGGTAGTGCCGTCGTAGGGTGCGATGGTGGGCAGAGGGAGCTTGGGAGAGACCCGGGCTTCCAGGATCTCCCCACTGAAAGGGGAACGGAAGTCCAGGTCATCCTCCGCTGGGGCCTTCCCCTCCGCACGCTGAACCATTGCATCCATGCGGCGCTCCAGGTCGACCACACGACGGAGGCGTCTGGCGAGCTCCTGCTCGGAATGGACGGAGCCCTGTTGACCGGTGCCTTGGGAGTTGGCTCCCACAACCGAGTGTGGCGGATGAGGGGCGACTACAGAGCGACGGGGCGAACGGCGTCGGCGCTCCGGTGCCCGTTCCTCAGACGGGGCTATGTGGGATCGACGCGGTGAGTCCGCCTGCTGATCCTGGGGCACCGGAAGGACTCGAGATCACTGGCGGGACGATCCTGCCTGCCTTTCCCGCGGCAGGGAAGGCTCTGGGGCTGGTGGCACAGCCAACTGAGCTTGTAGGGCCAGGCAGATGCCCGTCAACTGCTGCATCTGTCCCCGGAGCTCAGCTATCTCCAGGGTGGTTGCTGGCACAGGGGCCGCTGGTGCAGGGACGTCATTGTTTACGCCAGCGGGGGCGACGTCGACGTCAATGGGAGGGGCACGATGATGAGAATCTGCACGTGACTGGCGGGATCTCGTCGCCCTGCTCCCAACGTTCTGGTAAGAGGATCGTCCGCGAGCTATGGCTGCGTCGTTCCCACAGACGGCGCCAAAAATGTGGAGGCCTTTCCTTGATTGGGCCGGAACCTGGTGGGCCTACACTCGAAGAAGGGAGGAAGAACACTGGAGGCGGACGAAAAGTCTGCAAAACCAAAAAACGGATTAGGGGGGGGGGGGGGCGGCTGAAGAACCGGGGAGAACCCTCCGATGCCTAAGTCAGTTGATGACTGAAGAGGATGGGAGTTCTCGTATATGAGGCGTGTTTGTGTGTGGATCAACGTACCTCTTCATGGCGTTATACCTGTATCTTTTATAGGCATGGATGCTGAGGCGAACAGATGTAACGTCTCTGGATCGTGCCTGGAAGGGCGCCTTGATTGGCGCACGTAACGGGGGGTTATACGTCCAGATGCCCGTTAGAAGACCGAGCAGTTAACGAGTCTCTTGATAGTGGGGCGTGTGGCCCGCGGTGGTTACAACCGCTATGAGGATGCGGAGAGGCTGCTCGGTACGCCCTGCCCGGTCGATGGCAGGGGCTCGGACTGACCTGTCCGAGGAGTACCAGTCAGAGCAACCTGGGAGCTCGACGGTGCTTCGGCCAGAGTGATTGCCTCTTGGGGGCCCTTTGCCCGATCCTCGCGGGGTCGTGGCGTAACACGAAGAGGCCACGTCCCATGGGGGAGCTTTAATGGGCCTTGATGGATCGTGATGGATCATGATGGGCTTAGGTTGCAGGAACCTGCCACCACAATTCTTAACACGAATTTTAACACACCCACCTATATAAAACAACCGGGAAACAAAGAGGGGCGCGTGCGTGCGATATGTTTCGTTCTAATATATGTCTACATATGTCCTTTTATAGTCACATGTAGACGTCACAACTCTCAGCTTTTTCCTTCTAGCGTTGTTAAATGATAAACGTTCACATGTTTTTTTATTTGTCCGTGTCAAAGTTAAGGGTAAAATATTTTTATTAGAAAATAATTTTTGGTAGAATAACTTTTACATAAAAATAAAAATCATAATTATCTATTTGATTCTTAGGTAAATATTTCCACTGATTATTTGTGTAAATAGAATATTAAAAAAAGTGATTTAGTCAACAACATTAAATGTAAATTTTTATTAGAGAGTTGTATTGGGGCACATATAAGATATTATGGTCCACTCCAATGAGAGGGGGCCATATACTCTTAGTGTACTATTCATCAAAATTTTATTTTATTTTAGTTTATTTTTTTAATATTTTTAAAATAAAAAGTTTAAAAAATTAGTAGAAAACAAATAACTTTGGCATAGACAATTTAAATTAGGAGAAATAAAATAAAAACCTAACTTGAATGAATAGTGTTCTATGGATATTTTAATAAAAAATTTAAATCAAAACAAGCAATGAAAAATAATTAGATTTGGCAAATGTGATTTAAATGAGGGGAAAAATAAAAAAATAACTTAAATAAATAGTGCCTCACAGGTTGACATTGTAGGTACATTAATAAACGCACATGTGAACCGGAAAATGGCATACGGATTTTTACCGCGGATGTCAAAATTTAAAAATTTTAGGATAAAGTTTTTTATATTTTACTTTTCAGGGAAACCAAATAACCCAAAACATAAAGTTTTTCTTGAAAATATTACTTTACCGAGTGAGATTTTCCATGTAATCAAACGGAGCTAAGTGTAAAAAAAAGATGTTAGTAAACCAGCTTTTTATTAGAACATAAACTTAGAGAATGGCATGATATTAATATAATTAAATCTTACAAATGGAATATAGGAGTTAGCTTTTTAGGCGCCTTTTATTCCGTTATGATGATAGGGACATCTGAAAGGGACACATTTTTCTTGTCGTCCAAGAGAGAAAAGGCTAAACGAGCACATGGGCCAACCAGCTTCTCATCGTCTAAAGCACCCTGATATGTTGGATGATGCCCCCTGCAATTAGCTGCAAACAAAAACTACGGACCAAAAGCTTATCTATGTTATAATAAATACAAAGTCGAGGAAGTAAAGAAACTTTATTGGGGGAAGGCAAATAACAAAGAAAAGAGGGTGGTTAAGTAGGGATATTTTAGGATCTATTTGATAACTCTTAGTACATATCTATTATTTGAAGCGGTCAGATATTACAGTTTTAGATCGTTCGGTAAAATTTCTTAATGAAAATTTGAAAATATATCTACTATCTTAAGTTGCCTCTTACAAAAAAATGAAACTAAGGCACTTTTTTCTTGAGATCGTAGAGCTCTTCTGCCTCCCCTGGCCTCCTTCGCTGCTCCTCCCTCGATAGGGAGCCGAGAGGCCTCTGCTGCTCCTTCCTCGATAGGAGCCGAGCTCCTCTGCCTCAACTCGACCTCCGCTGCTTCTCCCTCAATAGAGATCCGAGTTGCTCCGCCTCGACCCGACCTTCGCTGCTCTGCTCCTCCCTCAACAGGGAGTCGAGCTGCTCCGCCTCAACCCGGCCTCCGCTACTCTGCTCCTCCCTCTACAAGAGAGTCGAGCTGCTCCGCCGCAACCCGGCCTCCGCTACTCTGCTCCTCCCTCTACATGAGAGTCGAGCTGCTCCACCTCCTCAGCTTCCGTTGATCCCTCCTCGGCACGAACGTGGTGAGCTCTACCTCCCCCGGCCTCCTTTGCTCCTCCGTTGAAAGGTAGCCGAGCTCCTCCTCCTCACTATCGTGTGTGTTGACGGCCTTTGTCTGTGTGTGGAAAAAGGTCTTCCTTGTTATTTGCTACAAAGAAGATGTTGGTGAGGGTGGAGAGAGAGACGATGGGCAATAGGGGATGATGTGATTTCTATCTTAAGCAGATAGAGATCCCAGGTTCAACTCCCTCTCGACCTTGTTCTTCATTGGGTTTTATGTAATGTATAAAAGTTAGGGACTTAATATGTAATTATAAGATAGTTGAGAGATGTATATATAAAATTATGAGAAATAAAAAATAAATTTAAACATATTCTTAAACATATAAAGATATATATGTAAAATAATATATTAATTCAAATGTCATTTAAATTAGTTATCAAACAACTTAATAAAAGTCTAATATATTTTAAGTACTTATTAAATTACAGATTTAGATAATATTTAAAAAAATAGACTTTAGATATTTTAAATAAGTGTTATCAAACATCATCTTAATTTTTCTAATTACAAATATTGAAAATATAAAAACTACATAGATAAATTTGATTAATGCTCCTTGTCTTCTATGACTAGACTAGAACAAGTTAAACATTAAGTCCTGGTTTGATGTTACGGTAAGGGTTTGATAGGTGGTGGTTACCAGATCGACTTAATAATCTATATTTGGGTTGTTAATAATGAATATATTAGTTTGGAAAGACTAATAGATTATCCGATGCTAAATTGGGATAATACCCCTATCACAGTTGATAAGTAAGTCCATCGTGTAGTACCCTTGATTTTTTTAAATTTAAATAAATAAAAATTTTAATTAAATAAAATGAGATAAATAGATTTAATTAGAATAAAATGAAGAATAAATAGAATTTAAGGAAATTAAATTAAAACTCATTAAGCTAAAATTAGTGATGTGTTTTATTAATGGTACTAACATGAATTGTTGGGCCCAAATGTGAAGAGTCCATCATGAGATGAGAGGTAATTATGTGAAATTCGCATTTAAAATAATAATAATTATAAAATGGGTAAGATAAGTGTTAAATAAATCATAATTATCCAAAATAAGAGTCCTTACCTCAACCTAAACCCTTGGCCACGAAATTGGACCTCTCTCCTATCTTATTGGGTAGATAAAGGTAAGAAAAATGGGATAAATAAGGAAAATTTGGAGTTTAAGGAAAGGGAGGACTCTTAGAATGGTTAGGACTCTATTAGCCATCAAAACACTCTAATTCGGCCCTATCAACCCTCATTTGCGTGCTGAGACCCTTGGGAGACGAAGGGGAGGCGATTTGGACGTGGGAGGTTGGAGGAGAAGGGCTTGAAGCTTGGATTTTTGTCTTTCTATTTCGTCATCAACCCTAGATTCTTGTCAACGTAAAAAGGTAGGCAATCTCTCAAGCTAAATTCGTGTAAAAATTATCCTAGGTAGTCTTCATGATCCCTTTCAAAAGCCCTCTTGTTTCACCCTTTTTCATTTTTGCATGAGGGCGAATTAAATGCCCAAATCTCTGCTGACATGTCTTGCCCGAACCTTCATATTTTGCTTGTAACCTCGAATCTACTCATGCTCATGCCTTGATAAAATTACCATAAGTACTACATGTTGTTAGGGTTCTAACGAGCTCAGTTTGCCCAAATTCCATTAAGCATGACTTGCGAATTAAATCATTTCCTAGACCTATGCATATTTAGGTTAACGAAAATAACCTAGCCAAAGCATGCTCTATACATGACTATTTCCTAATTCAACGTGACCAGTGATAGACCTCCATGTCTACTCTCATTTAAAATTGGTTCCATACTTTGTGGATCACTGTGCGATTTCTTATCGAATTTTGAATTGCCCAGTATCATGTAGACCCACCTGGAAAAAAGGGCAAAACCCCTTTATCTGGGATCGGGCCACCTTCTAATGTCGCAACGGCCCGATAGGTTGCGATATCAGAGGGGGTCGCGACACAAGGGTCCGTCGCATCCTGAACGTGACGGGTCGACCGATCGCGACCTGACCCCTGGGTCACCCCACTGTCCGGTTCAGCTTGTCGCGGCCTGTCCGTGCGTCGCGACCATATCGCGCCGGACTCGGTCGTCGCGACCTGAATCTGAACGCGACACTTAGACACGTCGCGACTTGATTCCTGATCGCGCCGGCCCATATTGTCGCGACCTGATCGCGCCAGCCCTGGGTGTCTTGACTGCAACAGAACGGCCAAGATCCTGATTTTTCCCATTTAACCCTGCCATACATGTTTATTAAATCATGTTTAACCTAAATTGAGTACTGTCATGTATAATTCCGATCTGTTAATTATTAATGAGCATTATTACATGGATTTAATTAATCTAAAAGCTATCATGCATAATCATACTTGTTCTTTTGATTCATCTACACTTGCACTCACTATATAAACATGTTTGCCATGAAACCTTGCTAATTTACTTAATAATATATCTGGAAATCAAGTGAAACTGAATACTAAATTTCCCTATTTAAATAATTACCCTTTGTTTATGTTTTATTCGCGCGTTTCATACACCGTTACCGTTTCCCTCGGCCTTCGAGCACTCGAGGCACGACGGACTAGTTTTTATACACTTTCTCTTGACATGGTCCGGGAAGACTCCTGATTGGACTAGAGACTCCTTGTCAAGGCCTCCGTAAGTCTTCTTGGCTTTGGCGCACGTCCTTAGCCGACGAGTTGGTTGTATCTTAAATCCCGTTACACCCTTAGGGATCAGTACGATCTATGGCCTTAGTATGTTCTCTCCTTATCTTGTGATCACGCCGGACCACCAGGTTCGTGTTCACGGCACGACTAGTGGGCGGTTGTGACTTCTACCAGACTACCGGTACCCGACCTGGTGCCGCGCAACTATTATTATCGGTGTTACGTTGTTTTACGATATTGTCCCTATCTCGTCTACTATCTATATCCTCTCATCTGTTCACGTTCTCTCTACACTCTCATCTATTTCGTCTACTACTCTCATCTCTTCTTGGTACGTACTCTCTTGGCTATTCGTGTGATTGTCTAAGATAAAGAAATGACTAATGCCAGTGCAATAGGGCCCGATCTAGTCCTGGGAAGAGCGCCCAAAAGAGCCAGTGCCCATGAGAGTTAAAATGATCAAGAATGTGTACGTCATGCATCCAGTGCCATTATACTATCTAGATTAATTTATGACAATCAAAGTGCTATCAATACAAGTGCTATACAAGTGCTATCGTTACGTGCTATTATCGTTACATGGCCATTCTATTACGTTCTCGTTGTGCTATTTTCCCTGTATTAGTGCCATCGTTCTCTTGTTGTCGTTACTTGCTATACATGACTATTCTCTCTAGATATCCTGCCATTCAAAACATTAATTATTTAAAGCATGCTTGTTCTCATGAGATATTAAGTCCCACTAGCGTTATTTGCTCATCCTGCGTGTTTATTTCATATGTTCAGGTGAGTCGGATGGATATGACCACACTCACGAGGATAGACTGATGAGGACGTTGCTCAGGAGTGACCCGATCAACTATCTTGGCATAATAGTTAATTAGTATAGTTATGAGTTAGTGAGTCAGTTAGTCCTTATGTAATAGTTTGGTTTTCAGTAAAGTACCTGTGCCCTAGTTTTGACTCTGATATGTTGATGTAATAGTTAGTTCATAAAATTTGATGAGTTATTAGTGATTGTAATGGAGGTTGGTGGATTAATAATGACATTGGAGTTATTTGGTATTATTCCATTTGTGCAATGGTTTGTTATTTGTTTCTCGCTTTGTACTATTTAATAACTGTAATTTCGTTCCGATATTCCGCGTCGGGGCGTTACAGATCGACTAAAAAAAAAAGACTATGTTCGTTGTCTTTATCAAAGTTATGAGTTATCCCACTAGTCAAATCACAAATTGAGTTAAGCTTGGTTAAACAACCATAGAATTATTTATCGGGCACTATCTTATCTGGTAATTAAACTAGGTCTAAGAGTCATTTTGACAATGGCATATTTTGTTGTAGTTATATAACATATACATTGATAAGATAGATAAAAAACAAGGTCATAGTACCCTTGTAGTAAAATTGGTCAAACTCCAAAACTCTATTTATCATAGATTATACATTCTCGAAGAAGATCACACCTAAAGTATAAGTGTGTAAGGAAGGCCCAAGATTAACTCTATTTGATTCTAAGATAGAAGGGGTTAGGATCTCAATTGGGCCAGATTAAACGAGCTTCTAAGTCCACAAAAACTGGCTCAATAGTTAAGTTCTCTATGTACATTTTAGTATCCTGGCTTCAAATCTCTTCTACTACATTACCCACTAAAAAATTTGAACTTTTAAGTCGACCCCACTTCTTTTATGTCCTTTTACTTCAAATTTACTTGCACAAAGTGTTCATTTTTTCATCTGCGATAACTAAATATGTCATTCTAGTGTAGGCAATCTTAATAATTAAAATCTTCACGCCTCCAAACGCTTTCAAACATACTTCCTAGTTCCTAGACCAGACGACTGGCTTCGGACAAAATCTAGTCACTGTCTTCACAGACAACAGCCACCACCCCCCGCATCCCCCGGCTGGTCCCTCCGACGGGACGTTTCATCCCGTAACGGCCTTTTCGAGCATTTGAGTCCACCGCCACCCACTAAACGACAAACGGGCCCACCCCCGCCGCACTCCGACTTGACACTTGCACGTCGTCCTCGCTCAATCTCGGCCGTCCGATCCCACCCTGACGAGCCACCCACCAAACACCACAATTACCGAACTGCCCCTCCCCGCCCCGCCCCCCCTTCTCTCCCATCATCAACTCCCGTGGACCGTTCGATGGCTTCTCCGTCAGGAACCACGACGCCGACCCTGGCAACACGTGCGGCAGCTCATAAACTAATCACTGCCGTCCCCATCATCCGGGCTTGGGATTGCGCACATGACAACGACGGTCAATCATAACGGACACCGCCCCCCCCCCCCCCCCCCCCCCCGGCCTCCCCCCAGCCATCTGATATCGCAGTCGCGGCAACAAAGTTTAGAAAATATAAAGAGCAAAATAAATCTAAAAATAGTAATAAAATTCTTCAATAATAAGTCGATTAATAAAGCTGCCGCCGCAAAGTTACTAGAAGCCACATTCCCCTTGTGGCTGTTTGGTAATTTCAGCACCGCTTCCAGAGGGTAGTTCCAAGTACCGAGAAGTCCAGGTTTAAAATGTTCCCTCAAAGTAGTCAAAGACTAAAGCTGTGCCCAAACGAAGGGGGGTGGGGGTCCATTCTGTGGAGCCCCGCCACGGCATGGACCTGTCTGTCGCCTTCCCTTGCTTCCCATTTTGTTGCGCGCACTTATTAGAACCGGTGATTACGTGGATTTATGACGAGCAAGTGATTTATAAAAGATAAATGACCAGTAAAAATGATATTAATTATTTGTAATAAAGGTTGTGGGGTTCCTGCTAATTCCAAGCATGTGCTGGGCGGTACGGCAGCCGCAGTGAGGCGCCATACCGCTCGCAGTGCCCTGCTTCCTCCCTCCAACGGGCGTCTCCACCGCCACCCAGCTCTCTCGCTCCTCGCCCTCGCTGTTCCTGAAGGGGACTCCACAGCGGGAGGGCCGTTTCGTGTGATGTGCTGGTGGATCACCGCAGGGGAGGTGTGGAGCTGAAGAGGTAGATTGAAGGGAGTTGCTCTTCGTAGGTCTGTTCTTCGCTCCTCTGCGCTTCTCGGTCGTCAATCTGTGTTCTGTTTTCTCACCCCCCCCATCCCTCTTCTTTTGGCTCTTGTGAATGTGTTATACGACCTCCCGGGTGTAGGAGGGTTTGGTTCTGGTGGGATTTCGGCTATGATGCTAAGAAATGCAGGGGGAGGAAGTTGCTGGGGTTTTTGGATCTGGGGTTTTTGTTTGTTGAAGGAGCTCTTGTTGGAACTGCGAGAGAATCTTTCGGTCTGCGATGTTGGTTGCAGTTGAATCTTTCGGTCTGCGGGAGAAATGGACTTCTTCTGTAAGTTGTTACAGTCCAGAGCGACCCCCCACAACAGAATAAGAACAAAGCTACTAACATGCGTTTTTGTTCTTCTTTTATATTATATTGTCCCTCTTTTGAGTGTCTCGTGTTCTGTGTTCTTCGTGCGAATTCGGAGGTCTGTAGCTCACTGCCGTGCTTGTTCACCTTGTTTTGGATGAATAGGAGGCCTTGCGCACTTGGTGGAGCATTCAAGACATGATTTTCCGGTTGGTGCAGACAGAATAGACCGTTTGAGTGGAATGGAATAAACTGCATACTATGTTTCCCCTCGTCGTCGACAATGATTATGGAATCTTGGCCTCGAAAGATGCTTGATTCGTCCATCTATGGCTTGAGCTTTATCCTCAACTCCGCTTGTGGCCCGGTGTCTATCTTTGACAATGACCAGACCCATACACAGCGAGTTGCTCAAGGAAGAAAATGGCACCATCAGCGACCATCTCCGTAACCATCTTCATCTTACCAATTGCATCCACCTGAAGAACCACATCCACCGTCTCAGCCCCATTATGGCTGAACGGTCTCTCATAAGGGACCTGATCATCCTTCAGAGGTCAAGGTCTCTCAGAGACCCTTCCACAAGTCCTCCCTCGTGGCACTCACCTTCTGTGGCCAGTTCTTTGGCTCGGAAATTAGAGAAGGATGGTATGCTGCATAGTGGAAGAGGATCTTTGGGTGGCACTGAGCGGAGGAAGGAAGGTGGCCGACTTTCTACTAGTTCACCACGGATCTCAAATATGGCTACATCAAAAGTTGCTGCTGCTGAGGCAAGCAGTGATAATAACAGTCTGGGCAGGTTTAAAGATTCTGGGGTGAGCAGAGGAGAAGATTCTGGCTCGAAAATTCGGAGGAGCAATTTGTCAGGTGCCATCGAAAAGGCTTCAGCCTTGCCTGTTCCCAGGATGACAGGGCAACGTGTTCACCTACAGACATTGTCAGAGAGATTGGCAGAAGCTACTAACCAAACAGATTCTGAAGATCCGAAGTCTTCGCACATTCATCACCATTCAGCACATGGTCATCCAGGCAAAACCTTTCAGGAACTGGAGGCCGATGGTCACATCCAATGTAATGGGTTGAGCCGGCCAAAGAGGCGCAGGCTTAAATCTGTGAGAAGAGGGCAGGGACCAATTGGTTCAAGAGATATAGGGCTTCATAATGACTTATCTGTTGCTTCAAATTCATTGGTCCAGGATTCAATGCACCATAGATATTACATGAGGGAACTAGAAGCAGATGCTGAGCTTGATGTAACAAAAGCTCCAAGAAATGTATGTGGGATACCTTGGAATTGGTCAAGAATTCATCATAGAGGTAAAACATTTCTTGATTTGGCAGGAAGGAGTTTGTCTTGTGGACGGAATGAGTCAAGACTGAGAAGAACAGAAGAAGCCCTGTGTCCGCAAATGCAAACAGATTCTGCAGATATGCCTGTTGCATCTGATCATTTGAGCTCCTCCACAAGGTCTGATTCTGAGGCACTACCATTACTACTTGAGCCTTCTGGGTCTCAGGGAAGTCCTGAAAATTCGTACTTGGCACATGAATATTCTGGGGAACTTGGCATCTATGCCAATCATAATCTAAATCATGAACTGGTTTCTGAAGCTGCATCTGAAGCAAGATCTGGCAATCATCATGGCTCCAATGGATGTCTCCATGGTCGACACCGAAGTCTGACACAGAAGTATATGCCAAAAACCTTCAAGGATTTGGTGGGACAAAACTTGGTTGTTCAAGCTCTTTCAAATGCTGTTGTAAGAAGAAAAGTTGGTTTGGTTTATGTGTTTTATGGTCCCCATGGAACTGGGAAAACATCTTGTGCACGCATATTTGCTAGAGCCCTGAATTGCCAAGCCTTGGAGCATCCAAAGCCATGTGGTAGATGTAATTCCTGTATCTTGCTTAATATGGGTAAGAGTCGAAATATTTTGGAAGTTGGTCCAATTGGTAATCTTGACTTCGAGGGCATTATTGGCCTTCTGGAGAAAACGATGTTGCCTTCATCATCTTCTCAGTATAGGGTGCTTATTCTAGATGATTGTGATACATTGTCCCTTGATTCATGGAATGCCATCTCAAAGGTTGTTGATCGATCACCCAGGCATGTGGTTTTTCTCCTCATCAGTACAAATCTAGACTCCTTGCCTCATATGATTGTATCCAGGTGCCAGAAATTCTTCTTTCCCAAGTTAAAGGATGCAGATATTATCTATGCTTTGCAGTGGATTGCTATCAAAGAAGGATTAGAAATAGACAAAGATGCACTTAAACTCATAGCATCAAAGTCAGATGGTTCGTTGAGGGATGCTGAAATGACCCTGGATCAACTTAGCTTGCTTAGTCAGAATATATCCCTTACTCTAGTTCAGGAGCTTGTAAGTACCTTCTTGTCACAATTCTCCATAAATTTGCTGTATTAATGCTATAGGATAGTTTCTTAAGTGTGAATAGGGCATACCAGTGCATGAGGCTCCTGCTAGCTCGGGGTCTGGGGAAGGGATGATGTACGTAGACTTACCCTGACAAGTCAAGAGGTTGTTTCCAGTTCCGAACCTGTGACCTCCAAGTCGCGCAGGGGCAACCTTACCGTTGCTCCTAGGCTTGCCCTTCTTTCTTAAGTGTGAATCACCTACAATATTATCCTCACATCATGATTAGTAACATGATGAGAGAGACAATGTCGAAGTCTGTCCATGCTATTAGCTTGTTTTTTATCAGCATACCATATTCTCTTCTGAGATCAGAAGGCATATATAATATGCTGAATACATTTATGGAAGAAGAAATATAAATACCATACTAGGTCCCTGTATGGCGATGGTGTCAGGAACTAAGTGTGGAAGATAGACTTGGGAACATAAAAGCCATAAAATGTTTACTTTGCTGACAAAAATTCAAGTGAACTTGGATTGAGTAACTTTTAAGATTTAAATTTTGAGGACAACATAAGTTTTGTACCTCGCTTGGCTGATAATATCATGATGCATCTTATGCCTGACATCACTTCAATGTCAGCTGTGAATAGTTTAAACTAGATGTCCCTTTGTGATTCAAATTTGGGAAATCTGATCCCAATTCATCAAATTCAGGTTTAACCAGTGAAGAAATATGATTTGATAGAACTGGCAGATATTTTATCTGCTTTGGACTCCATGATTGCTCCTGTCTCTTCTAATAAAAAAAGCTTTATCCTCTTCAATTATTTCTGCTAATAGTTATTGCCCTAGCTTTTGTTAAAACAAAGAAGACAGATAATGTTTGCTTTGAGTGCACTCCTCAGTCGTTATGGTAGTTGCCACTGTGATATGCTGTCTTCCAAAAAAAAAAAATAATGACGTGTAAGTCAGATTTTCTTGACTGACTGCTTTTACATAAAATTGAAGTACTAACCAATTTGGAACTAGTCAACCACTTTATCCTGCTTGTACTAATAAAATATAGTCCAGTGCCATATAATGTCCATGATTTTGTTACTTCATCTATGATGAGTTTTGGCAAAGTCTATAGCTTAGAAATTGGAGGGATGCATACAAGCAGTGATTCTGAAATATTGACCTGTCAGCACATGGATGCTTTCCACCACATTTTGTAAGATTGATGCGTCACTCATTCATAATGATTACCTAATTGACTTTTTCCGATTTTAATCTTTAAAGATATTCTATCAGGTACATGGATTTCTTGCATTCTCAAGAGAAGCTAATGATGTGCAGAACACCTATCCCTAGTTTAATACCCGTATCCTGATTGGTAAAATCGCAAGTGAAAATGTTCCATGAATGGTAGTCTGTAGTGGGTAACATTGCCAAAGACTGTTATAGTTGCATTAAATATGTTTGAGAGTGCATGGTGTTTAGCCCTAAATAAGTGCTTTAATAATGCAAGAAAAGATAATTAAGATAATATCATAATGACGATTTTGACTTGGTTACTAGTGCTTCTACTTGTCTATTGAAATGTCTTCGCTTCAAACTATAATCACTGTGACATAAGATGACTCAATAATATGAACTGGTGATTGGTTAGAGGACAGTGTGCCAAATTATTTTCATGCTATCACTGTTACAGTATTCTAGTAATACAATCCAAACTTAAATGTAGACTACTTCCTCTCCAAGCAAAGTTAAGATAATTTTATGATGTTCATAATGGTCATTGACTGTGAAGTACTCTGTAAGCAATGGCACCAATATTGGTTAAAGCACTTATTTATTACATTTACTTTTCAGGTAGGTTTGGTCTCTGATGAAAAATTGGTGGATCTGCTTGATTTGGCATTATCTGCAGATACCGTAAACACTGTAAAGAGGTTAAGGGACATTATGGAAGCAGGAGTTGAGCCTCTGGCATTAATGTCACAGCTGGCAACTATAATTACTGATATTCTTGCAGGCAGTTATGTGTTCACTAGAGAAAGGCTTCGAAAGAAGTTTTTCCGGCGACAAACATGTAAGTGACGTATTTCTTTGTCCAGCTTTCCAGCTTCTGTTGCTCTGATCTTCTCCCTGTACTTTCTCCGTGGATGAAGTTATTCTGTCCACTCATATTTCTGATCCTCTTGATATCGATTGAAGAAGTGCTTGGCTTATTATGCTTCATTATCTTTGTCGGTTCAGCTATCATTGTACTGCCATTGACGGTGTTCTCTATTTCAGTTTTTATGTTAGGCTTTGTCTAATCATATTCATGTGTTTCCTTGTGTCTTTCAGTGTCCAAAGAAGATATGGAAAAGTTGCGCCAGGCATTGAAGACATTATCAGAAGCGGAGAAACAACTAAGGTTGTCAAATGACAAATGGACATGGCTTACTGCTGCTTTGCTTCAACTTGCTCCTGACCAGCAGTACATGTTGCCAAGTTCATCTGCAGAAACAAGCTTTAATCACAGTCCAATGCTGCTCAACACACAATGGCGAGGGAGATCTTCCAAGAAAATCCACTGGCGGTTGGGATGAGGTTGAGAATGGAGACATGGGCTTATCTAGAGGTACTGTAGCAGAAACCAGCAGTAGAATGGATAATGGTGGAATGCATGATCGTTGTAAGATGAAGAACATGAGTGGGACAAGACATGTTGGGGTGAATCCCTCACGACCTTCTCTGATGTATTCTGAGTTGACTGAGACAACTGGAGGGCAAAATCTCTCTAAAAGACAAAAGGACATTCAGAAGATCTGGTTGGCAGTACTTGAGAAGATTCAAGTAAATTCACTAAAACAGTTTATGCTTCAAGAAGGGAAACTGATATCAGTCAGCTTTGGTGCTGGTAGGCCCTAAGTTCTGTCCGTCAAGATTTACACTTCAATTCCATGCTGGCATTTGTACTGGATCCATTACACACATTGTTATATTAGCCAAATTATGTCTGATTTGCTATTTTGTCTGATGTAAGTTAACTTCAATTTGGAAATCAATTATCTGGATTTCCATTAGGTTAACTGGGCAGCTGATAATTGCATCTACCATCATCCTTGTCGTCGTCTTTGTCATCATCATCAGACCCTTATCTTGATTATTTGAGTCACTGCAGCATGAATGCTATACCATCATTTTAGTCTATCGATGCCATACGTGTAGTTAAACCTGCAAAGATCAAATCTTTTCTTACTGTGTCCAACCATGTCATTTTACGCCTTCCCTGATCTCCTAGCTGATCACATTTCCTAACTGATGCTAACTATGTTGTCAAAGGTGAGCATGGCACTTGCCCTGGGTGACAAGGCAAGGTGAGGTACTGACAAGTCACCTCACTCTGCCCTTTGTCACCTAAGTGGTCACAGAGATCACCTAGCTCACCAAAGGCAAGCGCCTCAACAGCCTTACTCAACCTGCTCTAGCCCAGGCCAACTAAGGGGCCCATTAACCCTTTGCTTGTAAAGCTAGTATAGAACAACTCCAATGCCATTCACCCCCATCTCCAATCCTGTTTGTTAGGAAACAGAATATTGTCCTCAACCAAGAGCCTCCTTGGAGGAGCTTGTTATCCCAACTTTTCCATCAGCGTAGTTTTCTTTGACTTAGATGGTGCAGAAGAAAGCATAGGTTTTGTGAACATATGGAGCATCTAGCTGGAACACTCTTTTTTCTTTAACATTGTCATGCATGCTGTTCCCTTGTTCACAGATATATAATGTTGCATTTAGCATAACCACTTTCCCTTTCTCATCACCTTAATTAAACTGGTGAACAACATATAAAATTTACAGTAATGTTTTCATCATTTTTATTGGCAATGTAATTGATTATTAATGGACTTTTTTTGCAGCTCCAACCGTGCAGTTGATGTTCAGCTCACATGTAAACAAGTCCAAGGCTGAAAAGTTCAGGGGTCACATTTTGCAAGCCTTTGAATCTGTCCTTTCTTCTGCAGTAACACTTGAAATAAGATGTGAATCCAGGAAAGATGTGCAACCAGACAACCAAGCTATATGTACCCCCCAACCTTCCGAAAATGGGTCCACTCAAATGAAAGTGAAGAGAGAATCAAGGTCAAATGATATAAATATGAGAACAGGATCTGAAAAAAATATGGCAAGGATATCAAAAGATCATGTTGTGAAAGGACTTAGTTCTGCCCAAGTTGGGTGGATGCTATCCGATTCCGTGGACATGGCCAAAAATGAAATTGTTGAAGCCTCTGGCTCTCCACAAGGGTTAGCAAAAGCTACTGATCAGAGTGCTGGAAATGGCATAGGAACTGTATGGGCAGCAGAGACCTCAACTTCACAAAATCCATCTACCTCACTTCCTCTACATGAAAGAAGGGGTAATGCAGAAGCGTCTAGAAGGCAGAGCTTAGTTAGAAGTAAAGTATCACTTGCACATGTCATTCATCAAGCAGAAGGATGCACACAACGGAGTGGATGGTCTAGGCGCAAGGCCATCTCAATTGCTGAAAAACTTGAACAAGAAAATCTGTAAGTAATTGGCAATTAATAACTTATTCATGCTACATTCCCAATCCCAGAAGAGTAATGTCTTCAATGTCCCACAATAAGGCTTAAAGTGCACATTCGATTTTAAAGGAATGGCTTCAGTCCACATAAAATAAAATCCAATAGCTTATTGGAACTGCAAACTTGATTTTTGATAAATCATCAGAATTGAAAATTGAAACAATGTGTTTCATGAGCTATTTCCAAATTCCATGTCCGTTGGATGAAATAAATAAAGGTCTTGATGAAAGTTTTCAACCTTGATTATATTCAAGTATTGGGTTGTCCAACTCAAACCTTCAGACTGTGAATGGAATAGGCCTGAGATTAGGTTCATGTTTTATCTCATCCCTAAGAATTTATGGGAATGTCATCTTAAGAATCCAACTAGCATCAGGCTTTTCTTTGTATTCAACATCAAACCTTCAGACTGTTAATGGAGTAGGCCTGAGATTAGGTTCATGTTTTGTCTCATCCCTAAGAGTTTTGGGAATGTCATCCTGAGGATACAACTACCTTCGGGCCTTTTTTGTTTTCCTTCTCATTGAGTGCGAAAGTTCATATCTGCAAATATATCCATGGAGGAATCTTACTTTGTTGTCAAGTCAGCTATCACCATGATAGTCACAATTTTGTGCTGTCCGTGAGGGTTGCAGGATGATAATGACATAATCTATTTAGACCTTCTGCAATTCGGACAACATTCTATTCCAACTCTGACCATCTTTGTCATCCACTGACAAAATTGTTATGTCTTACCAAAATACTTTTCAACTGAGTATAGTGCATTATCACCGTATATAGGGACTATACTTTTGAATTGCAGCGAAAATTTAAGGAAAAAAATAGGAAGAATAATGAATTCAAAATTATCATGACAAAGTCATACATTATCATGACAAAGTCATGCACAGTTTTCAACTTTTAGCTTCATAAATATGTAAAGTTGTAGAAAACATAAGCCTGAAATGGTACCAAATTACCAATACTGTTGATTGCATAGTTAGCAAACTTTATTCACCCATAAAAATTGCATATAATGGTCATGCTTCTTGAAGCTTTCTGAAACAGCGTAATTGTGGAGAATTATGTTATGACAAATTTTTATCAAGTTTGTCTCATTTTCATGTGATGCTTTTGTTTACTCTTGCTTATGCATCAGTTTTAATGTTAACTAATTTGATTGGTTTCTGCGGATGATTTTACTGCGCTTTACAGGAGATTGGAACCCAGATCGAGGAGTTTGCTTTGCTGGAATGCTTCTAAAATCACCCGCAAGAAGGTGCTGCTTTTAGAACTTTTGTTCTTTATTTATGAGTATTTCCAGAGACACTACCTCCCTTGCATTTTTATGTAGTTTATTTGTTTTCACATGTGGAAAGGAAATCTAAATGATATCTGTGCGGATCAGCCTATGCACTCTCCAATCCTCCATGTGAATGCTTTTGTGGGTTTGCAATTTCCAGGTTCAAGTCTAAAGTGGGTTCAGACATGTCCCGGTGGAGGTTTATGCCAAATGGATGGCAGACAAAACGAGTGGTAAGTTAAAAAAAAAATCACAAGTGATGGCTCAGGGCTGTTCTCGAATGCCAGAAGATGATACTTGATGAGTGTAGCATGTAGGATAAAGGTGATTCGTAGGGAAAATAAACTGGAAACCCATTGGATGGTTGAATTCATAGAGTTATGAGCTGACAATGAGCGGTGAGTATTTGTGAAAACTCATGGTTAATGATACAGTGTGAGAGATTTTGAAAACTCTTCATCAAATTTAAGCTAAGCCCATGAAAAAGTGAACAGGTGCGTAAAAAGAAGAAGATTCAGGATGACCCGATGAAAGTATGAATACCTACTAAATTTGGAAAAGCATCTGGACTAAATATATGACAAGCAAATTGTTTACTTCTTGAGGTGTGTATGCAATATGGGCTGCGCCTTTTGCTTACATCACATTGCTGCTACTGGTCCCTGGGAGTAGAAATTAGATTCTTTTGGAAAGATTGAACAACCCTGTACAAGCTATTGACCTCTTTCATTAACAAGGAAAAATAGCATGTAAAATCATTGAAGAGCAATAAGCATATCTGGAAATCGTATAAAGACAGACAAGGGAATGATAAGGAAACTCATTTCACCTCATTTCAATTGTACACCAATTCATTTATGAAATATATCCTGTCTGCCTAAAAGAAACAAAGTTTGATCAAAGAGGAGTAGATGGTTGCCCATCCACGGAAAAGCACATAATACATTCTCAATGATTTTTCTGTTCTTGAGTTGTATCCTTGACGAACAGAGAACAATAGGAAGGATGGAAGGCACAGCCTGTCAACCTCTCCTATGATATGCCTATGTATATATACAAGTACAGAATGCCCAATGCAAGCAAGGCCTGCATCCAAACACCTATTCCTATACATACTATGCAAGTAAAAGGGAAGGACATGCATAGAAGAACTGGAGGATACAATCCTCTCTTGATAACCCCTCCCTCCCTCCTCAAACCTCATGGGGGATCATTGATCGGGCTATTCCATATAAGTCTGCATCATATCATACACACAAGTGGATAGAAAGAAGGTAACTGGCAAAATAAAGAAAGGAAAAAAACCATGGAATTGTGACCGGAAATCATATAGATGCCACTGGAGTCTTATACCTTTCTTCATGTTCTTCGAGAACATGGATGTTAGTTTCGGTCGAATCCGAAACTAACAGTTTCGGACCTGGGCGATCCGAAACGGGGGTTGCACTGTAGCAACCCAAAACTTAAAAAAATAATATAATAATATGTTTCGGACAAAACCGGAAGGATCGCTCGGTTTCGTCCTGTTTCGACCGGTTTCGGCCCGAAACTGGCCGAAATGGAAGGGGAGTTCATGTCTGAGCAGCCCTTCAGATCTCAGATCTGAGTGGTTTCGAGACTAGGGAGGTGGAGGGGGGCTGGGGGGAGCTTGGGGGAGCTGTTTTTGCTACCGAAGAAGGTTCTCGCTGCCGCCATCGCTCGTTCTTGCTGTTTGCACTGCAGAAACTTGAAGAATCTTGTAAGTATTTTGGTTCTTATGCTTTCTTTTATAGAGTTGTATGTAATAGGTTGGTTACTTTAGAGGGTTAGCTTACCCAAGGGTAGGTTAACTATGAAACTAGCTTATTTCACTTTGCACATTTTACGAGGTAGAAATGAGGTTGTGTAGTCAACCTCTCTTTTTTAACTCACGTTATTTTAATTAAAAAAAATACACATTTCACAAGATATATAAATAGAATAACATTAAAAAATAGAATGATTATTTTTTAATATATATATATTTTGAAAAGACTTACAAACCCGGGGTACCCTTGAGTAACATTGCCTCTCTTGGGGAGGGGTTTACCTGGGGGAACCCCCCTCCCAAAGATAGGGTTTAGACAAGTGTTTTATGCATGGTTTAGGATAAAATCCCAATTAGGACCTAACTAGTCCCTTAATTTTGGGCTTTTATGCAATTAGATGTGGTTAAGGTCAATTGAAGCTTAATTAAGCATCATTGACTATTGTAGGGTTCTTACTGTTGTTAATTGCATTTCATGTCGTGTAATTAGGGAAAATTATATAATTAGGTCATAATTAGGTATTAGAAATTGGGGCTTTTGTGTAATTAGGTATCTTTATGGTCAATGAAGCTTATTAAGCTTCATTGACTGTTTTAGGGTTTTAACATGCTGTTAATTGCATTTCAATCATGTTCTATAATTAAGGTAAATTCCCTCATTAGGTCATAATTAGGTATTATAAATTGGGGCTTTAGTGTAGTTAGGTGTGCTTAAGGTCTATTGAACCTTACATAAGCTTCATTGCAATTTTTCGGGTGTGAAATGTGAGGTTGTAATTTCCATTCTATTTGCAACTTTTTATGTTTGATTTCGTTATTGTAGGACCATGGCTAGAGAAGAATAGAAGGACAGGACGATCCGGGTTGGGCTCATGTCACCTTAGTTGATGCTAGGAGGAGGAAAGTAAATTGCAATTATTGTGAAAAGAGAAAAAGAGATTCATGAGGAATTACTAGAGACAAACAACATCTAGCAGGGGGTAAGAGGAGAGGTAAAACAATGTGACATAACTCCCCGAGAGGTGAGAGAGAGGAGATGCACCAATGTCTTCTGAGCAAGAGAGAGAGTAGGCAAAGAAGGGTTGAAAATGAAGCTGAAATTAGTGAAGAGCTTTCAAGAAGATTGAGTAGAAGGGGTAAGAGGGATGATGATGATAAGCCTGACTCTAAGGATTCAGATCTTGAGCTGACAAAGGCAGTAGAGTGTGAGCGTGTAGCTCGATTGAGGGGAAAATTACTTGCAGGAGGATCAGGCAGTATGGGCAGCATAGGCGCAGCCCCACTGAGAGCAGGACCCATGGACAACTATGTATTTAGAAGGTAGAGTTCAACACAACCCAAAATCAAACACACATTGAGAGGTGTCAAAAAATTAGCAGAATCTACTGGGCACACATTTAAAAGCATTTGCAAATTGGTTCCTTCATACAAGTGTGCCTGCCCATACAACTAGATTAGAGTATTTTCAACCTATGATTGATGTTGTAACAGATCTTGGGCCTAGTTTCAAGGCTCCATCACGTCATGACATATACGGTCGTGGCCTTGGGAGAGAGAGCTCCATCCGTGGGTTGACAGCTTCAAGCATATATGGATGGTGAGGGTTGCACTATTATGTATGATGGTGGACTAGTACCACGAAGAAGTCCATGATTAACTTCCTTGCTTATTGTGTTGAAGGTATAGTATTTGTTAAATCTATAGATGCATCAAACTATGAGAAGAATGTAAACTACTTGTTCATTTGATGGATGACATGGTGGCATAAATTGGAGAGGAAAATATTGTGCAAGTAGTTACTGATAATGAGGCCAGTTATAAGGATGCAGGCAAAAAGTTGATGCAAAGAAGAAAGCACCTGTATTGCCTTCCATGTGTAGCACATTGCCTTGACCTAATACTTGAGGATATTGGCAAGGATAAAAAAATGTGAAATGCACAATTGAACAGGCACAACTGGTGACACGGTAGATATATGGTTGTCCCAGCATTCTTAACATGTTCAGGGAGTTAGCAAGTGGAGGCTAAGACATCATCCATGTAGGGCCAACAAGATTTACTTCTAATTTCATATTTATGGAGTCATTGCATAATTTAAGAATGAGTTGAAGTCTTTCATAAATCACAAGACCCTGTGGGAGTATATAGACAAAAGCAATGTTGACAGTCAGATGGATTATTTGGATTGCTACCATCTTGTAGAATAAAAAGAATGCTGGGAGAGGGTTTCACGTTATTTGAAAGTTGTCACTCCTATTGTGAAGGTGCTTAGAATGGTGGATGGTGATGAAAAGAATGACATGAAATTTTTGTACGAGGCCATGGATCGTGTGAAGTTGGAGTTGCGGTAGTCCTTCCCCAGAGACTGTAAGAAGTGGTGGAAAATCATTGATCACAGATGAGAGAACACTTTACATTGTGATTTGTATGTAGCTGGTGAGTGATGAATCATTTCATTATCTATTTCTATTGGAGTATTCTACATCTTACATTCACTTAATTATACATAAATGCATGTTATTTCTCAATCCTTGATTGATGTATGTTTACAATGCACATGTTGATACCGAGGTGCTTCAAGGCACTCTAAATGTCATTGGTCGTTATCCATGACACCAAAAAAAGGTTGGAGGCCGAACTTCAGGTTGGTGTTCACTCTTTTTATGAGTTTTATCAATAAGGGGAATATTTGAGAATAGTGAATTGATGTTAAACTATTACTTTCTTCTTGTAGATGGATGCATATAGAATGAGGACTGGGACATATTCTGACTCCCAATTGCAATATGTTGTAGGAAGAGTCAGCCCAGTATCGATATTGGCCAACATGTATACATATATTATGATGAGTTGATCTCATTGAAATTTATCGAACGTTCATTTCGTTTAGACTGGTGGATAGTTGATTGGTGGATTATAGTCAACAACATAGATTTAGGCAGTAATGCATTGGCTTTTATTGCTATTCGGGTGCTTAGTCAAAGAACATAGCTAGCCAATGTGAAAGGAATGGAGTACGTTTAGTCTTAAAGGTTCGTAATCGGCTGAAGGTAGAACGATTAGAGAAATTACTTTACTGCTATTACAATATGAGATTAAGGATAAAAAATATGAAGCTAAGACAACAGTTGAGGCAGAAATGCCACGTAGATGATATAGCTGGACAAATTGATGTTGAGGCCTTATTTGATGATGAGAATCTCTTGCAATCTCGGTTGAGGTACGAGAGGAGATTGATGATTCTGTTTTTGATTCTACTGATACAACATGGGCAGAAGGAATATTAGATGGAGATGAGCTAAGGGTTCCAGAATTCAGAGTGCTAGCTAAAAGATCAAGAGCATCACCACAATCATTAAAGGGAAAGTAGCCTGAGATTGTTGTGGACACTGAGGAAACCTGAGTTGAGGCATCTCGATACATCATAATCAGATAGCAGGCTAGTCATTCTTAGAATGGTGAAGCCATCTCCATCATAAGGAGAACTACAATAAGGATATATATGACTGAGAGAGCTAGTGTTGTGCTCGAGACGACCTGACAATTGAGAAAGATGAGGTAAATTTATGTGAGTAGAGCGCCAAGGGGAAAATGACTCCATACACAGATGTAAGAGATGGACCGACCATAGAAAATAAAAGAGTCAAAGACTGGAAGAAAGTGTTTGGTTTCTTATACTTCTGAGGAGAATGATGATGACGATGACGACGATGATGATCTTAGTGTAGTTGCAGGTACTATTGGCGGTGGCATATATACACAGTCACAGGGTGATTATGGATATGATTCACAAGGTGACTATGTACATAGTTCACATGGACAAGATTAC
Organism: Colocasia esculenta; assembly: GCA_014218235.1. Lineage (NCBI taxonomy): Eukaryota > Viridiplantae > Streptophyta > Magnoliopsida > Alismatales > Araceae > Colocasia > Colocasia esculenta. The sequence continues at coordinate 12,427,679 of CM024754.1, read as the reverse complement.
TATATACATGATTCACAGAGGCAATATGAACATGATTCACATGAGCACTATAAACATGGTCCCTATAGAGGTGGCTAACAGGAGACAGGAATGTATGGGTGGACTCGTGAACTTGAATTCCAATTTCAATCACTTCTAGCCAATAGTAGTTATGGTCCAACATCCTCTTCTCATGCTCGGGGTTCTTCTTACTCTGATTCTGGATTCAAGTCAACCCAACAAAATCATTCACTCCAAGAGGGATCCAGAGAAGGATGAATGAGTTGGCTGCATCTTTGTTTGGTATAGTGAATATTCTGAATATATGAACCCTCTTTATAGGTATCAAGGACAGAAGCCATATGATGAAGGAGAAGGTTCTTCTGGCTATTATCCATCTTAGTGCATTGTAATGTTTGGGTACAAATATTTAATTTCTGTAGCATTTATTGTGTTTGTAATGTTTATGGTAGTGCAAGACTTCAAGTTCACCCCATGTTTATTGTTTAAATGTTTAACATGCATCTTATATTCTATTAACATGTCAAACACATATATCTAGCACTTCATCCATTTTTTTTTCAATCTTAAATGCATGTCCACTGGTTTTTGTGTTCTGATGAGTATTTATTTTTTTTTCTGAATTTTTCAGTTTTTTTTTCTGCATTTTTAATGTTCTTTACAAGTTTCGGCCAAAACCGAAACCGAAACCGAAACCGAAACGGTTTCAGCTTTGGACCTACCCGAAACCGGTATCAAAACTGGTACCAACATCCTTCTTCAAGAATGGTGTGTCACATGCTGCGGCCTACGTTGATGACGATCAACAAATCCCCTTGTATACCCTGATTGCACAAGCTCAATGCTTTTGTATCTTACTTATATAAAGACTAAGATTCTGGAGAATTCAGACTTTGACATGTTCCAAGTTTATTCCCCTTTAGGATCAAAATTAGAGGATATGATTCTAGAAGGCTGTTGCCTTCTGGATTCAAGAATCCCCCATTTTGTCAAACATGATTCTTTCATAATCCTGTTAATTTGCATCTCTCATCTTTTGCTGTCACCCACTCCAGAACATTCCAAAATGCCATGATGAGTCTGGATGGGTATGCCATGGCTGAACTTAGCAACATTGCTTACCTCAGAAATTGACTAAATTGAGTGAGCAAATAGTCTCCCTTTTGTTCTTTACTTTTTGGAAAATTATATATATACCCTGAAATAAATCATATTGAACGTATACCCTGAAATCTGCATATTATATCCTATACCTCTATATTCTATGTATTTCATCATGTATGCCTCTACCTTTTGATTCCATCTATTTAACCCAACCACAATTGAGGTAAGAGGGCAAAAAGACTAACTTGCCCTCTACAACTCTGTCAAAAAAATAGTCATTTTACAACTCCCTCCCTCTCTCTCTGTCTGCTCACTGTCGGCCCCAGCCCCACCTGGTCAACCCCACTTCTCTCCCCTCTCTTGAAGAGTTTAGTCCTTTCACCCCTTATTTAACAGTTATATTCACATGTTAACAGAGTATTCCTTCCATTTTGATGGATTGCTAACCACATGTATAAATGATTACTATTTTGACTTTTGGGTATCAAATATAATATGAAGATTTCAAGGGTATATTCAAATATGATGTATTTTCCCTTTCTTTTTATCGACGCCCGGGGGGGGGGGGGGGGGGGGTTATTGATGTTGAATGTGGAATGTTGACTGATCCATTTCCTCACTTGTTTACCTATCCGTTGGACCAGCATGCATCTCAGATCATGAACAGAAAGGATCAAGAAGAGACAATGGCGGCATGGTCAGAAATGGAACTGCAGAGATGGGAAAAATAGCTATAGATTATGTTCCTTTATTTTGGTGTTCTGGAGCACCAATTAATTGAAAATTTAAGGTACCTGGATCATTTTAAATACGGTAACCATTGATCCGTTCCAGTTAGCTATATGCTGATAATTATATAAAAAGTTATATGCTTACTAATGGGTTTTCCTCTTATATATGCAAGTGCATAAGTTGAAATCATGACTGATTCTAGGTAAAAAATAAACATCATGATCGATTCAAGGGCTATCAATGAATACAGTTAAGCAGTCCGCTTCAAATGAATGTCGTGGCTCAATTGAATGTTTTTTTGATTATGCACCAAAAAGTGTTACTGTGATTCACTTTTTTACTTATTTCTCTCCAGTACTGCGTTTGAGAATTAGACCGAGAAAACCACTCTCCCTTCTGAAACGTGTTTCTTGTGGAAGATGTTTACGACAAGATCTCCAAGGTGAACAGTGGTTTTGTATAAACAATGTCAGCATACCTGTAATAGGTATTATGCATTTCTTAGTTGCTTCGATTCATTTTCTATCATGCAAATTTGGAATTATCTTATAGCATAGGGGAACCTGTACACCAGTGAACATTTGGGAAAGAAAGGAAAGTATTGTCTTCTTTATGTTTCTCCCACTAAGCTCCTGCTATCTACTGCCTTTACCCCCTCCCCACAACTTGGAAAGATATTTTTCATTGGTTTTTCTTTTTCATCTTTGAAAAACAGCATGTTATAGCATTCATCAGAAAGGCACAAATAAATACAGGTGAGTGTGTGAAGAAGATAGCATGCTGGTTTCCTTGGAATTTATCTTGGTAGCTGCCAGCTCGGAGATAAAGGAAAATAAGTCCCCAACTCTGATAATGTTGAGGATGCAGATGTTCCACTGCATCATGGACCACACGTTGGCTTGATCTTGTGAGTTGTGATATCACCTGAATTGGAAACATTTAGTTTCCTTCCTGTAGATAATAGTTTATCTGCAGGGTAACTGCATCCAAAAGTACCCTCACAACTTAAGCAAATATAATCCGCATTAACAATGGGGTGACATCCTTTCTGGGGGAGAAACACTTGGGGTGAAGCAGGAATGCAACTTAAGCGAGTACAACTGTGTTCACCTACGCATTGGCCCAGGTGGCCAGGTCTGCTAATCATGTAGCAGCAGCTTCATGGCAATTAGTCATGCTTTGTCAGATTTCTATGCTGGAGAAAGTCGTACATTTAAACTATCAGAAAATTATTAGCATCACAACTTTTTTGTGCAACACCCCCCCCCCCCCCCACTTTGCCATTTGCCTCTCCGTCCATGAGATCAGATAGTCGAGTTGAGGTTGACCCCGTACTTCAGCTTGAGACGATGCTTTCTGACATTCAACTTTTTAATGAGACAGCAAAAAAGAATGTGGGGAAGTGGGTGATAAAAATATGGCCTTGAGATGTTTCTTTCTACATACACTGTAGCAAAGAAACAGCTTATATTCTTCGCTCGTCATATTTTTGTTAGAATATTATGTAAAATCTTGTAGAATACCATACAACATTGTACCTTTGTTGGATCCTAAAATAAAATCAATTTACGTACCTTGCATTGTTCTCCAACTTCAGTTTTCTGTAAAGAATACCCTAAATGAAAACAGTTATTTTGACATGCTGTTCTGCAGAGTCCTATCTTGTTCTGCTTCTCGAAGTTGAAAAGTACTTATGTGATCCACCCGATCCAGGTTTATCTAGTCCTGGATATCTAACTTGTAGCTTATATCTGAAGGACCGGTATTTGAAGGCATGAGAGAAAGCTTGTAAGAACAAAACACAGTGTGTGTGGTGGATCAGACAGAAGTAGTTACAAATATCATACACACGAGAGAGATGCTTATTGCAAGTTTTTTGCCAATCTATCTCAGCATTATTGCTATACCTTTCTTGCAGTAAATATTTCTCCATAATTAAGCTAGGTCTGTATGTTCGTAGTCCACTGATGACTAGCCCTCATAAGCTATAAGAGAAGCTTTCAATGGTCGTTCTAGACGTCTGCATCAGCGGGTGAGGTTGATCCAGTTAAAAGCCTCCTCCATGGCCCTAATGAGGTAGAACAGCTCGTCGTCCCAGACCGCTTCGCCAGCGTTGCCGCCGCCCCTCGGCACCGCCGGAGCGGTGTTCTCCCTCTGCCGCCGCCGCTGCTGCTGAGACCTCTCGCAGAGCTCCAGCCTGCAGACGGGGCACTGCCCCCGGCTCTTCACCCACGGGACGATGCAGTCGTTGTGGAACATGTGGTTGCAGGGCGTCATCATCACCTGCTCGTTGGCCGCAAACGTCTCCAGGCAGACGGCGCAGTCCTTGCTCTCCTCCTTCTGATCGTCGTCGGCCTCGCCGTCGGCGACGCTCCGGCTGTTGAACAGGCCTCTCCTCCAGGCCCTCCTCCGCGGGTAGGTGGGGTTGTGGACGTGCTTCCTCATCTTCTTCATGGCCTTCTTGAACTCTTCTTCTGTCAGGCCGGGGTCCTCCGGCTCGGCCTCCACCTGGAGATGCCATTCACCTCTGATCCTCGGCGGGGAGTAGTTCCGGACGAACATCCGCAGTGCTGGGGTCGACTTCTCCGGCGCCGATGACGTCGGTGTCGAGGATGAGGATGCGCACCGGCGAGTGAGGTGAGTGGGAAAGCTGCCATCCGCCCACGTAGAAGTGGTCATCATGAAATTAGCTTTTAAAACATGCATGCTAAATGTTTATTGGTGTGTAATAATATAACCATTAGATCTTCATGAAGATTTTTTAAAAAAATTCCACTAGAAAATTTAAAGGGATTTTTAGTCCCCTCGAAAATTTTGTAATTAGGAAAAAGCCCCCTCAATCCATCTACTTATTATCGACCTCCAAAATCTCTTAATCTTTAGTAAATAGCCCTCTAATTGAAAATTAAGAGGCTTCCATGAAAAAGTGGACAAAATAGTCAAACACTATTGAAAAATTTCTTTTTACTCTTGTGTGTGTGTGAGAAAGAGAGATGTGAGGGAAAGCGGCACAGGAGGGAGAGAGAGGAACCAGCTGGCGGGAGGGAGAGAGGGGGAGCGACAAAGGGTGATCGGACGATGGAGGGCGCATATTTGTTGATGAAGAGATGGCGGTGATGCGTGGGAGGCAACGGGGAAGAGGGGCAACAGTCGAGGGGGATCCACATCCCAGGGCGTGGTCCTGGGTGACGGGTGGAGATAGAACCCCTTTTCGCCAAGTACTATGGCCACATTGGCCTCATGAACTTGATTAATGCCGGCCCTGAGTGCCTTTGCTCTGGTTATCCTGCAAATTTTTTCTGTTGGTTGGAACTCTGGTTTGGCTTCAATGGGTACAGGGAAGAAGGTTCTAATCATGGATCGTTTCATTATTTCTTGCTGCAACTATCTTTCGGTCGCTGTTGTACGAGACGTGTGGGAGGATGGTTAACCCCATCTACATTCCACCAGCCGCCTCTAGTCCGGCAGTTGGCATCTATGCTAGGCAGCGGTGGAGGCATGCTGAGAGTTGCTCCCATCATGTAAGTTTTTTGTGAGACTGTGGAATCTACATCTGCCCTTGTGCTGCTCCAGGTCTCTATCAACGACATTTGGCACATCACCAAGGAGGACGTCGGTGCGGCCATGGATGACCCCTGAAAGGGGAACGTGGTCACACAGACCCGCATCAACATTCCTGGAATCACTGCTTCAACCTCGCCCCAACACCGGAGGGGAAAGAGAGAGCCATGAGCATCTGGAACTAACGTTGGGCTTCAGGCCGACCCTCCAACTGCTCCTTGTGAGCATCTGGATGACCTATTTGAAGGAGGGGCATGTCGAGATCTGCTCCCCCTTCATTGTCGCCGAGCAAAGAGAAGAGAGGAGGGGTGTTTGAGGGTGAAGGGGGTATTAGAGTAAATTTTGACCAAAGTTAAGTTCAACTATAGTTAAGTTTACTTAACCAAAGTAACCCTGACGATTATAGACAGTGGGGGCTTTTTCTATAACAACGAAGATTTTGGGGGATTGATATTAAATAGATAGATTGTGAGGGTTTTTTTTTAATTACGATTTTTTGAGGAGCCAAAAACTAAAAATTCAAGATTTGGAATAACAAGAGACTCGTTCATTATTGTACCATCTTCTTGCTCTTAAATCTTATCAATTCCATATACAAACGAATAGAAAAGCACCTATCGAAAGTAAGTGGAGATTTTCACAGTACATTGGTGGAGAGAACTTCATCAATATTGAGAGGGTGTTTTTCAGAAAAAAAATCTCCCCCTCAATATTAATAGAGTTCCCTCCACTAATGTGTCGAGGGGATCTCTACTCATAAAAAATGTGCACCAACGATTATGATCAACTTTTTCTTTTTAACACCATACCTTCTCTTTCAAGATTGCCAGAATCATCCATGCTTTATCAAATTCCTTCACTTTATCAATACGACGATGCTCATAACAAGTATAAGAAGTAGATTATCTATAGTTCCAACTTTTGGTATAGAGAATCTTCTTTATATTTGAAGGCATCAAAGGAGAAAGAAAGGAGGAAAGAAGCGGAAAAAACAGATACCGGCTTAAGCCGAAGGGTCCCGTCCGCACCCGTTCCTCAAATAATGTCCATGGACCGGAAAACCTTCCACTCTCCTGCGGCACAAAGCATACATATGGAACATTTGTCAGTGCACCTTTCAAGCTAAACATTATTACATATATATCGTCTATCTATATTTCATACAGATGCATTTCAAATTCTCCTTTCACGAACCTTGGCTGGCTAACAAGATCTTGAGCCAACCTGTAAAACATGTACACAAAAATACATATGTACATACATCTGTGCGTGTATATCATACATATACAATCTTTCTAAAACTTTTATGCTTATTTAGCACCTTTGAAGGTGTTAACCTTTTGATTAATGATGGCGGCTAAGAAGCCCATCATTGATCACTCTCATACATACACAATCTTTCTAAAACTTTATATATGCTTATTTAGCACCTTTGATCGAGTTGCACTTATCCAAGTCTTTCATCTCTCACTCTCAAGGGAGTACTGAGTACCGGGCTAACTAATTTCTTAACAAGGGGAGAGGACCAGATCAGGACGTCATGCCAAGCCGCCGCATGATGATGGCTAGCTAATTATAAAGTCTCACAAAACTCATTATTACACCAAGTAAAAAATAACAAGAAGCGATACATGTAACGAGCATATGCTAAAGAGAGGTCCAATATATATGTGAACTAATTAATTAATCAGGTATGCACCGGCCGGAACTTGTGGCCATGTTCTGATCAGCTAGGTTAACTTACAGGTTGGAGACGAGGGGGCCGTGTCGTCACAGCAGCCCGTCCTTGTTCTTCGCGGTCAGGAGAAGAGCTTCCACGATCCATATTCCTCCTTTGCCAGCTCCCCGCAGGTGTCAAGGCAGAGCCATTATTATTTGCAGATCTCCTCATTCTGGTGCAGTAACGTGCCCCCTCCTCAATTCCCTCCAACCCTGGTACGTATAATAGTATGTTGGCTTGGCTGTGTGGGTTTAATTTATTCCTCTCGATCGGTCGAGCACCCATTCATCTCCTCCTCTAATTCCTCCTCTTCGACAACAACCCAAAGTGGACCAGAACTTGAAGAATCTTTCTCCGAAAAGGATGCTTCCGGTTGGCCACGACTGAAGGCCCCCGTTCCTGCTTTGCATGCGTAGGATTCTCCACCATGCAACGGGTGAGAAAAGCCGGCCCAAGGCATCTGGTGCTTCCTTTCATCCAGAGAACAAATGTGGAGATTAGATCCTCCCACAGTCTGTTTGTCCGACTAATTAACGGGGACGTGCCACGACTAAAGAGAGATCATTACTTTACTTGGGAAGAACGTACATTAGGAGTGTGAAAAACTGAACTGAATTGGTCGCGGATTCGGTTCTTCGAGTTGGACCAAATAATGAATACTCTTCTTAGAAGCACGTGCGTAGCATGAGCTACTACCATAAAATAAAAGAGAAGTTAGGAAATTTTTTGCGCATATATCCTGTACGCCACCGTTAAGTGTATGTACACAGTTCTGAAATCGAACTGTCGCTTTTAATGCCCCCTTACTCTTAGAAACAAGTTAAAAGTGCCTTTAGGTCGAATATGACTTCAGATGCCACATACAATCTTCAAGAGATCTGCTCTTATAATATCATTAAGTAGGTGCAAATCTTAAGGGCACATTAGTTAATTATTTTTGTACTTAATCAAGTGGTGCATTAACAATCTCCCCAAAAAGCTAATGAACATAATTCTGGTCGTCCAGAATGAAATGGGAGAGTATGTGAAAATGCTTTGCGTGGTCATCCTAAAAAATCCCTTGATATTTTAATATATAGTTTTTAAAAAAAAAAAACTTTTTTAGCCTCTACAAATAAGTATATTTCTCTTTTAGTCCCTCAAATATAACTATTATTTTTTTAATCCTTGAAACCCTTGAACTCTTGCGTAGAAGCCCATGTGGTATGCAAATGTTTAAAAAACCGAATATGCTAGAGTATGTTCCATCTGGAGGTTAAGGGTTGTTTAAAATACTTAAAATACTCTAACTTATTCAATTTTTCTTAAAAAATAGTACAAATCTCTACCGCCCCCCACCCATCCGACCCCTTCCTCCTTGAGACCGGTAGATGTCTCACATGCCGCTGCCACCTTGAAACTCCAATTCAAGCACTGATCCACCGCTATTGTAGAGCCAACCCCTCCGACCACGCAGCCTAGGTGGGCTCCATGCTCTCCAAGATCACCCTCTCCCAGTTTGATTCCAATGCCGGAGTCATCAGCCAGAACACCCTTGTGTCGTTTGATGATCTCCTAGAAGTGTCACCGTTGGATTTAACAATTGGGTATCGCAAAGCAACTCCTCCATGGCGGCACGCAATAGGCCCCGCTTTCGCCCTTCATTGCACTGCAGTCGCTGGTGGAGGAGGAGTATGGGATCCAATTGGTCCACATCTCGATGACTTGCATGGAGGCTGTTCAATGGGGCGATGCCATGCTAGTGGTGGCATTGATCGAGGAAATGAGGCAAGTCCTAGCACACGGAGCGCGAGTTGTTGTACCACCACTTCTATGAGGCTTGCCCCTACCTCAAGTTCGCCCACTTCATCGCCAACCAGGCCATCCTCGAGGCCTTCGATGGCCATGATCGCATCAACGTCGTCGACTTCAACCTCATGTAGGGCAATTAGTGGTCAGCCCTGATCCAGACCCTAACCTCTACTCCTGTCATGACTCAACGCAGAATATCGAAGTGTGCAGTAGTGATTGGTCAAATAATCAGAGCAATTGCTAAAGAAATTAACATCATACCATTGGACAACAAAATTAAATATCAAAAATCATCTCATAAATTTTATTGATATTTCAAATGTCAACTCTATTACATCCACTAATGCGAGAGCTTAACATAGGGCCCATTAATGAATTCAAGTACATAGACTCTCACTAAAGGAAAAGGAAAACTACTAAATTCAAACTAACGCTAATACAATTGATGACACTCTAAGGTAGCTATGATGAGGTCTGGGACGCTCTTCACTCTTTCCTGTCTCCTTCAGAATATATTTCTTTAGTGGTATCACCTAAAAATTTCAAATATGCAAGATGAGCATAAAGTCTAGTAGGATTTACATCTTGATGTGCATGCATATTTTAAGTAAATTACATTTTAACAAGCTAATTACATATGAACAAGATAGAAATATTAATATTAAGCTAGTAAATAATAATCATATGGCAAGATAGACATTTTGATCTGTGACAAGAAGATCTTATGAAAGAACAAAGAGACAATTAATTGAGTGGCAAGAGTGTGAGACAAGAGATTAATTACCTAACAAGATGAAGAGATCTAATATCTCCAGAGAATGCTTTCATATAACCAATAATAATATGGAATAGACCACATTATCACATGAATCAAACAAACATATCGCATATTCAAATAACAATTTGAATTATCTAGATTAAATTATGCATATCATATCATTACAATGTCATGCCACAAGTCAATTACTCCCACAGTTATAAGTACTTCAAGTGCTCCTCTTAGAACTAGAAAGAGCCCTTATATTGCACAGACATTGGACTTGTAAACTGAAGTTCCATATAATTTTCTTGATAATTCCATATAACAACGGCCAAAAGAATTCCAAGGACAAGCTTAATAGTACAATCACACATGACATGATCTCAAGGACTTCATAAGATGAATAGACGTTCTAATATGACAAAGAAAAATAACAATCAGATCTTACACAAAACATGGGTAGACATAGGTTTGCACAACTGGACGTATATTGACAGAGGACAGTGAGACACATATATCAAGCAATGTGTTTAGGGTCACGTGCATGAATACTGATGCGTTTCACAAAATAGATTAGATTCTTATGAATATTGGTTGAAATACGTCATACAAGTTCGATGTGGTTTTAGAGAATACGATATGCATTTTTATGGTACAACCAGCTTGTCAACCGTGTATGAATGAGACTTAAAGAGATCTTGATGAATCTGTTCTAGTCTGACAGGAGGAATGTAACAACCCGACCTCCAGGACCCCCGCCAGGGACCCCAAAGTTTGCGCCGCCACCCACGAATCCGAAGACCTGGAAGGGTTAGAAGAATAGTCTAGGGAGATATATACTGAATTTAAATAACTATAACAATCTGTACAATATACAAAAGTCTATACAACATGTCCCAAATAAAAGTACAGGTACAAGAAGAAAGGTGCAGTCCTTAAGGGGCATATCTCGAGAACTTGCAAAGCACAACTCTCAACTCACTCAGGTACAAGAGCTCACAACGCTCGCTCTCACTGCTGTTGACAGTACATGGCGCCACAGTCGCCTCTGCAAACTGTCCCACACTGAGCTCCCGCGATGATGAGCCCCTAGCTGAAGGGAGTAGGGGGGTGAGCCTCGCGAACAAGGCCCAATAGGGATTACTAGTCCCTCACCGACCAGAGCAGCAAGAACTCCGAAAATAGGAAACTACACTAGAAAGCTGTAAAACGAAGGAACACCTACAGTATGATACTACAAAGCAACGAAAAGAGAATAACACCATGACCAACAACCGAGGTTGGGCCACACACGACTCCCGTAGGAACCAACGGAGTCAAGTATAATATGGAAACAAACCTCGACATGCTCATCGAGACAGGGGTCTCACGGAGACCACGAAGAAAACACGTGAGAAGGACGTCTCACCGCAAGCACGGCCACCTCAGACCTTTACAAGGTCAAGGGCCCACAAGCAGAACCACCCCAGACCCCGGACACACCACGAGGTTGGGAAACCACGCACGTCAGTGCCACCACGAACTGACACCAAGGAACGAGACTACGAAACAACGGTTGGGACCCGCACAAGGCACACCGAAAGAACACGCAATGCGGAAACCACCAGAAGCATGGGCCAACAAGGCCAGACCAACGATGTCTATGGAAACTAGGCACGACCAGGCTATAACTGCTGTGCAAGCTAGGGCAACGAATAACACTTGGAAACGCCGTGAGGAAACACCGTCACAACAACATAAACCAAGCCACGGCTGTCGGCAGCTTAGAGGAGGACACATCGGCCACTCCCTCTGCTTTCCAGCCTGGCTCCTGCCTCTAACCTCCATGGAAGAGTGAGACAGAGTCGCCACAGAACACCACAAGAACGCACACACCACCGTAGCCTGGCCAAGTTGCGGCCCCAAGCCTAGCACCACTACGTGGCTTCGGAACTAACGTAGAGAGAGGTAGTGAGAAAAAGGGTTGTCTGGGCCGCGCAGAGAAGAAAACACCTCAACGACCTCGATGTCCCGCCCCAAACAAGAGAGCTCTAAAAATGACTCAGCACCGCTGTCCAAACCTCATTTTCCCCTACGCTACCAGAGTCCACCAATTAGGCCGTAGACTCGAGCACACCCTTATCCTGGAGTACTCCCTCAACGGACTCACGGGGATGGGGGTCTCAGGAAATAGAGACAACCTCTAAATGGGACAAGCCCTCAAGTGCCAAGCACCGGGCGAACATGCGGGGCAAGCACAACAAGAACCACGCTGAACCACTGGCTTGTAAACCATGACAAGCCCAACAAGCACGAGGCACGCACGGACCCTTGAGGGAGCCGTCGGCCAACCAAGGCACGCACGAGCAAGCCAGAACCTTGGAACACCACCAGTCGGTACGGAAAGCCCGTCACTCTGCTAATAATCGATTATTAGACAGACGCAACCCTCCTAGCAATGCTACCAGGACACGACCACAACGGTGTCACCTTCAGTCACTGAATGCAGCGAGATAACATGCTGCGTTTCCCACCTGAAGTTCCCAAGGGCAAGCCAGCTTTGGGGCACACGTCGACACCCCAACTGGAACCACGGAAACACCCAAGGCAACATAGGCATTGTCGCATCCCCCTTGGTCGTCGCAATACCATCGCGATGGGCAGAGGCACCGCAACAACCCTGTCATGATGAGGAAAACACGTAGCGACAGCAACCTTGTTGCGACGGGGAAGCGCATCGCAACAACAACTATTGCGATGGGGAAACGCGTCGCGACAAGATCGCGTCGGACCGTCGGATCACGGCGCCATCACGTCGGGTCGGCGCGTCGCGACATGATTGCGCTCTCTGGTGTCGCTACGCGCACTGTAGTCGCGACACCAGAAGAAAGGTAGACCCGTGGGGATGCGCCATTTCGGGGCCATCCACGACTCACAAACACACCACAAGGGGAGGGGAGCATGGAGAAGGTATTTAAACTAGCTAGAAAGCACGAGGGGCTCTCAATCCACCCAGATCGAGAAGGGCACAAGCAATCCCTACCTTTCAAGAAGAAATGAACCCATTGGGGCCCTTCACGTCGGATTGGCCACCTCCTCCTCTCTCCACGTAAGCTCCACAACGACATGGCACTACGCACGACCCTCCTCCTTGCCTGAAACACACAAAAGGAAGAGAGGGAGGCGGAGCTCCTGTCGGAGGGGAGGAAAGGGAAGAGGAAGAAGAAAGGGGAAGAAGGGTCACTGGCTAAGGCCTTAAGCCTCCGGCACCCAAGCTGCGATGGGGCGACGCGTCACGTTAAGAACCTTAACGCGAAAAGTCAACCGACCGCAACACCAAAGCGTCCGCAAGCTCGTCGGAGGGGAGGAAAGGGAAGAGGAAGAAGAAAGGGGAAGATGCGTCACTGGCTAAGGCCTTAAGCCTCCGGCACCCAAGCTGCGATGGGGCGACGCGTTGCGTTAAGAACCTTAACGCGACAAGTCAACCGACCGCAACACCAAAGCATCCCGCAGGGACGCCATGACAACCTGACAAGTCGTACTGACACGCCTGCCACCTTGACAGATGTCAGACGACCAAAGCAACGGAAGACTCTCGCGTCCAGTTGACCAGGTGCGACAGGAAAGCCGAGCGCGACAAGGATGGCTGTTGCGTTAGACACCCCCGACGCGACACTAACGCGTTGCCCAGACCGGACGCATTAGGAGCCAGTCATCCCAGACGCCTGATCGAAAAATCGAGAAGCCGGGGTATTACAAGGAATACCCAATAGAGGGTTCTAACATCACCAAAGGGTCTTCACATTAACATATCAATATGGATCATGCTCCATCGGAGAGTCATGGATCCAAATAAATAAAAATGAAACATATAACACAATATCCCATTATTTGAGACATAAAAATAGAGCTATCTCATCGACCAACCAAAAACACATGATGAGCATATTATAATTCAGAAATAATATATTTTGGCATGGATTGCAATCTGTAGCACAAGATGAACATAATTAGAGAGATAAAATTCATAACTTTATTTCACATGTTTAGAACTTTAAATTTAGTTCAGTTTTTATCAATCATTATCAAGACTTGAACAAAATCAATCATTATCAAGACTTGAACAAACCCTAATTAGCATATCAGACCCATGTAAGACCATCGAAATAAACACAGAAACTGACAAATGCAATCTAGTCGCACTAGTAGGGTATGGCGTGTCTAGAGAGGCGCCCACATACGGTGGTGTGATAGGACCTTTCTTATTGTATTAGGTGTCTCTAGCATGATTCTAGTCACGCTAGGTCAACTTGACATGACTAGGGTTGCTATCCAGAAACCCTAGTTTTCGGCAAGTGTCAATTTGAATCCAAAATGCTCATTTTCCAATGCAAATAAAAGAGAGAAAAGAGTCTAAAAACCTATTTAACACACTTATAAACCTAAAGAAACATTCAATTAGATCTAATCACAGGTTTACACATACTTTTATTGTAACGACCCGACCTCCCAGACCCCCGCCAGGGACCGCGAAGGTCGCGTCGCCACCCACGGATCCGAAGATCGGGAAGGGTTAGAAGAAATAGTCTAGTGAGATATGTACTGAATTTAAATAACTATAACAATATGTACAATATACAAAGGTCTGTACAACGTGTCCTAAGCAAAAGCACAGGTACAAGAAGAAAGGTGTAGTCCTTAAGGGGCATACCCCGAGGACTTGCAAAGCACAACTCTCAGCTCACTCGGCTACAAGAGCTCACAACACTCAGCTCTCACTGCTGCTGACAGCACACGGCGCCACAACCACCTTCGCAACCCGTCCGACACTGAGCTCCCACGACGACGAGCCCCTAGCTGAAGGAAATAGGGGGGTGAGCCTTACGAACAAGGCACAGTAGAGATTACCAGTCCCTCACCGGCCAGAGCAGCAGGAACTCCGAAAATAGGAAACTACCCTAGAAAGCTGTAAAGCGAGTAACACCTACAGCAGGGTACTACTAAGCAGCGGAAGAGAACAGCGCAACGCCACGACCACCAACCGAGGTCGGGCCACACACACGACTCCCGCAGAAACCAACGGAGTCGGGCACAAAGCGGAAGCAGCCCTCGGCACACCTGCCGAGACCATGGAACAACCAAGTGAGAACGACGTCTCACCTCAAGCACGGCCACCTCAGACCTCCACAGGGTCGAGGGCCCACAAGCAGAACCACCCCAGACCCTGGACACACCACCAGGTCGGGAAACCACATACACTAGTGCCACCATGGACTGACACCCTAGGATGGGACCACGGAACTGAGAGAACACCGAAGCAGAAACCACCAGAAGCACAGGTCCGCACAGGGCTGGACCAACGACACCCACAGGAACTAGGCACGACTAGGCTATAACCGCCATGCAAGCTAGGGCAACGGATAACACTTGGAAACGTCGTGAGGAAGCGTCGTCACAAAAACAACAACCAAGCCACCGCTGCTAGCAGCTAAGAGGGGGACCCGTAGTCCGCACGCTCTGCTCGCTAGCCTAGCTCCTGCCTCCACCCCTACGGAAGGGTGAGACAGAGCCGCCATAGAAGCACACCAACGCACGCAACACCACAGCCTAGCCAAGCTGCGGCCTCACGCCTGACCTCCCTACGCGGCTTCGGAACCAACGTAGAGCGAGGCAGTGAGACAAAGGACTGGCTATCCTACACCGGGTAGAACTCCGACCGTCCTCGGTGTCCCAGGCCTAACCAAGAGAGCTCTACAAACGACTCAGCGCTGCTGTCCAAACCTCATTTTCCCTCAACTCCAGAGTCTGCCCTGTCGGCTGCCAGCTCGAGCACGCTCGTAGCCTGGAGTACTCCCTCAACAGGCTCCTGAGGATGGGGGTCCCAGGCAACAGAGACAATCTCTGAATGGGACAAGCCCTCAAGTGCTAAGCACCGGGCGAACAGGCGGGGCAGCACAACAAAACCACGCCGAACTGCTGGCTTGTAACACACGACAAGCCCAACAAGCGAGAGGCATGCATGGACCCTCAAGAGGGCCGTCGGCCAACCAACCACGTACGGAAAAGCCAGAACCTCGGAACACCACCTACCGGCATGGGAACCCGTCGCTTTGCTAATAATCGATTGACCGCTAGTCAATTGATCATTAGACAGATGCGGCCCTCCTAGCACCACTACCAGGACACGGCCACGAAGGTGTCACCTTCGGTCACTGAACGTAGGGAGGCAACCTGCCGCGTTCCCTACCAGAAGGTCCTAAGGGCAAAGCCTGCCCTGGGGCACACGCTGACACACAACCAGGCCCACGGAAGCACCCGAGGAAACACAGGTACTGTCGCGACCCCCAAGGTCGTCGCGACACCATCGCGACAGGGAAGGGCACCGCGACAGCCTTGTCGCGACCGGGTGAAGCGCCGCGACAGCAAACCTTGTCGCGACCAAGAAACGCACCGCGACAGCACCCTTATCGCAACCGCCAACCGCGCCGCGATAAGGTCGCGCCCGACAGGGCTGACGCCTCTTCTGATGTCGCGACGCGCCGAGCCGTTGCGACATCAGCAGAGAGGCAGACCGACGGGATCCTCAATCCCGGGCCGCCCACACGGTACAAACACATCACACACGGGGCAGGGGAGCATGGAAGGCTATCTAAACTAGCTAGAAAGACCGAAGAGCTCCCGATCCACCCGGATCGAGAAGAGTTCAAGCGATCCCTACCTTCACGAAGAACGAACCCCAAAGGGGGCCTTCACGACGCCACGACCACGACGCTGCTCCGCCACGAGCCCGCCGGCGCCACCACTCCCCGATCTCTGGAGGGGAACCTCCCCATCGCCAGAGAAGAGGGGAAAGGGAAGAAGAGGAGAGAAGGGGGAAAGGGTAGTCGGCCAAGGCCCTAAGCCTTCGGCACCCGGAACGCGACGGGTCAACATACTGCGACAAGAACGCGTCCCCCACAGACGCCACGACAACGTGATAGCCGTACTGACACACCTGCCACTCTGACAGGCGTCAGACGACCGCACAGCGGAACACGACAACACTGTCGCGACCGTTGACCGGTCGCGACAGGCAAACCGGGCGCGACAAGAACGCGACACACACTTGCATCGCAACAGGATGACTGTCGCGTCGGACTCCCACGACGCGTTGCTAACACATCGCCCAGCCTGGACGCGTTAGTGGCCAGTCATCCCAGACACCAAAAGGAAAGTCGGGAAGCTGGGTCTTACATTTATCAATTTTGAGAGATGATTGAAAAACTAGACAATCTAACCCTAATACCTAAAATGTCCATGATTAGCTCGATAAAATTTGGGGAAAAGGCTATGATTCGACTCTAAACATGTAAAAGACTCTACAGTGAAGTTTAATAAAAAAATCTAAACCAAGCTATGACAAATTTCACATGGATCTAAGCAGAAGTGTAAGAAAACGTGCATAGTGATCTAAACAGTCAAAATACTATAAACCCACCAAAAAAAAGTTAAGGAAAACATGTCAAATATGATCTAGACATGGAGATAACTCTACTGTAACAATTAATCAATATGAAAAAGAGGGATACCAAGATATGAGATGATTGCATAGAACTCGTAAGAATGGGATAATAGAGATTGATTCATGAAATACATGCAACACACATGGTATAATTTCGAAAAAATGCAACCACCACATTCTAGACATCAACATTGACTTCCACATGCATACGTTTAATTAAGATTTGGCTTGAAATTACCTATCTTTTGGCTAAACCAGAAAGTGTTGCCCAGCTGACGAGCCCAGAGGGGGGGGGGTGAATGGGTCTTTAAAAATTATTCTACAAGATACCTATAAATTTAAACATACACACACATATTCTTCGAAGGAGGTTAGTGACTGTTAGTTTGAATAACAAACACACAAGAGAAAGGCAATCACACAACACAAGAAATTATCCTGGTTCGGACCTCCTCTCCTTAGGAGACCTACGTCCAGTCCCTGTGCAATTTCTCAGGATTTCACTAACAAGGGTACAGTCCCCCTTAAGGACACTACAACACCCAACTCAGCTGGTCTTCCTTCACACCCGAAGGGAACAACTACACCCTGGATACCCCACCAGGTCTTCCTTCACTCTGAAGGGAACAACACCCTGGTTACCACCAGGTCTTCCTTCACAACCGAAGGGAACAACACCCTGGTTACCACCAGGTCTTCCTTCACAACTGAAGGGAATCAACAAACAGAGAGTAGATTGTAAAACAAGCCCTTAGATCAAGCTTAAATAAGCAAGGATCTGAGGCAACTAGCACTGAGCGCAAAGGATCTTAATCTAAGCTCACTCTCAGAACTACACAAGCTCTCTCAAGGATTTTTCACTACAAAAGGAGAGCTAAGAGCTATAGCAATGGGAATGAAAATCTTGGCTCTAGAATTCTCAGAAGACTTGAATGCTTGAACACACGTTATCCCTTCTTCTGTTCTTCTTACTTGTATTTATATCTTCAATTTGAAATATGGACGTTGAAGTATCCGTTGTCTCTCTCTTGGGAGTAGTCGTTAGACTGAAGAGTGTCTGGAGTCTTGGAAGCTTCCAGCCAACAATTTTTTGATCACTTGAGCATGCAAAGAGATGAGATCTTCAGAAGTATCCTATGGCTTCTATTTTGTTTAACGTGGTACCATGAAGCTGGTTCAGAGATCTGCACAAATGTCAATCTCAAATAGCAGACAGCTAAGCTGTCTCTGATGTCAGTCAATGTCAGTAGCAATAGACATGAAAATAGTAATGCCAAATAGCTTAAGTCTAAAAGACGTAATCAGAGTAAGCACGATAAAGGATGATATTGTCTGCATGCATACAGAGATACGTTCAGGTCTCATTAAATGCAGGTGCGTCAGAGAGATGCATACGTGGTTTTTAACTAGTCAACAAAGATAATATCAAGTCAATATGAAATCGATGACTATATGACTTATGAAATCGTTATGAATAAGTCAGGTTGACCAAGTCGTTATGACACAGAAGAAATCGTTGTGAAACACTTAACAAATCGTTATACAAAGCAAATCGTTGTGAAACACTTAACAAATCGTTATGAGCTCTAAAGGAATCGTTGCTTAAAGGAATCGTTACGGTATTTGATAAAATCGTTACAACAGGCAAGTCGTTGTGAGTTCTAAAGAAATCATTATGATAACTTATGAAATCGTTACGGCGAGCAAGTCGTTGCGAGTTCTAAAGAAATCGTTATGATAACTAATGAAATCGTTACGGCGAGCAAGTCGTTGCGAGTTCTAAAGAAATCGTTATGGTAACTTATGAAATCGTTACGGCGAGCAAGTCGTTGCGAGTTCTAAAGAAATCGTTATGGTAACTTATGAAATCGTTACGGCGAGCAAGTCGTTGCGAATTCTAAATAAATCGTTATGATAACTTATGAAATCGTTACGGCGAGCAAGTCGTTGTGAGTTCTAAAGAAATCGTTACAGTCACTTATAGAGTCATTGTGACATCGACTTGTTTGAAACAACATGACTTTCCAGTCTTATAAGGAAATCGTTATGATCTTCAACAGAAATCGATATGGACTTAGAGAAATATCCTGTTGAAGAGATTAAAGCTTCAGAGAAGTAATGCATACCTTTTGTGGGCTTGTTTGACCTTGGTGTTTTTCCTGTACTTAAGACTTATGAAATATTCATTAGATATAATTGATAAACTCTTGTTTGGTTTTGTTAATCATCAATATATATATATATGTAATTAATTAAAATTACATGGGGACAGACTGATCATCAATCTCCCCCTTTTTGGTGATGACAAAACTGAACAATAAGCATAGATGAAAAGTATATGAAATCAGTCTAATGATATGACATGCTAATTTTCTCCCTTAAAAAAATTGGATGAATATTTCAGACATGTTAATATTTTTCTCCCCTTTTTGTCATTAAGCAAAAAGCAAACTGAGACAAAGAAAGAATAGAAAGATTGGATCACAAGCAAAGAGATTCTATTAACTCTGTGGAGGTACAGGTAAGTAGTAAGCATGAGACAAAAGGGAGGCATAGTGGGAAATGGTTTCCATGCCTGTTCTTCCTGCCTTTCAAAGTATTGTTGAAAAGCTCCAACATCAATAGAGTAATTTGGTCCCATTGTGACAGGATAGTGATTGTGGTTGTCCCTGAGAGCCTTGTGAAGAGCCTCATAGACTTTGTATCATTCCTCCCAGACTTTGAAGGGATCATTGACTAGGTGGATAGAGTTCATATCAAGGAATGTGGTTGGAGACACTGCAGGCTTGCCTTCTGAGGCTTGGGCTTCATTGAGGGCAATCAATTGCTGAGCTGACAGGGGATAATACTTGGACCATTCGGTGGAAGTCAGCCTCTCACATTCTGACAGAATAGGGCCTAGGACATCAGCACTGACATGTCCCTGGATATATTCCCTAAACAAGAATCTGGGAAAAGCTACCAGGCAACCTTTCTGTACTTTAATCCTGCCCATGATTCTGGCATAACGCTCAAATATGATTGATTCAACAGAAGACTCCATAACAAGAAAGTGAATTTGAGGAAGAGCTATCTCTTCAGGCACTAGGAGGGTAGCAAAATCTACCTGAACGTCTGAAGTATGAGAGATGGCTGGAGCCAGAGCTGAAATGGCCCTTTTGAACTGACTGAGCTGAACTTCAGGAAGATTGTTGATGTATCTGTAGTTATTAAAAAGCATGAAATGCCTGATCATTTGATTTCCTTTTGAATGAAGGGTGCCCAGAGTTCTTGATGATACATTCTGAACCACTCTGATAGGGTCAGGGAGTGGTCCCTTGGAGGAAATCTGGCAGATTTGGCAAGAATGAATTTCTTTAGGAGATCCTTGTGACCTTTGCCCCATTGATCTTCAGATTTCGAATGAGCACCAGAAAAGATTTTGGCTCTTTCGGATTTGGTGAGAGAGGTGTAGGGTAAGATAGTGGTTAAGTGATCAGAAAGATTAAGAAAAGGAAGGTTGACAATTGTTGCAAAAAAAAACCTTTGTCAGATACTCTCTATACAATGGGTTATGTTTGTTAACCACTGTAAGAGAGAACCACAAAGGTGGATACTTGGGTTTAGAGGAAAGAGAGGAAATAGAAGTAAGTTTCCTCTTCTTGGGGGCAGGACTGGAAGGATCTGCCCTATGAATGTGTTCTCCAACCTTCAACACAGACCTAAGAATGCCTTCCTCAAACTCATCCTTGATCTTTTCCATAAATGGAGAGTTAAGTTGGGCTCCTTTAGGTATGATAGTGATGAAAGAGGGTGGAGGAGTAGGATGAAGAAAAGAGTGTGAGGTAGTTGGGAGGTCATCAACTGGTTCAAGGGAGGGACCAGAGGAGGAGGAGGAGGCTCCAGCTGAGGATGCTGGAGGGGCCTCATGTATAGGAGAAGGAGAAGGAATGGAAGTAGAGGAGGCAGGAGTTGAGGTTGATGGAGAGGGAAATGGAGTGGGAGAAGAAATAGGTCTAGATTGGGGCTTCTTGAATGTCTGAGGAGCAGGTGGAGTTGTAGGAGCTGAGGGTGGTGTTGGAGGAATAGGTGTGTGAGAGGGAGAAGAGGGAGCTGGGGGCTTGGGTGCCAAGAACTCTTCTGCCTCTAACTGCACAGACTCACTCTCCAATGGCCCTGATGGCCCTGACCCTTGCTCAGATGGCCCTGGAGGCCCTTCAACCTGATCAGCTGGCCCTGTTGGCCCTACCTCTTCTGGTGCTGTTGCTGCTTCTGGTGCTGCTGCTGCTGCTGGTGCTGCTGCTGCTTCTGGAGGAGGAGGAGCTTGAACTCCAACTGCCTTGATAATATCCGAGAGCATGCCTTTCATGCTACTCATTTCTTTATTAAACCATTTCATAGCATTTCTGATTTGTCCCAATTCTTTGTTGGCTGAAGCTTGACTCAAAAATATAGAATTTACATCTGACTGGAGAGTACATAATAGCTCACCTTGTACATTCAGCCTTTCAATCACTGGCTTCAAATTTATGACAATTTTCTGCTTGACTTGCCTCTCAAAAGGTGAATCAGCCAGGAGAGGAACTTCAGAGGCAACTTCTTTCCTTTCTTCTTGCCTTCTTTTGCTGGAGGAGTTTGATCATCATCTGAGCTTGAAGAGCTTGCAGTCTCCCTTCTCTGTCATCCAAATTTGGAGAATCTTCATGCCTTTCCTCCTGATCATAAACAACTGGAGTTACTTCTACTGAACCTTCTTTTGATGGCTCCCCCTCAACAGGAGCATCTTCTTCATTTGATACTTGCTCCCCTGAATGGGAGCATCTTCCATTGGTTCATCAATGTGGCCTGATGCCATAGCCTCTTCTGCAACTCTGCCACTAGCTTCTGGAGTACTAGAGATGAAAGGAATCGAATCAATGATGTCTGAAAGAATAGATGCAACTACAGTTGAGGGTAGTGGGTCCTCAACTGGAATAATGTCCTCTGGGAGAATATCCTCAATTCTCCTTTCTACAAAATTTACAGCTAATTCTTCTGGAAATTCTGAAGCTGGTGCTGATATCCTTTCTTCTTCCACTGCAAATTCAGACTAAACTTCTTCTAAAGAGGGGCCTGATGATTCTGCTGCTCCAACTGCTGGAGCTGAAACTGACTCCACTGGCAATTCTGGAATCATATCTGCTGATCCCATCTCTTGATGAAGAACTGAGGTGTCGTCAATGATGGCTTCGCCTTCAGCAACTGAAGCCTTGAACCAGACACCATTTTCCACAGAGAAGCCACTCTTCTTCAGGTTCATGGACCTGATTGCTTGGCCCATTTTCTCTACAACTGCCCCAGAAAGATCAACACCGAAGTGCTTGAAGATCTTGGTAAGTAGGTGGGCATAGGGCAGAGACACATTTAACTTGCTCTTGGTGTCCCAAATCTGATCTCTGGCAAATTTCATTCTTTCCATCATCACTGCGGCCATATTTATCTCCTTATTTTGAATGGCCCAGTACATCATGTCGGAGTCGGCCTTTGTGCAAGAAGAGAAAGTTGCACTTCTGGGAACTAAGATTTGACAGACAATAAAATGAAGGAGGCGGTTGAAAGCAGTTAATTGATTTATATCCAGCTTGCCATCTCTTAGCTTGAAGCCCGGTCCTACAATTCCCAAACCTTTCACTTGGGCGTCCACAGTGTGAACCCCACTAAATCCGGAAGTCTTCACATCAAACAACATCTTCAGCAACTCAGAGTCTATTCTAATCAGGGTTCCCTTCACTGAAGAAACTAGGGACCCATCTTCCTCTGTTCTCATACACACGAAGAAAGCTTTTACCAAGTTCGGATAACTGACCTATGAAAAAGTGGTGACTCATGTCCACTGCATCTGATTGATCAAGTCTGCCACGCTGCTCATTCCATTTTTCCTCAGATTAGCAACATCGACTTCTTTATTTCCACAGAGCTTCGTCTTCACAAAGGTAAACCTCTCCTGCTGCTCAGGAGTGAGAAACTCGGCGCTGTACCCACCCAAACTGCCGGCGATGACTGGTGCGGCCATGGATTCAGGTGGAAAAGTTTCTGGAGGGTTGAAACGGAAGGGGAAGAGAAGGAACCCTCTAAGAAATTTTGCGCGAAGGAGGAGGAAGGTTCAAATTTGCAGAGGGTTAAGATAGGAGTTGTTAGGGCATCGGCTCATGCGACAGGATGAAAAAGGGGAAAAGGTAGACGATGAGATACGAATCGTTCTGCCATTGATTTTATGAATAAATTAATGCGATGTGGAAAGTGAGGCGCCAAAAGGCGGTGGAAAACGACAAAAGGTGTTGACTATTCAAACCGACTTCAATGAGAGAGTGGTTACAAAGGATAGTTTGAATTTCTTTTGCTTAACACCATGGAGGGAAAAATTACTTAATTCTGAAATTTAATGTGCCATTTGTAAGCAAACTTTTATCACAAATTGCACATGCCTAGTTCCCTTCTAAGAGATGTGAATCTCTCTTCTGGTAAGGCTTTTGTGAAAATGTCTGCTAATTGGCCATTTGTATCAATAAAGGATATTTCAATATTTCCATTTGCAACATGATCACGAATAAAATGATATCTAACCTCAATATGTTTGGTCCTTGAGTGCTGAACTGGATTCTTGGTGAGATTAATGGCACTGGTGTTGTCACACAGCAGTGGGATGGATTTGATGTTTAATCCGAAATCTTCAAGTTGTTGCTTTATCCATAAGAGTTGTGTACAGCAATTTTCAGCAGCTACGTACTCAGCTTCAGCAGTAGATAGTGCTACTGAATTTTGTTTCTTTGAAGACCAAGATATTAAACATCCTGCAAGAAATTGACAACCACCACTGGTGCTTTTTCTATCTAATTTGCATCCAGCATAGTCAGCATCAGAGTAACCTACTAAGTTAATTTCACAATGTTTTGGATACCATAGACCTAAATCATGAGATCTTGCTAAATATCTAAATATTCTTTTCACAGAAATTAAATGTGATTCTTTAGGATCTGCCTGATATCTAGCACACATGCATACACTAAATAAAATATCAGGTCTACTAGCTGTTAAATAAAGGAGTGAACCTATCATACCTCTGTAGATCTTTTGATCTACTTTCTTACCATCTTTGTCACTGTCCATTCTTTTGTTGTACTCATTGGTGTTGACAGTGACTTGGTATTTTCGAATCCAAATTTCTTCAAGAGTTCTTTTGTGTATTTTGCTTGAAAAATATGAGTTCCTTCTTTTCCTTGTTTGATTTGTAATCCAAGGAAATAGTTAAGTTCTCCCATCATACTCATTTCAAATTCTCCCTGCATTAACTTTTCAAAATACTTGCAAAGAGATTCATCAGTAGAACCAAAAATGATATCATCTACATAGATTTGAACTAATAGGATGTGTTTGACCTTTGACTTTATGAAAAGAGTGCTATCTACTTGACCTCTACTGAAACCATGGTTTAAAAGAAAAGAACTAAGCCTTTCATACCAGGCTCTAGGTGCCTGTTTTAAACCATATAAAGCCTTATGAAGTTTGAAAACATGATTAGGAAATTCTGTGTCATCAAAACCCGGAGGTTGTTCCACATAAACTTCCTCTTTTATGAAACCATTTAAGAATGCAGATTTAACATCCATTTGAAATAATGTCAAGTTTAAAGCTGATGCATATGCTAGTAGTATTCTGATAGCCTCAAGTCTAGCTACAGGTGCATAGGTTTCATCGAAATCTATGCCTTCCTTTTGAGAATAGCCTTGAGCTACCAATCTGGCCTTGTTTCTTAGATTACACCAGTTTCATCCAGTTTATTTCTGAACACCCATTTGGTGCCAATGACTGGATGGTCTGATGGTCTAGGAACAAGTGACCATACTTGGTTTCTCTTGAATTGATTTAGTTCATCTTGCATGGCTAATATCCAAGATTCATCAGAAAGAGCTTCATTGACTGTCCTAGGCTCTATTTGAGATACAAAAGCTAAGTAATCACAAGGGATAACATTACCTCTTGTTCTTACCCCTACGGATGGATCACAACAATGTTCTCAAGTGGGTGATCTTTCTTGTATCTCCACTCCTTTGGAAGATTTTCATGGGTAACTTCTTCTTGTTGCAATTCTTCCAGAGGTGGATCATCCTTGTCCTCAATTGATGTATCCTTTAGTTTCTTGGACAGTTCATCTGCATCATCATTATCACTATCTACTTCCTTTTTCAAGGAAGGGTTAGTTTCATCAAAGATAATGTGTACAGATTGTTCAATCAGTAAAGTACGTTTATTGAATACTCTATAGCTTTTGGGTTTAGAAGAGTACCCCATGAAGATGCCTTCATCTGATTTGGCATCCAACTTACCAATGTCCCTTTTTCCATTGTTGTGAATGAAGCAGGGACATCCAAAGGTTCTGAAATGGCTGATCTTTGGCTTCTTCCCTTTAAACAGTTAATATGCAGTCTTCTTCAGGATTGGCCTGATCATCACTCGGTTGACAATATAGCTTGCTGTGTTGACTGCTTCAGCCCAAAAATATCTTGGCAGATCATATTCTGAGAGCATAGTTCTTGCCATATCCAATAGGGTTCTGTTCTTCCTCTCAGCAATACCATTTTGCTGTGGTGTCCTTGTGCTGAGAAATTATGCTCAATTCCCTATCATCACAGAATCTAGCAAACCTTTCATTTTGAAATTCACCACCATGATCTGATCGGATAGACACAATGCTGAACTTCTGATCTTTCTGCACCTTCTTGCTGAAACTAACAAAGTTTTCAAAAGTGTCATCTTTATGCTCTAGGAATGATACCCATGTAAATCTTGAATAGTCATCAACTATGACAAATCCAAAGTTCTTTCCTCCAAGACTGGTAGTCCTCATTGGCCCAAATAGATCCATATGTAGGAGCTCTAAGGGTTTTGAGGTGGTCACCACCGTCTTTGACTTGAAGGAGCTTTTAGTGTGCTTTCCCTTAGCACAAGCTCTACAGACACCTTCCAACTTTCCACTGACTTTTGGTAGACCTTCCACAAGATTTTTCTTCAGCAGTTTCCTCATGCCATCTATACTGCAATGTCCAAGTCGTCTGTGCCATAATTCAGTAGACTTGTCTTTACTTGCTGCCAGACAAACATTTTGCTCTGAGTTCTTCAAGGTAGAGCACATACAAATTCTTTTCTCTATTTGCTTCAAAGATGACTGCTCCATCCTTCACTATACTGCACTTTGACTCTTGAAACTTGATCTGATGGCCTCTGTCACACAGCTGGCTGATGCTAATGAGATTGTGCTTCAATCCCTTGACTAATAACACATCTTCTATGACTGTTTTTGCTTTGTTATTCACAGAGCCACTGCCTATCACTGTTCCTTTCCCATTATCTCCATAAGTGACTATTCCTTCTTCAGCTTGGAGATGCGAGAATAACTTCTGGTTTCCTGACATGTGTCTTGAGCACCCACTATCCAAGTACCATTTGGATGCTCGAGGGTTATCCTGAAATAAAACATCAAGCTTTAGGTACCCAAATTCTTTTGGTCCTGACTGGTTAGTATCATTGATTTTACCTTTTATTATCCATTTCTTATGTCTTGTTGGGCATGTAGTTATAATATGTCCTAACTTATTGCAGTGACTATAGCAGGATAATTTAGTTACTTTTTCTATATATTTGAAATCAACTTTGTATGCTATATCTGTTCAGGTACAAATTTTGGTGTTGGATATTTTTAGGATAAACTATGGTTTCTTCATTATCTGGGGGTGTATATCCTAATCTATTTTTCTTCTTACCTGATCTTCTAGCACCTTTTAATATGAGGGAGTTTTTACCATTGGTGAATTTTCTAATGTGCTAGATAATTTATCATTTTCTTCATTTAAGTTCTTAATTTCTTTTCTTAATTCATCTACACTTTCCTGTTTTTCCAATTTTGTTATTTGTTTATTTTATCTTTTAAATCCTCATAAAGTAATTCATTTCTTCTTTTAAGTTCGATTGTTTGTTTTTCTAACTCTTCATTTTCTGTTTTAAATCAGAATTAGTGTTTTCTAAATATGTATTGTTTTTCTTACTTGCTTTTAATAGTTTAGTTACTTCTTTGTACTTATTATATAATTCATTAAATGCTTCCTCTAAGTTATCTGAATCAGAATCATTACATGAATCAAAGGAGGAGTCAGAGGTTACCTTTTCATCAACATTTGCCATGAAGGCCAAGTTGGCTTCTTCTTCATCACTGCAGGAGCTTGACTCACTGTCTGAGTCGCTACTGTTCTCCCATGCTGCTGCCATCGCCTTCTTCTTATACCTTCTGAACTTCTTGGAGCTTTCTTTCTTTCTGAATTCTGGTTTCTTGAATTTTGGACAATCAGCTTTGATGTGTCCAGGCCTTTTACATTCGTAGCAGATGGTTTCTCCTTTCTTTATTTCTTTACCATCTGATCTTTTCAAGTCCTTATTTTTCTTAAAGTGCCTTCTGCCTGATTGAAACTTTTTCTTTTTGGCCAAGATCCGTTGCAATCTCCTAGAGAGCATTACTTCTTCATTCTCACTGTCCTCATCGCTTTCGCTTTCATTTGAGCTGGCTTCTGGAGAATCTTCTTCTGCTTTCAAAGCATTGGAGTGCTTCTTTCTGCTAGATGACTCTCCTAGCCTTTCCATGTTGATCTCATGGGCCATGAGGGACCCAATGAGCTTTTCTACTGACATTCTCTTCAGGTCATTAGCTTCTTCTATAGCTGTGACCTTTGGTGTCCACGACGATGGCAAGGATCTAAGAATTTTCCTTACCATATCTGCAATCTCATAAGTCTTCCTTAGACTGGCTAAACCATTGGTGATATCGGTGAATCGGCTAAACATTTGAGTGATTGACTCACCTGACTGCATCTGAAATCTTTCATACTGAGTGACAAGAATGTCGATTCTTGTCTCCTTTACTTTGTCTGTACCCTCATAAGTAATCCTGAGCTTTTCCCACATTTCCATCGAGGATTTGCAGGCTAAAACTCGGTTGAATTCCTTCTTACTCAAGGCACAGCAAAGGATGCTCTTAGCTTTGCAATTCAAGGAAATTTTCTTCCTGTCATCATCTGTCCATTGAGCTTTCTCATTTCTGACAACCAGGTCACCTTCTTCTACTATTGACCAAATTTGATAGTCGTGGCCTTGTAGAAAATATTCCATCCTGGTCTTCCAGTAAGGATAGTCTTCACCATCAAAGAGAGGGGTCGGTTGACAGACTGACCTTCAATGTTACCTTGGGCTGCCATGGATCTTTACTCTTCAGATTGTTGGATCTTCTTTCTTTGTCGAAGAGACTCGCTTTGATACCACTTGTTGCCCAGCTGACGAGCCCAGAGGGGGGGTGAATGGGTCTTTAAAAATTATTCTACAAGATACCTGTAAATTTAAACATACACACACATATTCTTGCCCAGCTGACGAGCCCAGAGGGGGGGTGAATGGGTCTTTAAAAATTATTCTACAAGATACCTGTAAATTTAAACATACACACACATATTCTTCGAAGGAGGTTAGTGACTGTTAGTTTGAATAACAAACACACAAGAGAAAGGTAATCACACAACACAAGAAATTATCCTGGTTCGGACCTCCTCTCCTTAGGAGTCCTACGTCCAGTCCCTGAGCAATTTCTCAGGATTTCACTAACAAGGGTACAGTCCCCCTTAAGGACACTACAACACCCAGCTCAGCTGGTCTTCCTTCACACCCGAAGGGAACAACTACACCCTGGATACCCCACCAGGTCTTCCTTCACTCTGAAGGGAACAACACCCTGGTTACCACCAGGTCTTCCTTCACAACCGAAGGGAACAACACCCTGGTTACCACCAGGTCTTCCTTCACAACTGAAGGGAATCAACAAACAGAGAGTAGATTGAAAAACAAGCCCTTAGATCAAGCTTAAACAAGCAAGGATCTGAGGCAACTAGCACTGAGCGCAAATGATCTTAATCTAAGCTCACTCTCAGAACTACACAAGCTCTCTCAAGGATTTTTCACTACAAAAGGAGAGCTAAGAGCTATAGCAATGGGAATGAAAATCTTGGCTCTAGAATTCTCAGAATACTTGAATGCTTGAACGCACGTTATCTCTTCTTCTGTTCTTCTTACTTATATTTATATCTTCAATTTGAAATATGGACGTTGAAGTATCCGTTGTCTCTCTCTTGGGAGTAGTCGTTAGACTGAAGAGTGTCTGGAGTCTTGGAAGCTTCCAGCCAACAGTCTTTTTTGATCACTTGAGCACGCAAAGAGATGAGATCTTCAGAAGTATCCTATGGCTTCTATTTTGTTTAACGTTGTACCATGAAGCTGGTTCAGAGATCTGCACAAATGTCAATCTCAAATAGCAGACAGCTAAGCTGTCTCTAATGTCAGTCAACGTCAGTAGCAATAGACATGAAATAGTAATGCCAAATAGCTTAAGTCTAAAAGACGTAATCAGAGTAAGCATGATAAAGGATGATATTGTCTGCATGCATGCAGAGATACGTTCAGGTCTTATTAAATGCAGGTGCGTCAGAGAGATGCATACGTCGTCTTTGACTAGTCAACAAAGATAATATCAAGTCAATATGAAATCGATGACTATATGACTTATGAAATCATTATGAATAAGTCAGGTTGACCAAGTCGTTATGACACAGAAGAAATCGTTGTGAAATACTTAACAAATCGTTATACAAAGCAAATCGTTGTGAAACACTTAACAAATCGTTATGAGCTCTAAAGGAATCGTTGCTTAAAGGAATCGTTACGGTATTTGATAAATCGTTACAACAGGCAAGTCGTTGTGAGTTCTAAAGAAATCGTTATGATAACTTATGAAATCGTTACGACGAGCAAGTCGTTGCGAGTTCTAAAGAAATCGTTATGATAACTAATGAATCGTTACGGCAAGCAAGTCGTTACGAGTTCTAAAGAAATCGTTATGGTAACTTATGAAATCGTTACGGTGAGCAAGTCGTTGCGAGTTCTAAAGAAATCGTTATGGTAACTTATGAAATCGTTACGACGAGCAAGTCATTGCGAATTCTAAAGAAATCGTTATGATAACTTATGAAATCGTTACGGTGAGCAAGTCGTTGTGAGTTCTAAAGAAATCGTTACGGTCACTTATAGAGTCGTTGTGGCATCGACTTGTTTGAAACAACATGACTTTCCAGTCTTATAAGGAAATCGTTATGATCTTCAATAGAAATCGATATGGACTTAGAGAAATATCCTGTTGAAGAGATTAAAGCTTCAGAGAAGTAATGCATACCTTTTGTGGGCTTGTTTGACCTTGGTGTTTTTTCCTGTACTTAAGACTTATGAAATATTCATTAGATATAATTGATAAACTCTTGTTTGGTTTTGTTAATCATCAATATATATATATATATATATATATATTATATAATATATATATATGTAATTTATTAAATTACATGGGGACAGACTGATCATCAGAAAGAAATCGATGAAGAACGCCCAAGAACACGATGGATTTAGAGATGAAGATGATATCTGTAAGACCCGCTCCTGGCTTTCCGTCCGATGTCTGAGATGACTGGCCACTAACATGTTCGGGCTGGGTGACGCGTTAGTGTCGCTTCGTGGGTGTCCGACGTGACAGTCATCCTTGTCGTGATGCGCTTGTGCGTCGCGTTCTTGCCGCATCTTGCTTCTCCGTCGTGTCTTCGTGCCATGCCCGGTCACGGGTCGCGACAGTGTTCTGTGCCTTTTGTTGTCTGACGCCTGTCAGGTGGCAGGTGTGTAAGTACGACCTGTCGTGTTGTCGCGGCGTCCTGGGGGACGCGTCTTGTCGCGGTGCGTTGGCCAGTCGCGTTAAGGTCCTTAACGCGACGCGTCGCCCCGTCGCATCTTGGGTGCCGAAGGCATAAGGCCTTGGCCGGAGACCCTCCCCCCTTTCTCTCTTTTCCCTCTCTTCTCCTTCCCCTCCGGCGGTGCTCCACCTCCCTCTCTCCCCTTTGTGCGTTTCAGGCGCGGAGGAGGGCCGTGCGTGGTGTCCCGACATCTTGGAGCTTGCGTGGAGCGAGGAGGAGGTGGCCAATCTGACGTGAAGGGCTCTATCGGGGTTCGTTCTTCATTTAGGGTAGGGATTGCTTGTGCTCTTCTCGATCCAGGTGGATTGGGAGCTTCTCGTGCTTTCTAGTTCGTTTAGATAGCTTCTCCATGCTCCCCTCCCCCGTGTGGTATGTGTGTGGCTTGTGGGCGGCCCCAGGATGGAGCATCTCGTGGGTCTGCCTCTCTGCTGGTGTCGCGACCGCAGTGCACGTTGCGACACCAGAAGAGGTGTCTGATCAGTCAGGCGCGACCTGATCGCAACGCGTTTGCCTGTCGTGATAAGGATCGCTATCGCGATGCGTTTTCCTATCGCGACAGGGTTGCTGTCGCGATGCTCTGCCCCGTTGTGATAGGGTTGCTGTCACGGTGCCCTTCCCTATCGCAATGGTATCACGACGGCCTAGGGGGACGCGACAGTACCTGTGTTGCCTCGGGTGTTTCCGTGGTTCCAGTTGGGGTGTCGGCGTGTGGCCCCAGGGCAGGCTTGCCCTTAGGACCTTTAGGTGGGGAACGCGTCAGGTTACCTGACTGCGTTCGGTGATTGAAGGTGACACCTTCGTGGCTGTGTCCTGGCGGCAGTGCCAGGAGGTCGCGTCTGTCTAATAATCGATTGACTGACGGTCAATCAATTATTAGCAGAGCGACAGGTTTTCTATACTGTCTGGTGGTGTTTTGAGGTTCTAGCTTGTTCGTGCGTACCTTGGTTGTTCGACGGCCCTCTTGAGGGTCCGTGAGTGCCTCTGCTTGCTGGGCTTGTTGTGCATTCCCGTCTGTTCGCCCGGTGCTTGGCACTTGAGGGCTTGTCCTGTTCAGAGGTTGTCTCCGTTGCCTGAGACGCCCATCCTCGGAGCCTGTTGAGGGAGTGCTCTGGGCTACGAGCGTGCCCGAGTTGGCAGCCGACTTGGCGGACTGTGGAGCTGAGGGGAAAACGTGGTTTGGATAGCGGCACTGAGTCATTTGTAGAGCTCTCTTGGTTGGTCTGGGACGTCGAGGTTAGCTGGAGTTCTTCCCGGCACAGGCCAGTCAGTCCTTTGTCTCACTGCCTATCTCTGCATTGGTTTCGGAGCCACGTAGTGGTGCTAGGCGTGGGGCCGCAGCTTGGCCAGGCTACGGTGTTGCGTGCGTTCTTGTGGTGTTCTGTGGCGGCTCTGTCTTGCTCTTTCGGGGAGGCGGAGGCAGGAGCTAGGCTGGCGAGTAGAGGGAGTGGCTGGTGTGTCCTCCTCTTGGCTGCCAGTGGTGGTGTCTTGGTTGCTATTGTTGTGACGACGTTTCCTCACGACATTTCCAAGTATGACTCGTTGCCCTAGCCTGCACGGTGGTTGTAGCCTGGCCGTGTCTAGCTTCCGTGGGCGTTGTTGGTTTAACCTTGTTGGCCCGTGCTTCTGGTGGTTTCCACTCGGTGTTCTCTTGGTTTCGTAGTCCCATTCGTTGGTGCCAGTCCGTGGTGGCACCAATGTGTGTGGTTTCCCAACCTTGTGGTGTGTCCAGGGTCCGGGGTGGTTCTGCTTGTGGGCCCTCGACCTTGTGGAGGTCTGAGGTGTCCGTGCTTGTGGTGAGACGTCGTTCTTACTTGGTTGTTGCATGGTCTCGGTGGGTGTGCCGAGGGTTTCTTCCGCTTGGTGCCCGACTCCGTTGGTTTCTACGGGAGTCGTGTGTGTGTCACGACCTTGGTTGGTGGTCGTGGTGTTGCATTGTTCTGTTCCGTTGCTTTGTAGTACCCTGCTGTAGGTGTTCCTCGCTTTACAGCTTTCTAATATAGTTTCCTATTTTCAGAGTTCCTGCTGCTCTAGCCGGTGAGGGACTGGTAATCCCTACTGGGCCTTGTTTGCGAGGCTCACCCCCTACTTCCTTTAGCTAGGGGCTCGTCGTCGCGAGAGCTCGGTGTCAGACAGGTTGCGGAGGCGGCTGTGGCATCGTGTGTTGTCAGCAGTAGTGAGAGCAAGTGTTGTGAGCTCTTGTACCTGAGTGAGTTGAGAGTTGTGCTTTGCAAGTTCTCGGGTATGCCCCTTAAGGATTGTACCTTTCTTCTTGTACCTGTGCTTTTTCTTGGGACACGTTATACAATTGTTATATTATTATAGTTATTTAAATTCAGTACACATTTCACTAGACTATTTCTTCTAACCCTTCCGAGTCTTCAGATCCGTGGGTGGCGATGCGAACTTCGGGGTCCCTGGCAGGGGTCCGGGAGGTCGGGCGTTATAATATCCTCGAGTTTCTCCACATTTCTCAGCTCCCAAGCTGTCTCAGCAACCACCAATTCATGCTAGGGTTGTGAAGAGGGGAGATATAAGATGTATTTATAAAGGTAGGTCAAGAAAGGTTCACTTTAGGTAATTTCCTAAAGGGTGCCAATAGATTAGCTACAAATTGGATTGCTTTCCATGGCCAATTGTCATGTCACGCCCCGATATTTAGCAGCGGAATAAATATCGGGAGACGTGAATGATACAGATAGACGTATCACAGTTGAATAGCGCAGAGTCATGATTGAACAAAGAACACATTTGGACTATAGTATGGTCACCAAAAATATCCTTTATTCCATTTCATTCAACTAGTTGCAACCTTACATAAGAAGAACCAACTAAGGGTCCATTATTAAAATAAAACTTCCAGAAAAGTTTCACTATTACATAGACTACTCAAATATCTATCCTAAACTGTCAACTACTCATATGGCGGGTGCTCATCACTCTTGCCCTGCCCATCCGACTCCTCTGATTCCTCATCACTACCTGAAAAGGGCAGGTTGATAGGGGTGAGTGAACTAGCTCAGTAGGATTTACATCTCAATATTGTGTGGGCACTAATATACGTGATTAACATTTTAATTAGGCAAGATATGACATGTATATGATGACAATGCATGCAATACTAACAGATTGAATAGCAGAGTAGAACGGATAACATATCAGATCAAATGTCGAGTTACATATATAATGGACAGATATTTCAAGAGTAGAATCGTATCAAATGAGATTGGCCATATTCATACAGATATCATGTATTCACATGAACAGACGTATTATATCAAATATTATCATATCAGATCAAATCAAAACTTATCATATCAAACGAAGGCACATTTCCACTAATCTTGCTTATTCGTTGTGCTATGCCAAGCACCAGAAGTCCATACTCCCGCGGTTAATAAGTATGTTGGGGTGCTCCTCCCCAGGACCGGACCAGGCCCTTTTGCACAGGCATTGGTCAAATGGACCGAAGTCCCATATGTGCCGAACAAACATATTTCATATTATGGCCACAGAGTTTCAATGACAAGCTCATAGTAAAAGGAACATGATCATTCATAGAGTCAAAGTATGACAAATAGCTCAAGAGAACAAAAGGCAGTATAATGACGTATCATGTTTTCATAATCCATTAATGTCTTGACATGAGGATGTTTCTAAAGACAGATCGTATGCAGGACATGTGCTTTCTATCTCCAGTGTACTTTATGGTACAACCAGTCAGCCTCTATGTGGAAATCCATAGAGAGCGGGGACTTACGGAGGTCTTAAGGAAAAGATCGCTAGTCTACCAATTCAGAATAACCGGCAGAGAGCTGCCAATTCCCAAGAAGGTGTGCCTATAGTCGTACAAATGTGTAAGTGACGAGTCACAGATCTTTCCTAGCATGTATGCATATGGACAAATAATAATGAACACCAGAAAGCATGTAACTATTGAAACTCATATGCAAATCATGACATTAACTCCACTAACAAGTCCATACTAACATGTATTTCATCCCCACATTCAGATCATATTTTAGCATATCAGTGACAATAGGAAAGATCACAAGATAATCCAATGAACATAAGGGACAATCACAATTACACATTAGAATCATATTCGTATCATTACCATTTTCTTCACTGGGTTGATTTCTTTTAGGTCCTGCATATATATAACATCATACACATGTAGTAGACACCATGCAATGATCAGACCCAAAACATGCAATATTTTTGGCAAAGGTAGTGTCGACACACCCCTTACTGGTGTCGACACAATACTTCAAACACAAGGCAAAATAATGCAGAACTGGTAAGTAGTGTCGACACTAGATCAAGTAGTGTCGACACTAGAGACAACTCCCCAGAAAACCCAGTCAACAGGTCTGTACAGGGTGTCGACACTAGATCAAGTAGGGTCGACACTAGAGACCTTCCCAGAAACCTTTGTGCCAGTATGGGACAGTGGTGTCGACACTAGATCAAGTAGTGTCGACACTAGAGGCCTCCCAGAAACCTTTTGGGCTGATTTGGGACAGTGTGTCGACACTAGATCAAGTAGTGTCGACACGAGAGGCCCTCCCAGAAAAACATATAGGTCAAGTGTAACCAAAACACATCTCATGCAGCGATTTACTTACCCTGCTTATAACTCTCTAATAAATGACATTTAGATAAACATTCAACACGACTATGACGAGAACACCTAGTAGAAGAACTTTGATGTTGGGGGTTTGATCTAATTCGGTCTCGAATCCTAAGAAAATTATATGAAGAACATAAAGCTAAGTGCAGCCCGAAATCGCAGTATCATGCAGTGACTCTCTGCCATGCTTATATCTCTCTAACTAAACACTTTTGGATAAAACGTCCAACATAAAAGATTATCGTGACTACAAGTAGAATAACTTAATGAAGGAAGTTTAGTCTAATTGGGTCTCAAATCACGTGCATAATAAGAAGAACGGGAAAAGCCTCTAACTGTGCGCGACTTAGGAAAACTACGAATACACAATGTGTACTCCATGAAAATTAGTCAAACCAAGTGAAAATGAACCTAGACTCCAAGATCTACATGATGGTGTTGGTTTTCTTTAATCTTGGCCCGAGAACACCTACCTTTGAATGCTAATAACTCTCTGCAGATTTCTGGGTTGATGCAGAGCGGTTGAGGAAGAGCACGTTTTCCCAGCCGTCCTCCTCTTTCCCAGCGCTCCAAACTTGCTGCTCACGACCCCAACTTGTTGCTAACCTTCCCCAAGAGTTTAAGGACGAGTTCTTATAGACTTAGGGTGTATTTACAAGTCCTAACGGGACTAGGAAAGGGGCTGCGAATTCTGTTTCCTACTTTCCAAGAAATCTGGGATTCTCTCACCCAAAGGAGGTAGCAAAGGTTTAGGAAACCATCTCTTAGGGTTGGGTTCGGTTTTGGCTTACCTTACATGACTAATCACCCTAATTTTAACCCTAAATTGCCCTCCCTAATTATTGCATAATTACATACACGAATTTCTGGTATTTCCTGTCCCAATTTTTATCCTTGGGCCAATGTGCTCCATTGGTCCAATCTTGTTAATGGTTATTAATACATAATGTTGTAAGTCTCTCCACATGTTATTTAATTTATGGTTGGGTTATTTTTCCGTGTTAACAATTTTCCGACTTAGTTTCCTAATTCGGGTAACTTGGTCACGTGTGATATACTCGGCCAATCATTTTTCTGTTGCACGAATTCCTTCGTGGAACGCTTAGGGATAATATTTAGGGTTGGTTTATATTTTTTACGAATTTTTCCGATATGTTTTTTCTCACGTACGATAGTGGTACGTATGTTCTATCATTATGATAATACGGAAGCTATTTATTTACTAATTTCATACTTGAATTTGTTCATGGGTCATAAGTTGTCCATTGGTCCAATTTATTTTATGGACTATCCCCACATATTGTTTGGAGTCACCATAAATTTCTCATTTAGTTTATGATCTCATTTTATACACCTGATAATGGGTTGTCCAACTTATTTCCCATTATGATAATACGTCATACTAGCTCTTGAATATACCCCAAATGACTTTTATTGACCCAAATTTCTTGATGAATCATTCTAGGATATTATTTGAAGTCCATCTATGATTTTTATTTATTTTCTGACTCATCGAAGTATGTGTGATAAGGACTTCCCAACTATTCCTTGATTACGACACTCAGTCACAAACGCCTTAACTTGGACCCTCGATTTCCCTTTGCACAAATTTCTTCATGGGTCATTAGGGAGCATTATTTAGAGTTGAATTATGGTTTTTATGAAATTTTTCTAATGGGTTTTGTATGTATGATAATGACACGTGTATTTTTGCTATTTCACAAATATTGATTTTATCGTTTTCGATTTATTTCTAATTTTCTAATTACTGCATTTCTGGGGTGTTACATCCTCCCCCACTTAAAAGAATTTGGTCCACAAATTCACATGTGTTTATGGGCTGGACTTACAGGGAATCAAATTGTGAATTGCTAATAATATAATGTTGATTGGTGATGTAACTTCAGGGTCAAATAAAAACGAGTTAGAAATGTTACCTCTCCTTTACCTCCTATTTTGGGTTGTGCTGCCATTGTTCCTGAGCTCAATTTCTCCATGGGCAATCCTTAACCTTGTGGTCTTGGCTACCACAACGGAAACATTTGTCCAAATTTCTAGCACTCCTCGGACCGATGATTTATTCTGTTGCAATGCTGGCATCTTTCTGCAGGAGCGTAAACTAGTTTCTTATTGCACTTCTTTCTCTTGTGCGATCTATTACTGTTGTTGGGCCGTTTCTCTGGCTATAGGTTTGGAGTTCCTGTGGTTGTAATTTGTTCTTTCTTATTAGTTCGCCAACTCCTTGGTCATCCTTAGACCTTTCCTTTCCATTTGTATCTCCCTTAGCCATTATTAAGGCATCCTCTAACAGTTGAGCAGCTTGTCGGAGTGCTTTGGTAAATCTTTGACCGTCTCTGTCCGTCCATTGATGGTATAGGATATCCCTCCACTGCTGTATTTTAAGTTCCTTCAAAAATAAATGATCACCCAGTTAGTCTTCTTACTCCTTGTTGATGCCTTGTAACTTATAATATTTAGTTATTAATAAAATTTTGGACTAAGCCCAAGTTTCTACCCAATCTCACCAGGTAGGTATAGAGTTCTTGATAGTCAACTGGTTTAGTTGTCTGTAATCTATACATAGCCTCATCGACCCATCTTTCTTCTTGACGAAGAGGACAGGTGCACCCCAAGGCGATGTGCTTGGTCAGATGAAACCCTTCTCTACAGTTCCATCAGTTGTCTTTTAATTTCCTTCAGTTCTGCCGGGAGACATTCTATATGGTCCCTAGATACTGGTGCTGCTCCAGGACCAACTCGATGGTAAAATCGACCTCTCGCTCAGGAGGAATTCCTGGAAAGTCTTCTGGAAAAAACGTCATCGTATTCGCTGACAACATGGATTCCTCAACTTTGACTTCCTTCTTTGTGATGACAACAGCGGCAAGAAAGGCCATACAACCTTTCCTCATCAGCCTTTTGCCTCAAAGTGCAGAGATAAGTGACAATCTCCTGTGGTTTCTATCCCCTGGTTCTACCCAGCTCACATTAGGTACGACGATTTTGACTCGTGTGATCTAGTTTTATTCTATGTTCCTATTCCCTTGGACCCTAAGGTTTTAGGGCTCTGATACCAACTGTCAGCCCCAATATTTAGTAGCGGAATAAATACCGGGGGGCGTGAACGATACAAATAGGCGTATCACAGTTGAATAGCGCAGAGTCACAATTGAATATAATAACACATTCGAGACTACAATATGGTCACCAAAAGTATACTTTATTCCATTCCATTCACGATTTACAACCTTACATAGAAGGACTACTGAAAAGAGTTCATTATTCAAATGGAAATGTTTCTCTAATACATCGACTACTCATATGTCTATTTCTAAACTGTCAACTACCCATATGGCGGTGCTTATCTCTTGCCCTGCCCCATCAGACTCCATGGTTCCTCATCACTACCTGAAAAGGGCAGGATGAAAGGTGAGCGAACTAGCTCAGTAGGATTACTCTCAAATTGTGCGGGCACTAATATACATGATTACATTTTAATTAGGCAAGATATGAACTGTAATTGGCAATGCATGCAATACTAACAGATTGAATAGCAGAGTAGAACGGATAACTATCAATCAATTCGAGTTGCCTATACAATGGACAGATATTTCAGAGTAGAATGTATCAAGGAGATTGGCCATATTCATACAGATATCATGTAATCCACCTAACCACGTATCATATCAATCTTATCATATCAATCCAATTCAAACTTATCATATCAAACGAAGGCACATTTCCACTAATCTTATGTTGGGTTCACATTCCAAATCATAAATACAACATGTTTTTGATGATGATTAATGATGAACAAAGTAAACAAGTGAACAATGTGAATTGAGTTTAAAATTGCATAAGATCTGTACATATGACTTGTCACAATGTGTTGGCATAATGTTTAATCTTTAAATGACTATAATGTCTCACTAACTATGTTCATTATTTTAGGTGAGATGTTGGGCAAGACATGTACAAAGAACAAGGCTCAAATGATGAAGATATACATGAAAAGCAAGCACCTGTCGACAGCAGGGAAGGTCCCTGTCGACAGCTAAACTCAAGCCAGAAGGCCAATCTTCAGAACAGATGAGCCTGTCGACAGCACCCCAGATGCCTGTCGACAGGAAGAGGTTCCCAGAACCATGAAATCTTCTGTCTGCCTGTGCCTGTCGACAGCACCCAATCGCCTGTCGACAGCAACTGCCTTCCAGAAGCTTTGAATGTTCTGCTTGCTTGCGCCTGTCGACAGGAGCACCCAGTGCTGTCGACAGACGGAGAGAATCCTCAAATACGGAAAGTCTTCAAGTTGCCATAGATGGTGTTTCCACATACCACGACTCTCCATATGTAAACACCTCTATTTAAGCATCTTTTTGAAGACAATCACGAACACAAGCAGCCTCCAAGCAAGAACCCTAAAAGCTTCTCAAGAAAAGTCTTGCCCTGCTGCTCTGCTTCTACCTGCTGCCCAGATTCAACAAGAGAAGTCCTCCGTGCAGCGGTGAAGTGTGAACGTCGTGGATTCAAGCCTCTCCATCAACTTCTGGTCATCAAGACGAAGCTTGAAGTCTACCCAGACGTTCATCAGAAGAGTTTTCAATTGGATTTGATTCTTAACTCTCAAACTCTTCTCTGTTTTACTTTTATCCATACGTGTGTGTGTGTGGTGTGTTTCAAGCAGTCCTTGTGCTTGATACACGTGTGTGTGTTGTTCTGATCGTGGTTACACATCAGAGAACACGTGTGTGTGAGTTGTAGTTCCTGAACTAGCTCATAAGCAGATTGCTCTGTGTGTGTGTGGCCCGTGGATGTAGGATACACGAGTTGTGTATTCCGAACCACGTAAATCGTTGTGTCTCGTGGTTTGAACGTTTCTACGTTAGATGTTTGGTAGGCACGGCGCATTTACACACGTCTAATCATCTGCTTGATATCTATCATCGAATCACACACATCCACACTAAGTCTAGTCCTTGCCAATTTCCAGTGATTTGTATCTTATCGAAAAGAAGGCAACAAGTGTTCTTAATAGACAGTAATCTATTCAACCCCCCCTTCTAGATTACCATATAGGGAATTCCGCAACACTTCAATTGGTATCAGAGCAAGGTTTCTCCGTTTACTGTCACATCTATTTGATCTTACGATCAGGAGATCCTTGATCTTATGGATTCTAGTAAGGGGTATATGGCCGAGGGACATTCAGTCACTAGGCCACCCTTCTTTGATGGCACTGACTATCCCTATTGGAAAAACCGCATGCAGGTGTTTCTACGTGCACAAAACTTTGAATTGTGGAAGATAGTCAGAACAGGACCATATGAATTGCCTCAAGACGAAGATACATGGACTAAAGATCAGATTGCCAAAGGGACTCTCAACTGGAGCGCCCTCAACATGATGCAGTGCGCGGTCCATCCAAAGAATACTCGAGGGTCTCCACATGCACCTCAGCTAAGGAGATGTGGGACAAGCTCGAGTTAATATATGAAGGTACGTCTGAGGTGAGAGAATCTAAGGTAAGCATGCTAGTCTCAGAATATGAAATGTTTAAGATGAATCATGATGAGACAATATCTGATATGTTTGCTAGATTCATGGTTCTGATAAATGGACTAAAAGGTCTTAAAAAGGAATACTCAGACAGTGATTTGGTGAGGAAGATACTTCGGTCTCTTCCATCCTCATGGAACACCAAAGTCACTGTCATTGAGGATTCCAAGAATCTTTCAACCATGAAGGTGGATGAATTGATTGGTTCTCTCATGACCTATGAGTTGAATGTGAAAAGGAAGGAAACTGAAGAGAACCCAAGGAAGTCCATTGCTTTGAAAGCTTCCAAGAAAGTCTCTTCAGATTCCAAAAGGAGTACTCAACAGGAAAGTATTGAGTCTGAATCCTCCAGTGATAGTGAGAATGACGAGATGGCCATGCTCACTAGACAATTTAAGAAGTTCCTCAAATTCAAGAAAAGAGGTTCAGGAAACTCAAAACCGTTCCAAAAGAGTACCAACAGAATTGATTCACCTAACAAAAATCTGATGTGGTTTGTTATGAGTGCAAGAAGCAGGGGCACATGAGAGGAGAATGCCCCGAGCTAAAGAAGAAATTGAAGAAAGACAAATTCACGTTCAAGAAAGCCAAAGCAATGTTGGCTTCATGGAGCGATGAAGATGAGGACAGTCAAAGCACCTCGGAAGATGAAGAGATTCAGTGTCTCATGGCGAAGAGTGACGATTCAACCGAGGTAAACTCTTCCTTCGAGCATTTTTCTATTGATGAATGGGAAGAGGCTTATACTGTACTATTTGAAAAATTTTGTGAATTTAAGTCTGAAAACAAAGCACTTAAGAAGAAAATGAATTTCCTTGTTCATGAGTCAAACAACAATGAAGAAATTGAGTCTCTGAACAAGGTAATTGATTTGATGAAAATTGATGAACAAACCCACAGTGATGAATTGGATAGCATGAAACTTAAGTATCAAGAAGTTCAAAAGGAAAGAGATGAACTAACAAACTCTCTTGAAATTCTTAAAGGTGAGCATGCTAATCTGAAAGAAAATTTGAAAAAGCTGAAACAGAACTGAAAGGCAAATCAAAAGATCTATCAAGTTTTGTAAAAAGCAAACAGAACTTGGATGCAATCTTAGGTTCAAATGTTTTTGTTGCAAGACATGGGATTGGATTTCAAAATCCAAAGCCAAAGGTAATTGGCAAAAATCTGGTAACTGATTTCATTGATCCAACCCCAAGCTCTAGCAAACCAAACCCTTCAAAGAAAAGGAAAAATCAAAACAAGGGTAAAAAACAGGAACCTAAAGTCACCAAATTTGTTCCTAGTCAAAAGAAGGAATTTGCTTCAAGCTCTAAAAAGGGCCGTCCACAAGACAAACAGCAAGTTCCCAAAGCTAGACTCACCAGGGAACAAAAGGGTAAGATGCCTATGGATGCTTCTAAAAATGTCAAACCCAATGTTGTTTCTAAATCATCATCATGCAAAATCTGTAAAAAGATTGGACATAATGAAAACAATGCTGGAATAAACCATTCAAAAGAAAATCAAGCAAGTTTGGATTCCTAAGCATCTCTTATTTGGCATGAATGATTCAATGGGACCCAAAGTAATTTGGGTACCAAAACCTCTCGTCTGATCCACATGTGCAGGAATGCCTAGCAGCCCACAATCAAAACAAATGGTACCTGGACAGTGGCTGCTCGAGGCATATGACGGGCGACAAAGCTAAATTCAGTTTGCTCGTGGAAAAAGACGGAGGTCAAGTGATATTTGGAGGTAACAACAAAGGCCAGATCATCGGCTCAGGTAAAGTTGGTAAGTTTGCCTCTAATTCTATAGACAATGTGCTTCTGGTTGATGGCCTTCATCACAATTTGCTCAGCATAAGTCAGTTGTGTGATAAAGGTCACAAAATTGTCTTTGAATCCAACTCATGTCACATTCTTGATAAGGAAACAGGAAGCCTAAAATTTTCTGGAAAAAGAATAACATCTACATGGTTGACTTAGATGATCCAGAAAATAACAATTTGTGTCTTGTAGCAAACAAACAGGACGAGCTTACATTGTGGCATCGTAGGCTCGGTCATGCTAGTTACAATGTTTACACAAGATCATGAGGCTTAAGTTGGTAAGTGGTCTTCCTGAAATTCCTTTAACAAAAATGAAAACTTTTGTGATGCATGTGCACAGGGAAAACAAACCAGAAATCCTTCAAATCAAAGGCACCGGTAAGTACTTCCAAAGCCTATGAACTCTTGCACATGGACTTATTTGGACCTACGAGAACACTCAGTCTCAATGGCAAGCGTTATGGTTTTGTCATTGTGGATGATTTCTCTAGGTTCACTTGGGTAAAATTCCTGGCTCACAAGAATGAAGCAGTAAATGTTTTTGAAGAATTCTTCAACAAAGTTGAGCATGGGAATGTCAATAAAATATGCTCCATCCGCACTGATCACGGGGGAGAATTTGACAACAACTCCTTTACTGAATTCTGCAGGCTCCATGGAATAGAGCACTTGTTCTCCTCCCCAAGAACTCCGGAACAAAATGGAGTGGTGGAGAGAAAGAACAGAACATTGGTGGAGATGGCTCGCACGCTTCTGGTCGAGAATCAACTAGCAAGAACTTTTTGGGCAGAAGCGGTAAACACATCTTGTTACATTCTTAATCGAGCCATGGTAAGACCAGTATTCAAGAAAACTCCTTACGAACTTCTGAAAGGTAAGAAACCCACCATTGGGTACTTTAAAGTTTTTGGTTCAAAGGTGTTTATTCACAACAATGATAAAAATGACTTGGACAAGTTTGAAGCCAAAAGCGATCAAGGTATTTTTCTTGGATACTCTGAACATTCTAGAGCTTATAGAGTGTTTAATCTGAAAACCAGAAAGGTGGAAGAAACTCCACACGTTGTTTTTGATGAATCTCAAATCAAACTAACAATTCTACTCCTTACAGGTTTGACGATGAATCTACTGAAACAACTCTTGGAGATCTACAAAGCAAGTCAAATGCAATCTCTAAGACAGTTCATAAGCTAAACGTGGATATCTTCGCAGGTATGATGATGAAGATGACAGTCATCTACCCAAAACTGAAGAAGATACACCTGCACAAGATCCACAAGAAGATGAACCACAACAAGAGAATGAAACTCCTCCAGCCACCCCTCCTCCGGAACAACATCCTCAACTGCAAGATCAACCCGGTCCTTCAACAATCACGAATGTGAGGTACTCTAAAGCTCATCCACTTGAGAATGTCATAGGTGACATAAATGATTCAGTTCAAACTAGGTCTCAAGTAAATCAAATAGTTGAACAGGATCATTTAGCCTTTGTCTCTCAAGTGGAGCCTAAAAATGTTGAAGAAGCATTAAAAGAAAATTCATGGATTGATGCTATGCATGAGGAGTTAGGCCAATTTCAAAGAAATAATGTCTGGAGTTTGGTTCCTAAAACCCCTGAAATTTCTGTAATAGGCACAAGGTGGGTCTTTAGGAATAAA
Source organism: Colocasia esculenta (assembly GCA_014218235.1). Taxonomy (NCBI): domain Eukaryota; kingdom Viridiplantae; phylum Streptophyta; class Magnoliopsida; order Alismatales; family Araceae; genus Colocasia; species Colocasia esculenta. The sequence continues at coordinate 12,383,028 of CM024754.1, read as the reverse complement.
CTTAATGAAGAGGGTAAAGTGGTGAGAAACAAGGCTAGACTGGTTGCAAGGGTTACAATCAGGAATTTGGTGTGGATTTTGAAGAATCTTTTGCACCTGTAGCTAGGCTAGAAGCAGTTAGGATCTTGTTAGCATACGCATGCTCTAACAAGTTCAAACTATATCAAATGGATGTTAAAACTGCTTTCTTAAATGGCTACATAAAAGAGGAAGTCTACGTTTCTCAACCACCCGGCTTTGAGGATCATGATAAACCAAACCATGTATTTAAATTGCACAAAGCTCTCTATGGTTTGAAACAGGCACCCCGAGCTTGGTACGATCGTCTCAGTTCATTTCTGGTAAGCAAAAACTACTCAAGAGGTAAGGTGGACCAAACTCTTTTTACAAAGAAAGTTCGCAATCACATAATTGTTGTTCAAGTATATGTGGACGATATCATCTTTGGTTCCACTAACCCTACACTGTGTGAAGAATTTTCACAACATATGCACAGTGAATTTGAGATGAGCCTAATGGGGGAGCTTCAATTTTTTCTTGGTTTGCAGGTCAAACAGTTAGAAGATGGATTCTTCATCAACCAAGAAAAATATGTCAAAGAACTTCTGAAGAAGTTTCAGTTTGAACAAGCTAAACATGCTTCAACTCCAATGAGCACAAGCATAAAGCTGGAAAATGATGAGAAAGGTAAAATGGTAGATGCTAAGCACTTTCGAGGTATGATTGGCTCACTCCTTTATCTTACTACAAGTAGACCGAACATACAATTCAGCATTTGTCTTTGTGCTAGATATCAATCTAGTCCAAGAGAAAGTCATCTAATTGCAGTTAAGAGAATTTTCCGATATCTCTCAGGTACGCATGATTTGGGTCTTTGGTATCCAGCATGTAGTGGCTTCAACTTGGTTTCATATTCTGATGCTGACTATGCTGGATGTAAAATTGACAGGAAAAGCACTAGTGGCTATTGCCAAATGCTTGGTGGTTGTATGGTTTCGTGGGCATCCAAGAAGCAACACTCGGTTGCACTCTCTACTGCAGAAGCAGAATATGTTGCTGCAGGGAGCTGTGCAACACAAGTGTTGTGGATAAAAGTCAGTTGTGTGACTACAACATTGACTTGGATGCACACCTATCCTATGTGACAACACTAGTGCCATCAATCTTTCAAAGAACCCTATTCAACACTCTAGGACAAAACACATTGAAATCCGTCACCACTTTTTGAGAGATGAAGTAGCCAACAAAGCATTGGAAATTAGCTTCATACCCACTGAAAAACAATTGGCTGATATCTTTACCAAACCATTGGCAGAAGATAGGTTCACCACATTGAGAAGAGAATTGGGTTTGTGCAAATTGCAATGAAACTTCAAATATTCAAGCATATGTTCCTTGTGTTCACTATCTGTGTGGTATATCAAATGGTGATGTGTGGAAGAACAAGTTATGCTTGTTTGGAAACTCTCATTATGCGTGAGAAAACATTCTCCGCCAAGTACCCATGGTCATGTGGCATGCAAGGGACATATACTCTAATATGAGAATAGTTTCTTTACAATTTGCTCATTCCAATTCTCCTTGAAAATTGTCAACTTTTGGTAAAATGTCTTTCTACATGCTGGATGTGCTTGATTGATTGATAGCTGTGTGCAATTTTGTCTTCATGAACTTGAGTCTTTTTGTTTCACATGGCACACATTATGGGGGAGCAAGTAAGGGTTAAATGAATGCAAATGTGAAGGCAATTGTTCAATCTTTGTCCATCTCAAATCCCTTACAACCATCACATATTTCAGCCCTTCATTCTACCCTTAAAACTGCTCTAAACATGTCCCTGTCGACAGGCAACAAGGGCCCTGTCGACAGCTCAGCCCAGTCAGAACACAGATTCTTCTGTATGTGTGTTCCTGTCGACAGGACATCCTTCCCTGTCGACAGCTATTCAGAATTTTTGTGTTCATGCTTATTCCTCACCCATTCAGTGAGCATCTTCCTGATTAACAACTAAGGTGTCTTTAAGGTGTTAATGTATGTTTGACCATACTACATACACATGATATTTAAGCTATTCTCTATTCCACTATGATTTTTACATACTATTCATGTAGGGTTTAGGTTCTATCATTTAGGAAACATTTCATAACTCTAAAGGACATCCACCTCACTCCTTTACATTAATCCTTTGTGAGTCAACACAGTCTCAATTTACTTGATAAGTCTTTTGGTCATGGACGTAATATCAAATATTGATTGGTAATCATATCACCAACTTGATTTTGGTCTTTACGACAATACTTGGAGAAAAGCTACCTATTTCTAAAAAAAAAAAAAATATATATGACAATTCACCATGAAGTTTGGGATGAATATAGAGCAATGTTGGGTTATGCTAAGTAACCGGGGAGATGGGCATCACAAATGTCTGCCCTCGCGTCAAAAGGCCAACTCATCATCTCTGTACAACGGTATGATGGAAACTTCCACTAATTGACTGGGGGTATGGGCACGTGTAATGTCTATCCTCACGTCAAAAGGTGTGACGTCTTCTTAAGTACCATTTCCTCCCATTATTCTCTTCTATAATATATACAAATATAAAAAAAATATAGAATATAGTGTGAAGCCTCCACTGAGTCATAATTTCCAAGGTCATTGGTCTTGTGATTGTCTTGACATATAGATATCATTTCATGCATCATTTGCCTATCCACAAAATGGGGATTGTGTTGTCTTACATTGTATTTATACAACGACGGGTAAGTGTGCAATGTTCTTTAGTTAAGTGGGTGTTTTCTTAATGCTTTAACCTGAAATTCCTTGGGTATTATGTTCAAACCATTTAGGAAATTGTTATGGTTTATTATATCCTTGTATATGGTAGGTTAACACACATTATTCACCTATTATACACCTTCATTTATAACATGGAAGACCTTGCTCAACCTTCAGTTCAAAAATCACACAAATCACCAAACTGGCCATTTTCTGAAAGTGCCTGTCGACAGGCACAGGGACCCTGTCGACAGCCGGCGGCAAGGTTGTCTTTTGGAAGTCCAACGGGCTACTCCGAAACCAGATTTGGTGGGATCCGACTCTTCACATACCCTCACCCTTTCTATAAAAGGACCCCACACCCCTTTCCCTCTTCCTTCACTTCCAAAAACCCTTCCTTCCCTCCCTCTCTTCAAATCCCTTCTCCAGGGCACCAGCAGAGCACCTCTGCAACTCTGGTGTTTTCTCTTCTATTCTTCTTCTCATTTCCTTCTATCACCAGCCTCGTGCACGAGCAGCAAGATCTAATGGCCCCTACTGCCAAGAAGCTGGCTTCTCGTCGCCGTCCTCGGTCTTCTCAAGCCGGACAGGACTCTAGGGCCTCCCCCGAACGTCGCACAAAGCACCGGGAGGACCGTCTGCCAGAGCTGCTCATCCCTCCTAATCTCCGATTCAAAGTCACTCATGCAAGCTTCACTAAGGTCACGCAGCCTCGCTACGTTGACTTCATCTCCTTGCAGGATTTCTTTCTAGGCCTTTTGCCTCTCTTTGACACTCAAGGTTGGTCACCTTTCTGCTACAGCCACAAAACCTACTCCTCCTCTGCTGTCACGGAGTTTTACCATAATCTCCGAGAATCTACCACAGGTGATCTCTTTACCCGAGTCAAGGGGAACTCCTTTCGCATTTCTCCCAATCTACTTTCAGTCTCCCTGCAAATCCCAAACACAGGGGTTGACATCTTCGCTCATCACCCAACCCCAGAGGAATATTATGCCCTCATTACTTCCAAGCCTTACGACCCCACGGATCGTAAGCAACTGAATGCAAATTCTTTTCCTCCGCTTCATCGTCTCATCTACCACATCTTTACCACTCTCATTGTCCCAAAAGACGGAAGTAGGGAGCTCGTCACCTCTGTTCACAAGTCCCTCCTTCATAAGTTTTTGCGTTGTGAACAAATCAATCTCCCTCAACTCATGTGTTCCGTCCTTCGCATATGCCTTGGCAATGCAAAGCGGTCCATGCCTTATGCATGTCAGCTCACCTCCCTCTTTCTGTTCCTTGGCATCATAATTCCAAAAGGGGAGATGACCGTCTTGCAGGCCCGTAGCTCCTATGATCTGACTGCTATACAGAGGATGGGCTACAAGTTCGTGGATGGCATAGTCACAAGGGATCTAAAGGGAAAGGGCCAAGCTGTCCCCGTGGATGAAGAAGAAGCTGATGAGGCAGCTGATGAAGAGGTCGGTGAAAATGAAGATGAAGAAGAAGCCTCCCACTCTGAGCCACTAGAAGCTCTGGGAGAAGATGAAAGTCAACCTATGGATTATATTGCCACTGAGCCCTCTATCCGTGAACTCTTGGCTCAGATGCAATTGCATATGACTACTGGTTTTGCAACTATCAATGCACGCTTGGACAAGGTTGATACCAGCTTGGAAGACTTGGCTGATAATCAAGTCCGGCTCCATCACCGGCTCAACAGACTCTCCACTCATGCTCCACAGACTCCTCAGGCTCCTACACCACCGGGTCCTGATGATGATTCTAGAGTCTAGGTGTCCAGTGTCATGTATTACGTCTTCTGTTGTTCTCTTACTTTGATGGTCATGCAATGTCTTTCCCCTTCAAGTTATGTTTTACCTAGCACGTTATGTATGGCTCAATGCAAAATCAATGAAAATTCTTGTCTTCTGCCTACTACATGTGTCTATGGTGTATGCTTTTGGATATTGACAAAAGGGGGAGAAAACTCAATTGTGCACTTGCTTACACTTGCTTAATTGATTAATTTTGTCATCATCAAAAAGGGGGAGAATGTTGGGTTCACATTCCAAATCATAAATACAACATGTTTTTGTGATGATAATGATGAACAAAGTAAACAAGTGAACAATGTGAATTGAGTTTAAAATTGCATAAGATCTGTACATATGACATGTCACAATGTGTTGGCATAATGTTTAATCTTTAAATGACTATAATGTCTCACTAACTATGTTCATTATTTTAGGTGAGATGTTGGAAAGACATGTACAAAGAACAAGGTTCAAAATGAAGATATACATGAAAAGCAAGCACCTGTCGACAGCAGGAAGGTCCCTGTCGACAGCTAAACTCAAGCCAGAAGGCCAATCTTCAGAACAGATGAGCCTGTCGACAGCACCCCAGATGCCTGTCGATAGGAAGAGGTTCCCAGAACCATGATATTTTCTGTCTGCCTGTGCCTGTCGACAGCACCCATCGCCTGTCGACAGCAACTGCCTTCCAGAAGCTTTGAATGTTCTGCTTGCTTGCGCCTGTCGACAGGAGCACCCAGTGCTGTCGACAGACGGAGAGAATCCTCAAATATGGAAAGTCTTCAAGTTGCCATAGACGGTGTTTCCACATACCACGACTCTCCATATGTAAACACCTCTATTTAAGCATCTTTTTGAAGACCATCACGAACACAAGCAGCCTCCAAGCAAGAACCCTAAAAGCCTCTCAAGAAAATTCTTGCCCTGCTGCTCTGCTTCTACCTGCTGCCCAGATTCAACAAGAGAAGTCTTCCGTGCAGCGGTGAAGTCTGAACGTCGTGGATTCAAGCCTCCCCATCAACTTCTATCATCAAGACGAAGCTTGAAGTCTACCCAGACGTTCATCAGAAGAGTTTTCAATTGGATTTGATTCTCAACTCTCAAACTCTTCTCTGTTTTACTTTTATCCATACGTGTGTGTGTGTGGTGTGTTTCAAGCAGTCCTTGTGCTTGATACACGTGTGTGTGTTGTTCTGATCGTGGTTACACATCAGAGAACACGTGTGTGTGAGTTGTAGTTCCTGAACTAGCTCATAAGCAGATTGCTCTGTGTGTGTGGCCCGTGGATGTAGGATACACGAGTTGTGTATTCCGAACCACGTAAATCGTTGTGTCTCGTGGTTTGAACGTTTCTACGTTAGATGTTTGGTAGGCACAGTGCATTTACACACGTCTAATCATCTGCTTGATATCTGTCATCGAATCACACACATCCACACTAAGTCTAGTCCTTGACAATTTCCAGTGATTTGTATCTTATCGAAAAGAAGGCGTCAAGTGTTCTTAATAGACAGTAATCTATTCAACCCCCCCTTCTAGATTACCATATAGGGAATTCCGCAACACTTCATCTTGCTTATTCGTTGTGCTATGCCAAGCACCAGAAGTCCATACTCCCGCTAATAAGTACGTTGGGGCGCTCCTCCCCAGGACCGGACCAGGTCCCTTTTGCACAGGCATTGGTCAAATGGACCGAAGTCCCATATTGTGCCGAACAAACATATTCATATTATGGCCACAGAGTTTCAATGACAAGCTCATAGTAAAAGGAACATGATCATTCATAGAGTCAAAGTATGGCAATTAGCTCAAGAGAACAAAGGCAGTATAATGACGTATCATGTTTCATAATCCATTAATGTCTTGACATGAGGATGTTTCTAAAGACAGATCATATGCAGGACATGTGCTTTCTATCTCTAGGGTACGTCATGGTACAACCAACTCGGCCTCTATGTGGAAATCCATAGAGAGCGGAGACTTACGGAGGTCTTAAGGAAAAGATCACTAGTCTACCAATTCAGAATAACCGGCAGAGAGCTCCCAATTCCCCAAAAGGGTGTGCCTAGTCGTACAAATGTGTAAGTGACGAGTCACGGATTTTTCCTAGCATGTATGCATATGGATAAATAATTAATTGAACACCGGAAAGCATGTAACTATTGAAACTCGTATGCAAATCATGACATTAACTCCACTAACAAGTCCATACTAACATGTTTCATCCCCACATTCATATCATATTCTTATCATATCAGTTGACAATAGGAAAGATCACAAGATAATCTAATGAACATAAGGACAATCACAATTACACATTAGAATCATATTTGTATCATTACCATTTTTCTTCAATGGGTTGATTTCTTTTAGGTCCATGCATACTATATAACATCATGCACATGCTAGTAGACACCATGCAATGATCAGACCCAAAACATGCAATATTTTTGGCAAAGGTAGTGTCGACACACCCCTTACTGGTGTCGACACAATGCTTCAAACACAAGGCAAAATAATGCAGAACTGGTAAAGTAGTTCGACACTAGATCAAGTATTGTCGACACTAGAGACAGCTCCCAGAAAACCCAGTCAACAGGTCTGTACATGGTGTTGACACTAGATCAAGTAGTGTCGACACTAGAGACCTTCCCAGAAAACCTATTGTGCCAGTATGGGACAGTGTGTCGACACTAGATCAAGTAGTGTCGACACTAGAGGCCTTCCCAGAACACCTTTTGGGCTGATTTGGGACAGTGTGTCGACACTAGATCAAGTAGTGTCGACACGAGAGGCTCTCCCAGAAAACATATTGGTCAAGTGTAACCCGAAACACATCTCATGCAGCGATTTACTTAGCCTGCTTATAACTCTCTAACGAATGACATTTAGATAAAATGTTCAACACAACTATGACGAGGACAACTAGTAGAAGATCTTTGATGTTGGGGGTTTGATCTAATTCAGTCTGGAATCCTAAGAAAATGTATGAAGAACATAAAGCTAAGTGCAGCCCGAAATCACAGTATCATGCAGTGACTCTCTTACCATGCTTATATCTCTCTAACTAAACACTTTTGGATAAAACGTCCAACATAAAAGATTATCGTGACTACAAGTAGAATAACTTTAATGAAGGAAGTTTAGTCTAATTTGGTCTCAAATCACGTGCATAATAAGAAGAACGGGAAAAGCTCTAACTGTGCGCGACTTAGGGAAAACTACGAATACACAATGTGTACTCCATGAAAATTAGTCAAACCAAGTGAAAATGAACCTAGACTCCAAGATCTACATGATGGTGTTGGTTTTCTTTAATCTTGGCCCGAGAACACCTACCTTTGAATGCTAATAACTCTCTGCAGATTTCTGGGTTGATGCAGAGCGAGGTTGAGGAAGAGCACGTTTTCCCCAGCCGTCCTCCTCTTCCCCAGCGCTCCAAACTTGTTGCTCACGACCCCAACTTGTTGCTAAACCTTCCCCAAGAGTTTAAGGACAAGTTCTTATAGACTTAGGGTGTATTTATAAGTCCTAACGGGACTAGGAAAGGGGCTGTGAATTCTGTTTCCTACTTTCCAAGAAATCTGAGATTCTCTCACCCAAAGGAGGTAGCAAAGGTTTAGGAAACCACCTCTTAGGGTTGGGTTCGGTTTAATTTACCTTACATGACTAATCACCCTAATTTTAACCCTAAATTGCCCTCCTAATTATTGCATAATTACATACACGAATTTCTGGGTATTTCCTTGTCCCAATTTTTATCCTTGGGCCAAATGTGCTCCATTGGTCCAATCTTGTTAATGGGCTATTAATACATAATGTTGTAAGTCTCTCCAACATGTTTATTTATTTATGGTTGGGTTATTTTTCCGTGTTAACAATTTTCCGACTTAGTTTCCTAATTCGGGTAACTTGGTCACGTGTGACATATACTCGGCCAATCAGATTTTTCTGTTGCACGAATTCCTTCGTGGAACGCTTAGGGATAATATTAGGGTTGGTTTATAATTTTTACGAAATTTCCCGATGTGTTTTCTCACGTACGATAGTGGTTCGTAAGTTCTATCATTCCGATAATACGGAAGTTATTTATTTACTAATTTCATACTTGAATTTTTCATGGGTCATAAGTTGTCCATTGGTCCAATTTATTTTATGGACTATCCCCACATATTGTTTGGAGTCACCATAAATTTCTCATTTAGTTTATGATCACATTTTATACACCTGATAATGGGTTGTCCAACTTATTTTCTCATTACGATAATAAGTCATACTAGCTCTTGAATATACCCCAAATGACTTTTATTGACCCAAATTTCTTGATGAATCATTAGAGGATATTATTTGAAGTCCATATATGATTTTTATTTAATTTTCTGACTCATCGAAGTATGTGTGATAAGGACTTCCCGACTATTCCTTGATTACGACACACAGTCGCAAAATGCCTTAAACTTGGACCCTCCGATTTCCCTTTGCACAAATTTCTTCATGGTCATTAGGGAGCATTATTTAGAGTTGAACTATGGTTTTTATGAAATTTTCTAATGGGTTTTTGTATGTATGATAATGACACGTGTATTTTTGCTATTTCACAAATATTGATTTTATCGTTTTCGATTATTTCTAATTTTCCAATTACTAAATTTCCGGGTGTTACATATCTACTCCTAAACTATCAACTACTCATATGGCGGGTGCTCATCACTCTTGCCCTGCCCCATCCGACTCCTCTGGTTCCTCATCACTACCTGAAAGGGCAGGTTGATAGGGTGAGCGAACTAGCTCAATAGGATTTACATCTCAATATTGTGCGGGCACTAATATACATGATTAACATTTTAAATAGGCAGATATGCACATGAATATGATGACAATGCGTGCTTTTCTAACAAGTTGAATAGAGGAATAGAACGGATGACATATCAAATCAAATATCGAATTGCATATACAATGGACAGATATTTCAAGAGTAGAATCATATCAAAAGAGATTGGCCATATTCACAGATATCACGTATTCACGTGATCAGATTTATCATATCAAATCTTATCATATCATATCAAATCAAACTTATCATATCAAACAAAGGCACAATTTTCACAACTCTTGCTTATAGCATCAGTGCCATGCCACACACCACAAGTCCATACTCCCGCAGTTAATAAGTATGTTGGGGCGCTCTTCCCCAGGACCAGACAGGGCCCCTATTGCACAGGCATTGGTCAAATGGACCAAAGTCCCATTGTGCCGAACAAACATATTCATATTATGGCCACAGAGTTTCAATGACAAGCTTATAGTAAAAGGAACACGATCATTCATAGAGTCAAGGTATGACAATTAGCTCAAGAGAACAAAAGGGCAGTATAACGACATATCTTATGTTTCATAATTCGTTAATGTCTTGACATGAGGATGTTTCTAAAGACAGATCGTATGCAGGACATGTGCTTTCTATCTCCAGGATACTTCATGGTACAACCAGTTCGGCCTCTATGTGGAAATCCATAGAAGCGGGGACTTACGGAGGTCTTAAGGAAAAGGTCGCTAGTCTACCAATTCAGAATAACCGGCAGAGAGCTCCCAATTCCCCAAGGGGGTGTGCCTATTCGTGCAAATGTGTAAGTGACGAGTCACGGATCTTTCCTAGCATGTATGCATATGGACAATTAATTATTTCAACACCGGAAACATGTAACTATTGAAACTCATATGCAAATCTTGATATTAACTTCACTAACAAGTCCATACTAACATATATTCATCCCCATATTCACATCATATTCTTATCATATCAATTGACAATAGGGAAGATCACAAGATAATCCAATGAACATAAGGACAATCACAATAATTACCCATTAGAATCATATTCATATCATTACCATTTTTCAATGGGTTGATTTCTTTTAGGTCCATGCATACTATATAACATCATGCACATGCTAGTAGACATCATGTAATGATCAGACCCAAGATATGCAATTTTTTTGCAAGGGTAGTGTCGACACACCCCTTACTGGTGTCGACACAATGCTTCAAACACAAGGCAAAATAATACAGAACTGGTCAAGTAGTGTCGACACAGAATCAAGTAGTGTCGACACTAGACCCAGTTCCCAGAAAACCCAGTCAACAGGTCTGTACAGGGTGTCGACACTAGATCAAGTAGTGTCGACACTAGAGACCCTCCCAGAAAACCTTCTGGGCCAATTTGGGACAGTGTGTCGACACTAGATCAAGTAGTGTCGACATTAGAGGCCTTCCTAGGAACCCTTCTGGGCTAATTTGGGACAGTGTGTCGACACTAGATCAAGTAGTGTCGACACTAGAGGCCCTCCCAGAAAAAAAACATATAGGTCAAGTGTAACCCGAAAACACATCTCATGCAGCGATTTATTTGCCCCTCTTATAACTCTCTAAAGAATGACATTTAGACAAAACATTCAACATGAAATATGACGAGGACAACTAGTAGGAGAACTTTGATGTTGGGGGTTTGATCTAATTCGGTCTCGAATCCTGACAAAACATATGAAGAACATAAAGCTAAGTGCAGCCCGAAATCGCAGTATCATGCAGCAACTCTCTTACCATACTTATAACTCTCTAATGATAGACTTTTGGATAAAACGTCCAACATAAAAGATGATTGTGACTACAACTAGAAGAATGTGATGAAGGAAGTTTGGTCTAATTCGGTGTCAAATCACATGCATAATGAGAAGAACGGGAAAAGCCCTCACTGTGCGTGACTTAGGGAACACCACGAATACGCAATGTATACTCCATGAAAATTAGTCAAACCAAGTGCAAATGAACCTAGACTCGAAGATCTACATGATGGTGTTGGTTTTCTTTAATCTTGGCCCGAGAACACCTACCTTTGAATGCTAATAACTCTCTGCAGATTTCTGGGTTGATGCAGAGCGAGGTTGAGGAAGACCACGTTTTCTCCAGCCGTTCTCCACTCCTCCAGCGCTCCAAACTTCCTGCTCACGACCCCAACTTGTTGCTAAACCCTCCCCAAGAGTTTAAGGATGAGTTCTTATAGATTTATTGTGTATTTACAAGTCCTAACGGGACTAGGAATGGGGCTGCGAATTCTGTTTCCTACTTTCCAAAAAATCTGGGATTCTCTCACCCAAAGGAGGTAGCAATGGTTTAGGAAACCACCTCTTAGGGTTGGGTCCGGTTTTGGCTTACCGTACATGACTAATCACCCTAATTTTAACCCTAAATTGCCCTCCATAATTATTGCATAATTACATACACGAATTTCTGGGTATTTCCTTGTCCCAAATTTTTATCCTTGGGCCAAATGTGCTCCATTGGCCCAATCTTGTTAATGGGTTATTAATACATGATGTTGGAAGTCTCTCCAACATGTTTATTTAATTTATGGTCGGGTTATTTTTCCGCGTTAACAATTTTCCTACTTAGTTTCTAAATTCGGGTAATTTGTCACGTGTGACGTACACTCGGCCAATCGGATTTTCCGTTGCATGAATTTCTTTGTGGAACACTTATAGATAATATTTGGGGTTGATTTATAATTTTTACTAAATTTTCCGATGTGTTTTCTCACGTACGATAGTGGTACGTAAGTTCTATCATTCCAATAATACGAAGTTATTTATTTACTATTTTCATACTTGAATTTGTTCATGGGTCATAAGTTGTCCATTGGTCCAATTTATTTTATGGACTATCCCCACATATTGTTTGGAGTCTACCATCATTTTACTTTGGTTCATGATCATATTTTATACACATGATAGTGGATTTTCCAACTTATTTCTTAATTATGATAATAAGTCACAATAACTCTTGAACATACCTCAAATGACTTTTATTACCCAAATTTCTTTATGGATCATTAGAGGATATTATTTGAAGTCCATATATGATTTTTATTTAATTTTCTGACTCATCTAAGTATGTGTGATAATGATTTCCTGACTTATTCCCTGATTACGATACTCAGTCGCAAAACGCCTTAAACTTGGACCATCCGATTTTCCTTTGCACGAATTTCTCTGTGGGTCATTAGGGAGCATTATTTAGAGTTGAACTATGGTTTTTATGAAATTTTATAATGGGTTTTTGTGTGTACGATAATGACACGTGCATTTTTGCTATTTCACAAATATTGAATTTATCATTTTCGATTTATTTCTATTTTTCCAATTACTGAATTTTCGGGATGTTACATCCTCCCCCACTTAAAAGAATTTGGTCCCCAAATTCACATGTGTTTATGAGCTGGACTTACAAAGAATCTAATTGTGAATTGCTCATAATATAATGATTGATTGGTGATGTAACTTCAGGGTCAAATAAAAGCAAGTTAGAAAGAATACCTCTCTCATACCTCCTTCCTTGGTTTGTTCTGCCATTTTTTCCTTGAGCTTGATTTGTCATTAGGGCAATCCTTAACCTTGTGGTCTTGGCTACCACAACGGAAACATTTGTCCTGAAATTTCCAGCACTCCTCGGACCGATGATTTATTCTGTTGCAATGCTGGCATCTTTCTGCAGGAGCATAAACTAGTTTCTTATTGCACTTCTTTCTCTTGTGCGATCTATTACTGTTGTTGGGCCGTTTCTCTCTGGCTATAGGTTTGGAGTTTCCTGTGGTTGTAATCTGTTCTTTCTTATTAGTTTAGCCAACTCCTTGGTCATCCTTAGACCTTTCCCTTCCATTTGTATCTCCCTTAGCCATTATTAGGGCATCCTCTAACAGTTGTGTAGCTTGTCGGAGTGCTTTGGTAAATCTTTGGACCGATCTCTGTCCGTCCATTGATGGTATAGGTATATCCTCCATTGCTGTATATTTAAGTTCCTTCAAAAATAAATGATCACCCGGTTAGTCTTCTTTACTCCTTGTTGATGCCTTGTAACTTACAATATTTAGTTATTTTAAAATTTTGGACTAAGCCCAAGTTTCTACCCAATCTCACCAGGTAGGTACAAAGTTCTTGACACAAGCTGAGGGTTATAATGACACTTATCATATCATTCCTGATTGCCTAGGACTTAGGGGAAAGCCCAGGCTCGTTCGACAGCCATTAAGGTATTAAGTACCTTCAAGATAATAATATAAGTCAGTCATCTAAATATATCACATGTGACTTCTATTCCCATGGTTCTACCCAAGCTCACATTAGGTACGACAGATTTTGACTCGTGTGATCTAGTTTCATCCTATGTTCCTATTCCCTTGGACCCTAAGTTTAGGGCTCTGATACCAACTGTCACGCCCCGATATTTAGCAGCGGAATAAATACCGGGAGACGTGAACGATACAGATAGACGTATCACAGTTGAATAGCGCAGAGTCACGATTGAACAAAAGAACACATTTGGGACTATAGTATGGTCACCAAAAATATCCTTTATTCCATTTCATTCAACTAGTTGCAACCTTACATAAGAAGAACCAACTAAAGGGTCCATTATTCAAATAAACTTCCAGAAAAGTTTCACTATTACATAGACTACTCAAATATCTACTCCTAAACTGTCAACTACTCATATGGCGGGTGCTCATCACTCTTGCCCTGCCCCATCCGACTCCTCTGGTTCCTCATCACTACCTGAAAAGGGCAGATTGATCGGGTGAGCGAACTAGCTCAGTAGGATTTACATCTCAATATTGTGCGGGTACTAATATACATGATTAACATTTTAAATAGGCAGATATGCACATGAATATGATGACAATGCATGCTTTTCTAACAAGTTGAATAGAGGAATAGAACGGATGACATATCAAATCAAATATCGAATTGCATATACAATGGACAGATATTTCAAGAGTAGAATCATATCAAAAGAGATTGGCCATATTCACAGATATCACGTATTCACGTGATCAGACTTATCATATCAAATCTTATCATATCATATCAAATCACACTTATCATATCAAACAAAGGCACAAATTTCACAACTCTTGCATATAGGATCAGTGCCATGCCACGCACCACAAGTCTATACTCCCGCGGTTAATAAGTACGTTGGGGCGCTCCTCCCCAGGACCAGACAGGGCCCCTATTGCACAGGCATTGGTCAAATGGACCGAAGTCCCATTGTGCCGAACAAACATATTCGTATTATGTCCACAGAGTTTCAATGACAAGCTTATAGTAAAAGGAACACGATCATTCATAGAGTCAAGGTATGACAATTAGCTCAAGAGAACAAAAGGGCAGTATAACGACGTATCTTATGTTTCATAATTCGTTAATGTCTTGACATGAGGATGTTTCTAAAGACAGATCGTATGCAGACATGTGCTTTCTATCTCCAGGGTATTCATGGTACAACCAGCTCGGCCTCTATGTGGAAATCCATAGAAAGCGGGGACTTACGGAGGTCTTAAGGAAAAGGTTGCTAGTCTACCAATTCAGAATAACCGACAGAGAGCTCCCAATTCCCCAAGGGGTGTGCCTATTCGTGTAAATGTGTAAGTGACGAGTCACGGATCTTTCCTAGCATGTATGCATATGGACAATTAATTAATTGAACACTGGAAAACATGTAACTATTGAAACTCATATGCAAATCATGATATTAACTTCACTAACAAGTCCATACTAACATGTATTCATCCCATATTCACATCATATTCTTATCATATCAATTGACAATAGGGAAGATCACAAGATAATCCAATGAACATAAGGACAATCACAATAACCCATTAGAATCATATTCATATCATTACCATTTTTTAATGGGTTGATTTCTTTTAGGTCCATGCATAGTATATAACATCATGCACATGCTAGTAGACATCATGTAATGATCAGACCCAAGATATACAATTTTTTGCAAGGGTAGTGTCGACACACCCCTTACTGGTGTCGACACAATGCTTCAAACACAAGGCAAAATAATGCAGAACTGGTCAAGTAGTGTCGACACAGGATCAAGTAGTGTCGACACTAGATCCAGTTCCCAGAAAACCCAGTCAACAGGTCTGTACAGGGTGTCGACACTAGATCAAGTAGTGTCGACACTATAGACCCTCCGAGAAAACCTTCTGGGCCAATTTGGGACAGTGTGTCGACACTAGATCAAGTAGTGTCGACACTAGAGGCCTTCCCAGGAAACCTTCTGGGCCAATTTAGGATAGTGTGTCGACACTAGATCAAGTAGTGTCGACACTAGAGGCCCTCCCAGAAAAAAAACATATAGGTCAAGTGTAACCCGAAAACACATCTCATATAGTGATTTACTTGCCCCTCTTATAACTCTCTAACAAATGACATTTAGACAAAATGTTCAACAAAAAATATGACGAGGAAAACTAGTAGGAGAACTTTGATGTTGGGGGTTTGATCTAATTCGATCTCAAATTCCGAGAAACATATGAAGAACATAAAGCTAAGTGCAGCCCGAAATCGCAGTATCATGCAGCGACTCTCTTACCACGCTTATAAATCTCTAAGGATAGACTTTTGGACAAAATGTCCAACATAAAAGATGATCATGACTACAAGTAGAAGAACTTTCATGAAGGAAGTTTGATCTAATTCGGTGTCAAATCATGTGCATAAAGAGAAGAATGGGAAAAACCCTAACTGTGTGTGACTTAGGGAACACTACGAATACACAATGTATACTCCATGAAAATTAGTCAAACCAAGTGCAAATGAACCTAGACTCGAAGATCTACATGATGGTGTTGGTTTTCTTTAATCTTGGCCCGAGAACACTTACCTTTGAATGCTAATAACTCTCTGCAGATTTCTGGGTTGATGCAGAGCGAGGTTGAGGAAGACCACGTTTTCCCCAGCCGTTCTCCACTCCTCCAGTGCTCCAAACTTGCTGCTCACACCCCCAACTTGTTGCTAAACCCTCCCCAAGAGTTTAAGGACGAGTTCTTATAGATTTAGGGTGTATTTACAAGTCCTAACGGGACTAGGAATGGGGCTGCGAATTCTGTTTCCTACTTTCCAAAAATCTGGGATTCTCTCACCCAAAGGAGGTAGCAAAGGTTTAGGAAACCACCTCTTAGGGTTGGGTCCGGTTTTGTCTTACCTTACATGACTAATCACCCTAATTTTAACCATAAATTGTCCTCCATAATTATTGCATAATTACATACACGAATATCTGGGTATTTTCTTATCTCAAAATTTTATCCTTGGGCCAAATGTGCTCCATTGGCCCAATCTTGTTAATGGGTTATTAATACATGATGTTGGAAGTCTCTCCAATAAGTTTATTTAATTTATGGTTGGGTTATTTTTCCGCGTTAACAATTTTCCGACTTAGTTTCTAAATTCGGGTAATTTGTCACGTGTGACGTACACTCGGCCAATCGGATTTTCCGTTGCACGAATTTCTTTGTGAAACATTTATAGATAATATTTGGGGTTGATTTATAATTTTTACTAAATTTTTCGATGTGTTTTCTCACGTACGATAGTGGTACGTAAGTTCTATCATTCCGATAATACGGAAGTTATTTATTTACTATTTTCATACTTGAATTTGTTCATTGGTCATAAGTTGTCCATTGGTCCAATTTATTTTATGGACTATCCCCACATATTTTTTGGAGTCTACCATCATTTTACTTTGGTTCATGATCATATTTTATACACATGATAATGGATTTTCCAACTTATTTCTTAATTATGATAATAAGTCACAATAACTCTTGAACATACCTCAAATGACTTTTGTTGACCCAAATTTCTTTATGGATCATTAGAGGATATTATTTGAAGTCCATATATGATTTTATTTAATTTTCTGACTCATCTAAGTATGTGTGATAATGATTTCCTGACTTATTCCCTGATTACGATACTCAGTCGCAAAACGCCTTAAACTTGGACCATCCGATTTTCGTTTGCACGAATTTCTCTGTGGGTCATTAGGGAGCATTATTTAGAGTTGAATTATGGTTTTTATGAAATTTTCTAATGGGTTTTTGTGTGTACGATAATGACACGTGCATTTTTGCTATTTCACAAATATTGAATTTATCATTTTCGATTTATTTCTATTTTTCCAATTACTGAATTTTCGGGGTGTTACATGTCATCTTTTAGATCCCAATTAATGGTATGAATGACAGTAAATTTATGCCCCATCATTGGGCTAGGGTTTGACTCAATTCATGGCCCAATTACTTAGGTTAATTTAGGCTTAATTGACCCATGTTATTAATGGATATGTGGGTGTTGCAAATTTTAAAAATTAATTTCTCATTTTAGGTCTTTCTTTGACCCATAATACCCTAGTGAATTCTTTTGTTTATTTATTTTCATTTAACTCGTAGGGAAAAAATTATTTAATCGATATTTAAAAATCTAAGTTACTACACCCTCCCCCACTTAAGAAGAATTTGATCTCCAAATTCACATGATGTTTGTAGATTTACACGATGTTCGTATAAGACAGGAGGAGTCTATTATACCTAAGAATAATTCTAGATGGTTTCTCATGATTGTCCCTTATGGTTCCCAAGTGGCTTCTTCTATCTCATGTCTGCTCCATTAGACTTTTACTATTGGTATGGCTTGATTCCTTAGTTGTTGTAATTTCTGATCCAATATCTTGATCAATTTCTTTTCATAATTCAAGTGTTCTGTAGCACCAGATTCCCATGTCTGATCATATGGGTAGCATCATAAGCATACTGCCTCAGCATAGATATGTGGAAGATATTGTTTACTCCCGCTAGTTGTTGAGATAATGCTAATCTATAATCCACTTCTCCGACCCTCTCAAGGATCTCAAAGGGGCTAATAAATTTTTGAATCAACTTTTCTTTGATTCCAAATCTTTAGATTTCACAAATAGGGGATACCTTCAAGAAAACATGATCTCCTACTTGGAACTCTAGATCTCTTCTCCTCTTATCAACATAACTCTTCTGTCAGGACTGAGCTATCTTTAATTAATCTCGAATGATTTGAATGCTCCTAGTCATGTTTTGAACCAGGTCAGGTCCTAACCATTGACTGTCTCCAACCTCTTCCCAACATATAGCTGATTTACAACTTTGGCCATATATATAATGCTTCAAATAGTGCCATCTGGATGCTTGCTTGGTAACTATTATTTATGCGAGCTCGATTAAGGGCAGATGCTCATTCCAATTTCCTTCAAAATAAACCACATAGGCTCTATGCATATCTTCCAAAGTCTAGTTTGTTCTTTCTATTTATCCATTAGTTGGAGGATGGAAAGTAGTGCTGAAGTTTAGCTTAGTTCTCAGTGCATATTGCAACCCTTTCTAGATGATCAGGTTCTTCCTTGGAACATTAATATTCTATCATATGAGATAGAGAAATCTAGTTTATGGTCTATATTTTCTTTAATCTCTACCAAAAAGGGATCATTGCATTGTTGTTCCTTGATTTCAGTGAACAACACAAACTGTATCCTGATGTTGGCAATCAGTACATGACCATCTTCCTCCTTCACATTCAGATTTAGCCTTGCAAATTACTCTAGCAATCACCATTCTCCAATCATTAAGTTGACCAATGACATAATAGGTTTCCTACTAAGGGCATCTGCCAATGCATTGGCTTTTCCAAGATGATATTGGATTGAAAAGTCGAAGTCCTTCAGATACTCCAACCATCTCCTTTGCCTCATGTTGAGTTCTTTCTAGGAGAAAAGACATTTCAAACTCTTATGGTCTGGGTATACCTTAAACTGCTCACCATACAAGTAGTGTCTCCAGATCTTCAGAACAAACACATCCCCTGCAAACTTAAAGTCATGTATAGGGTAATTGACTTCGTAAGTCTTTAATTGTCTAAAGGCATATGCTATCACAATTCATGCATTTAAAGCTTAAACACCACAATTTATACTATCATCTAAAAAGATTTAAAAACTTACTCAAACAAATAAGGATACGCTTTAGCCATTTCTTTGGCTAATTCCCAAGTATCCTCTCCTCCCTGCCTGTTCTCCCATATGACCTTTACTAAGTCAATCTCTTTATTTCTTAACTTTTGTGTTCTGCGGCCTGTGATCTGCACTGGGTATTTTGGCATAGACATGTCTGGTTTTAAATCATCCCGCTGATACTAACTATCTGTGCTGGATCTTCAATACATTTCCTTAACATGGAAACATGAAAACATCATGAGCATCAGTAATATCAGCTGGCAAATCAATTCTATAGGAAGTCTCCCCAATTCTTTCTAATACCTTGAAGGGCCCCACATACCTTGGGCTCAACTTTCCTTTCTTACTAAACCTCAAAACACCTTTAGTAGGGGAAACTCTCAGGAAAACAAAATCTCCAACTTCCAATTGAAGTGGCCTGCGACGTTTATCTACATAGCTTTTCTGCCGGTTTTGGGCTGCTTGCAACTTTTCTTTAATGAACTTGACCATTTCTGTAGTCTGTTGAATTAATTCAGGACCCATTACTTGTCTTTCTCCTATCTCATGCCAATTTAATGGCATTCTGCACGGCCTTCCATATAATGCTTCATATGGTGCCATTCCGATACTGGTGTGATAACCATTGTTATAAGCAAACTCGCAAACTCAATCATGCCCAGATGGTGCTCCCAGCTGCCTCCCCACACTAAACAACAAGCTCGTAACATATCTTCAATTGTCTGAATTGTTCTTTCTGTCTGACCATCTGTTTGTGGGTGATAGGCTGAACTGTACCTCAACTCTGTACCAATAACTCTATGTAAGCTTCTCCAGAAACCAGAAGTAAACCTGGGATCCCTATTAGAAACAATTGTCTTCGGGATATCGTGCAACGAAACAATTCTGTTAACATAAATTCTTGCTAGTCTGTCCACTGTCCAGGACATACTCACTGCTATTAGTCTGCATATTTAGTCAATCTGTCAACAAATACCCATATTCCATTGTGTCCTGTAGCTGTCCTCGGTAGTCCTGCCACAAAATCCATAGCAATGTCATCCCACTTCCACTGTGGAATGGGTAAGGGTTGTAGTAGACCTCTGGGCTTCTGATGCTCTGCCTTTATTTGCTAAAAAACTGCACATCTTGTAATGAACTCTGCTATTTCTCTTTTCACTTGTGGCCACCAAAAATACTTTTTCAAATCTTGATACATTTTAGTGCTGCCTGGATGAATCATATACCTGGATTTATGTGCCTCTTCTAGAACTCTTTGCTTTACTTCCCTTTCTGTGGTTATATATAACCTGCCTCTGAGCCTGACTACACAATTATCATCAATGGTGACATCCTCCAGTTTCACAATCTTTGCTAAGCTTCCATCGGTTCTCTGGGCATCAATAATCTACCAATACAAAGATGGTTCTACAGCATTATTGACTAGTATTGCTCGCCGCTGACTGCTTGGAACATACAGTGAATTTTCTATTATTTCCTCATATAATTTCCATTCTTTTATCATCATATGACTCATATATACTTTTCTGCTCAATGCATCAGCTACCACATTGGCCTTACCTGGATGGTAAGCCAAATTGAAATCATAATCTTTCAAATACTCTACCCATCTACGCTCACGGAGATTCAAATCCTTCTGAGAAAAGATATACTTCCATCTTTTGTGATCTATGAAAATTTCAAATCTTTCACCATAAAGATAGTGTCTCCACATCTTAAGAGCAAAACGAACTGTTGCTAACTCCAGATCATGCGTTAGGTAGTTCTCCTCTGCTGGCTTCAATTGCCTGGACGCATAAGCTATTACTTTACCGTGTTGCATTAATACTGCTCCAAGCCCTCTTCTAGATGCATCTGTATAAATTACAAAACACCACTGCCTGCTGGTAATGTCAATATTGGCACTGCTGTAAGCCTCTTCTTTAATTCCATAAAACTTTTCTGACATTCACTTGACCACACAAATGGTACACCTTTTCTAGTCAATCTGGTCATAGGTGCTGCAATTCTGGAAAAATCCTGTATAAAACGCCTGTAGTAACCTGCTAGGACCAGAAAACTTCTAATCTCTGTAATTGTTCTTGGCGCTTCCCACTTCATAACTGCCTCTACTTTAGATGGATCAACTGCAACTCCCTCTGCTGAAATAACATGACCCAGAAACTGAATTTCTTTCAACCAAAATTCACACTTACTGAACTTGGCATACAACTGATTGTCCCGCAAAAGCTGCAATGTAAACCTCAAATGAACTGCATGCTCCTCTTCAGATGCTGAATAAATCAGTATGTCATCTATGAAAACTACTATAAACTAGTCCAGATATGGATGGAAAATCCTGTTCATCAAATTCATAAATGCTGCTGGTGCATTGGTTAGCCCAAATGGCATAACCACAAACTCATAATGCCCATACCTGGTTCTAAATGCTGTCTTATCAATGTCTTCTTCTCTGATCCTTAACTGGTGATACCTTGATCTCAAGTCAATTTTAGAAAACACCTTAGCTGACTGAAGCTGATCAAATAAATCATCAATCCTTGGCAATGAATATTTATTCTTTATGGTCACATCATTCAAATTTCTATAATCAATACATATTCTGAAGCTTCCATCTTTCTTCCTTACAAACAATACAGGGGCTCCCCATGGTGAATGACTTGGCATGATAAAACCTTTTTCTAGCAATTCTTGCAACTACTTCTTTAGCTCTTTCAACTCTGCTGGGGCCATTCTGTACGGTGCCTTAGAAATTGGCATCGTTCCTGGCTGCAATTCTATAGTGAAATCCACTTCCCTGCGTGGAGCCAAACCTGGAAAATCATCTGGAAATACATCTGCAAATTTCCTAACCACTGGAACTGCTTCTACTATCTTGCCAGTCTCTACCAGACTCACCGAAGCTAAATATGCTACACATCCCGCATTCAACAATTTTCTAGCTTTAATTGCTGAAATTATAAACTTAGAAGTATAAAAAGGCATACCTTGGAATTCAAATACTGCTCCACTAGGGTGACAAAACCTGACTCTCTTCTTTCTGCAATCTACCATTGCCCCATAAGCCTCCAGCCAATCCATACCCAGGATAATATCATAATCCCTTAATTGCAAAGCATATAATCTAGCTGGCATCTGATTCCCTTGAATCACAATAGGAGCCTCATCCACGTAGCAAGAGGTGAGCATAAACTCACCCGAAGGAACCTCTATTACCAATTCACACAGTTTCTCTTCTAATGGATGCACCATACAATCCAAAAACTCTTCGGAAATAAAAGAATGCGAAGCACCTAGATCAAATAGAACTCTTACTGAAAAGTCATAGATAGGTAATATACCTTCTATCAAATTTGATGCCTCTGCCTGGGATCAGGTGATAGCTATAACCTGGCCTCTACCTCGCTGGAGTGGTGCTCCTCTACCACGACCTGTTGGTGACTGCTGGGGCTGCTGCTGCTGTTGTTGTACTCCTCTTTCGTACCCATATTCTCTCGGATAGGGGCAATTGCGGATCAAATGCCCCGGCTGATCACAATTATAACATCTATAGCCTAGTGGAAGTATAGGCTGCTTGGCTGTGCTCTGCTGAGACTCCTCCACCTCTGGCCTGTAGCCACGCCCCTGCTGGAACACCTGTTGGCAACCTCATCCTCGCCCTTTGAATATTTTCTTCAACTTTAATCCCCACTTGCTGAAACCTGAGGAAGATGGTCCCACTGGCGCTTTTCCTTTGCTAATCCCTGAAGACTGCTGAGGTAGCCGAAAACTACCTGAACCTGACTCTCCTGCCTGATGAGTCCGAATGGACCTCTCCAATGTGGTTGCTCTCTGGGCTGCCTCCTCTACAGTCCTACACATAAGCGGTATCACCACATTCTGCAATTCTATCCTCAAGCCTCGAATAAAATATTCAACCATCATAGCATTATCTGATACAACATATGGCACATATCTGCTAAGTGCCATAAACCTCATCTGATATTCCAAAACAGAAGAATTCCCTTGCTGAAGAGTCTGAAAGTGCTCCCTTTTTGCTTGCTGCACTTGTATTGGGAAGAATGTGTCATTAAATGCTTCTAGAAATTCCGGCCATGTCATAGTCTCCTCTGTCCTGCCTGCAAAAGTGGTATGCATCTTTAACCTCCACCATTCTTGCACAAAACCCCGCAATTGATATTTAGCCAAAACTACTCTGTCCACTGGAGGACACCTCATAGTCACAAAACCCTCTCAATCACATGAATCCAGTGCTCAGCTGTGTCTGGATTCGGTCCCCCTGTATAGGTAGGCGGCTATAATCTCAAAAATCTTTCAACCTGCAGCATCGGCTCTTCCACTGCCCTCACTGGTGGTGGTGGTACGGGTACCACAAAAGGTACCTCCACTCCTGGTGGTGGTGGAACTGGTGCCACTGGCACAGCCCCTTCTGCAACTGGTGGTACTACTACTGCCGGCTGTATTGGTGCCTACTGATCCATCCTCATACGGATATCAGTGAGGTTTTCCCATATTCTCTCTATCATTTGTTGAGTAGACTCTTCTGGTTCATCTCCTCCACCACCCCAATCCCTCCTATCAGCCATCTCAAACTCCTGCACAAACAACATTCCAACCACATGCATACCAACAAATCATTACAAAACCAGGGTCAACTACCAACAGTGTGTTAGTTATGGGTGTCCTCAAGCCAATCATAACTTGTACAATCTTGTTCTTTGATAATAATAATAAGGCTTTTATATTCATTATGTGTAATTCGTTTATCGTTTCATTATGAAGTCCATGAATATACGCAATGGATATTAATTATGATGAGATCATAACAATGAGATTAATATCCTTTAAACGTATATTCTTAATTGTTCCTAGTCGGAGGATATTCAAGAAGGACATTGAATATCCGGTTAGACTAGTATAGGTTGCACCTGCTCATATGATGAGGGTGACTGGTCTCATAGTCACTTGTGTGGAGACACTAAGGTGAATCTGTAGGTGCTCATTGGAGAATGAGTTCACTGAACTGATCCGTTATGAATCGCTGGATGGTAATGTTACCTAACTGTCAACCAGCTAGATTCATTGTCACAGTGGCGTGATTGGTCCTTAGACCTGAGACACCAAGGACACCTTGTTGGTGGACTTCTGGGTTTTGACCTTGACTTATAGATCTCTAGCCATGAGGTCTTAATCAGTTAAGTGATCGGATCTAGCGGAATACCTTCGAAGGTGATTGTGTGGTCAATATGGGATCGCTCGCTCTCGGTAATAGGAGAGTGAATGCTCTACGGAAGGATGCCTGATAGTCCCTGGCCAGGGCAAGACTACTTATCAGAAAAGGAGTTTTCTGATATTGTTATGCGGCATCTAAACCAAGTGAGTACACACATTAGGGTTTGACAGTTGACCATACCCTAAGTGCACTCGGGAGCATTGTACGAGCGAAGGATTAAAGTCACGTGGTAACTGATGATACAAAAGGTTCCTTGAATGGGTTGCTGAACCCCAATGCTTTCCAGGATCAAGTGGTGTTGCTTGGCACCCAACTTGATTGGAAGCCCGGTCAATTATCGTGAGACGATAATTGATTGTGTAATTAATTAATATGAGATGTTAATTAATTACCATAAGTCAATAAAGAGTTATTGAGCTTAATGGGCTGAAAACTGGACTAGCAGTTGGGCCTAGAGGGTCACACGCATAAGAGTTCCGAGCAGACTGGGCAAGGTGTTCTTTATAGACAATGACTGGGTTTTTGTGAAAAACCGCGGTGTCTATAAATATACGCTGAGAGTTAAACCCTGGGCCAAGCTCCAGGCTTAACCCTGGCCGCCCCCTCCTCTCTCTCTCCCAGGGCGCCCCCACCCTCTCTCTCCTCTCTTCGGCACATGGTGGAGCTGAGATCCGGGAGACGCGTGGAGAACGAGGAGATCCCGTCTGCGTCCGGAGCTCGCGTGGATACGTCTAGAGGCCGGACACTTGAACGGCTTGAAGCACCGGCGCCTCCTGCGCCACCTCCTCCCCGGATTCGGGAGTTACGCAACCCCGCAAAGGTAAAGATGAGATCTGCCTGTGCGTGGTTTACCGTTTTATGTTCGATCCGACCGCCGGCAACGATATCTACCTGAGGGATTCGCGTTTCCGCTGCGCTCTATACGAAACCTTACAGTGGTATCAGAGCCAGGTTGCTGGTACGTTCGGAATCGGCGTCTCATGTATGATATTTCATGTGTTTTGTCGATTCGCGTTGTGCACAAATTGCCAATTTTGTCGTGTTCGTGGGTCGCACATGGGATGTGCATTTGCCGCTTGGTACATGGAAGGCGTTCTTGGTACCAAGGGCTTCCCGAAGAACCCCTCGTGCCATCGTTTGGCCACCCTGGAGGTCGTACGGGCACCTGCAAAGTGCCGCCGTCGCACTGGTTGTAGCTTCTTGGACAGTCCAAGAAGTGGCGATTTGCAGGTTTGTAGGGTCATTTTCGGGGTTTTCTGGGTGCCCAGGAGAAGGGCGGCGAGGTCCGGCGCCGACGGCGCCGTCCGCGGCCGCCCGGGCGGTGCGGTGCCCCCCCCCGCGGCCCTGCGAACCAGGGCGGCGGCCTAGGGCTCGCCCTCGGGCGAGCCCTAGCGGGCGGAGGGGGCGACCCCGCGGGTCGCCCCCGCGGGCCCTGGGTCCGGGTGACTTACCCGGACCCAGGGCGGGGCCCGGGCCACCCGCGCGGGTGGCCCGCGCGCCCCACCGGATCCGGTTGGACCGGATCCGGTCCCCCCCTTCCCCCTTTTAATTTTTAAAATTGTTTTAATTGTTTTTAAATTGTTTAAAAACATTTAAACAGGTTTTAAAATCCCAGAAAATTCTGAAAATTATTTTGAGAGTTTTTAAAGGTGTTTAGATCTCTGTAAATTAATTTTCAGTTGTTTGACCCATTGCTTAATTAGTTTAAGGAAAATCTAAAATTGTTTTAGTTATTCCTACTATCTAATTAAAGCATGTTAATTGATTTAGAAATGTGATTTTAAATTAATTAACTGTACATCTTGGCGACTTCATGCAGTAACGCTGAATGACGTTTTATCTAATGTTGATTAGATGATATCCATGTTAGCTAAATTGTTTAGTTAAATGGTTTTCAAAGTATAATTATTATATTTTTGAAGTAAAATATTTCAGAAGTAATTATGTGATAATTGCTTGTTGATGCATGTGATGTATGTGGATGGATGGTCATGGACTTAGATATCATGTGATGAATGTTATGGTTAATGGCAAATGATGTAATTTATGAGGACTGCGTGCCTCCCTCTCTCCCTCTATTAAATCCGGGTTGTACATTCTATCTCCCTCCTGTTATGTACTCCCCTTGACTTGTTCAAGGTTTCTTATTATTATCTGATGTACATTTATGGGCCTGCGAGCCCAATTTAAATATTACTTGTAATTATAAGAAGCGGATTGGCGGAGATGGAGGAGAGTACCATGCAGGACCTTCATGGAGATAAAGTTACATCAAGCTAAAGCATCAGATGCGGAACTGCCATTTGTTCACCATATTTGTGGATTACCAACTGGCTCTGGTAATGCCACTCTAGGTTAAAGTCCATGATCATCCATCGTTTTTCTTCATATATTTGATATGTGTGGAATGTGCTATGATATATATAATTAAATATATGATATTCCAAATTCTATATATCAATAGCACGCAGATATAGAGACCAAGATAAAATATGTCAAAATCCCTCCTCGTTCAAACTTTAAGCCGTAGCGTAATCATTTAGAATGAATTACGTGGCCCTCCATCATTATAGTTTTAGGATTGCCATTAGATCGGGCAAGTTTGTTGTGCTATCCACAAGGCTTGTCAAGTCTAATGACAGACTAAAACTATGGCATGATGATGCCTTAAACGGGGTAGAGGACCGGTGTAGCTTTGTTGTGCTATCCACAAGGGCTACATCCAAATCTATGCTCGTTACGTAATGATGGTATTGCTTAGACTGGATTTAATGACTTGTTGTGCTATCCACAAGGTCATTAAAATTCAGGGGCCAAAATAAGATCGGATATTGCAAGAGTTGCAAGTGTCAAGGGTTGACCGCTTTCAGATCATAGTATGGTTTGTTGTGCTATCCACAAGATCATGCTATGAGTCTGTGAGATTCCGATCCCCACTAGGAGACCGTCGGTGTCTCCCATTCTGTATATCTGAGGGTTATACAGTCTGCCGGAAAATAGTGGGAGCTAATCTTGATTAAAGTCCTAATCTAGATTTAATTATTATTATGAACATCTGCTAGTTGTGTTTACATTTCCTTTATAGGAAAAATGTCGTCGGGTAACCCACTCCGTGGCATACTGGATGCCAACAAATTGACAGGCCCGAACTACTCGGAATGGCTCAAGAACCTAAAGATTGTCCTCAGGTCTGAGCGCATTGCCTATGTCCTGGAAGGTGAGTTTAGCTGAGATGCTAAACATGCTGAAGACTGCTGAGGGCAACCTTAAGAAGGAAAAGCCCACTGTTCTCATGGTTGGAAAGTCCAACAAGAAGAGGAGAGTAGGGCAAGCCTTTAAGAAAGGCAATGCAAAGAAGCAGTCTAAGCAGAAACAAAAGGAGGACATAAGTAAAGGAGAAGAAAAGGGCGAGTGCTTCCACTGCAAGAAAAAGGGGCACTGGAAAAGAAATTGCAAGGACTACCTTGCAATGAAGGCTCAGGAGAAGCAGAAGCTTGGCGAAGCTTCAGGTATCTATATGATAGATCTTCACTTGTCTATTAGAGATTCCACATCTTGGGTTTTAGACACTGGATGTGCTTCTCATGTCTGCAATGATGTGCAGATGTTGACAAGTAGAAGGAAGCTGAGCAAGGGCGAGGTGAACTTGAGGCTTGTAAATGGCGCAAGTGTTGCTGCACATACTGTGGGGACAGTGAAGCTCAAGTTACCCTCAGGAGATTTACTTTCATTAGATGATTGCTACTTTGTGCCTAGCATTATTAAGAACATTGTTTCTGTTTCTTGTTTAGACAGAATTGGATACAAGTTTACCATTGAGAACAATAGTTGTTCAGTTTATTTGAGAAATAAACTAGTTGCTTTAGCAAATTTGGTAAATGGTTTGTATCTACTTGATGTTTCTTATGCAAATCTCCATGTTGATGTTTCTCCTAAGAGAAGTAAGAATAGTGTGAACACTGCCTACTTGTGGCATTGTAGGCTTGGTCACATTGGCGAGAATAGGCTTCAAAAGTTGCATAAGAATGGATACTTGGATCCATTTGATTATGAATCATATGCAACTTGTGAATCCTGTTTAATGGGTAAGTTGACCAAATCTCCATTTAGTGGACATGGAGATAGGGCCAAGGACATATTGGAACTAATACATTCGGATGTATGTGGTCCAATGTCTACCCAAGCCAAGGGTGGCTACTCATACTTCATTACATTCACGGATGACTACTCAAGGTTCGGATTTGTTTACTTAATGAAGTACAAATCTGAAGCCTTTGGGAAATTCCAAGAATTTAAGAATGAAGTTGAGAAACAAACTGGAAAGAGTATTAAAATCCTACGGTCAGACCGAGGAGGTGAATACTTAAGTACAGAGTTCACACAATTCTTAAAGGACAATGGTATCCTTTCTCAATGGACTCCTCCCTATACACCACAGATGAATGGTGTATCGGAAAGGAGAAATCGTACCTTGTTGGACATGGTGCGATCCATGATGAGCCGTTCACAGTTACCAGTTTCCTTATGGGGATATGCGCTAGAGTCAGCGGCATATCTGCTGAACAGGGTTCCAAGTAAATCTGTGTCTTCCACTCCATATGAGATATGGAAGGGTAGAAAGCCTGATTTTAAACATGTTAAAATCTGGGGCTGTCCTGCCCACGTGAGGAGACATGACCCAGATAAACTGGAATCCAGAACCGATAAGTGCAGGTTTGTTGGATACCCAAAAGAAACGTTTGGGTACTACTTTTACCATCCTGGTGAACAAAGAGTGTTTGTCGCCAGGAGAGCTGTCTTCTTGGAAGAGGAGTACCTTACCCAAGAGGACAGTGGGAGTAAAGTAGATCTAGAAGAGGTTCTAGATCCACAAATTGTGCAAAGTCCACCAGGTGAAACATCGGTTCCGGAACCTGTTCAGGAATATACACACATTCAGCGTAGGTCTGGTAGAGTACCTAGACAGCCTGAAAGATATGTTGGACATATCAGTGAAGGCATGTCTTATGATGAGGATGATGATCCAAAGACCTACCAAGAGGCTGTTGATTGTCCTCAGTCAGGGAAATGGCGAGATGCCATGAATTCTGAGATGCAGTCCATGTACACCAACCAAGTTTGGAATTTGGTAGACTTGCCCGAAGGTATTGTACCTATTGGGTGCAAGTGGATCTTTAAGAGAAAGATCGGTGCAGATGGACAGATCGACACTTATAAGGCAAGGTTGGTGGCAAAGGGGTATCGTCAAAGGCAAGGAATTGACTATGACGAAACTTTCTCACCAGTTGCTATGATAAAGTCGATCAGAATTCTTCTTGCCATTGCTGCATACTTTGATTACGAGATCTGGCAGATGGATGTAAAAACCGCTTTCCTTAATGGAAACATTGAGGAGGAAGTGTATATGATACAACCTGAGGGTTTTACATCCAAAGAGTGTCCAGACAAAGTATGCAAGCTTCAAAGATCCATCTATGGATTGAAGCAAGCTTCTCGTAGTTGGAACATAAGGTTTGATGAGGCTATCAAATCTTATGACTTCATTAAGAATGAAGATGAACCATGTGTGTATAAGAAAATCAGTGGGAGTGCTATCACTTTTCTCGTACTTTACGTTGATGACATCTTACTCATTGGGAATGATGTAGGGATGCTATCATCAGTAAAGGTTTGGTTGTCAAAGAACTTCTCCATGAAGGATTTGGGAGAAGCATCCTACGTATTGGGAATACGTATCTATAGAGATAGATCTAAGAGGATGCTTGGCTTGACCCAATCCATGTACATAGATACCATTGTCAAAAGGTTTGGCATGGAAAATTCCAAGAGAGGTCTCATACCTATGAGACATGGGATTATTCTCTCTAAGGAGCAGTCTCCTAAGACTCCTGAAGAGAGGGCAGCCATGGATAGAGTCCCCTATGCCTCGGCTATAGGGTCTATCATGTATGCCATGCTATGTACAAACCTGATGTGGCATTTGCTCTAAGTGTTACGAGCAGATATCAGGCAAATCCAGGTGAAACACACTGGATGGCTGTGAAATGTATCCTTAAGTACTTGAGAAGGACTAAGGATATATTTCTGGTCTATGGAGGAGGGGACTTGAAACTTCGGGCATATACTGACTCGAGTTTCCAGTCAGACCCAGATGATAGCAAGTCTACATCTGGGTTTGTGTTCACTTTGAACGGGGGTGCAGTGAGCTGGAAGAGTTCCAAGCAAGAAACCACTGCAGACTCGACGACAGAAGCTGAGTACATTGCTGCAGCTGAAGCCGCCAAGGAGGCAGTGTGGATGAAGAAGTTCATCACCGACCTTGGTGTGGTGCCAGGTGACTCTGATCCAATCCCATTGCTGTGTGACAACAATGGGGCCATTGCGCAAGCGAAAGAGCCGCGGTCTCATCAGAAGTCGAAGCACATTCTGAGGCGATTTCACCTGATCAGGGAGATAATCACTAGAGGAGATGTACTGGTGGAAAGAGTTCCTTCAGTCGACAACATTGCAGATCCATTGACAAGCCTCTGTCTCAAATTGTGTTTGAGCGCCACCTAGAGTCTATGGGTTTAAGACATAAAGGTGATTGGCTTTAGTCCAAGTGGGAGATTGTTAGTTATGGGTGTCCTCAAGCCAATCATAACTTGTACAATCTTGTTCTTTGATAATAATAATAAGGCTTTTATATTCATTATGTGTAATTCGTTTATCGTTTCATTATGAAGTCCATGAATATACGCAATGGATATTAATTATGATGAGATCATAACAATGAGATTAATATCCTTTAAACGTATATTCTTAATTGTTCCTAGTCGGAGGATATTCAGAAGGACATCGAATATCCGGTTAGACTAGTACAGGTTGCACCTGCTCATATGATGAGGGTGACTGGTCTCATAGTCACTTGTGTGGAGACACTAAGGTGAATCTGTAGGTGCTCATTGGAGAATGAGTTCACTGAACTGATCCGTTATGAATCGCTGGATGGTAATGTTACCTAACTGTCAACCAGCTAGATTCATTGTCACAGTGGCGTGATTGGTCCTTAGACCTGAGACACCAAGGACACCTTGTTGGTGGACTTCTGGGTTTTGACCTTGACTTATAGATCTCTAGCCATGAGGTCTTAATCAGTTAAGTGATCGGATCTAGCGGAATACCTTCGAAGGTGATTGTGTGGTCAATATGGGATCGCTCGCTCTCGGTAATAGGAGAGTGAATGCTCTACGGAAGGATGCCTGATAGTCCCTGGCCAGGGCAAGACTACTTATCAGAAAAGGAGTTTTCTGATATTGTTATGCGGCATCTAAACCAAGTGAGTACACACATTAGGGTTTGACAGTTGACCATACCCTAAGTGCACTCGGGAGCATTGTACGAGCGAAGGATTAAGTCACGTGGTAACTGATGATACAAAAGGTTCCTTGAATGGGTTGCTGAACCCCAATGCTTTCCAGGATCAAGTGGTGTTGCTTGGCACCCAACTTGATTGGAAGCCCGGTCAATTATCGTGAGACGATAATTGATTGTGTAATTAATTAATATGAGATGTTAATTAATTACCATAAGTCAATAAAGAGTTATTGAGCTTAATGGGCTGAAAACTGGACTAGCAGTTGGGCCTAGAGGGTCACACGCATAAGAGTTCCGAGCAGACTGGGCAAGGTGTTCTTTATAGACAATGACTGGGTTTTTGTGAAAAACCGCGGTGTCTATAAATATACGCTGATAGTTAAACCCTGGGCCAAGCTCCAGGCTTAACCCTGGCCGCCCCCTCCTCTCTCTCTCCCAGGGCGCCCCCATTCTCTCTCTCCTCTCTTCGGCACATGGTGGAGCTGAGATCCGGGAGACGCGTGGAGAACGAGGAGATCCCGTCTGCGTCCGGAGCTCGCGTGGATACGTCTAGAGGCCGGACACTTGAACGGCTTGAAGCACCGGCGCCTCCTGCGCC
Source organism: Colocasia esculenta (assembly GCA_014218235.1). NCBI lineage: Eukaryota > Viridiplantae > Streptophyta > Magnoliopsida > Alismatales > Araceae > Colocasia > Colocasia esculenta. Next base: position 12,350,366 of record CM024754.1, on the reverse strand, counting down.
ACCTCCTCCCCGGATTCGGGAGTTACGCAACCCCGCAAAGGTAAAGATGAGATCTGCCTGTGCGTGGTTTACCGTTTTATGTTCGATCCGACCGCCGGCAACGATATCTACCTGAGGGATTCGCGTTTCCGCTGCGCTCTATACGAAACCTTACACAGTGGACTAGTGTAGAAAAAGGCTATGTAATTCCCAGTTCCTTTATAGTTACACAGACCTTGCTCTGATACCAACTGTGACAGACCACGCCGTTCAAACCTGTTAACCTGGTAACAAGCTTGACCCGACTCCGTCTCCCGCGAACGAGTCGTAGCCTCTCAAGGGATATCACACACATGTCCGTGAAAATACAAAGGAACACACTGATATATATATGATTCACAATGCCACACATTTTACATTGGATTTACATAGCCAAATTTCAACAAAAGTCAGTAAGGTACAAGAGCCTGAGGCATACCCTGAGGTACAACTGGAAAAACAACACTGCTGGGGCGTCGGCCCAACTCCGCTGCGATGCAGCTCTGAACTGGAAGATGTAGAGAAACCTCCTGCTCTCCTTCACCTGTAGAGAGTAGGGGTGAGCCTCGCAAGTCACTGGCTCAGTAGGAAAATCCCCCAATTTATAGCACAACTAAACAGGATATTAAAGCTGTAGATTTCACTTACCACTTACCATCAACATAAACCAACTTAATAAATAAATGACAAGACCACAACTCAGTGTACGCGCTAAAGTAGGGTCTGCCACACTTGAGCCACGTAGACTAGTTTGCGACACTAGCACTGACTCGGACAAACCACACAGGTCTACCTCTCAGCTTTGCAGCCACGGACGAAAGGTCCAGCTACCGCTCCACTAGAACAAGCCAAACAATTATGGAGACCAACTAACACCACACCTGCGGGCTACACTGCCGCAGGCCCATGCCTGGCACCTCTAGGGACTCTGGCCTGAGCTCCCTAGAGTGAGGCACTGGAAACAGGACTAGCTGGGGCCCAGTACGTCTATTGGTGTTCGTACCCCCAACCACGAGCGTGCTACAAGTGACAAACAACAAACTCACACAAGTCACTGCCCCACAGTCGTCTTTCCCTCAGCCAGACGTACAACTCAAGCAACGGAGTGAGGGTGTCTAGGATAGACGACATAGACCTCGACGGTACATAAGTACCAGGACAAGCCCCAAGCACAAAGCCTGGCTCACACAGAACCTGGGGCACCCAACTGAAGAGGTAACCACGGTAGGCGTCGTACTACTCGCCACGCACACACAAACCATGTGCACACCGCACGACCCACGTGAAATCTCACGTCAACCATGTGAACATAGTACACTAACCGTGTGGACACCATGCCAATCACATGAACCACTTGCTAGCCTCGTAAACAACACGCTAGCCTCGTAAACAACACGCTTACAGAGCGTTACAGGTGCCAATGCACCACTTATATTGGCTATACACATAAAATATTGATAATCGAATAATTCTGTCATTTAAACCATGCACAACATGACCTCTCGGCTGAGGTCGCGACATGGGGCAGTGTCGCCTTCAGAACGCGACACAAAGATGTGTCACATTCATAACCTGAACGCGACGGGTCGGCCTGTCGCGTTCTAAATGCGATAGGGGGCTCTGTCGCCTTCACAGGCGAAAACCCTAATCCAGATTGCTCATTCCAGATTACCACCCCATACCACACAAACCACATTTAATTCTCAATTTTCATGCTTTAATGAATGCCCTATCATGATATCTAACATTTTTAAAGCCAAGTAACCATCTAAAAATGCAAATCATGCAATCTCATGGTGTAAAACGGGTAGAATTCCCCTACCTTCGCGGAGAACGCGAAGAACAACGAATACCCGGCGTTTCCCCCGCTCCACGCAAGGTCCTCGCGGAGACAACACGCCAAAAACACCTTCAACCCGCCAACTCGCCCAGCAAATCGCCACAGCTCCTTCTCCTGGCCGAGCAGAACTGGTTGCAGCTCTGCTTGGCCAAGACAACATAAAAACGCACAGCGGTTGGGAACGCGACGTACCCCTCCGTCGCGACCTGAATGCGACGGTTCAGGGCGTCGCCTTCACAAAGCTGACGTCTGCATGCTGCCCAGTGCGCGACACGCGGCAGTCATGCAGATGACGACCGCTCAGCAGCGGCAACAGGAATGCGACATGCAGGGCCGTCGCTTTTAGAACGCGACGCCCCTTGCTGTCACATTCACAAACAGTGAACGTGCAGGTGTTTTAGGCCCAAACCAGCCAGCCCACAACACCGCAAAACCTAAGCACACGCCGGAAACACACCACATTGGCCACACACTGGCCACCACATCCACTTGAACTGAGGATCCACAAGGATCCAAAAGGGATCCACAAGGATCCGAAAAATGCGTGACGTTATACTAAAGGTGCCAGGGATGGCCTGCGGTAGTGTGGTCCGCAGGAGTGGTGTTGGTTGGTCTCCATAGTTTCTTGGCTTGTTCTAGTGGAGCGGCAGCTGGACCTTTAGTACGTGTCTGCGAGACTGAGAGGTAGTCCTGTGTGGTTTGTCCGGGTCAATAGCTGGTGTCGCGAACCAGTCTTCGTGGCCCGAGTGTGGCGTTTTCCTACTTTAGCACATACACATGGTTGTGGTTTTCCGTTTATTTATTAAAGTTTATTCAATTAATAGTATGTGGTAAGTGGCATTTACAACTTTAATATCCTGTTTAGTTAGTTCTATAAATTGCTAGCGTAGCTTCCTACTTTGCTACTTGTGAGTGTGGTTTTGCTCGGTTACTGGGGGAGTTTCCCTACTGAGCCAGTGACTTGTGAGGCTCACCCCTACTCCTTTCAGGTGAGGGAGAGCAGGAGGCTTCTCGCCCTTCATCTAGTTCAGAGCCGTGTCGTAGCGGAGTTGGGTCTGCACCACCAGCAGTGTAATTTTCTTTCTTGTACACCTCGGGGTATGCCCCAGGTCTTCTTGTACTTGTGTCTGGTTACTGTCGAGAACTGGCTATGTATATTTCATGTAAATATTTGTGAGATGACAATCTTATATATATTTGAGCAGTTTCCTTTATATTTCTACGGACTTGTGAATGGTATCCCTTGCAAGGCTTCGGCTCATTCGCGGGAGGCGGAGTCGGGTCAAGCTCGTTATTAGGTTAACGAGTTTGAACGACGAGGACCACTAGAATATTAGCATGCGTTCATTCATTTTTTGGATATGAGTTTCTAGTTTACAAGGCAAGAAAGATTATTAGGATAAAATTTCAATAATCACATGATAAGAAGATCAATCAAGATATTTAAGAGCATTTAGAATAAGTTTCATATACTTAAAGCTTTCATATATGGTTTGACAATTTTAAGGTACTGGACAGACCATAACTAAATACTAACTAGACAGGATCAAAGGAAAAGAATGGATTTCTGGAAGGCTTAAACTCGCTCCAAGAACAGTCGATATCTGTTTCAAGAGTGTAACATGGAAAATGTTCTTTGGGGAATAGATAGACCAAATTAGCAGTAAAAATTTGTTGGGAGTTCCAGGTAGACGACTCTATGGCTGTAATCTGGATGAAAACGAATATAAAGACATGATCAAGTGAAGAAGTAGAAAATCCTAACTCTGAATACTCCTTATACACAACAAATTGGGAAAATAGGGCAAAAGAAGGTAGATTCGAAGAGCTTTCAAATGGTAAATGGCATGTTATGTTGGTTCCCGAGAATACCTACTTTTTATCACTTTCAAATCTCAAGTTCTTACAGGATGAAGCAGAGGCAAGAGGAAGAAGAACTCCAAAATCCCAAGGTTTAGGATCGTCCCTCTTGCTTCAAAAGGTTCCTCCCACGACCAACAACGACCAGAGAGATTGAGGTGGCCAAGGAGGGACATATAATGTATGCAACTGAGGTTAGTACATGAGGATATATATTTAAACATCTGTCGTATTTGAGCCATACCTATGCACCCATACTTCCATCCATACCTAAATTTGACTTCGCCTGGGAAAGGACAGACCGACCATACTTGGGCCATACCGAGGTACCAATACTTCCACCAGCCCCTAAAGTCGACTTTAGCCCATACATAAAATCGACTTCGATTCCCACTGGTACATAAGTTGACTTCCGATTGATGTTATAAACATTCCAATTACTGAACAAATGTTCAATAACCATCCGATTGGTGTTATAAATGGACCGATTATTGAAAAAGGTTCAGTATCCTTATGATTAGCGTTATAATCGCATCAATTACTGAACAAAAGTTCAGAATCTTCCGATTGGTGTTGTAATCATATCGATTACTGAACAAAGGTTCAGTAGCCATCCGATTGGAGTTTTAATCAAACCGATTATTGAACAAGGTTTAGTAATATTCCAAATGGTGTTATAATCACACCAATTACTGAACAAAGATTCAAAAATCTTTCCATTAGTGTAACACTCATTTTGATTACTAAACAAAGGTTCAATAACCTTCCGATTAGTGTTACACTCATTTAGATTACTGAACAAAGGTTAAAAAATCTTCTGATTAGTGTTACACTCATTCTGATTATTGAACAAAGGTTCAATAACCTTCTGATTAGTGTTATACTCGTTCCAATTACTGAACAAAGGTTCAAAAATCTTCCAATTAGTGTTACTCTTGTTTTGATTATTGAACAAAGGTTCAATAACCTTCCAATTAGTGTTATACTTGTTCCAGTTACTAAACAAAAGTTTAGTAACCTTCCGATTGGAGTTATAATCGAACTGCTTATTGAACAAAGGTTCAGTAATCATCTGACTGGTGTTATAATAAGATTTCCAACCATTTATTTCTCATGAACTATTTACCTGAGTTAATGAGTTCTCTATTTATCAGATTCTTTTATAAAAATCTGGGTTTCTACAAATCTGATCAAATAGTTCATCAATCCTTCACATGGTATGTTTATTCTTGATCATCAATTGGTTCAACTATCTATAATCAATACAGAGTCTCATCGATCCATTCTTCTTCTTTACAAGTAGAACAGATGTTCCCCATGGTGAGGTACTTGGTCTGATAAACATTTTCTTTAAAAGTTCTATTTGTTGTTCCTTTAATTCCTTTAACCCTACATGTGACATTCTGTAGGGAGCCCTGGAGATAGGGGCAACTCTTGGAATTAATTCAATAGAGAAATTGACTTCTCTTTTAGGGAAATACCAAGTAGCTCACTAGGAAACACATCCGAGTAATCTCTAACTGCAATAATGTCTTCTATTTTTACTGTTGACCAAGTTGCAAGCCCAGAGGAGGGGTGAATGGATTGCTTAAAATAATTCTTTAACTATTATATATCAAGGATAATTAAAACAAAAACTAAATGCAAAAGTTAAGGTTAGTAAGTAACGGATAATAAGACAAAAGCAATCACACAATGCAAGAGTATTTTTTTCTTGGTTCGGACCTCCTATCACCAAGAGTCCTTCATCCAGTACCCAAGCAAACTTTTGAGATTTCACTAACACGGGTACAGTCCCCTTAAGGACACTTACACATCCAGCACTCGCTAGCCTTCTCTTCAACCCGGAAGAGGTAGACAACCACCTATAGCAACAGGTCTTCCCTTCAACAAGGGGAACAACTGCTTTCTCAGCAAGTCTTCTCTTCACACCCGAAGAGGAAAACACCTGTAAGAACAATTTTACAGAAAGCCCCTAGACCAAGCTTGTATGAACAATCAAAGAGCTTTGGTCTAAGGCATAGTCTGAGGGTTCAGAAAAGCATACAAAGAAGATCAATCCTTCAGACAGAATAAACTCTCTCCAAAGAAAAAGAATAGAAGCTTTAAGGAGAGTAAGCAATAAGGAGCACAAGGACCAGCTTGAACACAAGATCTTCTTTCGCTCTTTTCAATCTGGCTATCTAACACTTGTTCTTCTCTTTTTGTTTCTGGCTCCAGATGGATGGATCGCTCAGTGTTTCGCTCTACCTCTTATGGATTAAGTGTGCTTCTATATAGGCCTGTCAATGGATCCATAGGATCCGAAAACCCGATCCGAATAAAAAAAAATGGATTCGGATCACATGCTTTGACCCAAAATGTAACTTTTTTTGGCATTCGGGACAAACATGTTTGATCTGAAACTCTCTTGTTTTGGGGCAAACACTTAATCCAAAAACCCGATCTGATGGAAAGTCCCATCTTGATTTCTTCCCCTTGGCCCCTGCTCCGCCACTCCCCCTTCTCAACCCTAGCTTTTTCCCCATGGGAAGTGGCTCTGCGGAATGCGGCGGCGGCAAGGGGTGGTGGCAAAGGAGATGATTCCGGCGGTTGGCACTCCAAGAGGAGAGGGGAGCGTAGGGCATCGTCGCCTATCCATGGCTCCAACCGGCCTTCACCCAGCAGGGGAGTTGTCTTGACCAAGCCATGGCTCCTACTGATCTGTGCAACTCCATATTTCCCATGCTTACTCTCCGAAGTACGAAGATGAAGCTTGGGAGGGCTGGGGATGTCATCGGCGCTCATACGTGTTGGCCTTCTTGATATGGCAGCAAGACTAACCTAGAGGGGGGAGGGGTGAATAGGAAATCTGAAAACTGAAACAAAATTAACCACTTGAAAATATTTGGTTAGTATAAATAAACGTGTGCAAGGAAGTTAAGAGTGCGGAAGCAATCACACAAGGGACATAAATATTTATCCTGGTTCTGCCCTTCCAAATTGAAGTCTTACGTCTAGTCCCCAAGCAAACTCATGGGATTTCACTAACCACCAAGTAACCTTGGTCTTCCCTTAAATAAGGGGCATACAACATCTAGCACCCTAGCTGGTCTTCTTCTCTTTCCCGGGCAAGAAGGCAGCCCACTGTTTCACCTCAACCAAGTGCTTCTTTTACGAGGTCAGAAGTAACTCACTGGTACACACCCCAGCAGGTCTTCCCTTCTAATCAAGGGGAACACTAGTACAGACCTCAACCAAGTGCTTCCTTTAGAATGTCTAGGAGAATATGTCAGTTGCTTTTGTTTGCACGCATACTAATTTTTCTTGTTCTTTTAGGCCCCAAAACATTTGTTCTCCTCTAAGTTGTGGAATCTAAATGTGTTTTTTGCATGCAAAAATTTTCCTCTGTAAAATTTTACTTGTCCTTTAGGAGGTTCGGGACAAGTTTCTTGCTATATAGCTTTAAATGTTTCCTCATTTCTTAGGATGTTATTTCTCTTCCAAATTGTTGGTGAGGGTCTCTCGCTTTCCATTCTTTTAAGTGGTGGTGTTCGTTCATTAATTAGAAGTTCTAGCCAAGATTTTGGCTATTACCTCTTATTGTTTCTTCAATTCTTAGAATGTTGTTCGGCAAGGAGAGGGATCTTGATCTCTAACTTTTTTCTTTCTATACGTGTTTGTTCAATGCTTGTTGTTGTTAGGCAAGCGAACACCGAGAGCTCCACTTGCGGGTGGCATGCACAAGACGAGTTGCTTCTTCCCCTGGTTCACCGGCGATTCCATTAGCCTCATCTTCAGGGACGACTAGCGCAACGAGGTACGAACTGGGGATCACCATTTGAATTCGGATCTTAATGTAAATCCGATCCGAAATGTGTTTTAAATTTAGATCTGGATCGAATCTAGATCTTTTGAATTCGAATCCGATTTCAGATCACCAAAGATCTGACTTGGATCCGATCCATTGACATGGCTACTTCTATATATCTTCATGCAGAGGAGGTATCTGTTGAGATGTCTGTTGTCTCTCATTTCTCGATGCTCGTTTCCATGCAGTTGTAGCAAGTCTTACGTTGTAGAAACATATGACTACCGAAAACCTGCACTCATTAAATGCTAGGATATAGAGAGAAAACATGGAGATATCATCAGTCAACGTTTTGAGTAGGTACAGAAAGATATTATACTAAAATAGGTATTTTCATTCTGTCACCATATAAAACATAAAAAGACATGTCATGAAAATAGTAAACGGTAATGGACGCTTGGCATGGGAACTGTATCCAGTAACTGACCATACCACAGACAAATATCTTTGAATGCTTATGTGAGAAAGATATGCTCCAAACAGCGAGACATGTGAATTACATACCATTAAAACAATAAGGATTTTGAATAACATTATAACCTATGGTCATAACAGTAAAGTATATCCATAATATTTCTTGATCAATTGAATTCTTCAAAGATAATCGTTATGATAAAGATAATAAAAATATTAATGATAATCAATGTGAGACAGCAGTCGATATGCAGGAAGCAATCGATATGATAAAGATAGTCAATATGAGATGGCAATCGATGTTTAAAGAGAATCGTTGTCTAACAGTAATTGATGTCTAAAGGCAATCGATGTATAAATGCAATCGATGTCTAAAGGCAATCGATGATTAAAGAGAATCGATGTCTAACAACAATCGATGTTTATGGGCAGTCGATGTGAAACTTGAAGGCAATCGTTATGATATTATAATAGCAATCGATGTTCAAACATAACAGTAATCGATGTTTAAAAGGAATAGATGTTTAACAGTAATCGATATATCAATTCGACTGGTCAAGAAAATAACGTAGATGGTCGAAGTGGAACTTCGTATAAGACTTCTGATATGACAAAGTAGAATTTCGTATATGACAAAGTGAGCTTCGACTGATCACAACAAAAACCATACATGACGAAGTTAGCTTTGTATATGACGAAGTAAGCTTCAAATATGACAAAGTTAACTTCGTATATGACGAAGTAAAACTTCATATATGACGAAGTAAACTTCGAATATGACAAAGTACAACTTCGACTGATCACGACAAAAACTATGCATGGGGAAGTTAGCTTCATATATAATGATGTAAGCTTTGAATATGATGAAGTTAGCTTCGTATATGACGAAGTAAATTTCGAACATTACGAAGTAAAACTTCGGATATGACGAAGTAAGCCTCGACTGATCAAGAGAAAAATATGCTTAGCAATTGATGTGGACTTTGAATATTCATATGAAAATAACTTTAACTTAATTGAGTTTATTTAACTTACCAGAGTGTCCTTTAAATAGAGAAAATTGCAATTGTGTCGTGTTGACAAACTTCAGAAAAATGTTATTGTCAAATGTTTTTCATGATTTCGTCATCGCCAAAATAAATATATGGGGATAAATTGTTTATCATTTACTTCCTTCTTCTCCAATATCACTAAAACAAGAAATGCTATACACCTTTTCTTCGTTAACCGATGAGCTCAAAGGGTAGAGATGAGAGATAGTCATCTACAGTTTCTAGAACATGAGAAAACAAGTTTTGGATGCTTATTAAAGGTCACCATATTCTTTTTAAAGTTAACACTAGCACCATGCTTGGACAACCAATCAGCTCTCAATATTACATCGTACCAATCCATGTTCATACCTATCAAATTGGTTGGTAAGTTTTGGCTTCCTATCAAAACTTCACTTGAAGGGTAGATGTAGCGACCTTGGATATTGATACCTAATAGGGCTCCATATCTAGACAAAAGACAATCTCACAAGTACAAGACACAAGAAAGTAGCTGCTCTTATACTCATTTGTAACAAGTTACATTGTCCCATAACATAATTACATGCCCAAAAGAAAAGTACAACTACCTGGGACATACCCCGAGAAAATAACAACTCACACAATGACACAACGACTCAACTACTGGTGGTACAAGCCCGCCACATGCCTCTACAAACCACGACAACCGTGCAACACCTAAAAAAGGTTTGTAGGGGTATGAGCCTCAACAGTCACTAGCTCAACAGGGAAGTCTCCCTAAAACAACAAGCACATACACAAGGAGGAACTAAGACTTCAACCACACGAGGTCTCACTGGCAATGATAGTAGCATGAGTCACGAAAGTAAAAACATGTCGCTAGCAACGCCAACAAACCACACATACAACTAACAAAAGCAAGAGAAGTAGCAGGACTAGTAAAAGTAGACCAGTCCTCTACAACAACTAAAACAACAGCTCAATGAGCCACAGAACAAGCCTCCAAGAAGAGGGGGAAAGAAAGACCAGTAAGCGTAGGGTACGCAACCCAACACTTTGATTACATGCAACAGCAAAGCAAACCAAAATCAGAACACACTGAATCACTGATTAACTCTCAACACAGCCCTAACCACAAGCTCATTGGGCTAAACCAACTGGCAACCAAGAAATGAATACTATCAACATAAACCAGATAAACCTTATGCAACACATCTGTGTAAGCACCACAACTGTTACCACAACATCACACCACCTGACTACTAGGAAACCGAGTCAGAAAGAATGACGCTACCATTCGGACCAAGGTATATGGGTAGGCCAGCCCAAAACCTACTTCACATAAGAACCATAAGAAAGCACTCCCAGTCTCACGGCCACAGACAAATGTCCAACTACAGCTCCACCTCTATAAGTACCAAGAAACTATGGAGACCAACCAACACCATACTGCAATCCACACAGACCGTAGACCCATGTCTAGCATCTCTAGGGACTCCGACCAAAGCTCCCTAAAGAGAGCCACTGGAACCTCGGGACTAGTTGTGGATCAGTACGTCTACTGGTGTCCATCCCCCAACCACGAGCGCGCTACAAGCGACCGAAAGGAACAAAAACACACCATAAGTCACTGCCCCAATGCTGTCTTTCCCTTAGCTGGACGGGCTACTCAACAAATGAGTGAGGGTGTCTAGGAAGATCACACAGACCTCTGCGGTACACACAGTACCGGGACAAACCCCAAGCACAACGTGCCTGGATCACAAAGAACCTGGGGTACTCGACGGAAGAGGCATTCCAGAATAAGTGTCAGACCACTAAACATAGTAAACCACAGAGTCCACAACCCATCAAACTTGAGTACCACATAAACTTTTAGTCCATTGCCATCCATCAGTAAACCATGCATTAAGCCCACATACACACCTTGCTAAATCTTCACCTGAGGTATAGGTGTCACATCCCAAAGCATGGCAGCGAAAGAGTTATTTGATCATTGAGACGTGAACAGTCAGCAAATAAGCCTCTAGCGAGTAATCACATATAACACAACTATTTATGCTAATAATAAAACTCAAACTCTTTATTTTATTTCAATAATGAGAACTGGTACATACTCCATTTCAAGTTCCAACTATAGAACTAAGACTCAATAAAAGGAAAATACATAGCATCTCACACCTACTACATTATTCTATTCCTCTCATCTTACTTCCTAAAGAGAAAATACTATGACACTACGACTATGGCTGGTAGAATGCTCTCCTGCTTGGTCATCCCCAATGTAGTCCTGGTTCTCTTCCTCATCTATATCTTGTTCTCCTGAAAGGTTGGAAAGTAGATAATGAGTGCACTCGCCCAGTAGGATTTATATCTTCCAGCAATGATAAAAGTATTTAATAGATTAAAAGCTAGAAAGTAAGAACATGATATGTACTATGCAATTAAAATGACGGTAGAAACACGTGAACAGTGTATCATGCAAGATAGTAAGATCAAGAGATGTAATGATCAGTCTAGCAAGAAGGTTGTATTCAAGAGTTCAAGATAGAGTGGTCCATGATCTAGAAAGATGGTAATTTTCACGAGCAAGAGCAAGATAGCATGTAACAAGATTGGCCATTTCACAAGCAAGCAAGCAAGCATGTAACAAGCATGTATCTTTCACGAGCAAGACATTCAGTCCACAAGTCATTGACATGCACTAAGGATCTATGCCACCTTGGAATGCATATCATCAACATGTGTAATGTGGTTTATGTATCTAGCATTTACACGTAAGTACTCCCAGTGCAGATGCGACGCTAGTAATCATTATACCCCAAGGTTAACAGTATATTTATGACTCTCCGTCATTGGGGCTAGACTGGAGCCCTTGGACACTCACAGTGCTTGATCCAGCATCTCAAGAAAATTAAATGTAGATACCCACAATCAAGCATGGCTTGTGGACGCTCGTTTCCGCGCCGTCCCCGGCCGATCGCTGGATCTTCCGGGAGCTCGCAGACGCCACTGACCTCTCGTTGGCGATGATGGGGTCGCCGGTTGACCTCGTTGACTCTTCGGTTGACTTGGTTGACTAGAGAGAAAACAAAGCAAACTAGCAAAAGGAGAGGGAGTCTATGATCGCCAGGGCCTTACCTGTGCCCAAGGAGTGATGGAATCGCGTCGGTGCAGTGGCCTTGGGCAGCGGATGGAGACGGGGCTTCAACTTCTCCTTCTTCGGCCGGCCAAAGAAGAAGAGCTCCGTGGTCTTCTACGAGTCATTCCTGCCACAAAAAGACACTCTATTAACCTAAGGAAAGCGTGGTAAATGCTTAGAAACGGAGTGAGACAGCCCAAAAGGTGAGTCCCATACCGGTTGCAGACTTGAGAAGAGTGGTGGCCAAGTGATATGACCACCCTTCTTCCCTCTGTTTTTGGTTGGAAACCCCTTTCTAGGTGTGTAGGGAAGTGACCTACGTGCCTAGAGTGAGTGGGAAGGTGTGTGTGACATGCAAATAACTAAAGAGAAAGTAAGGAAAGAGAGAGGGAGGGAGGTGTAGATCCTCGTTCGTTGGCATTGCAGCCCATCACAGGGCTCCTCCAGCTCGGGAAGAAGCCTCCTGAATGTCCCGAAGTGTGAGAGGAAGAAGAGGAAGAGTTGATGAAGCTTGGGTGCAAATTCTCTCTCTTCTCTCAAAGTAGCAGCATGTGGACGTCCAGCCTCTCCCCCCTTGCTTAGAGGGCTCAAGGGAGTGTTATATAGACAGTGGGGGTCGAGCTCAGTAGCCTTGGATGCTCAAGTGTGAAGAAACACACTTGTACACTTGGAAATCCAAGTATAAAAGCTCCAACCAATGGGGAGAGGCCAAAAAGGATTTTTACTGGGTCAAGGGAGTGCCAAGGTGGCCCATATGCCCGTTAGGAACGACCTCATGCGGTGCATGGGCGAGAGAATGGCGCAAGTTGGCTATATTCTCGGGGTAGTTGCGCAGACCAGGTAAACCAGGTTGACGTCCAGCGATCCTGCCGCCAACACCAAGCAGACGTCCAGAGATGTGGACGCCAATCGGGGTCAACGTCCAGGGTGCTTGCCGTCAACATGTAGTCGGAGGCCATCGATGCTGCCATCTACATGGCATCCGAGGCAAGTCAACAAACGGTCAAACAAGGCTTAATGGGCCAAAAGAGCCTTTCGGGAGATGGGCCAAATCTCGCGTCTACAAATGCCCCTCCGAGACGTTCGATCTTGCAAGGGAGCAAAGCGGACTGAAAGGTTGGTGCCTCGGTAAACAAAAGATGCGGAGATTTGATGAAGGACAATCTCCGAGGATAGAAATTCCAGCAAGCCAAACGAATGAGTTAGGCTAGAAACGAGTGACGGATCATCTGAGAGACACATGTGGGTAAGAAGAAGAGTGATCTACCCATGTAACTACAACTGCAACCCAACGGTAGGGTCCCTGGCATGGCCGTGTCGGACTTTGACTAGTTTCCGGCGTGTCTGAGTCAAAGGAGTTGTAATATGACGGTTGAATCAGGAGGGTCTCATAACCGGAGCTCGTGGGCTCGTTGGCCTAATCAGGACGTCTGCCCCGAATTTAGGAGGTCGTGGAGATAAGGAGTTGGTTGATCTCTCAAAGGATTATCAAAAGATTCTAACTGGAATCAATGTTCGAAAAGCCTGAAGTCCGGAATTAAGCTCGCGACTGGCAAAGGCTCAAGTGAACTCAATAAGGATTGCTTGACTATTTGTGAAAGTCACGGTGGGATAACTTGGAGAAGGGGGGGCAACAAAGACCCGATATCAACTTGGATAATCAAGAAGGTTTAGACCCGGTATGTTACCTGAGCTCAGAGAGCCATGGAGCAATCAAATGATCGAGGAAAATCACCATTTTTTTTTGAGTCAGTGAGAGAATGTTAGCAGTGAAGACCTAAATGCATGCTGGTGTGGGTTGCCTATCTAAAAATGCAAGTTAGAACCAGAGGAAAATTCTAAAGGCCATACGAATAATTGAGAGATCGCAAACCCATCACAGTTTTTGGTAAAGGGGAACTCAGGGTTCACGGTCGCCAAATTATTCGCCTCTAGTGGGGTCCTATGTTAGACATACCTGTAACACTCAAGGTCGCATGAGCGTTCCGAACTTTGAAGTGCAACTTGTGCTTAGATATCTGCAAAACAACTTGAAGCACAAGATAAAATATAATGGCCATATGAATAATAGAATTTTGAAAATTTCCAGGGGGATAAACGTCCACCCCGATTGCCGCCAGATCCAGTTAACGACAACAGATATTGCCGTTAACCAGACACTGACGTCAACCGATCTGGACGTCTATTGGCCAGTGGATCAGGTCGAAAATATAGGTGATGGGAGTCCATGAGGACTCTCTCACCTTCCACCTCCGTCTTTCCCTGCTCCTGCTGCGAACCAGAGAGCTGAGAGATGAAGAAAAGCAATGAAATGGCCTCCTCTTCGACCGGACGATCCACAGGCTTGCACCGAGGGATTCTGAGTGAAGTTCCGGGGCACCTGAGCACCCGATTGGCCAATGGGGAGGTAAGTGACGCTCATTTATGCTTCAACCTATGCTAAAAATGCCCCAAACACTTCTCTTACAACCCACCTTGATGCAGGAAGTGCCTGCCTTCCCGAGCCAAGGCCAGGTACATGCCTTTTCTTGGCTCGTGAATCTAATGAACGCCATCACGCTAGACATGCGAAGCTACATCGGCATGTGGAATCTGAGCTTTATGGTGGTGCTGGCGAAGAACATGATGGAGATGTGGTGGGGATTTGATGCACTGGGTGTGCTGGTGGAGAGATGGCATGCACACACACACACATTTGTGTTCCAAGCGTTCGAGGCGAGTGTGCTGCTGGAGGAGGTGGAGCTTTTCTTGGGATGGAGGCGATGCCTGGAGTACGATGCATCGACTCCTCTCCTCCCGTGGGAAGAGATTTTAGCAGACATTGTATAGGACAAGAAGGAGGTTTTGAGGATGACGAACAAGCACGGGATCTTCCTGGACCGGCTGGCTTGGTGGCTGATCCAGCATGCAAGGGAGATTGGCAGAGAGAGGGCGACCCGAGGACTGACGCTCTGCTTGGCTGGGGTCTTCCTGTTCCCTACGAGCGGCGACTTCATCCTTTACGAGCATGTGGGAATCCTGTCTCTGCTGTGGCGCAGGCAGTCACTTGCCCCTGCAGTGCTGGCACACCTGTACAGTTCGCTCACCACAATGAGCCTATGTGGACTCACATGCGGGAGCTTGTTTCTGCTTCAGGTATGGATGGAGGCTCACTTGAAGTTTGATTTTGCTGACCAGCAACTTTCCCCCTCCAGAATCTTCCTTCGGAGTTCCGTTCATTGCAGCAGAGCATGGTATGAGCCGGAGGATGAAATCAAGTGTGAGATAGCACACTTGAAGAGCAGAGACGCTTGGAGAGATCACTTGGCATACTTGGTAATGGATGACTTCATTGTGAGGCCACTTTTCATGAGGGCTATTGAGTTCAGAGCTCGGACCAGGGAGGACAGAGATCTGTGGCTGATCGGGGCTGATCTGATGGTGGTATACCAGCCACACCGGTGCCATTGTCAGCTTGGGTTCCACGGGGAATTCCCACTTCATCCAACTGCACTGACATGATAGTCACCGGACGGAATGAGAAGTTGATGAAGAAGGCTATGAAGACTTGGGCAAAGTATACGGTGAGCAGAAAGTGGGGTTGGCAGTACAGGAAAACCGGGAGGACATATGGAAGTATGAAGAATTTAATGACGGCATTTGCCCCATTTCATGTGGTTACTTTATGGCCCGCAGGGCAAAATGATGTATTTTCCCGATTTCAAAATAAGTGTAACACAAAGTCAGATGAATAAGAATTATTTGCATTTGTGTTGAATGGCTTGAATTGCTTGAATGTGTGCATTGAATGGAGTGAACGGGCCTCAGAGATGTTCAATGGAGTGTGCTGGGAGGGCTGAGTGCGGAAGTCTTGGCGTCCACATCGATGGCCGCCAACCACTGGTAGACGTCCAGCCGCTGGTCGCCAACCAGGAGATAGAGGAGTAGACGTCCATAACGATGGCCGCCTAATTTAAACTTGACGTCCCAACCTGGCTGTTGACCATACTCCGAGGTCTGACATTGAGGAGACATTGGCGTCGACTCTCTGGACGCTAACGGTACGTCAGCGACCAAGGCTTGACGGTAGGAAAAGGTAAACGGCCGTCGGTTGACGTCTACTTCAAAAAAATAGCTTTTTTCAAACCGACGCCTCTCCGGTGCCATTTCACCTTCTCCAAATGCCGGAGAGAGCCTTTCTCTTTTTTTCTCCACACTCTCCAACCCTCTAACTCTTCCACTTCTTCTTTCATCTTCTTCAACCCAAGATGAGGACACGGGGTAAGCGGACCATCCTTCGGGCTCAGTGCCAACCCGAGGAAGAGGAAGAGGACAGAGAGGCTAGCATGGCGGAGGAGGAAGAAGAGGAGGCGCCGGGCTACGCACTGGAGGGGGAGGAGACCACCGGAGACGACGGAGGAGGGGACGAGACGGAGGCGGAGGCGCCCTGACGGCCTAAGGTAGGCTCCCAGAACCCTTAAAAATCCTGTGGACTGTGTGTTGTATGTTGTGGAAAGAGGGAAAAAACAGGGGAGGCTCTGTGGGGTTTGACAGGAACTTGACGTCCACATCGGTGGACGTCGAGATCTTGTCAACGGCCACCCCCTTGCCGTTCAAATGAACTTGACGGCAACGTTTGGACGCCGACAGAGGAACTTGACGGCCAACCCTGGACGCTGATTGTGAGTACACGACAGACCCCTTGACGCCAATTTGGGTTTAACGGCAATCGATGCTGACGCCAATTTGTCTGTGTTTTCTGCAGGGTAAAGGCCGAATGAGGAGCAGAGTCGCCTGGGACTTGTGCTGGGGACCGGAGCGAGGAGCGCCTAGTCAGGATCTTCGTCGCCTACCTCTTTGGGCGACTTTTGTTCGCGACGCAGTCATCGCAGATGAACTGCAAGTTCGTACTTCTGCTGAGGGACCTGGCGCAGGCTAGGAGATATGCATGGGGCGCCACGATGCTGGGGCATCTCTTTTCTCTTCTCCCCAGTAGTTCGCGACACTCTCAGAGCACCGGGGGCTTCACCCCCTTTCTTCAGGTACGCCAATTTTTCTTTAATGCTCATCATAGATTTTTAAATTTGATTAACTGCCCGACTGACGTTCTTTTTGCTACCTTGCAGATCTGGGGATACACTCGCTTCCCCATGGGGCGCGGGACACTAGAAGAGGGGCGCCAGACCATGGTGCCTCTCATGGCCCGATGGGAAGTAGCTCCCGACCCACGGGTGACGGACAGGTGCGCGGAGGACGTGCGCGTTGCCTTAGACCACTACCTGCATGATCAGGTATGAACCTCAACTAAATCCTCATGCATTCTATCAATTGCTGCATTTAATGTTACTGACCAGTGCTTTCTTCTCTTTCAGGTGGTGTGGACTCCATATGCAGGGGAGGCAGACAGCTCACACCCGGCGGTGGCGGCGGGTCGACCTCTATTTGACCACCACCTGCTCTTGCTCTGCCTGGGGACCTGCGAGGTCCTATATCTAGAGCTCGTGGTGCGGACCCTAGGCTGGCACCAGCCGGCCATGGAGGTACCGTCCCTGGGTAGAGAGGGGCACTCCCGCCGCCGGTTCTTCGCCGAGGACCGAGACTGGGGCGAGGAGCACGAGAGCACGGTCGCCTACTGGCGAGCCGGAGGGGACTAGGTGGTGCAGCAGGCGAGCCTCCACGACAGCTCGGCTTACATGGAGGACTACCGGGCGCGCTACGCCGGACGACTCCGGCTTGACCGGCGAGTGGTAAGTGAATCTTTAACTCTAAGCTTTTGCCACCTGAATTTCTAGATCTAACTTTGAAATGTGAATGACAACTGCCGGAGTCGCAGGCGATCCGCCTCCTGGAGGGACGCTTGGTGGAGCAGGAGGTCGAGCTCGAAAGACTCCGAGCCTAGGTCCGGACATTGGTAAGTACAATTCTCAGCCTATCTTGAAATTGATTTGACACTGATTTGATTTGATGACTGACCAAGATGTGTGAATGCAGAGGGGAGAGCTATCGAGAGTGCGGGCGAGCCGAGACACAGGCGCGAGCTCGTCCGCACAGCCTGCGGGAGGGGACCTGGCGGTCCGCCTATAGGAGGCCCTAGACCGGGCACATGCGAGGGTCTAGGAGTTAGAGACGAGGACACGAGAGTTGGAGGCAGAGGTAAAACACTGAAATACTCACTTTCTGCATGTGATTTGATTGATTTGATTTGACAAGTTGCTTATTGTGCGCAGAGGCAGGGAGGAGGAGTGGCGACCCTCCAGGCGCAGGTGGAGAGCCTGCGGCTGGAGGTATTGAGGATGGAGGGACGCATGCTCGAGGCACGAGAGCAGCAGAGTCAGGCAGAGGCCGACCGGGTGCGGGCCATCAAGGCCCGGGTGTAGGCCATCGCGGATTTGGACTTCTTGAAGAACCGGGTGCTGAAGAAGCGCCGGGAGCAGCAGCGGTTGGCCCAACAGGAGGCGACCGGGAGGATGGGGTCCGTGTTTGAATCTCTTGATGACATCATGTCATTGGGAGATCCGTCCGTCGGACGAGGAGGAGGAGTATGAACAGAGGCCTCCACTGCGACGAGACCTCTCGTCCCGGACCGGAGTCGGGAGAGGGAGGATGAGGAGGTGAGTAGCTCGCGTAGGCCGAGGCCTAGCGAGGGGGAGAGGAGAGAGGAGTGATACTTTGTACCACCAGGGGTATGCCCCTATCATGATATGTACAGAACTTCAACCTTTATAGTGGATTTTTTTTTGTGTGGACTTTTGTCATTTGTGCACTTGAATGGTTTGCTTTGTGTACTTTGGTTCCTGCATCCACAACACTTAAAGAGAAAAAAGAGAAAGTTAGTGTAGATCTGTCTTAGCCCCTTGCCTAAGTGATGTACCTTTCTTGAGATCTGGTCAAGGGGCTAATGTCTAATCAAAGATAAAACATAAGAAAAATAACCGAAGGGAAATATGCACATGCATTTTTTTGTTGTTTTTTGTATTCTCTTGATTTTTTTGGTTGTTTTTGATTTGGATAAGAAAAATAAGGAGAATGTTAGTGTATATACATGTTACTACTATTTTTTTTTGGATTTTGAATTTTTTGAATTTTTGGACTTTTGAAAATAAGAGTAAAAATATGTACATGGTGAAAATATATACATCGAGAGACTCTCTTTTGTCATTTTTTTTGGACTCTAAAAGACATTCATCACATGTCAAAGCGTAGGGTCTGTGTGATGTACTCAACCACGGAGGTCATGAATAAGGAGGATCGTGCATAAATTTCTTGATGTTGGAAATTGCCCCTAGCGATCTTGATATTTTCCACCACGGAAGGTCTTATACAGTCAAATTTGCCCCTAGAGGGAGGAATTCAGAAGAAATAAATAGGAAGCCATGCAAGGATTTGGTTCAGACTACTTTCTATTTCCAAACCAACACCTCATACTAAAGACTTGGTCAACAATTATTTCCAGGGGAATTTTTCTCATTTGATTTCAGGGGTGGAGGCACGTACTTTTTGCTACCTCCTTAATTTGGTCAGCCTTTTCTGGGTACATACTTTTTGCTACCATTTTTTGACCTTTTTGGCTTTTCTTTTCCCCTTTAGGCTTGATTTAGGGTTCTATCCCTTGCTTTTTCTTGATTGCCTCTGTTTACGGTGACTTTGTCCTTTAGATGGGAGTGGATGTTCCCCTACTCGTAGTTTGCTCCGCTTCCAGATGCGACCGAGTGGGAGAAGAATAGGGGAACACATTGACCGGATCAGACTGTCTGAGTGTACTTATGATTTTCTAGTTAAAGAGCAATATCTCGACATCGTGTGGTGTGTGAATAAGCCCTACCTCACTAATGGCCAAGTGGAAAAGTAGAGATTTAGACCCATACCGTTAACAAGTGATGAACAACCAATTTGACGGACTGACTGACTAAGGATATAATTTCTTGAGGTAGACTGCCTTCCACGGATATGACAACTCCACTCTTTCAGCATCTACCAACCTATAAGCGTTCCTTGAATATACTTCTTTGACAACGAACGGACCTTCCCAATTTTCTTGCAATTTGCTCCTGGGACCTGGTGCCTTTATGATTTTACGCTTTAGGACCATCTCACCCACTTCAAATTTTCTCTCAAGAACTCTTTTGGCATAAAAATGTGCAATTCTCTGACGGTAGACTTGAGCATGGTCGGCCACAATCATTCGCCTTTCATCTAAGAGCTCAAGTTGTGCCAACAAGGCTTCCCGACGTTGATCGGGGTGAAGTTCGGAATCCAATTGAACTCTAAGTGAGGGGACGAAGATCTCATATGGGAGTATCGCATCCGATCCATATGTCAAAGCATAGGGGGTTTGCCCCGTAGGAGTTCGGGCCGAGGTGCGATAAGCCCAAAGAGCTTCAACCAGGCGGTCTGGCCAGTCAGCATTGTTGTGAGATTTGCATGTTTTCTTTATGATTTTGATGAGAGTTTTATTAGTAGCTTCCGCTTGTCCATTACCTTGTGGATAATATGGGGATGAATGATGCAAGTTAATGCCATATTTACCACACATGTCGCGAAGCTCCTATGAAGTGAATTGAGGTCCATTGTTGGTGACGATGTCCCGAGGTACGCCGAACCTTGCAAGGATGTTGCGCTTGATGAATTTGACCACTGTTGAAGCTTTGACCTCTATGAATGCTTCTGCTTCAGCCCACTTTGTGAAGTATTCCATGGCGGTCAGGATGAAGGACTTCTTACGGATTTCTCCGGTTCTGTCCGCGAGTGGACCGACCACGTCGAATGCCCACATGGCGAAAGGCCATGGAGCGATGAGAGGGTGAAGAGAAGAGGAAGGACCATGAATTTTATCACCATGCAATTGGAATTTAGCACAGTGACGAACAAAATGGCGACAGTCTTCTTCCATGGTGGGCCAATAATAATACCTTAGCAACTTTTGGGCAATTGCTCTACCATTAACATGGCCACCACATTCACTAGAGTGAGCGGCTTCAACAACATCTTGAGACTCGAATTCATCGAGGCAACGAAGATAGACCCCACTGAGAGATTTCTTGTACAGAATGCCACCTATGATCTTGTAACGCTCCGCGACATGGTGAATGGCCCGTTTATCGGTAGAGGTGGCATAATCAGGGAAGGATCCATCTTTGAGAAAGTTCTTGATGTCAAAAAACCAGGGATGGCCATCTTCAAGGTCAATTTCTAGCTCTTTCGAGAGCGCGCGGACCCGAAGGGACAGAGAAGGAGGCGTGAGTTGAGAAAACCAAGGATCGACATGGGAGGGGACTCTTAATATCTGGACAGAGACGGTTTCAGAAGATTTCCCAAAGGAATGTGAATGGAAGAAGCTAAGGAAGCGAGTGAATCTGCTAGGATATTCTAAGCCCTAGGAGTGTGAACTAGAGTGAGCTTCCTAAACTGCCGGACCACCTTTCCTACCAACTCTTGGTATGGTTTCAACTTGGGGTCCCGAGTCTGGTACTTGCTAAGAGATTTCCGGAGTATCAACTACGAATCACCAATTATCCTTAATTCCTTGACTCCGAGCAATAATGCTATTTTCAGCCCAACTAAGAGCGCCTCATACTCAGCCACATTGTTCATGGCTCGGAAGGTTAATTGGTAGGCGTGCAAAATGACTACCCCTTCCGGTGAGAGGAGGATTGCCCCTATTCCACACCCTTTGGAATTGAGGGCCCCATCGAAGTAAAGCACCCAAGAAGGTTCACCATCGATAATGGCTCCTAACTCTTCATCGGGAAAGCTTTCATCAACGGGAGAGCATGAAGGTAAGGGGTGGTGGGCCAAATGCTTGGCAATAGTGTGCCCCTTGATCGACTTTTGGTTGACGTAGGCGATATCAAATTGATTAAGGAAGCTTTGCCATCTCATCAACCGATCAGTGAGGACAGGCTTCTCAAGCAAGTACCGAATTGGGTCCATACGCGCCATAAGTTTCACCTCATGAGCCAGGAAATAATGCTTTAACTTCTGGGCAACCCAGACGACGGCCGCACACGTTCTTTCCATGGCGGTGTACCTCTTTTCAGCTTCATTGAACAACTTGGATAAATAGTACACCGCTCTCTCCTTCTTCTCGTCGTCGTATTGGGCCAAAACTGCTCTAGTTGAGTCTTCAGTGGTTGACACATAGAGCAATAAAGGCCGACCCGGGACCGGAGGAGCGAGAACAAGGGGATTGAACAAATAACTCTTCAATTTTTCAAAGGCCTTTTGACACTTATCGTTCCAGTCAAACTTAGCCTCTCCTCTAAGCATCTCATAAAGGGCTTACAGCGGATCGAATGTTGGGAGATGAATCGCCTAATAAATTGAAGTCTGCCAATCAGCCCTCTGACTTCTTTGATATTCCTAGGAGGAGGCATATTGATTATTGCTTTGGCCTTGTTGGGATCGATCTCAATTCCCCGCTTGCTTACTATGAACCCCAGCAACTTCCCCGAGGAGACACCAAAGACGCACTTCTTGGGGTTCATCTTAAGATTGTGTTCTCTAGACCGCTGGAGAACTGCCTGGAGGACCTCAGCATGGCCATGTCGAGTCTTTGATTTAACCAGAACATCGTCTACATAGACCTCCATGTGCACATGCATCATGTTATGAAAAATCACCATCATTGCCCTTTGATAGGTTGCTCCCGCATTCTTCAATCCAAAGGGCATGACGACATAACAGTAGGTCCCCCAGGGCGTTGTGAAAGAAGTTTTCTGTAACGTCGCTTATTTTCGGATCCTTTTTGGATCGTGCGTGTTGTGGTTATAATGGCTGTTGTAAGGCCAGTGTGGTGTAGACGCGTGGTGTGTGTAGGTGTGGTGCAGGTTAGGTCCTGAAATGAAATAGGACCTGCTGCAGTTGAGTAGGAGTTGGCGGCCAGGGGTGGTCGTTGACCTATTGGCGTCCAGATATGTGGCCGTTGACTGCATGATCTTGGCTGCATTAGATGTGGACGTTTAGGGTGGCGGTTGTCTTTGGCGGCAAAGGGGTTGACGCCAACCTGAGAATTCTGCAGGTTATAGGGTCACCCGAGAGCAGGTTTCTTACATGGTTCTCTTCCCCTCTTGCCCCAGCTTCATGTCCCGGTGTTTCTAAAGCTTCTAACAGGTACTGAAGGATGCTTGGAGGATCGTGGAACGTGTGGCGTTGTCAAATTGCGCGAGGAAACGTCGTGGCGTGGTGCAATTCCCGTGGAAGCTCGCGGAGGGTTCGGTTGTGAACCAGGAGATTGCGGGAGGTTTGAGCGTGTTCTGAGGTAGGGGTCGAGCCCTGTTAGCTTGTTAGAAACATTAAAATATGACTTAACTACTTGAACCAGCATTTTATGGTATTTTCAGATTAAGTTGCACCATGTGGGGTTAATGGGTGGTTTGAGCAATTTAATGTATGAAGCATGTTGTAATGGGTTTTTTGGGTTCTGGTACATTAAAGGAACTACTTTTATATGTTTTTCTGTAGTTAAACGGTTGGAAAATCCGTAGAGCCGGATTAGGGTTTCTGCAGGGTTTAAGGCCGGAGAACTTGGCGTCAAGATCTCTTGTCGCCAAGCTCACCAGCTGGGATATCGACGGCTAGATCGATTGCCGTCTACTTCTTACAAGCGGCAGTCGATGTTGCCGCCAACCTGTGCATGTATCCATGCAGTGTCGTTTACGTAGCTTTTCTGGTTATGAATATTACGTGTTTGTGTGTGCATGGCGATGACCGTGTGAGCCAATGCACTTGTATGCTTTATACTGCTCATGTAATGGGCATGTTTTATGTAAATGATATGTGATGTACGTATCGCTTTCCGTATTTGTGGTGCGTTGGCACCCGTGGCACTCTTGGAGTGCGTTGTCCATGTGTTGGACATGTGGTTTACGTGGAAGACGTGTGGTACACCATCTAGGGTGTAATATACACGTGTTGTCTACGTGGTTTGAGTGTGTGTTTACTACACACTTTGTTGTAATGTAATTCATATGATTTGTTGTAGTAATTGGGCGGTGAGGTTCTTGTGTGAGCCTAGCCATGACTTTGTGGTGTTTGGGCAGTGAAGGTCATGTGTAGACCTAGCCCTAGTTTGTTGTTGTTTTCGAATAATATTATAGTGATTTATGTGTTAAGTGGTGTGTGTTGCCACGGAGGTCACCTCATGACCAACGATAGGCAAGTTTGTGGTTTAGTTATGTGTTGGTGTGGGATAGCTTTGGGGTCACACGGTGACCGATGATAAGCTAATCCTAACACATGTATATTGTGAATTTAAAGTAAAGGCTATATGTGTAAGTATCGTGGTTTGAGCTAGCCGAGTGTGGTGGTCCGGCGCCTATTCCGGAATGCCTCTCCAGTCGGGTACCCCAGGTTCTTTGTGAGCCAGGCACGTGTGTTTTGTTGTGCTCGGGGTTTTGTCCCAGTACTTGTGTTGTACTGTTGAGGTCTGTGTCGTCTTCCTGGACACCCTCACTCCTGAGTTTGAGTTGTACGTCCGGCTGAGGGAAAGACGACAGTGGGGTAGCGACTTCCCAGAGTTTGTTCTTTTGTCGCTTGTAGCGCGCTCGTAGTTGGGGGTACGGACACCAGTAGTCGACACTGGTCCCCAGCTAGTCCTGTTTTCCAGTGCCTCACTTTAGAGTGCTCCGGCCAGAGACTCTAGAGGTGCCAGGCATGGGCCTGTAGCTGTGTGTCTGCAGGTGTGGTGTTGGTTGGTCTCCACAGTTGTTTGACTTCTTTCTTGTGGAGCGGCAGTTGGACCTTTCGTCCGTGACTACGAGGCTGAGAGGTTGTTCTTGTGTTGTGTTGTCCGGGTTGGATACTGGCCTGATCAGCCAGTAGTCTTTTCCCGTGTGGTGGCGTCGTTTCCTTTCCTACTCGTGCTTTGCCTACTTTGGCTGTGGCTTGACTCGTGCTTTGCTACTTGTCGTGGTTCGTGAGTTGTGACTCGTGGTCGAGGTTTGACCAGCTCGAGGTGTGCCCTGGTGTTGGCACAGTTGTGATTGATTGTGGTTTGTGTAACTTGCCGGTTGAGGTTTTACTTGTAATGTAGTATCTAAATAAAGGTATAATATTATGGTGGTTCAGTGTGGTGTTTATCACCTACTTGTACCCTTGTTTGAGTGTTTTGGGTTGTAGTACCTCAGAGTAGTAGGTACTTGTTCCCTTCGTGGGTTATTTTGTAGTTTGTGATGGTACATTGTGTACCAACCTTTCCGGATACTTGGTGTTGTGGAGGTCTTGTGGTTTGACCTGCCACTTGTTGTATCTTATCCATTTTAAGTAGATCTTTGTTTATAAGTTATTGTGAATTAGTTTTGTGATTATTATTATGTACCTTTGTGGGTAATTTGCCGATGAGGCTTGTGGCCTAGGCATATTGTGGTTAGTAGAGCTGTGCTCCGTGGAGGCCGTATGAGACCTTCCACTTGTTGAGTTTTACTCTTCTTGGGTATGATTCCATTTATAGTTTTAGTGTGTTATGGATTGGCTTCGTGGTAGCCAGTTCCGTTACCTTGTGTGTAGTTTCCGATGTAGTGTGGTTTGGAGTATAAAGGACCAGCTCTTGTTAGCAGTCCTGTTACTCAAGTGTTTAAGGTTCGCCTGTGAAGCTTGTAGCCTGGGCAATGACTTGCCTATGTGGCTCATAGCTTAGGCAACCAGTTGTTGTAGCAGTGTGCCAGTGAGACTGTGGTTTAGGCACTTAGTTGTTGGGCTGACTAATGATATTATGTTAGTCCTGTAGTCCTACTTTTCTTCTGAGGACTTTATGTTTATTATCATGAGTATGTTCAATTGTTATTTATTGTAATGATGTGAGCATGAAATGGTTTGGCTATTGTTGTTGCCAGTGAGACCCATTGGGGTTGAGGTGTCTGTGGTTACAGTGTTGTTTTGGGGTAGCCCCTACTGAGCCAGTGACTTGTTGAGGCTCACTCCCCTACAGTTCTTTTCAGGGCTTGCCGAGTGTTTGGCTTGCAGCAGCGTTGTGTCAGACTTGTACCACCAGCAGTTGAGTTGTAGTTAGTGTTGTGTGAGCTTGTGCTCCCTCGGGGTATGCCCCAGTAGTTGTACTCTTTTTAATTGGACATGTATTAATGTGATGGGACAGTTGTACAAATTTGTGAACAGATATGAGCACATGTACTTCTTGTGTCTTATATTCTTGTGGTTTGTCTTTTATACTCTTACTGGACACGTGTGTAAGATATCCCTGGCGAGACTTCGGTCCGTTCGCGGGAGGCGGATCTGGATATGGAGCCTTAATGGCATAAATACCCCGGTCGTTACATTTTCTCCTGGTCTTCCTCCGCCAGACGAATCTGGTTATACCCAGAGAACCATCCATGAAAGACAACATCTCAAAGCCGCAGTGTTGTCCACTAGGACATCTATGTATGGGAGAGGGAATCGTCCTTTGGGCAAGCACGATTAAGGTCATGGAAATCTATACAGATTTTACCTTACCATCCTTCTTCATCACAGGGACGATATTAGCTACCCATTGTGGATATAGCACAACCCTAATGATTTGGCTTTATGCAACTTGTCAACCTCCTCTTTGATCTTGAGTGCAAGCTTGGATGTAGCCTTCTCAGCTTTTGTTTGACGGCTTTTGCGTCGGCTTTTAGGACCAACCGGTGCTCGACCAAAGAGGTGTCAAGTCCTGGCATGTCCCTCGGAGGACCAAGCAAAACCGTTGGAGAATTCTTTAGATAGCTACCAGAGCTTCTTCTTCTTCAACACTCAAGTTAGCACTAATCAAAACTACCTTCGGTGATTCTTCGGTGCCAAGGTGACCTCTTTAGTGGGCTCGTTCGCAGCCATGGTTTGCTCGTCACCTCTTTGTGCCATCCACATAGGAGCTCCTGGGTCCTCTTCTTCCGACCCAGGATCTCCCAGCTCACCCTTCTCATCAAAATCTAGCAGATAAACTCCTAACCCGTCATCTAAGAGTCGCCTTCTTCAAAATCTGATTCAATAAGGGCAGGCTCCTCAAGAAACTCTGGGCTTGACTTACTTGGCACACCTCTCAGCCAAAGCCATGACATAACGGGCAGGAACTTGCCTCCCTTCTCTTTGCGCACACATGGCTGAGAGGATCTAGACTCTTCTAATCCTAAACCGGACCCTAGACTAGACCCTAGACCCGACTCTAAGCTAAATCTAGACCACTATGTATAGGACTGCTATGTACAAAACTGTACAGAGGAAGTGCCCCCAGAGGGGCGAGAAAGGAGTCTAAGCTGGAGAGCCTCGGCCCTTGGCCGAGCGGAAGAGACTCCAAAGCGGAAGGGTGTTCGATGGAGACCTCACATTTCCAATTTTCAAAATTGGCATTTTTTTTTGGGAATCAGGCCTAGAACCATAAGTTGTGACTTAAGGCAGCCTCGACTGGCATGCGAGGGATGGAGAAAGAACGGGTGGAGAAAGAAGGGAGAAAGAAGAAGTTGAGGGTGGAGGGAGTCAGGTGCCGGGCACACAGTCGGAGAGATTGTGAAGGAGAGGGAGAAGGTGAGACGGAGAGTCAGAACCGAAGAGCGAGAGAAGGCCGAAATCTTCAAGACTTCCTCTAATTGAGCGTCCTCTTCTTCATCGCTTTCCAAGTTGGACAACTCCTCTATCACGGGTTCCCTAGTTCCCGTTGGAGGGGCCCCTGAACGAAATGTTCCTTCAGGGTCCAGTAGAGGTTGATAGGAATAAGTGGGTCTGGATGAATGGGGTCCGGGTGAAAACCTAGACCAGCCCTATCTAGTGGCCTCTTGACTTGGGTGTGGTGGACAGGACCCTGCTGGTTCTTACCCAACCCTCGGCCATGTATATAGCCGATCCTAGCCATTACCTCCCAGCTTTCCCTTGGGGACATGGGTCATGGGATTCTTCAGCTAACTGGGAGTTTGGCCGAGATCACAGGGCAGGGGAAGTCAAAGATTGACATGACAGGCTTTTTTCCCCTTATCTGGAACGAAAAGATGTGGCATCTGCTCCGATGTGATGGATTTGAGAGTTTCCAAGGTAGGAATGCTCTTGATTTTGATGACCCCCGCCCATTAAAAGGAAACTTGAAACCTGATGGCAGTGGAAGGGACCCCTAAGGTTTGTTCTAACCAGGGACGACCGAGAATGGCCTTGTAGGCCGGATCGACATCAAGGACTAGAAACTCGAAAGACATACTGACGGTCCGATCTCAAGCTGAAGAGCAATCTTACCCTTGGCAACCCTCTTGGAGTTGTCATAGG
>CM024754.1:12025464-12321932 GCA_014218235.1 Colocasia esculenta | reverse complement strand
CGGCACCGGGAACCCAATATGACATCTTAAAGCACCTCTATCAGACTCCCGCCAAGATCTCCATATTGGAGCTCATCAAGAGGTCACAGACTCATCAAGACGCTCAGAACTTTCTTGCAAAGAGTCATGGTCAGCGAGGACATGAATCCGACACCTGCCCTCGGTGCTCTCCATAGTGAAAGAGGACCCACCATTACCTTCTCTGATGGCGAGTTGGCCGCCCCCGAAGCCAGGAAATGCCCCTTGTGTAACACTTACCATAAACAAGGTGGCAATCGATGCGGCTCTGGTGGACACGGGAGCCTCCATTAATGTATGTCCACTAAGCACTCTTAGAGCCTGCAACATATCGGACGTCAATTGCAGCCCACGCCTACCACTATTGCTGCATATGACAATTCGCGGCGTGCCTGCCATGGGGTCATCACTCTGCAAGCTGAATTAGGCCCTCTCGTCATGTCTGTGGAGTTCTATGTGCTGAACATTGATCACACCTACAAGGCCATTCTAGGGCGCCCGTGGATTGAATCATTAGGGGCAGTACCCTCTACAGCGCATCAATGCCTGAAGTTTCCTTTCCAAGGAAGGATAGTCAAGGTCAAAAGTGTGACCACAACACATACGGAAGCCGTTGAGAGAGTGCTGCCATCGGTATGGCCATCTAATAGGCCCGTAATGTCAGTGCTTGATGTTAACTACACTTGGGCCTATACTTTCTCTTCAAATCGTCCAATCGGTCTCCCCCTGTGATGGCAGTCAAGAAGGATGTGAGCAAGAATACAAAGGGGTGGGACATTATGTTCAGACTGGGTTATCAATCAGGGAGGGCCTGGGTGCTCATCTCCAGGGGCAGACCAAGACTGTGGCCACCGCCAAGAAGTTCACAAAGCGGGCCTTGGATATTCAGAATGGGCTGCGCTTCTACCCTCCTTACAATCGGATCATGGTCCACTCACTTGGTCCCTATATGAGCACTTCGTCAAGGGGCCCATCCAACCTGGGTACGACACCACAACAGAAGCCTCAAGGTCAGCTTATCAGTTTTAGAGGAGCAGCAGCGACCCAGCAAGAAGAAGAGGGCTGAAGAGGAAACTGAAAGTCCAGACCAAGACGATGCCATCTCGTCAATCAGTGTTCTATTTGAGGAATCAGAGGCTGGGGCAGAACCGCCGGAATCAGAGGACCCATTTCCGCAATGAACAATCTCTTCACTGAAGAAGATGTACCGCAGGTAACAGCACTATCAACTGCAGTAACCACCGCCAGGCGACAGTTGCCCGGGTTTGGTGAGGAGAACCAGTCAGATCGTTCCCCCCGCTCATACAGGAATTCTGGCCAGGGCCCTCCGGCCTCCTCTCTAGTTCATTTCAACCTTGCTCAAATTCAATGTTAGTTCCATTCCTTTGCCTCTCCCCTTCATTGTACAAATCTCACCCTCCGCCGTCGAGGCGTTCATTCATCCGTCCTTCACCCCGCTTCGTCATTTTCTTCAATGGTTCGATCTTGTTTTTTTCCGAAACCATTTAATTTCGTGTAATCCCTTAAAAAAAAAAAAAAAAATGTAGAAAATTCAAAATCCAAAATTTCTCTTGCTCCCGATCTCGACGGCGATCCCCGTCACCCCTCTCTTGCTCCCGATCTCGACGGCGATCCCCGTCACCCTCTCTTGCTCCCGATCTCGACGGCGATCCCCGTCACCCCTCTCTTGCTCCCGATCGACGGCGATCCCTCACCCTCCCCCTCTTGCTCCCGGATCTCGACGGCGATCCCCGTCACCCCTCCTGCTGCTCCTGATCTCGACGGCGATCCCCGTCACCCCTCTCTTGCTCCCGATCTCGACGGCGATCCCCGTCAACCCTCTCCTGCTCCCGCTCTTGACGGCGATCCCCGTCGCACCCGCTCCCCAATAGCCCCGTCGTCCTTTTCGCTCGCCTGGTGGTCAGCCATGACCATTTCGGGCAATTCGGGTGAGGGGCCTTCTGTTCCCCTACACCCCTTTGCTGTTGCCGGCACCCTGAGCTCGGGTGGCCCGCTTCCTCCTCCAGCCCCATCGGAGGATCTTCGCGGCCCTGCCGCGCCTGTCACTTTCCCTTCCAATAAATCTCTGGACGCTTCTCCAGAGCCTCTTGTAAATATCAAATCTAGCTCAAGTTCAGGGGTAGTTCCTAGTGAGTCCCCGTCCCGTCTAGGAAGAAGAAGGGTAATGGCGTGCCCCGTAGATACCTCTTAGACCTAGTCCATAGATGTGGCGCTCTTCTAGCTATCGAAGAGTTCGTCAAAGAAGCGGTAGTTCTGAATTTAGAGGAGATGCCAGTAGAGGAAGGGCTAGATGACGGCTTTGGGATATATGAAATCATAGCCGAAGAAGACCCATCAGATGAAATGGTGTTGAGATAGAGGACGCTGCTGAGGCGTATGCTAGTGGTATGAGAAGATTCGATGAACCTACCTCAGCAGTCGACGAACCTACTAAGGAAATAAATGTGGGAACGCAAGAGGACCCTAGGCTCTTAACCATAGCTTCTGATCTCCCGCCTGAAGAAGAGGAAGAGCTCATAGAAATATTAAAGGAGTTCAAGGATTCTTTGCCTGGTCTTATGATGACATGCCCGCATTGACCCCGTTTTGGTGGAGCATAGATTAATTTTGAAGCCAGGGGCAGTTGCCGTCAAGCAAAACTAAGAAGGTTCCTCCCCCACATCGCTTTAAAAATGAAAGAGGAAATTGATAAGCTACACCAAGCCAAATTCATCCGTGTAGTCCTCTATCCTTTGTGGGTGGCGAATATCGTCCCGGTGATGAAGAAAGACGGAAGAGTGCGCATCTGCATAGATTTCCGGGATTTGAATAAGGCATGTCCTAAGGACGATTTCCTTTACCTCACTTGGATGTTCTGATCGATAATACAGCGGGTTCGAAACTCTATCGTTCATGGATGGGTATTCCGGCTATAATCAGATTCGTCTAGCCCCGGAAGATCAAGAAAAACCTCCTTCACCACCCCGTGGGGAACATACTGCTATGTGGTCATGCCGTTTGGACTAAAGAATGCCGGCGCCACTTATCAAAGAGCAATGTTAGCTATCTTCCACGACATGATACATATTGATGTTGAGGTTTACGTGGATGATATCGTGGTGAATCGCGGACTCGAAGAGAGCATTCCTCCGTGCTTGCTAAAGTGTTCCATCGCGCACAAGAATAGAGAACAATGAAAATGAATCAAAGAAGTGCGTATTTGGAGTTTCTCGGGGAAGTTGCTGGGTTTCATAGTTAGTAAACGGGGGATTCAAATAGATCCGCACAAGGCCAAGGCAATCAATGAAATGCCTCCTCCTAAGAACATATCTGAGCTTCGAGGATTGATTGGTCGACTGCAGTTCATAAGGAGATTTATATCTCAGCACTCTCAAAGATGTCGTCCTTTCTATGAATTGTTGAGAGGAGGGGTCAGTTTTGAATGGAATGATAAATGCCAAGAGGCCTTCAATGAGCTCAAGAGTTACCTCATGAATCCGCCCGTGCTTCAAGCGCCCATCCCTGGAAACCCCTGATCCTATATCTGTCAACAATTGAGGACTCCCTAGGAGCTGTCCTTGCCCAACATGATGAATCCGGCAAAGAAAGGGCAGTCTACTACCTATCTAGACTTTTCAATCCTTCCGAGCTCAAACTCACCACAATGGAGAAAACTTGTGCGGCGCTGGTTTGGGTGGTGCAGATTGAAGCACTACTTCCTAGCTCAGGTGAGTTTGATTTCTAGAATGGACCCTATTAGGTATCTCTTGAGAAGCCAGTCCTCGCCGACAGATTGGCGCGTTGGCAAAGTTTCCTCTCTCAGTTCGATATCTCCTTTGTTGTTCAGAAAGCCGTGAAAGGGTATGCCATCGCTGAGCATCTTGCTCACCTTCCTCTCCCTCACAGTGATACGGTTCAGGAGGATTTCCCCGATGAAAACCTATCACTCATCTCTCATGATCCCTTCTGGTCACTCCATTTCGATGGAGCTCTCAATTCTAGGGACGGGGCATAGGTGCAGTCTTGCTCACCCCAGAAGGGATCACCATTCCTTTGGCTTATCAACTTCAGTTCTACGCCACCAACAACATCTCCGAGTACGAGGCCCTCCTAGCCGGTCTTAAGCTTGCCTACCTTTTAGGCGCGCGTCACCTCAAGATCATAGGAGATTCTCAACTCGTTCTTCGGCAAGTCCTCTCTACCTATCGCACTCGTGACCCCAAGCTCAAGCCGTATCAAGATCTGGTCACATTCTTAGCCAAGCAATTCCGCCAACCGTCTATATTCATACTCCTCGCTCCCAAAACATTCTGGCCGATGCTCTGGCATCGTTAGCTTCGTCTCTCTCCTTCCCTCTCAGTCATAGCTCTGAGACTATCACCGTCCAGAGATTAGAGGCTCCCTCAACTCAGGATCCTGGTTCTCAAACCTTAGGAGCTCCCTAGTATTGAAGGCGGAGAAGAAAGAAGCAAAGGAGTTGTTGCTTGTTGAATTAGGGGAGTTGATGGAAGAAGAGAACCCTGGTACCATGAGATTGAGCAGTTTTGCAGAGACGGCACCTTCCCAGAAGAAGCCGAAGCAGAGGATAGGCGAGCTATCCGTAGAGCAGCTTTAAGTAACCACCCTCGTGGGTGAAGTTCTCTACAGACGCGCTCTAACGGAATGCTCCTCAGATGCGTGGACTGATGAAGAGGCTTGGAAGATAGTAGAAGGATCTCACTCCGGTGAATGCGGAGGGCATGTGAATGGTCAGATGCTAGCCAAAAAGATCCTTAGGCAGGGCTACTACTGGCCAACCTTAGAAGAGGACTGTGCCACCTACGTCCGTAGGTGCGTCAGATGCCAAGTCCATGCCGATAAAATTCATGCTCCGTCTTCCTCTTTGCATCCGCTATCTTCTCCTTGGCCTTTCTTCCATGGGCCTTTGATATCATTGGACCTCTCGGTGATCCCAATGCTCAGATAAAACAAAAATCTTTCATCCTTACTGCTACTGAGTATTTCACCAATGGCCGAAGCGGAAGCGTTTGCAGAAATCAAAGGCTCGACCGTATGCAGATTCATCATGAAGAACATCATTGCGCGGTTTGGAGTACCTGGCAGCATCGTCACCGACAATGGACCCCAGTTCATATCACAAGACCTCAAGACCTTTGTAAGAAGTTCAATATTTCCTTGCATCATTCGTCTCCTTATTATCCGCAGGGCAACGGTCAGGCCGAAGCCACAAACAAAACACTTTTGAAAATCTTAAAGAAAACTTGTGAGTCTAATAAATTCGCTGATTGGCCAGAAAAGCTAATTGAGGCTCTGTGGGCTTACCGCACCTCCATCCGTACACCTACGGGCAAACCCCTTTCTCACTTACATACGGAATGGAGGCGGTATGTCCACATGAGATTCTCATCCCTTCGCTAAGAATTCAGTTGGACAAAGAACTTAATCCCGATGAACATCGGGAGGCGTTACTTACACAACTAGAACTCTTGGATGAACGGCGTCTAGCTGCAGCCGATCACGTGCTTTCATATCAAAACAGACTCTCAAGGTCTTTTCAAAAGAAAGTAATTGAGCGTAAGTTTCAAGAAGGAGACATGGTTTTGAAGCGAATTTTTATAAAACCTGGAGGTCCAAGTCAAAATTATCTGCAAATTGGGAGGGGCCGTACGTCATTAAAGAAGTGTACCCGGAAACGCATATAGGTTGGTTAATGCCGATGGTGATGAACTCTCTCATCCATGGAATGGATTATATCTTAAAAGATTCTACCCCTGATCGAAAGTCTTTGGATAACAACACCAATTAATAAGTAGCCATTTGCCAAGTGTTTCGCTCCCTTCATCATATTGACGAAATAATATTTATGTGCAATCACATACTCAACACAGTGCCTAAGGTCATTGTCTCTTCATATACAGTGTTCCCGCTTAGCCCTTGCTCGGGAAACAAAAGGTCAATTCTCTCCCTACTCGGACGAGGTCTAGGGGCAAAGGGAAAGCTAACCTGTAAATCTGCAACGGTATAAATCATGTGTTTGAAGTCTCAAAGAGGGACGGGCAGTCCTAAGAAAAGCATATGGCGCAAAATAAAGCGACAAAATAACAAAGTGAAGGGGCATGTTAAAGAGTGGCAGTACAGTTCCCCGCGGGACGCCCTTGAGCCCGGTCGCATGCATGCCCCAGACAAAAGAAAATATTGTGGCCCTAAAGTCCCTGGACAACAGATGAATAGCACATGTAACTCATTCGTTGCAAGTCTTACAAGTAAGCTACCCCAACCCCAAGATTAAGTCTTACCTCATTTACCTTCTTCCTATCCCCCTAAAATGACCCGAGAATCCATGTGCTTGGTCTGCGTTGGAACATTGATTGTCACAGGGACAAGAAAACTTGGCAAACCTAATATGAATATACGTTGCACATAAATCTTACTCGCCAAAGTGACATAGAAGTGAGGCTCACGGTCAATCACTCACATTAAGAGGGTGTTTATCAAAAGATCCCCAAATCCAAAAAAATCAAAAGATCCCAAAATCCAAAAAACAAAAGATCCCCAAAATCCAAAAAAATCAAAAGATCCCCAAAATCCAAAAAAATCAAAGATCCCCAAATCCAAAAAAATCAAAGATCCCCAAATCCAAAAAAATCAAAATCCCCAAAATCCAAAAAAAAAAAATCAAAAAAATCCCCAAAACCTAAAAAAATCAAAAGATCCCCAAAATCCAAAAAATCAAAAGATCCCCAAAACCAAAAATCAAAAGATCCCCAAATCCAAAAAAAAAATCAAAAGATTCCCAAAATCCAAAAATCAAAAGATCCCCAAAATCCAAAAAAATCAAAAAAATCCCCAAAAACCCAAAAAATCAAATCCCCAAGATCCAAAACCCAAAAAAAATCAAAAGATCCTCAAATCAAAAAATATGAATGTTTTTTTTCTTAAAGGCATGTACATATTTCTTTTCCTTTAGCATGCATTATTTTCATAGTCTTTTCGCCTATTTAATAAGGCTCGACCTCTTGACAAATTGCGGAGTTAGCTTTTTATCATGTTCTGTGCAAGAGGCCGGGCCTAAGAACAGATCTAACTTGTTCTTCTAAGTGTGTGCAGGAACAGGAATTTCAGAAAGCAGAGTATGGCATCGCGCTCAAATCACTCTCTCTTGCTTGTTTGAATCTCGCCTCTCACTCGTGTCAATCACAAACCATTCATTCATTATAAACATTGGCATAAAATAAAACTGCACTAAGGTATGAACAAGATGTACATCGATAAAAGGGGAGGTGGCTCACAAGACTCCTCACTGACCGCCACCACTCTCCCCAGATCCCTCTCTCCTATCTGGAGGTGGCAACATCTCGCCACCCCCTCTGCCCTCATGAGCACTACCCTCGCCCTGCCGGCACCTCTCCTCCTCCTCGTTCCTCCGCCTGCTGGAGGAACCTGCTAGGTACTGCCCGACGGAGGCACCGGTCGCCCTGCTGACGCTCACGCCACTCCGACTCCGGCTGCGTGAACGACCGATGTCCGTCACGATCTGCTGGAGGCTCCGCGCCAGTGTCTGCTGCGCTAGCAACTCTGCACGCAGTCGGGTGACCTCCTCCTGATCTCCGGGTGACCTCTGTACCCGCAGCGTCGTCAGCTCCTCTGGTCATCTCCTCCACCCGTGCCTCAGCTGCCTCTGCTCGGATGCGCAGCTGGTCTCTCTCGCCCTGGGCGGTCTGGGCCTCTCCCCGGAACCGATCTCGCTCACTCTGTAACTCCATGGCATGCTCGTGAGCCAGCTCCAAGTCCCTCTCCTGCACAAACAAGTAATTCATCAGCATCATTTGGAAATAAACAACTCAAATGCTTAAATAAACTTACCCGCTCCTCCAGATGCCTCTGAGCCTCCTCAGCTCTCAGCACCGCCCCTGTCAGTCGAGCCTCCATGAGCGATGGAGACCCTCTTGCGCTCCGAGAGGAGGAAGCACCACCTGCACCAGTGCCCCTCACTCTCTCTAGCTCACTCCGCTGCACGCAAGGCATGTCAGTTTCGAAATCTTGCTTAAATTAAAGGAGCTGAAAGATGAGCACAGTACTTACCAGCTCTGTCACCTGCCTCTGGGCTGCCTCCCGATCCTGCACCGCTGACTGGAGCAAGGCTCGGAGCGATGCAATCTCACCGGTCAAGTCCACCTGCAAGGAATCACAAAACGTCAGTTCTAATCATTAAATCCCAGTTCTTGAGTTGTGGGTTAGAAGTTCTACCTGGTGTCGGGTGCTCTTATACACCTTCCTCCGTACTTCAAGGCGTACGCCTGAAGGTAGGCATCATCGGTGGTCGCATCCGATCTCACCCCCTTGCCCTTTCGCTCCCAGTTCTCTATTTGCTCGCGAGCCCGCTCCCCTCCAGTCTGTCGTGTCATGGAGCCCCCGGAAGCTCCGACCTGGTCGGCGGAACCGGTCCCGGACAGGGAACTCCACGACACCCTGCCTGAAGCCCAAGGAGCGCTGGGTCAGGAATAGGTTCAGAGGTAGCACGAGGTTGAGTGCATGCAACCACACCGACCTACCGAAGTAAGGGCGGGCCTGCACCAACCAAGGCTGTCCCTCATCACCCTCCTCCAGATATGGCTGCCAAACCACCTGCAAGAAAGAGAAGCGATCAATCAGTTTAAGCAAATAATTCTAAAGAGGGGAATAAAGGGTACTTACATCCAGATAAGGGTAGCTGTCAAGTGCCTCCTGGAGGTGCTCTAGCTGGTCGGTCAAGTGGCGAGTGTCCCGGCAAGAGTCCCAACGGCGTGCAATGGGCACAAGGCCCGGCCGTGTGAGCTCCCCTCTCCTCAGGGCTGGGAGGTGTAGATAGGCCCAAACCTGCAAAATAAAAGCAAATTAGCTGGCAGTTTAAGCAAAATTTTGAAGCTTGAATTTAAGAAAAGTTAAGAGAGAAGGTGTACCTGAAGGAAGGGATAGAAGCCACTCGTAGACGTCTGCCGCTCGGAGGCGCTCAAGCCGTCAAACTGGTGCGCTAAGAAGGCTGCCCCCCAAGCATACCCCCCTACCTCACCTAGATCCGCCAGCAAGGGCAGGAAGCGGCAGTGGACTGCGTCGCCCCTCGTGGCAAACAAAAGTCTACCAAGAAAGAGGACGAGGAAGCGACGCAAGTCCAAGTCCGCCTGCGGCCCAGGCTCACTCGCCAACTCCCTCCTACTGACTCTAGCCAGCCGCTCCAAGTACTCGTCCTCAGTCTCCCCTGCATTCTTCCCCGCCTCAAATAGACCTAGACTCTCCTGCAAGGCTACTCTAGGCACTAGGGAAGACCTACGCTCTACGGGAAGGTCTAGGAGTCGCTCGGCTAGGTCATGGTAGCAAGGATAGGTGTACCCGCTCACTGCCCGACCATACACTCTGAGCCCTGTGATCCGGCTCACATCCTCTAGGCTGGGGATCATATGTCCCCAAGGGAACGCGAAGGCATTCGCCTCCGTGTCCCACCTGCTACGCAGGGCCTGGGTGAGGGCCGGATCCACCCTCATCCTCTCAATCCTGAAGACCTGCCCGAACCCCATCTCGTCTACCTATCTCTCTGAAAAGGGGGGAGGGCCAGGAAGGCAGCCAGTACCAGTGTCCATGACACTCGAGCCCTCATTTCACCCTGCAAAAGTTCATTTAATGTCAGGTTCAGTTTCATTCCTGTGTTCGGTCAGTGTCGCGACGGTCTTTGCAGCCGCGACCTTGTCGCGACGGTGCGGGCCGCCGCGACCTTATAGCGTCACCTTCACAGGCCGCGATAAGGTCGCGACCTCCCTAAGCGCCGCGACACTGTCGCGACGCCCCGCCCTGTCGCGACACCGTGTCGCGACAGGTCGGGCTGACGCGTCTCCAGGTTCAAACCGGCCGGAGCCTCCTTTGTTTGACCCTCGTTTTCATGGGCGTCTCGCCCTACATTCGCCCTCAAGGGGCTCCGTTTATCACCCTACTACTACCATTCAAGGTTTGAGAGAGGGGTACTTACCGTTTTCATGGCCTTAGCTCGCCTCTTCCGTTCCTCTTCCACGTTGGCGACCGGGGTCATCTCCTCGCCCTCCTCCTCTCCCATCGCAACCTCGGGCACATCCTCTCCGACCGGAGGCTCCTCCGCCCGCCGTCGCGAACTCCGGCGCTCCGCTTGACGTTTCCTTCGCAACGAGCCCTCACCGCTCTCCCTTCCACCGTCCATCGTAATGTGGAGTCGCTTCGTTGAAGTCTTGAAGCCCCAAGGTAGCCGGAATGCAGGGGAGCTAGGGGAGGATTCCAAGTTCTAAGGTTTGAAGGTTTTGAAAACCGGAAAGAAGAAAGGAAAGGGGGGGCGTTTGTTTTTGAACCGTTCAGTTCTTGACGCGACGCAACGAGCCGTCGCGTTCATGTCGCGTCAAGATGGGGCGTCGCGACGATGTCGCGACGCACCGCTCGACCGCGACATATAGGCGACGCTCCTGACTGTCGCGTCATCAACAGAGCTCTAACGTTGCGCAGAAAATTCATTCTTATTCATTCATATTCAAAATCTTTACATTCCCTAATCAAGCAATGCTTTCAAATGCTGACCTAATCACCATCTGACCTACAAATCAAATCAAATCAAATGAATCAAGCATTTCCTCCTGCGGGTTGAAGCATCTTCAAAGCTTCTACGTACTCTTGGACCGTCTCATCATCTTCCTCCACCTCTGCTAGGACTACGCTCATAGCACATCCCTCCCAATGGACGATGGCACTGCGCATGTCACGTTCATCCTGCGCATCGCCCCTCTTCCTCTCTTGGATAGGTGGGAAGTGTGAAAGGATCGGAACCACTGTCCGGGCCGCACCGCACTGGAGGTAGCAACGATCCGGGTTGTAAGAAGCGAGTGTCTCGTTGCCCAGCAATCTCAAGGCAAGCCCGGTGCGCTGAGGGAGATGGATTATCTTGCCGTGCATGAATCGAGGGCGCGCGTCAAAGTTCGCCACGATCAAGCTTCGGAGGTACCCGCGCCACGCTTGGATGCCCTTTATCTGCGCCGTCTTGCACCAAGCCCGGGTGCTCATGTGCAGTGGTCCGCCCACGTATGCCAACGGATGGTTCAGCATTGTCTTACACTCCGCAGTCAAGCCCGCCTCCGCTCGAAATTGGATGTGCATTCCCATCCACAATTCGAGAGCAATCACCGACCCGTAGAAAGGTCCTCCGAGTGCTGCGGAAGATAGACCAGCATATAAATAACTCAAAACGGCTTGGCCGATGGTCAAACCTTCCGAGACGGAATCAATAATGCTCAGGTTGGCGAAGGAGATAGCCCCGTCTTCAGAAGGAAAGAGGATGATCCCGCAGATGCAGATGGCCGCCGCCTTGGCAATGGCACCGTGTCTCCCGGTTTTTCGTTTGCATTGTGAGACGATCCACTGTGCGATGGGAAGAAGGTGGACGTGCATGCCACTGGTCATGGAGCGTAGGTCGTTCTTCACGGAGGTTAGATTGGCTAGAATACTCCATGAGTTGATCTGTTCCACGGTGTACGATAATTTCATCTCCTCGCCTCGGTGGTAGCGCGGAAGACCAAGCATAATCTCCATTTCTTCCAAAGTACTGTAGCTTCAAAGTCGGAAAAGACGAAGGAGTGTGTTTGAGTGTGCCACAGCTCGGTAAGTGCGGTGATGCTATCCCACGTATGAACGATCGTGTTGTACTTTTTGGCAAGCACTAGCACCGTGGACAATCCCCACTCCTTTAGGAGGGAAATTGAGGCCGAAGGTAGCATATCGAGCATCGGTCGCAACCATGGTAGCTTGGAGAATCGCCTATGACCAGGGAGGATCTGAAGAAAGGAGGAGGAGGAGATGAGAAGGAGAAGAAAACAAAAAAAAAAAAGAAGAGAAAAAAAAAAGAAAAAAAAGAGTTATGCAGGAAGTGCAGAAGTTCAGAAAAAATCCACTTACGTGAAGATCCGGGCGGGAATAGATGTGTCCCGGGATAGCTGAGAGGTGCTGAGGTCGGTGTAGGATTCCCTAGCTACCTTCGGGCCGGAGTAAGGAGGGATGGCCTCTGCAAACTCTGAAAGCTTCCTCTTCATGGCTGCAAAGCTGAAGAAGGATGAAGAACTTGGAAGTAGGAGATGCCAGGAGTTTAGCTGCGGGTTAACAGCCCAAATCCTCTATTTATCAGCCTTAGGGAGTTAGAAACCCACTCTAATCCCGCAACTAGGAGTTAGGATAAGTCTAGGAAAGGTTTAGGAGTCCTAGTGCTAGTCTAGATGCCTTAGGATAAGTCTAAGTCCCGTTTTTCTGCCTTTGCAGGACTCTGTCCGAGTCGCGACGACGCGATCTGACGCGACTATGTCGCGACAACGCGCTGCGACGCGACAAGGTCGCGGTCGTTGGGTGCGTCGCGTTTAGATCCAAATGTTTCTTTTCTTCTGTTTGTGCTTTGTATGTGTTTCCTTGACTATGTTCATTAAATTCATCTGTCATCTTGTAATTATTGTGCTTATTTCCTCATGAATGATTCAAAAAGTCAGGAAAAGGTCGTCACAGGTAAGTCAGGTATTGTATCTCTACCCCTACTCCCGGCATTACTATATGATATTCTACTTATTATATCTCTTCAAGGACCAGCTGGTTCTCAATGTGCGCTGGGATTTGAGTTCCCCTTTAACAAAAAAAACAGTGATGATCTAGGTGCATGTTGATAACCATTGGATAGGCCGTTGAGCTAGTTAAGATCGGGGACGATGGATTCAGGCCTGCACTGCGGTTGTAGGTAGTCTTTGACCTGTTCTTATCTGGCTTAGCAATATTATCCTTGATATATTTTATATTTTCTTTTTTCTCTGCATTTGTTTTGATGATTTCTTTTACTTTAGCCCAGCATGCATCATGTAGGACTTTGAGCTTTCCTGACTCATTCCAGACCATTGATGAGCTCTTATTGAGTGCCCAATCATCCTTCATGTTTTAAATACAAGAAACCCAATTCCACTCCGAATCGGAAGGTCTGCCTCCGAGTGAGTTGTTCCCGTCAGTTTGACAAGAATTTCCCTGTCTGGATTCCTTATCCAAACTTTCTTTTTCCTTTGATCCGTTTTGGTTGCGAACCGCTCCCAGGACAGAGTCATGAGTTACCTGCCTGGCACGCACACGTCCTTCCAAAACGAAACCTGCAGGCCAATCGGCTAGGGTACCTCTCAATCGAGAGGTTGATCACCCTCCTCTTCTTCTTCTCGTCCAGACTTGTGCTCTTCTTTGCATTCTACTCGAACAACCGACTCAGGGCTTTCACAATGATTCCAATTGCCTGTTAGTTAACATCGGGTGTCTCTTAACCTTGGCTTCTACTTTTCAGTCCGCTCT
The DNA here is from genome assembly GCA_014218235.1 of Colocasia esculenta. Classification (NCBI taxonomy): domain Eukaryota; kingdom Viridiplantae; phylum Streptophyta; class Magnoliopsida; order Alismatales; family Araceae; genus Colocasia; species Colocasia esculenta. Next base: position 12,308,567 of record CM024754.1, on the reverse strand, counting down.
GCATCATCTCCGTTCCACTGTCACTTTACGACATCTCCACGCCACTTCTGTTTCGCTCCCCTGCAAAGTAGAAGCCAAGGAGGGGCAATCTGTAGACACCCGATTATGACTAATGGGTTGAACCACATTTCTTGTTATCTTAGTGGGCCCCTAATTGGTCACTCACCTTGAGCCCATCACTTGCCTTGAATTGAGCCCATTACTCCATTAAAAATGCCTTGAAATCCCGAAATCTATCATTTGAAAGAGTCCTTAGAGGATTTGACTCCTGTTTATCATGTGGTTAGAAACAATAATCCAAAAAAATTCGGATTCCTTGTCGCGACGCAGTGTGGCGCCGCGACTCTAGTCGCGACGGGTTAGGCCGCCGCGACAGCCCATGCATTATCCATGCACGTGGGAAATGCTGTCGCGACCCCCCGCACCGTCGCGTCTATAGTCGCGACCCCGCGATCTGACGCGACAAGGACCGAAATCCCTGGCCTCCGCAACCACATCCTATTTATCCTCTCATGTACTTTTGACTTGGTCCAAGAGGTTTATCCCGACCCCTTGAGCATTTTTTCGGCCCTAGGGACTCTCCTAGGCTTCCCTAAGGACTCTACATCCGATTTTGACAGAGCTTTATCTCCCATTTATAATTTCCACATCTTTTTGAGGAGATAATACCTAATTTTCTCACTCCAAGCTCTATATAAGCAAAGCCACTCCTCATGGACGGGGAGAGCCTGATAATCACCCCGAAGGGCTGTCAAAATCTCCTCTGAACAAGACTTAGCCACGCAGCCATTCATTCCACTGATTTCCTTCACTTTCCACTCCTCATAACTCACTCATTTCATCATCAATGGAGCAAGGAACGTGAAGAGGGCGACTTCAGCAATCTCTTGTACCTCTTGACACATCATTTGAAGCTGCATCCACGTCAGGAAGTCGCCCTAATGGGGCTCATCATTTCTTCTCTCCCTCCTTTCTATTTCTACATGCATTTTTATGTTCTTTTTAAATAGAGCACATCCATAATCCACCCACGCTTTCCCACACCCACAGGGGTTTAAAACCACCCCAGGTGCGTTCTCACCATGATCTCCCACCTCACTTTGTCTTTTAGAATAGATGCTACACTTTACATGTTCTAATGGGGTCTTCTTTTTGTGTTTTCGTTTGATTGGCAGGCAAGCAAGCAAGGTCTACGAGAAGCTCTGGTACTCTGGCCGGCTGGAGGACTAGAAGAAGGTCACTACAACGAATCTCCCGCAATCAGAGAACGCGACGGCCTTGGGTGACGCGACATAGACGCGGCGGCCATGACGACCGCGACATCAGGTTAGTCTTCCTGTTCTCTTTCCTTTTCCTAGTTTAAGTTAGCCGTCGTCTTCTCACGTCATTAGGCAACTTATCTAGGTGGCGATCACATCCTATTTTCCATGCTATCATATTGATATTCATGTCTGTGTCGAGGGAAGCACAATCCCTGTGATTACAGGCGCCTGTTGAGGGGCTCGATAGTAAACGCACCACTTGATCGTGGGGCGCGTGCGTTGTAGCCGTTGTAACCGTCGCGATAGGATGAAGGGCTTCTTGGATTCTCTTGGGCGAAAGGTACCGAGCAGGTTGCCTGTTCGGTAGGCTAGACCTGCTATTCGGTAGTCGGACCCACTGCTCGGTGCCTGGTACCCAGGCGCTGCTTATGCCAGCGGGTCCATGGCACGATTCCTGCAGGACCTGTTCAGTAGACAATGCCTGAACCGAACAGGATAAGGGGTGTCCAGAGACTGTCCCTAGGATCCTGGGGGCGCTCAAGAGTAGAGATCGTGTTCGGGATCTTCAATCTCCTCTCGAGGACCCGTGTCGCCCTGCCGAAGGACCGCGCTCGTCTGTAGGATGACGATGGGCCTCGCGGGCTTAGGTGGCTAGAAATGGCCACCACAAATGGGTTTTGGATGGGAGGGTTACGTGGAGTCTGGGGGATGGGTTTAGGTTGGCACAGGGACACACACAGAAATAGTTAGAAGGTGGTAGAAATAGAGAGCACACAAGCACACCACTAGTACCATATGAGATTATTGTCAGACATCCTACAACACATAGACATGTTGCCAACAAATTTCAATGATAAAATATTTTGTCGTCAAAAACATATTAACGACATCGGGTATGTCGTCAAGAACATAAACTACTCTGAAGATTTTAAATAAAATTAGTCACTGATCCTGACAGATAATAGATCTAATGGGCTAAGAAATGGACTCTATGAAGATGGTCTTAAATATTGCATCTACAACTATGTTGTTGGATTGAAGTTGTCTTTCTTCTTCATCGCTTAACACAAAAGGTACATCTTTGTGCTTCCCTTACATGCTACTCTTATCCCAAGAAATTATTAAAATGTACCATTAAAGGCTAAATCATCAGATAATACTATAGATTTGATCTACATTAGCTTTTAGTGTACCTTTAGATGCAAGCCGACTCCTTCAACCGTTGTCTAGAATTCCAATATATATATATAGGTTGCAAATGCATATAGAATGGGTGGCCCAGTGATTAAGACCTTCTATCTACATCTTAGTGACTTAAGTTTAAATTCCCACTTCCATATTACCTATATAAAAAAAGCCTGCAAATGCACAGGAATAAACCATATAAGAAGAAGGTTTACGAGTTGAACAAAAGTTTTAAGAGCTCAAATAGAATGAAATAAAAAAATAAAAGACTTATTAACTGGAATATACTCTCAGACACTAACCAAGAAAAAAAAAGGAAGCCATATTCAGGCTCATAACAAGGAGCAAGCAAAAGAGGCTATATATATAATTTAATTACACCACAAGAAAATGGAGCACTGGCGACGGCTGAAATTCATCGCCAATAATAAAAAAAAACATCGTTACACTCGTTGTTAATATTGCCGCAAAAATCCGATCGCAAATAATTAGGCGATGGCTATGGACAGTCATCGTTAATTATTATTATTATTAGCAATGACTAAGTGCTATTATTAGCAACGGCTAACCCCCACACTTAATATAGTTTTAAAAAACTTAAAAATAATATATTAACAATGATGGCAAATCCGTTACTAATATAATTAATAAAATTTAAAAAATATTATTAATGAATAGTAACAATAAATAGCGACCCGTCGCCAATTAGATACCTAGAGGATCAGAACATTAACAGTACCGTACGTGCATGTTTTGTTCTTAAAAGCTTTTATAAGCTTCTGTCATTCCTTCAAATATGGGTCCTTCAGATACAAGTTTCAGATTAGATATCCAGGACTAGTTAAACCTGGATCGAGTGTATAACATAAGTACTTTTCTACTTTGGAAAGCAGATGTTGTTCTAGTGGGGATAATTGGAATAAAATAGGACTTTGTAGAACAGCAGGTCAAAAACAGCCGTTTTAATTTATAGAGCACTATTTGGTGCAAACCGTCGTTGGGCGTTTAGGGTTTAAGTTTGCAACAAATTATCATTTTTATTGGTGGTGGACATAATCTTAGGAGTATGTCCACCTCCAATTAATGACATCAGCCCCTCCAATAAAAGTTTGTTGTAAATCGCCACATTAGCGGTTGCAACAAGACTTATCTTTTAATTTAGAATATTCTTTACAGAAAACCCAAGTTGGAGAACAATGCAAGGTGCATAAATTGATTTTATTAATTTTAGGATCCATCAAAGGTACGCTGTTTTATGGTATTCTACAACACTCTACATAATATTCTAACAAAAATATGACGAGCGAAGAATATTATTATAAGCAATTTCTTTGCTACAGTATAGAAAAGAAACACTTCAATGCCATAATTTTTGTCACCCACTTCCCCACATACTTTCTTGCTGTCCGATTTAAAAGTTAGCATTAACCTAGATTAGCAGCACCAAGCTTATGTACGGGGTCAACCACATCTCAACTATCTGATCTCACGAGAGAGGGGGAACACAAAAGGTTGTGATGCCAAAATATTTTTGATAGTTTAATTGTACGAATTTCTCTGGGATAGAAATCTGATAAAGCATAATTAATTGCCATGAAGTCGCTGCTATATATATAGGAGTGTCAATTAGTGAGTTTGGCCTGATCTAATTTAAATCCAATTCAACGCAAGATTTAAATGACCAAACTTAAATCCAAACTCAATTCTATTAATAGATGAAAATTAGAAAAAACACACAATGGCCTTAGACCCGTTGGGGCTCATTCTACATAAAAGTTGAATAATTGGACAGCATTTAGAGGATAGGGAAATGTAGTTTGATGTTTAGTAGTAGAGTTTCATTACTATTTTTGGTGGAATAAGAATGGTGTCATTGACTTTATAATTATATGTTCTCTGTCTACTTTTAATCTAAAATATTAAATTTTATTAAAAAATTAATGTAATTATTAATAAAATTACTCAAATGTTATAATAAAAAGTCATATATCATAAAATTACACTATTTAATTATTCATTCTGTACATATCCTATATATGAGGAATGATATCTGAAAATGTGTAATCTTAAATTTCCAAGTAGCTTACTATAGTGAAGAAATTTAACATTGTATACTAAAAAGCAGATATTTAATTGTACTGCTTTAATTAGGTAACATTCTTACTTTGCTACCCATGGCAATGAAATATACTATATATACCGGGTTTTGCATGTATAAACTTTATATTTTATATGTATATTCCTAATCTACATCAATTATCTAAAATATTTCTAATATTTTGTAATAGTATACTTTTATAAGGGTATACATGTAACAATTTTTTTGATTTTTTTTGTATGTATATCCCAATAAATGTATAGCCGCAACCATTATCATCGATCACATATATTTTAGATAATTGATGTAGAACAACGGTATATATTTAAAATGTAAATATTTGCCATGCAAAAACCCTATATTTTTAAAAAAGTAAACTTAGTTATTAACTTATATTTATCTGTCTATATTTTGTACAAAAATTTAATCTCGTTTATCCCTCAGCATTGTTTATTCTTCACTCCAAATTTATTTTACATGGATAGATCTAGGTTTGTTATTCAACCAACATTGTCTATTCAAATGACCTATTCTACCACAGTAAAACAAAGTAATGTATGCTCAGAATTGAAGAAATGGTTTTTCTAATTTTTGCTCTTTTCAATTTTATTCTAGAAAAATTTTTCAATATGTCCCATTTTATTGCAGCAAAAATAGGTTGGAATATTTCTGTCATGATTTTTATTCTTTTCAATCATATTCCAACAATTATTCTCATGATGCCCATTCCTATATATAGTAAGAACAAACGGGAGGATTTTCAAATGATTTCTAAAATTGTTCAATCTAAACCAACAATCACTCTGAATATGACCAGGTCTGTGACAATGAAAGCATGTGGGCACTTTTCTTCCCTGGTTAATATTCTTTTTTATTTTCTGTGTTTTTCGTGTTTTCTATGAAGCTTTTTGAACATTTTTCTATTTATTCTACTGAACATTGGTTTTGCAATTTTGTTCTGGTTATGTTCCTGAACAGTAGTTTTGACAATATTGACTTGGTTCTATTCTTATTTTTCAAATTTTGTTTTTAATCTAACAATTTCTTTTCTTGACATCTGAAATTTGTTTAACACAACATCAAGACCATTTTTCATCTTTTTTTTCATTTTTAAATTGAACAATTTAATTTGTCAGATTCTTACATTTTTTAATCATGCTTTAATCAGATAACATAAGCTCAATTTTTTTGTTTCAGAATGTTGTTTTCCTCAAACAATTGTTCATATTTCTCATTTATTTTACTATCATGAGCCATGTTACTGATTTGTTTCTTCAACTGTTCAAAGTCAGAATTTAATTCAACAATAGTTTGAATTAGTTTTTCATTCTTTTCTCTCAAAACGTGTTTTTCAGAATCTGACATTTCATTCTCTCCTTTAAAACATTCAATCTTTTTCTTGCATTCTTGTTCTCTTTTCTTAATTTCTCATTTTCAATTGTTGAGGATTCACATTCATTTTTCAAAGTCTGATTTTCACTTTGCATATTTTCATTTTCTTTTAACAAGGCTTGAGAGTTATCAATCAATTTCTCATCATATTTCATGGATTTGATCTTCGATTTCAAATTTTTATTCTCAATTATCAATTTCTCATTTTCTTCATAAAAATCTTGACAATTATCCTAATTTAACTGAATTTTATTTCTTTCAATTGTTTATTCTTGGATTCCATCTTTTTATTTTTCTTACACAGATGCTCACAGAATTGTTCCAATTCATCATAGAACATTTTTTCTTCATCAAAGTTAGAAGAAGAGCTATAAGAGTTTTCAGAGTTTACCGAATTCTTCAAACTTCCTAGAGCCAAGAAACATTTATTCTTAATATTCCTTCCATTCTTCCATATCTTCACTGATTGTTTCTGCAAATTAGAATATGATAGTGAGCATACAGATTTCTTTGAAAATACGATAGGCATCTCATACAAATTAAATAACTTGCCATACCAATGGATCAACTCAGACTATTAAGTCAATAAATACTAGATATAATATCAGATTCACAGAGAATTAAATATGATAAAAGAGCACCTGCTCTAATACTAATTGTTGGATTCGTTACAGATCAAGAACAGATCTAGAGGGGGTGAATATATCCAACAGTAGAAACGTGCAAATTAAACTAATTTGATCTAATCACTTCTACTTAGACCCTCAGAAAACAAAGCAGACCTTACGAACACTACAGAGCTATGTTGATATATGTGAACAATTATATCAAATAGGTTATGTGTGCTTTAGAAATTATATGCATATGTGACCAACTATGTGATCGAAACTCCTATGCAAATATCTAGCACAGAGACAAGATCAAACCTCTGCACTGCACAAGAGATTTCTTAGGTGGTTCAAACTGCACCCAAGAGCAGTACCCCCAGCACCCTCAGTACCAGCCGTACCAGTAGATGCCGGCAGGAGGTCAGCAGTTTGCAGAGGTGGCAGCAGAGGAGCAGCCCCCACCAACCCCACAGGCAGCGCCAGTTCAGCCAGAGATACCCCCAGTGGTACGGCAGCAAACTCCGGTAGCAGCAGCAGCACCTGAGGACCGCACAACACTTCTAGAGAGGTTTCTTCATCTTCGACCCCCTACTTTTTCTAGTGACCGTGATTCTAACAGGGCAGAGAGTTGGGTCCATGAGCTCGAGCGCACCTTCGAGGCCATGGACTGTGCAGAGCAGGATCAGGTCAGGTTGGCAGTATATCAGCTGAAGGGGTCAGCCCATGAGTGGTGGAGGGCAGTGCGGTAGACCAGTTTTCAGGGCAGAAGGTTGGTCCAGATCACTTGGCAAGAGTTCCTAGTGGCCTTTCACGGCGAGTTCCTCCCCGACTACGCTTGCCGTGAGAGGAGGGACCAGTTCCACGAGTTGGTACAGGGAGACCTGACTGTGGCGTAGTACCTCCAGCGTTTTCTGCAGCTTCTTCGACACGTTCCCCACGTGGCTGCTAGTGAGCAGGCTCGCACTGAGCGATTCATTAGCGGGCTACGCTTGGACTTGCAGTGGGCCATGGCTGGTCACCTCTGTGACACCTTGGCGGTGGCAGTGGCGAAAGCTACGGCCTTGGACATCCTACATCCACCCCTCACACAGTGAGGATTAACCACACTATCTTACGAGAGATACAACCACACATACACAAAGCACTATGGCTCAATCCACACACACACATAAGCTAGACAAAAACAATTCACATTAAGATCTGACCCTCCAGCTAAGGTAAGACTTCACACACGATCTGCACACAGAACTCTTTTGCTAGCTACTGAACAGATGCGATCTTCTATGGGCTTTTCCCGTTGTGGCTCCTTCACCGCTTTCTTCATAGCTCTTATTACGGTTGTTTCTTCCCGGTACTCTTCCCGGATCTCTGGGTTTCTTTTTTTTGACACTTTCTTCCAAGTGGGAAATAAAAGCATATTTATAGCCCCTCGCACACTCCCACATGCCTTCGGATGTGTGTGCATAGAAACTTAGGGTTTTCCCTACAAGTGAGTGTCGGTTGTCAACCTGCACACAAATTTATTCAATTTTAATAAAGTATTCATGATAAAAATAAAACATTGTCATTTGAACTTGTCCAATCGATGCAAGAATAGCTAATCGAGTGGTATAGAATAGTAGCCAATCGATATGAATGAGAATAGCTAATCAATTAGTTTAGTAGTCAATTGATTAGTTAACTAGTAGCCAGTTGATTGGTTAACATAGTAGCCAATCGATTAGTTAACTAGTAGCCAATCGATTGGTTAACAACCAATCGATATGAAATTACCATACGAGCAGAAAACACAAGTCGACATATATCCTTCACAAGTCGACATCTCCAAAGTAGTTAATGTTAATAAAAAAATCCCAAGTCAACTTTTGTTTTTCACAAGTCGACATCTCATGTAGTCATACAAAGCAAGTCATCACAAGTCAATTTTTGTCTTCTACAAGTCGACATCTATCGAGCATATCTGTCGACCTGTGAACCTTGTCTGTCGACATGCCATCCATGTCTGTCGACAACCAGACTTAGGTTTGTTGACCTAAACTATTCCAAAACTTTTCCAGAAAGTTTCTTCATAGAGCATGTGTTCATCTGTGGACCTACACAAAAATACTTCTATGAGAACACATGAATAAATGCATGAATTCAACACAAGTGTAGAAATCATCAACATCACCTAGAACACAATGTTTAGTCATCATAAAAAAATAACAAGTAATGAAAATTCAACACAACTGATTATGCTAGATGCAAAATTGATCATAAAAGCACTAGTGGCATGTGCCAGTTTCTAGGTGGTTGTCTTGTCTTTTGGGACTCTAAGAAACAACATTCAGTGGCACTTTCAACAACCAAGGTAGAATACGTTGCCGCCGAAAGTTGTGGAGCACAAGTGCTTTGGATCAAACATTAATTGCTGAATTTTAATGTTAAGTTGAATTTTGTTCCCATCATGTGTGATAATAAAAGTGTAATAAATTTATCTAAAAATCCAATTCAACATTCAAGAACTAAGCATATAGAAGTCCAACATCATTTTTTGAGAGATCATGTGGCCAAGTTTGAGTTTGAACTTAAATTTATTGAAACCAATTCTCAGTTTGTAGACATCTTCACTAAAACCCCTTAGTGAGGATAGGTTTACAACCTTAAGGAAAGAGTTAGGCCTTTGCAATTGGCCAGATGCACATTATATAGGGGGAGTGATGCATGTGCAGTACATTCATGCTTGCATGATTGGTTTTGGTGTGTTTCTTTGGTTAAAACATTGCATGTATGTGTCTATATATATTTGTATATAGCCATCTCTCCTTCAAATTTCTAAGACTTGATATTCCTTGTTAAATAAAGCCACTCAGTTACTGAACATCCTCTTAAGTCACATAGGAGGAGGAGTTTTGGATAATAGCTTGGGAAACTGAAAAAATTGTCACTATCTCTATTTTTTTAACAACTATCAATTATACCAATAGACAAGCTTATATAACCCAAACCACAGCTCATTCAAGCTGTTGGTTAACATTATCCTTATGAAATGTCAACTCTTGGGCCGCTCATGTCAACACCTTGTTGACATAGCCGATTTCTTGGAAATCTACGAAATCAATTGACCGATCACAAAAATTTGGTTGTTTGATTCTGATTGTGAACCCGATTAGGATGCATCGGTTGAAATGTCAAGACCGACCTTTAGGAAGCTCAACCCAAACCAACTTCTATAAGCCAAGGGCACTTCGTAGAGACCTTCCACATTCCTTTTTCCTCCCTTCAGCTGCCCTTTTGGCTCTTTAACATCCCAAGGAGTTCTTTTGCCTTCCCCAAGAACTCCAAACTCTAGAAGAGTGTTGGGTGATCCAGATCCTTTAATGATTGTCTGTCCCATCTTCCTTGACTTGCTCCTTAATTGCAAGACCTTTCATGGAGACCACATCTTAAGGGGAGACCCTCAACCACTGCCCTGGAGGTGTCCCAATATCACTCGACTCTACCTCTTCCTTACCATCATGGCTCCAAGGACCCTTAGGGGCAGTCATACCCAATGCGGTACTCGAGAGGTTGGTGAAAGTTCCAATGTGGCATAAGAATTTCCTGTGTAACCTGGTGAGTTTTTGAATCCATAAAGGTAGAACATCATTACACTGAGATGTTGTAATCTGTAGATTTTGATGATAATAAAAACACTAAGTTTAATTCATGTTGAGAAAATCACAAAAACACTGAGTATAAGTCATGTTCTTGACCCAAGTGTTTGAATTATTTATATCTGATTTGAGGGTCTAATTTGTGTGTTAAGTGTACAGTAAAAGTGTCCACAAGTTACACCTGAAGTGGACATTACAAAGCCCAAGACCAACTTGCAAGAATCGGTCAACCGATTATGTGAAACTCCAATCGATTGATGAAGTCAAGGTCAATCGATAGAAGACCAAGGCCCAATCGATTGATGATCAAGTAGAAAATCAGACGGCTGATTAGGAGATTTTAGATGACCGATTATGGACCAATCGATTGATGTTTAGTCCAATCGATTGATGGTGAAAAGGCCAATCAATTGATGACCAAGGTTCCGATTGATGAAGAAAAGATCGGACGACCGATTTGGCAAAATCGGACAACCGACCTAGCTAGTACAAATTGGCACTAGAACAGGTAAGAAATAGAACGACCGATTCTGTAGAATCAGACGACCGATTGGCCAGTTGATTTGTTAGCCAAAGCGCTAGTTGAAGTTAAGGCAGAAATCGGACGACCGATCCGAAGATTTCAGTCAACCGATTCCGACGTTTCTACATACAGACTTTCCTAAATGGAGTCCTACTAAGATCCAACTCTTTCCAAACTTTGAGGAATCCTTTGGGATTATAAATACATCATGTTCTCATGATTTGGAATAGTTCTCCATGCACCCAAGGGCCCATCTTGTGCCCTAGAGTTCAGAACAAGAGTTTCTTGCTCTGAAGAGATCTACATGAAGCCCTGAACATCCAGAAGGTTGGAAGATGAGTTCTTATTGATCTAGAAGACTTACAAACATTCCAAGGAGCTGATCTTCATCAGAAGGACGTGGGCTTGGGTGATCAGATTGTGGTTCTTCACCGGGAGAGTTCTACATCGGCGATCTTGCTTCTACAGTGACTCTCCTTATTTCAGACAGGGGGAATCTTTGTGCTTTCAGTTTTACTCTTTCCCACTGTCATATGCCTATTAGGACTTTTCAATTTCGTACCGAACATCATCGTGTGTGTGTGTGTGTGTGCTTGGGTTGTGGGTGTGTAGTGCATGCGCGCATATACACTGGGTTGTCTCATCCCCGGAAACGAGAGGTGAGGTTTGTGTTGTCCCTAGAAACAACCGTGTGTGGGGGTTTACGCTTGTACCTAGAAATAAGTTTTAGTGGAAATCCTCACAGGGTGTGAGGTAATGGATGTAGGTGCACACAAGGGTGTGTTTGCTGAACCACTATAAATCATGCGTGTCTTATGGTTTGTTCCATATTCTCTACCTCCGTTCTATACACGCTAGGATAGTTGATTTCACAGTTTCTATTGTCATATTCCACTATGCATATCGTTTTATAGGTTGTCTTAATTGAGTTTAATCTATTCTATTTAAAAGATTTTTAAATTATGCAATAATCAATTCACCCCTCCCCTCTTGGTTGCTCATCGCACGTACACTTATACTTCATGAGATAGGTTGATATTGAGGACTTAGAAGATATAGAACCAATGCTTGAGTTGCAATTTGAGTTACAAGGTTGGACATTGTTTATGTCGCAACATAGGGAGTATTATCCAGAGTTAGTGCATCCATTTTACTCTAATTTTTACATAAGCAACAATCGTCTATACACTGTGGTCGAGGAGCAAGACATCAGGGTTAGTGATTCCCCGTTTGTCTATGCACTAATATCTCCTAACAGACGATTTATTGGTAGAGAAAGTGCCTATCAATGAGGAAGATGTTTGTTTCATTATGTGTGAAAAAGACACACCCATATGTAGCACAAAGAATCATGTTGAATGCAAATGACTTTCCACCTTTGTAAAGAATCGTACATCATATGCTTACAATAATAGTGTATCTAAAGGGTGGAAGTCGGGATGAAGTTACAAGAGTGCATAAGTGTATTTTCCACTATCTCTTCCATCATGTTCTATTATCTCTACCATAGTTGATGGTTAATTTGATTATACAAGTGCATCAACAACTAGGGCAATTATTGCCCTATGCTACCCATCTTACAGTAGTGTTTGAATATGTTGGCATTGACCTGAGCAATCAAAGAAAACAAACAATAAAGCAAGTGAATGTCTACAATCGGGCCAACATTCTTAGGTTTATGGGATACAGTGTTGTCCGTGGAGAATTTAGAAGACAACTTTCTAAATATAAAATTGAAACTGAAGAAGAAGAAGAAGAAAATGAAGACAGTGATGAAGCTGCGAGAGGTGCTTTTTGTAGATGCATCCCCTATGAAGCACTTTGCACCACCACCAGTTCTTGGTGGTGAAGATTTTGCCCTCAGTTCCAACTGAGCTTAGACAGGATGGGGGAGCAATTGGAGTCTCTTAGAGGGGAAGTCCACCAAGTGGGCAACTCTATCCACTCTCTCTCGGGGGAGTTGGCGGATTGAGGGTGTCTCTTGCTCAGGGACCGAGTTCAGGTGTTCCTCCCAAGGACTTGGACTTTCCCCTATAGGCATCTTGATCTAGTAGAGTCCGAAGACTCGAACAATAAGTACACATTCATTATTGTAATGTTCCCGGACAATTATGCAACACTTTGGAGTTTTAAGGATAAGGCACATTTAAGAGAATAAATAAGAATCTCAATAGAGTTGGAAATGATTGGATTTTCAAGGTGTAACATAGTTATGCAATATGAGAGGTTTATGATAGTGAACTAAATTCAAGGTGTAATTCTTTCACAAGTCAATCGGGAGTCGATATATCAAGTCGGTTTGTGAATCAAATGTTAAACAGAATTTCCTAACGATATTACCATGTCGAAACACCGGTCGTAGTTACAAGACGATCTAAAACTTATAAGTTCTGGAGATATCATGTAACATTTTCTATTCCCTTTTAGGCTTTAAAGAATAGCTCTATGATATGGTACTTAGGCTTACTTAGCATCTTAAGTCTCAAACCTTTTTATCGAAAAGTCAACGAAAGAATACATCACGAAGATAGTCATGAAATCAATATGGTCGATAGAATCATTCAATTACTAATTTTATTTAGAATTGGACATGATAACATATCAATGTAAAAGTCATATTAATGTAAAATAAGGGATGAGCAGTTTTGACTTTTCTTTCAGTAGGAGAGGGCTCCCTTAGAGAAGTCATATGTGTGCTTATCATTTTTCACCGGACCTTGGACTTTTAGCATTCTACTAGGTTCATTTGAATTATGAGACTTTCAGGTAGGCCAAATTATGAGAGATTAGAAAGACGCTATTTTGATGGAATTGTCAAAATCACATTTTTTTCTTCTTCGGTGGGAGAGTTGACTTTTTATTGGTAAGAGATATAATTTTTATGATATTTTTATTGGATTCAAATGGGGGGTACTTCCTTATTTACATGTAATATCTTAAGTAAATGAAATTACTTAAATGATAATAATCTATGTTTGAATGGAGTCGATGTTTGAGTGAAATTGATGTTTTAAAAATGTAAATAAGGTATGAGTTTGCAGTCTCGTAGAATTTCTGTGGACACTTCTGGAAGAAGCAGTCCTATAAACTCAAGAGGAAAATCGATGTTTAAGTATAATAGTAATCTATGTTTGAATGGAGTCGATGTTTGAGTGAAATTGATGTTTTAAAAATGTAAATAAGGTATGAGTTTGCAGTCTCGCAGGATTTCTGTAGACACTTCTAGAATAAGCAGTCCTATAAACTCAAGAGGAAAATCGATGTTTAAGTATAATAGTAATCTATGTTTGAATGAAGTAGATGTTTGAGTGAAATTGATGTTTTAAAAAGGGAATCGATGTTGGGAGTTGATGTTTAAGTGAAATCCACGTTTTAAAGAGAGAATCGATGTTTAAGTGAAATCCATGTTTAAAGAGGGAATCGATGTTGGGAGTTGATGTTTAAGTGAAATCTATGTTTTAAAGAGGGAATCGATGTTGGGAGTTGATTTTTAAGTGAAATTCATGTTTTAAAGAGGGAATCGATGTGGGAGTTGATGTTTAAGTGAAATCCATGTTTTAAAGAGGGAATCGATGTTGGGAGTTGATGTTTAAGTGAAATCCATGTTTTAAAGAAGGAATCGATGTTGGGAGTTGATGTTTGAGTGAAATCCATATGGACTCTAAAAACAGTAATCGATGTACCATAGTATCTTGTATTTACGAGAAAATATGATATTAAATATATTCATGATTTTTAATTTAATCAAGAGTTTTGTTATCCCTAAAGTAAAGGATAAAATATAATAGTGGTCCAAACGATGGGTTTAGGGTATAATGCCAAGATTCTCTCTGACACCAACAAGTCCTTAGAGCAATGATGTTTGGGGAATAACAATTGAAAAGGGAGAAGAGGGAACAAGATTTCCTATGATGTTCCAGAGAAAGTTGAAGTTTAAGTGAAAGTAACAGGTTGTTCCCAGAAGAGGTTGCTTTCTTTCATTGTTCCAGAAGAAGTTGAGGTTTAAGTGAGAGTAACAAGTGGTTTCCAGAAGAGGTTGAGGTTTAAGTGAGGGGATTTCCTACCTTGGTCAGAAGGAAAATAGAGCTTCCGCATCTACAGAAACTTAAATCACACGGTCCAATTATGCTTGGAATAGAAGTGAACAATCAAGAAGGATAGAGAGGAACCTAGCTACTTATCAGTTAGGCATGGTTGTCGGGACGGGCTGAACTCCCTAAGCTCCTCATCTCTCTTCCTTCTCTCTCCTCAGTGCTCTACAGCCCCTTTCTCTCTCTTCCTTGCCACTACACCTACTCCCTCTCTTCTTCTTTCCTCTGCACCTGCTGTTGCTGCTCTCTCTCTCTCTCTCTCTCTCTCTCTCTCTCTCTCTCTCTCTCTCTCTCTCTCTCTCTCCTCTCTCTCTCTCTCTCTCTCTCTCTCTCTCTCTCTCTCTTCTCTTTCTTTTGCATGGCGGTGGTTTTATGAAGAAGGACGATGAAGAAGAAGTGTGAAGAAGATAAAAAGAAGAAGAAGTAGCAGAGGAAGAAGAAAATAAGAAGAAGAGAACGCAGGAAGAAGAAGAAGAGGAGGAGGAGAAGAACTGGACGGGGGGGGTTAGTTATAAAATGGAGGATAAGCCTTATCCCTCACAACCCTCCCAGGATAAGGATCGCCAATACACTGACACGAAGCCACCCCGAGATAAGGATCGCCTAAAACACACGAGGCCTTCCCAGCTTAGCCCCCAAGTTTCTTACGTAAGGGAGCTTACGTATAATACCATTACATAATTCCATTTAATTAGTTTAGGTTGATAATTTTCTATCTAGATGATGTCCAATTGAGATGAACTTTCAGACAAGCTTATTAAGAGGTGATACAAATTATAGTGATTTTTGTTTAATTTTTCGGATTAGTTTTTCGTCGGGTGGAAATTGCTCCAAAAAATCATTATGTCGACTTAATCTAGATATCTGTACATCAATAATTTAAAATATTTATATTTTTTAGGTTAGTACATTTTTCTGGTAATTATGGTGGTGTTAGATTTTACTTTTGTTACCGAATTCTGATGTCGCCCTGTCGGGGTGCGCACATTTGAAGACAGTACCGAAATTACATAAATTATGTGAAAGGATTCTAGATTCAACTGTAATCATGTTCAGGTATCTTTTATGGTAATTTAAAATCAATATCTTCTCTAATGTTTAATATTTTATTATTATTAAAATTCTGGGTGTTACAGAAGTTGGCTGGCTTGGGCTTCCTGTCAACGACATCCTCCCCGATGACGTCCCTCCAAAGCAAGTCTACGATCTCGGCCTTCAAGCTACGGCACTAGTCGATCGTGTCCTTGTAGTACTTGTGGTAATTGTAGTACTTGTCGAAGTTGAGCTTTGTTGGGTCTCCCTTCAAGGGCTTGGGTCTCTAGTTAACCCCAGCAACTTCTTGATCACCGACACTATCTTGGACGGAGGCCTATTGAACCGAGGTAGCTCCTTACCTCAACATGCCACATCGGGCCATTGTGACTAGTTGGGGCAACAGGGGGCATCCCGTTTGGACGTCTCCTTCTCCCTTTTCAGCTTCTTTGGTGGGGCTGATGAACTACTCGACACATCTTGATCGGCAAGTTGTTTCAGCTTGCCGGAGGCCCCCAAGGTGGACTCAAGCCATATATATGTTTGCATGTTGGACAGGACAGGTCAACCAGTGTCACTGGGGATTCTTGGTGATCAATGTGACAAACGGCACGTTGCATCAAATCCTGGTGAGGATGTTGATGGCCGTGCAGAGGCCGAGGTCGATGACCTTCATCACCTCAAGTTGGAACCTCTTGGCATAGTTTCGGAAGAGCTCGACATGTCCCTGTGAGATTAGACAAAAGTTGTCGTGTAGAGGGAGTGATGCACCGTATTGTAGAAGTGATTTAGGAACTTCTGGGCAAGATTGACAAAGCTCTATACTGACCGCTTCGGTAGTGCCTTGAACCACTATAGTGTCGCATATTCCATGGTTGACATGAAGGCTTGCACTTCAGGGTGTCAGATATGTTTATCATCTCGTTCTGCCCCTGGAAGTTGTTAAGGTGGTCAACGGGATTGGTCATCCCATTGTAGAATCAGAATTTAGGGAGCTATAGCTTCATAAGGATCAGAGCCGACATGATCTCCTTTGCGAACGGCGAGGAGGTTAGCAGAGTTTGGGCCGAGGGAGGTCAAGTGCCGCATTGGAGGGCCTCGATCTTGTGGTTCATCTCCTTGAGATTCTCCTTACATAGAGGCTCTCCAACTGCAACGTGCCCCATGGCTAACATTGACTACGTAGAGAAGTGGTCGGGCTCTAGAGTCCTCAATGCTTCCAGACCCGTCGAAGTCTAGGCAGTGAGAGGTACCACCTGGTCAACCTGCAACGGGGGTAGAGCAGAATATGCCGCCGCAATAATGAGGTGACTGTCACCCCCAATCGTGAGGGTAGGAGGAGGTGGAGCAGTCTGCACAGCCAGTGCTAATGGAGGAATCGTCACCGCTATCGCCGCCAACGCCATGGCCAAGGCGGCTGCCTTCTTGGCCTCCAAAACTGTTGGCTTTGCTCCATAAGAAGATTGAGCATCTACTACATGCCCTTGAAGGACTGCTCAATCCGATCGAGGAGTGATGGTGTTGTCTAGTCCTGGTTCTTAGACCTAGAACCTTCGTCGATGACCTCTTCAGAAGACACGACAATGCTGATGTTCTCTTCGGTTAGGTGGTTGGCGATGGACTTTCCCTAGGGAGCCATGGAAGCTAGTGTCTTCCCACAGACGGTGCCAAAAAAATGTTGTAGTTGCTCTCCCGATGTTTGCCTGAGCTGAGGTGGTTAGGGCTGAGGTGTCCGTGTCGCCAACGAGAGCTTTTGTCTGTCCTATTGTCGAGACTTGCAAGACCACCAAGGGGGGTTCGATGGGGAGACACTCCAACTCTCAAGTCAGTCATTGGCCGAGTAGAATGGAGGAGTGTTGGGAGTAGACTGATTATGTACCTATGAGTGTCGAACCAACCCTCATATATATGACGGGCTGAGCAACCTTGAACCGTCAACCGTTCTTACAGATCTCGCACCACATCTCCATAACAATCGCGCCATATTGGCCAGATTGTGGCCTTAATGGTCGCCATTACAAAGAGCACGATCTGCGGTCGTTGACCCAACAATTGAGTAATGAGACGTTATGTAAGCCACAATGCCCAGGATTCCCGCGGCCATGCTATGCGCTTCATGTCGGAGGAGGCCGATGCTATAGGGCCACAATCGAGATGATCTCGTCAGCTTGAAAGAACCGCTGACGTCGGCCTTGGCTAACACCTAGGATTTGGAAGCGTGGGGAGCTACTTGTGTCAACATTGATGGCATTCTAACTTTAAAGACAAATTCTATGGAATGATTTGTTTGATATAAGTTCATAAGAAATTAGGAAAATTTCCAATTACTTTGTTTTAGGGTACCATTGAAAATTAAAATGTGAGAAATTACATAATCTAAAATCATAACAGACCAACAAAACACCTCATTTTATTATTTCAGTCATCCAAGCACAATTTTGAAATCAGCCAAGTACATTGGTTTTAAAACTGAGGAACATTCTCAAGCCAGAGAATTACATCCTCCCCAAAGCAAACAGCACCTAATAATCTGGACTCACAATTAACAATGGCCACAGAAGATGTAAAAGTACGTTCCACTCACACGCATATAGACATACGACGCGCGCGCGCACACACATACGATGCGAAAGAAACCAACATCTACGCTGAGCTTATTACTTTGATTCCCTCAACGTAGCTTCCTTGGCAATCTGCAATGCCATAACCCTAACCATCGGATGTATCTTCACCTGGTCATGGCCGTAGTCACAGGTCTGCAGCAAGTACAAGGCCTTCAAATCTTCGATGACATTGTAGCCTTTGGCACGTTCTTCCTCGCGGACGAGGCCTCCTTTGATCATGGAATCCACAAGGTCTTCCACGCCGATTTCGGCACGATCGCGGAAGATCGAGGAGCAGTGAACAAGGCATCTCTTCGAGAGATCGCTGCTCAGGTGATCGTAGCTCTCCTTCATGAGGTTGATCACCTCGCCCATCCCCCGGAGCTCCATGGGGGACTCGAGGATGGTCCTGCGAGCCCACTCCCACTCGGAAGCCCTCTTCTTTGTCATCATCGTCCTTCCGATCCTGCTGATGGCCTTCGGCAGACCGCCGCAGGCAGCCACCAAGGCCTCGGCGTGCTCCCGGATGGACGGATCAGCGTCGAACACCTCCGCCGGCACCCGGGAGCAAAAAAGCTCCCAGGAATCTCCGGCGTCCAGGGGCTCGACCACGATCCTCTTATCCGCCGCCATCTCGTCGTAGACGTAGTCTGACCTCGTGGTGAACACGATCTTGCTCTTGTTCGCCGCGTCGGGGACGGGGACCCCCACCTCCGCCAGATCCACGGCGTTCCATATATCACTCAGCATAAGCAGGTACCTCTTGCCGGAGAGGAAGTTGAACAGCTGCTGCGGCAGGTGGATATCGTCGCTGGCGTTGCTCTGCAGCAGGCAGCAGCGCTTGGCAATCTTCCTCCGGATCCTGTCCACGTTAACATCCTTCGACATGTCGATCCAGATGACCACGTCGAAGCCAACGAGGTCGCTGGCATCGTTGTTGATGACTGTCAGGAGGGTGGACTTACCCGTGCCCCCCATGCCGCAGAGTCCTATCACCCCCACGGTGTCGTCGCGCAGGCTGCCCCATATATCCTCTAGCGTCTGCCGGTAACCTATCTGGGTGGTCGTCGCCGGGACCTTCTCCACGGCGAGGAAAGCCGGCGGCCGGGCGACCTCGCCCAGGTCGATCTTCTGGCCTCTGAGTTCCTGGACCTGAAACAGGAGGTCAGAGGCGCGGGCGCCGAGGGCGTAGCCACAGAGGAGGGGGCACCCGCAGGAGAGCAGACAACCCAGGAGCCCGTGGAACTGCTCTCTCCAGTTCCAGTATCGGTCTTCGAACTCGTGCAGGTCCTTGAGGACGTCTTCGGCGCGCTCCAGCCACCTCTTCACTTCGGAGCGGGGCACCCACTGCAGTCTCTCGGCGGCGGCCACGGCCGCGTCCACCTCGTCCCATGTGGACTTCAGATCCCTCCGTTCTTGGAGGAGCTGCTGCACCGTCGCGTCGATTCCGGACGTGCGTCTTACCAGGGACGACAGGCTTCTTGCGAATGCCGAGGAGCAGAAAAATATTGAGTCAGCCATGGAGGACTGGTGAGCACCTCTGCTACCCTGCGGGTGGCGACCGCCGCGAGCACGGAGAGAACATAAGGGTCACGGAACCGGGGGCGCTTAGGCTGGGAGCCACCCGGCCCGGCCCGGCTGTGGATTTCCGGCGGCGACGCTGCCTATGGGATAATATAAAGTACTAAAAAAAACTGAGTTCAAACACCGAGAAAGATCATGATATGAGAATTTTGAAGGAGAGTAATAAAAATGAAGTAGATTGTGATGCGGTGGGTTGCATGCGGTCAGTACACCGTCTCCATACCCCGACGTCCATCAAGGGGTCTCGATGGAGTGTCTCTTCGATAGGTAGACACTTCTATACTCAAGTCAATCACTAACACAGAAGAATTAGAGAAGATTGTGTAACTGCCCCGATGCCCGGACCCTCAACTCTCACAAAGGATCTGATCATCGGCATCGTCGCCCACGGATCCGGGGACCCAGAAGGACTAACAGACCAGTCTAACAAGATATATAACGGAGATAAATAATGACAACAACTCTAAAAAGTACCAACAAGTGAAGGGAAGAGTCCAACACAGTGTTCAAGTTTAGTACAGTCTCAAAGTAGTAAAGTACAAGTGCAGGAAGTAAAGGGGATAACAGGTCTCTTAGGAGCATACAGGGGCGGACCCCACGTTAATGGTGGGGGTGGCCATGCCCCCCCCCCCACCATTTTGGCTCTCTTTAATTTTTTTATTTTTCGTATTAAGTTTTTTTTAAATTTTCAAATTGGCCCCCCTTATATTTTATTTACTTTAATATTTTCTTATTTCGCCCCCCCCCCCCCCCCTTATATTGTATCCTGCGTCCGCCCCTAGGGGCATACCCCGAGGGTGAAGTACACAAGTTTGGGGAACATTGCTCACGGAAGACGACGTCTACTACGGCCCCGTCTCCTCAGCCCGCAGCGGAACATGGCGCTATGAAGTCTCACCTGTGAAAGAGGGAATGAGCTTCAGAAGAAGCCCAATAGGGACTACCAATCTCCCACTAGTTCTAACAGCAGAATAGATCTATATATGTCATAATTAAATAAAACAGTAAATATATCCTACTAATAGAGTAAAGTGCGGAAGTGTAAAGAAACTACACGGTCTACGGTCTAAGCTAAACGTCGGGACCGGAAACCCGCGTAAACCACGACACTGGGAGGAACCGAAGGCTGTAAACGCAGACAGTAAACAACTGCCTGGACAATGACACTAGTCACAGAAACACTACACTAGTCGACCGGTCAGGTATGCCACGCGCCTTACCCTCAACCGACAGTCCATGTCTAGCACCTCCCGTCGGAGTGAGATGTGGAACTAAAGCAACCACAACTGTCGTAGTTTGGTTGGACTACGATCCCACGCCTGATCCCTCTAAATGGTTCCAGAACCACTTAGAGTGAGGCAGTGAGAAAAAGGACTAGCTGATCTATGCCGGAAGAGCTACCAACCACCTCAGTGTACCAGACTCAGCTAAGAGACCTCTACAAACGACTCTACGTTGTTGTCCCCACTGTTTTCCCCTCTGCTACCAGAGTCCGTGACTCGAGCTCGCCCGCCGCCCGGAGAACTCCCTCAAACATGCACGCGAGGACCAAGGGTCCAGGTAATAGTAACAACTTGTCTCGCAGACAAACCCTCAAGTGCCTAGCACCCGGCGAAAGACTAGAGTAGCACTGTACTAGGAACAGCACAGGTGCCAAGGAAAACAGAGTCGCAGCGGAAAGAAACTTCGAATAGGTCGCTAAGTCCCTTCTCTGTCTGAGAAGGCAACACTTAGGCTATCGCCACCTTAAGGCGGTACCCTATTTTTCGTGACCTGGGTTAGAAGGCGACAAGGTACCTGTCACGATTCAGTCGCGATAAGGGCCTTGTCGCGACCACAGATAGGCCCAAGTGACCACCTGAGGCCTCCCACAACCCCGGTGTAAACTCGAAGAGAAGACGACAGCCACCCTATCGCAACCAGAACGCGACAGGTGGGCGTCGCTTCCTCAAATCAAAAGGCGATGTATCGGGCTGTCACGATCTGGGTCGCGACATGTTACACACCCGAGAGCATTACCTTCAAGCCATGCATCACAAATCTGAACAAACCAAGGGGAGGGGAGTATGATTAACGATGTAAACAGGAGAATATGGTTCAAACCACTCTCATTCACACCATGCATGCCAAGGAAGTGATTCTACACTCAAAACCTCACATGCAAACATGGATCTCTCAACAACCATATCCCATTCCAAGCAAGAATCCAAGCATGAAAGCATTCCATGGAGTTACCCTACACACAAGCACATCCTAACATGATGTCTAGGCTTGGAGAGGGGGATTGGAGTCCTACCATGATAGAACTAGGGGGAGGTTAAGGCATCCCTACCTCAAAATGAAGGGCCAACCCATTGGGTCTTCTTGTGTGCATGGCCACCTCCTCCTCGCTCCAAGCTCCACGTTCACACCGTCCACGAGCAAGGACCGTTCTCCGACAAGCCGATGGAGAGGATCAACACCACGAAGAGATGCCACGCCGGAGAAGAACACCAGGCCGGGAAGAAGAAGCACCACACATACACACACATACCCCACACAAGGGGAAAACACCTCACACAAGCCACTCAAGCTCTCCCCCAAGCTCTCTACGGAGCCACCAGTAGCAGAGGGGTTGGAGGAGAGGAGAACCAACCGAGAAGGGGAAGAAGGGGCTGTTCTGTGGCTTGCAACATTTTAAGCCTCGGAGTTGAGAATGTGACAGCTTGCCTCTCTGACTGGATTGTCCTCTCTGACTAGTCGTCTAATTATGTACCAAGTGCCCTTTAAAAGCTACGCCAAAAACCTGAAGTGAACCTTGAATCTCTGTCGAAAACAATGGTGACTGGAACTCCGTGTAACGGAACTACTCGATCCATGTACAACTTGGCAATCCTGTCCACTAACCAAGATATCCTAACTGGGAGAAACCACACTGTCTTTGTCAATTGGTCAACAATCATCCAAATGCCATCATGCCTCAGCAGAGAACGAGATAAACCAACTACAAAGTCCATGGTGGCATCGTCCCACTTCCACTCAAGAATGGGCAATGACTGGAGCTCACCACTAGGATGCTGGTGCTCTACCTTCATCTGCTGACAGATAAGACAATGAGCAACAAACTCAACTACGCCCCTCTTCATCCCAGGCCACTAGAATAAACCCTTCAAGTTATGCTACGTCTTGGTGGAACTAGGGTGAACAACATACCTCGACCAATATGCCTCTACTAATAGTGCCTATCGTGCATCACTTGGAACATACAACCTGCCCTTCATCTGACCTCACTATCCTTATCTATCTCAACCTCTGACATCTGCAAAATGTCTGCCAACTCGGGATCTGCACACTGTGCCTTTAACACCTGACTATATACTGTTGGATGAACTGATAAACTGGTCAACACAGCACGATCTCTATACCTCAAGGGGTAGAAAACTTCTTGAGCGAGGTCCTCAAACAACCTCCACTCTCTTACTAACAAGGAAATCGGGTAAAGTTGCCTACTCAAGGCGTCTGCTATGACATTAGCCTTTCCCAGATGATAGGAGATGGTAAAGTCATAGTCCTTCAAATATTCAAGCCACCTACGCTGCCTCAAGTTCAAGTCCTTCTGCGTGAACACATATCATAAGCTCTAGTGAACATTGAAGACCTCAAACACCTCATCATACAAATAGTGCCTCCAAAACTTCAAGTCATGCATAGGATAGTTCTCCTCATGCTTCTTCAACTGTCTAGAAGCATAGGCAACTACCCCACCATGCTGCATCAACACGGCACCAAACCTGTCCTTGAAGCGTCGGTATACACCACGAAACCTCCACTATCTGGTGGTAAGACCAACACTGGTGCTGAAGTCAACCTTCTCTTCAGCTCCTAAAAGCACTGCTCACACTCCTCTGTCCAAGCAAACCTAGTCTCGAGCCTAGTCAACCTGGTCAACAGCTCCACTATTATGGAAAAATCTTGGATAAACCTTAGGTAATAAGTTGCAAGTCCAAGAAAACTGCAAACCTCTGACACTATAGTGGTTTGCTTCCAAGACAACACTACCTCACCTTGGCAGGATCCACTGCCATACCGGCACTTGAGATCACGTGCCCTAGGAAGTGCATCTCCCTCAACCAAAATTCACAGTTGTCGAAGTAAAGTTGGTGACTTTGCAACATCGTCTCCAACAGGATCCTCAAGTGCTCCTCATGCTCCACCTCTGAAGCTGAGTAAACCAAAATGTCGTCCAAAAACACGACCACGAACATGTCCAAGTACTCATGGAACACCCTGTGCATCAAATCCATAAAAGTTGTTGGTGCATTCATGAGCCCAAAAGGCATCACGACAAACTCAAAGTGAGCATACCGTGTGAGGAAAGCTATTTTGCCAATATCTAGCTCCTTGATCCTCAACTAGCAGAACCCGGATCTCAATTCAATCTTCGAAAACACTGTGGCTGACTGCAACTGATCGAACATATCATCTATCCTAGGCAATGGATACATGTTCTTCACTGTCACCTGGTTCAATTGCTTGTAATTGATACACAGACTCAAACTGCCATCCTTCTTTCGCACAAACAATACTGGCACACCCCACGGCAAATGGCTTAAATGAATAAAACCCTTCTCTTGCAACTCGCCTAATTGACGCTTTAACTCTCGCAACTCAACTAGATCCATTCAGTATGGTGCCTTGGATAAAGGCATCGTCCTCAGCAACAACTCAATAGAGAAGTCTACCTCCTGCTCAGGTGGCAACCCAAGTAGATCCTTCGGGAAAACATCAAAAACTTGCATACAACAGGTACATCAGAAACAGATAGCTCGCCAGATTTCGACAAGAAAATAGAAGCAAGATATGCCATGCAACCATCTCGATTCAAATGATAAGCTCTACAAAACGAAATAAAGGGTCGACGGGTAGACTAGATACCTCGGAAGCAGAGAACAGGCGCTCCAGATATCTCGAACCGCATGGTCTTCAATTGACAATCCAGCATAGTTGAGTGAGCCTCCAACCAATCCATGCCGAGGATGACATCAAAGTCACGAAGCTGCAAAGCATACTATTGAACCTACAATCTCCATATATTCCTAAGTTTCAGTGATGACAATAATTTAAATAAATGTCAAATATTTTTATTGACTAATAATAATTGCACATCATCCCTAAAATGTTCTTATAATATCATATTCTAGAAAGTCTGATGATTTGTCGATAGATGATGTCCACATGTCAACATATGACGACCATGTGTTGATTTGTGAAGCATATATGTCCACTTGTGTGTCAACACATGAGCCCATATGTCAACAGACATGAAGGATGTGTCGACTTATGAATGATATGTGTCAACTTGTGTGTCGACACATGATGTCCATGTGTCGACCTGTGTTTTTATGCTCATATTTGTTAATCTCCTTTTATCTCCTTATATATGAATAATGTTGATGAGATTTTACCTTAATCTGATTTTATATGATTAACATACATTTTTCATTAGGTCTATCAACAAGAAAATAAAGGTAAAATAATGGTTCCAAGGATCATCATTGTAAGTATTCTAAAAGGCTCAAGTTCATTCTATATTATTCACTTCAAGAAAAAAATTTTAAGTACATATCAATTACTGACTAAGTCTCTATCGATTGGAGAATAAAGTACTATATTGATTATTGAAGAAGTTTTTATCGATTGATAACTTAAGTTGTATCAATTACTGACCAAGCATTGCGATTGGTGACTAAGCTTCCTATCGATTAGTGAAGAACGTTTCGATTACTGAAGTGACTTCTTCCAACTGGTGTTATGAGTTGTTCCGATTGGTGAATAACATATCAATTGATGTTATGAGTTGTTCTGATTAATGAACAACATATTGATTGTTGTTATGAGTTACTCCAATTGGTTAAAAACATTGATTGGTGTTATGAGTTGTTCCGATTGGTGAACAACATATCGATTGGTGTTATGAGTTGTTCTGATTGATGAACAACATATTGATTGGTGTTTAAAATCCTTTCGATTGGTGAAAAATCACTCAATACTCATTCTAATTGATATTGTTTCATATCGATTGGTGAATAAATAGTGTGTTTCACACTTATTGGTGTTATATTCATTCCAATTATTATTATATTCATTCGATTGTTGTTTATATGACTTTAAACACATCAATTAGTGACTAAAATTTTACAAGCATAACATATGTTAACATTGTCAGTATTTCTGTCATAAAATCCACGTTTGCTGTGTGGGCTTCGACTGATGTGCGAACTTCAACTGCTGTGTGAACTTCGACTGATGTCACACTTCGACTCTCCTATGAAGAGTTGATCTTATACTTAGAACAAATTCTTGTTTCCAATGATAAATAAGTATTGTAAATGAACAGTTGACTTCTTTGTAATGATTTATAACCAAGTGTTTTATAAATAGAATATTTGCCAACTTAATCATTATCTCTCTTAAAATTGAATCATGGTAATAGATAATAGCTTTATCTATTGAACTATCGTTTCACTATTTGTCTAAGAGCTTTGCAAAAAGATTTGTGTCATTTAAATTCTTGTTTTGGCATGGATTACAAATTTAAGTCTTCCTCAAAGCCTCAAAAATTTCTATAGCTCATGCTTTTTTCAGATATAGGTCATACCTTCTCATCTCATACAGGTTGTTGCAGATAAGAAATCTTCCACCTCGTAGAAAAGGTAGTCAGCCAAAAATAAGGGTAGTAGGTAGAAAAAGGCATGGTATGATTGACATGAAATATCTTTTTCTTCTCACCATCTCTTCCTAGCATTTGTTGGCTGCCAGTATCTAGTACTCTATTGAAAGCAAACATTAGACACAACATCTGCATGGGAAACTTGCATGAAACCCAAGCTAAAGTCTCTAACAGACAACTCAACGGATATCTATCCAAGAAGTCTTTAAAGGGAGTCAAAGCTTCACTATGTAGAAGAAGCAAGAAAGGGAGAACACATGAACAACAAGTGAACCACAACCTGTCATGTCCCGACATTTAATATATCTATAAATGCTGGAATGTGAATGAATAAGAAATCAAGAGTAAATTTTGAACTATTTGTGCAGAAAATTACTCGGGGCTTCACTAAATAAAAATTTATTAACTGTCATTCTACAGGTATTACATGATTCTCAATTTACAACTCAAAGGTAAACGCCGCAAAGGTTGATCTCTCAGCACACAAATCTCGATGTCCCGCCTTCTAGAACTATAGATTACCTGAGAAAAAGTAGGTATGAGTACTCTTGCCCAGTAGGATTTATCCTCCAAAATCAACAAATACACAAGTTTACATGAATTAAGGATAATTGAGGTACCAGAATGTATTAAGCATTGAGTACAAGTAATGAAAAACAGTACAAATCAGATTATAGTTGAAGTGAACCATGATTATCAATCAGTAACAAGGATGTAATAATATGCCAATGAACTGACATAAGGTGACCATCAATGAAATAGAAAAGCACGAGTGTATATAATCAACAATTCAGAAGAAAATAAAGAAATTGTATGTCTAGAGATGCCCTATCCACTCCTTCAAGCAAGAAATAAACAATCATATTTCAACATAGTTCATGGAAATGTCGACCAATCTAGCTTGTAGTGGTGTCATGCCAAACACCCTAGAGATCCATACCGCTCTATGCAAATTAAACGTATTCGGTGCTCCTCCCAGGACTGGATCTGCCCCATTTGCACTGGCATTAATCAAGAGAGAGTTTGAAGACCCAAAAGTACGTCATCCCATTTCCATTTATGATATACATACATGGTACTTGGGCACTCATCAAGAGTCAAGCATTTTTACAGGAAGTGGGGTTCTAGAAGTTAATGCTCAAAGATATCCAGAAGGTATATGAATCAAAATATTTTAGGATGTCCAAGAATAACCCAAAGGTGGATGTAGATGATGATTAATGATTTCATCTCAGTGGTATATAGTTTAGAATCCAAGAAAATAAGTAAGGTAACTTGTTTGGACAATACAAGAGTGTGACAACTTGGATTGAGGATGAAATAGTTCTATTTGTCAACATAAACTGGTGGTTTCACTGGACCTTGGATTTTTTAGCATTCTACTAGGTTTATTTGAATATGAGACTCTTAGGTAGGCCAATTTGTGAGAGATTAGAAAGATGCTATTTTGATGGAATCGCCAAAATCACGTTTTTCTTCTTCGGTGGGAGAGTTGACTTTTTATTCGTAAGAGATATGAATTTTCTGATATCTTTATTGGATTCAAATGGGGGGTACTTCCTTATTTACATGTATATCTTAAGTAAATGTTATAATCAAATTATAACATTTACTTAAATGATATGGAATGTAAATAAGGTATGAGTTTCAGTTTTATAGGGTTCCATCTGACACCTCTGATTGGAGAAGGAATGGTTTAGGTTAACATCACAGACTAGTGTATGTCGACAGCCATAAGGTGGTTGTCGACATCTACTGGTCATCTAGAATTGGATTCTGGGATTTGGCCCCTAGCTGTCGACAGGCCATAGATGGTTGTCAACAGATGGTTGTTATCTGTCGGTAGATGAGTTCTATCTGTCGACATCTACTGGTGGTTCTGAATTTCTGGGTTCTGGAAGCATGATATCTGTCGACAGCTGGGTTATGTCTGTCGACAGACGTAGGCTATTCTTCTAGGAATGGTTTTAACATCACCTCAGGAGACTCTTCTAAGTGTTCATATGATTCTATGCATGATTAACAACACCTCATATGTCTTACTTACATTTCGAAACACCACTTACATGAAGGAAAGAAGTAGAACAATAGGAGTACAATCTTTACAACATGGGTAACATGAAAACTTATGAAAGGAAGATCATGGTATGAACAACTCTTCTAAGGGCTTCTTCCTTGCATCTAGTGAAAAATCCATGTCAAGAGCACATGAACTTCGACTAT
This sequence comes from Colocasia esculenta, assembly GCA_014218235.1. Taxonomy (NCBI): domain Eukaryota; kingdom Viridiplantae; phylum Streptophyta; class Magnoliopsida; order Alismatales; family Araceae; genus Colocasia; species Colocasia esculenta. Next base: position 12,279,622 of record CM024754.1, on the reverse strand, counting down.
AAACATGGACATAACTAAAACAAACACGATAACAGAAAAGAAAGCTATTTCTATTGGTTTCTACTGAACACAAGTCAATATAGGAACATGGTAAGACACTTAGACACAAGGTTCTTAATGAAAGAAAGAGACAAGAAGGAAAGAAATCCTATAGAACATGGAACAAAAGGAAATATGGGTTGTACAAATGGAGAGCATAAGTATGAAAACAAGGAATGGAAGAAGAGTCGTAAGGAGGAACCTACTTAACCAAAGAGGAATGCAATCTCCTCTACTCCAGGTAAAAGATGTAAGGATAGCTATGGCAACTCAGTAAGAGCTATGGTAGCAGTAGTTGTAGCAGTAGCAACTGCAAGAGTTGCTACTACAGAAGTAGTAGCTATAGCAGCAGCAACAGCAGGAACGACAGCAACTTCAGCAAGAGCCATGGCAGCTTCAGCAGGAGCAACGGTAGCTTCAATAGGAGCAACAATGGTCGAAGCAGCAGTATGGCAGCATCAATGGCAGCACAAGAAGAAGAAACTCTCGTGGGAGCAACCAAGGGAGTTTATATAAGCCTTGGGATTACATGCATGGTTGGCACGTAATCCCCCCACCTATCCTTGCAAAGACCCACGCGTTGAGGTAAAAATCCCTCACTCCTCTTGTTTAGCCATGTTTTATAGTGTGGTTCTAAATCCTAACACATATGGTGATATGTGTCTTCTTCTTATTCCAACAGAACATAGCTTACGTAGCCCATACAACGTAAGCAAATAATCAAGGAAAATGGCTTACATAAATAGGTAATATTCATCTGTTGAACTACTCTCTGTTTGTCCTTGTATTTGGTGATAACAAAACTTATGATGATAACAAAATTTATGAGTAATTAAATTGAATACCATGTTTCATCTGTGTCGCATCAATCTCATAACAAATTGATAGTCTCTCATCGATTTGATAAATGAGTAGAATGAATTCATACATCGATTTGATGTTATAACGATTTGATATGGCGCACTAAAATGATAAAATCGATGTCTAATCTATATACATCGATTTCAATTCAAGTGCCAAATTAATAAGCGCTACAATGATTTGGTTTCAATCGATTTTATTAGCGCTACAATGATTTGGCTTTAATAGGTTTTATAAGCCCCACAACGATTTGTTAGCGCCTTCTATAAACGATTCGCTAAGGCTCATAACGATTTGATAAGTGAGCGCAACGATTTCCCTCACATTGATTTGCCTTCTATACGATTCGTTAAGGCTCATAATGATTGATAAGTGAGCGCAATGATTTGCCCTCACATCGATTTGCCTTCTATAACGATTCGCTAAGGCTCATAACGATTTGATAAGTGAGAAACAACGGTTTGCTTCTCACATCGATTCGATAAGTTCATAACGATTTGATAGCTATAACGATTTGTTAAGTGAGAACAACGATTTGCTCTCATAGTGATTTGCTAGTCACAACGATTTGATAAGTCATTCTTACATCGATTCACTTCAATTTAAACATAGATTTCTTTTAAATCCTCTGAAGTGTTTTTGGCACCTAAATGAGAAGTCAAATATCCTCTGACAGAAAAAGCTACATGCGTATTTCAGAGTCTTGTCAGAAAAGGATATGACCTATCAGTTTTTAGAATGATAACAGAAACACAGTAGCATGCACTGTTATCTTGTAAACACTCTTTTATGCTAACACTCTCTTCTATGCTTACAGACCTCGAAGACCACCAGAGTCTGATTAAGACAAATGAAGAGAAGATCAGCAACGTCTAGAAGAGCTCTAACGGATCTCTTCAACGGATCTATTCAAAAGCCTCTCATATAAAGATGAAGCAAGGCTGAAGAAAATGTAGAGCTTTCCTGAAATCTTTGAAGGAGTGTACAACCAGTGAGGAACCTCAACGTCACATACACTCAAAGAAAGAGAGAAAGAGCCTGAGCCAAGAAGAAGCAAGCAAAAGCATTTCAAGCTTTCAAGCCTTCGAGGTTTCTTTTCTCTTTCATTCTCTCTCTGAGCTCATTGTAAATTTGGGGGAGAGTCCTTGACTGTGAGCTAGTTCTTAGTGTTCATCTTGTAATAGCTCTCGGTCTGATCTTTCTTTTCTAAGAAAGATTTTTTTCCAGATGTAGGACTGTATACAGTGTAGAACCTAGCTAGGGGTTTGTGCTAGCAGAACCACACTGGGGTTTGTACCAGGAGATTTGCTTCTGAGCTGTAAAAGAAGTGGGTTGCCTTCTTACCCGGGAAAGAGAAGAAGACCAGCTGGGGTGTGGGTGTTGTAGTGTCCTTGAGGGGGACTATACCTTGGTTAGTGAAATCCCAAGAGGTTGCTTGGGGACTGGACGTAGGACTTCCATGTGGGAAGGGCCGAACCAGGATAAATTCCTTGTCTCATTTGTGTGATTGTTTATTTGCTTCCGCACTGCTCTCTTTATCACACTAAACTAACCAAACTCTCTAGTGATAATTTTGTTTTAAGTTTCTGTTTCAGATTGCAGAAAACCTATTCACCCCCCTCTAGGTAAACTTGCTGTCGTACCTAAATGGCCAACAAGTGGTATCAGAGTGGGTCTCTGATCATTCAAGAAGGTCCAACGATCTTAGAGCAAAGATCCATGGCAGCTCAAGGATATGCTAAAGGTCAATCAGTCACCAAACCTCCATTCTTCGATGGAGAAGATTACCAATACTGGAAGATGAGAATGGAATGCTTCATTCGAGGCACATACTTTGATCTGTGGCAGGTAATTGAGGTAGGTGATTATGTTATTGTTCCTGTTCCAGGCAATACTGCCATTACAACAGTAGATAAAATTAAATTATCTTTAAACTTTAAAGCTAAGAACTACTTATGTTGTGCATTATCGAAAAAAGAATTTAGTAGAGTATCTGCATGTAAATCAACTAAAGAAATATGGGATAAACTACAGATAACTTATGAAGGAACGGATAAAGTGAAACAAACTAGGATAGACATTCTTGTCTCACAATATGAGCAGTTTAAAATGCTTCCTAACAAAAATATAACTCAAATGTATAATAGATTTTCGAGCATAGTGGTTGGTCTAAGCACTCTTGGCAAAAATCTCTCTGATGAGGAACCTGTTAGAAAAATACTTAGGTCTTTAATTATTTCATGGACCCCTAAGGGTCACAGCTATTGAAGAAGCCCATGATCTAACCAAGTTTTCTATTGATAACTTAATAGGTTCCCTCATAGCACATGAAATTAATATGGAGCGACTATCTGAAAGCTCATCAAAGAAAAAATGTACTAATGCTCTTAAAGTTGCAGTTGCCCCTTCCACTTCTTCTTCTTCTAGTTCCAAAAATGCAGATTCTGAAGACAGTGACGTAGATGAAGTACTGTCCAAGCTTCAGAAAATTCTCAAGAAGAAGAAAAATGGATCAAGAAGGATTCAAAAGAAAGAGAGAAAAGAAAAAGAACCAGTCTGCTATGAATGCAGAAAACCTGGACATCTGAGACCAGAATGTCAAGGCTTAAGAAGACTGGTCAAACCGAGAAGCCCAAGAAGCAGCACAAGAAATTTAAAAGAAAAGCCATGGCTGCTGCTTGGGAAAATGAAGAGACTACAAGCTCAGAATCATCAAGCTCAGAATCGGAGAAAGAGCAGTAAGTCTAGCCCTCATGGTAGGACTAGATGAGGTACATTCTAACCCATTTTTTTATTCATGCATGATTCAGGGTCCGAGTCTGAAGACTTAGAAGAAGTCTTTAATGATCTATATAAAAACATAAGGGTGTTGTAAAAGAATTTAAAAATCTGAAAAACAACACGACTTGCTTGGAAAACACCAATTCTGATCTTAAATCCGAATTGGAGGGACTAGAAAAATAATTAAAAGACAGTAAAGATAATAATTATTTTTTAAATGAAGATTTGAAAAGAAGGAATAATGAGAAGTTAGAGTTAGAAGAAAATTAAAAACTCTAACTGAAGAAAATCTCTATTTAAAAGAATCAGTTAGAAAATTAACCAGAGGGAAAACATCTTTAGCCCTATGCTTAAAAGGGTCAAAACCTGGAAATAATAAACAAGGGCTTGTATACATACCTCCGGTAAAAGGAAAACAAGTCATAATTCCAGAAAAATATCCATTACCAAATTTGTAAAAGAAACCAAGTTGCCTTAGAAAAAGGTCCCTGTAAAAGAAAAAGTTTCCAAAAACTGTGTTCTAAATAGACATCATAAAAACAATAAGAACTGCAAAATAGATTATATTCATTGTTATTCTCATTGCAATAAATTAGGACACACAGTAAACACCTGCACAACAAGGCACCTAGTTTGGATTCCGAAGGGATACTTTTATTCATCTAACCATCAAGGACCCAAAAAGATTTGGGTACCTATTTCTGAATAAGTTGTTTGCAGGATAGCCTTGGAGCATCAGGATCAAAGGATGCTCAAGGCACTGATGACTGCCAACTCTTCATCCATCTCATATCAGAAGAGGGAGTAGTCACAAATTGTTTATTTTTATTCATATTACTATTTACATTGGTTTGCAAGTCTCTCTGATAAATGCAGGCAAAAATCTTGAAGACTTGACAAAACATATGAAAGGTCAAGACCAACAAGATCTATCTTGCCTCACATTAAGGGGGAGTTTCACCCTCAAGGGGAGCACAGACTAAGGAGGAGTTATTCATTAATGTCAATCATTGTTGAACCCCTCAATGGTAAGAAATTCTCTCAAAGGGAAAGAATATGCATGGTAAGATCCTTCCTTTTTAGTTAGTGACAAAAAGGGGGAGAGTATGTATGTTCTATGAATTTTCTGCATTTTCTATGCTTAAGTATCTTTGCCAGAACATTCTCATAAATTTTGTCATCACCAAAAAGGGGGAGATTATTGAACCACTCTCTGTTTGTCCTTGTATTTTGGTGATAACAAAACTTATGATGATAACAAAATTTATGAGTAATTAAATTGAATATCATGTTTCATCTGTGTCGCATCAATCTCATAACAAATTGATAAGTCTCTCATCGATTTGATAAATGAGTAGAACGAATTCATACATCGATTCGATTGCTATAATGATTTGATATGGCACACAAAAATGATAAAATCGATGTTTAATCTATATACATCGATTTCAGTTCAAGTGCCAAATTAATAAGCGCTACAACGATTTGGTTTCAATCGATTTTATTAGCGCTACAACGATTTGGCTTTAATAGGTTTTATAAGCCCCACAATGATTTGTTTAGCGCCTTCTATAAATGATTCTCTAAGGCTCATAACGATTTGATAAGTGAGCGCAACAATTTGCCCTCACATCGATTTGCCTTCTATAACGATTCGCTAAGGCTCATAACGATTTGATAAGTGAGCGCAAAGATTTGCCCTCGCATCGATTTGCCTTCTATAACGATTCGCTAAGGCTCATAACGATTTGATAAGTGAGAAACAACGGTTTGCTTCTCACATCGATTCGATAAGTTTCCTAATGATTTGATAGCTATAACGATTTGTTAAGTGAGAATAACGATTTGCTCTCACAGCGATTTGCTAGTCACAATGATTTGATAAGTCATTCTTACATCGATTCACTTCAATTAAACATAGATTTCTTATAAATCCTATGAAGTGTTTTTGGCGCCTAAATGAGAAGTCAAATATCTTGTGACAGAAAAAGTTGCATGCGAGAGTCTTGTCAGAAAAATATATGACCTATCAGTTTTTAGCATGATAACAGAAACACAGTAGCATGCACTCACTACAACAAATTGGAGCTATACCCACAGAATTTACCTACAGTAAGGTAATACGTAGGTATATACCACAATTATACATGTTAAATTCGTCCGCTGCAAGGTTATACACACGCTTTTTTTAATCATATGTAGATACGAATATATAGTTACGATTTTGCTAATGTTGGAACCGTGAGTATATAGATGTGGCGCCAATACATTTCCCTTGGGCGGGAAATAAAAAGCCTGGGAGATGTAGGGGTTCGGCGGATACCTCCTTCTGCCATTGTCCAAGCAACTACGCCCTAGCACGACCAAACCCGACGCCGACCACGCCCTCTTCATCGTCGAAGCCCGACGCCGACTGCGCCCTTGTCGTCGTCGAAGCCGGACGCCGCCGTGATCATCCACGCCCTAGCACTCCCTCGGCCACCATCATCATCGTCCAAGCCGGACGCCGTGATCAACCACGCTCCCTCCTCGACGACTCCAAGTTTGAGACCTGGTTCGTCGACGCCCTCAGCAGTGCCATGCTTGGTGGCGGTCTCAACTCCATGGATTCTGCCTCGTCCTCCGTCAACTGCCTCCTCAGCCTCGACGACTCGAAACCCTCCCCCTATGGCGCCGGAAACGGCGGCGACGACGAAGAAGGCGGGGGCATGCGTCCGGATTTGGAGAACGAGATGGTGTTCCCCTGCCAGGACTCCTCCGGGAGGCTCGACGGAAGTAGCAGGTGCGGAGGGCAGGACGCCCACTCGGCTCCTGAGTCACCGATGCTGGGGGCATCCTCGTCGTTTGGATCGGCGCCGGCCCACTCCAACCTGCCTCCAATCCTCGTGCGCTCCGATGATCGGGGCCCCGATCCGAGGATTATGGGCGCCAACTTGGAGGATCACATGGCCCAGATGAACATCTCGGATTCCCCAGAAGCAGCGGCAGCAGGTGGACGCCGAGGGTTTCAGTCCCTCTCCTCTCCAGTTCATTAACGTTGTCCATGGCGTAGCCACTGCGGAGAACCCACGAACAGTTCCCCCATAGAAAAGCCCAACCCAAGCAAGGTTTTCTCCTCCTATGATGATAGATCGGATCAGGGAGACATCCAGAGATCCTCGCCTCAGCTGTTCCAGCAGCAGCGCTATCAACAGCGGCAGCAGCAACAACAACAACAAAGACCTAATCTTCAGGATCTAGCCTTCCTAGGCGACGCCACCTCTAGGTATTTATCTGATACATATCATCTAATTTTCCGTGTTTTTAATGTTGTACGGCTAACAATACGAAGGGATTAATCGAGATGCATCTGATTCCTTTTCTCATCGTAGATCCATGTATTACCAATAAAGACCGCCTCCCGGCTCCGAACTCAAGCAGGAAGTCCCCCAATATGATCCTAGCTACAGGTTGCCGGTACAGTTGACAGAGAAAGGCTATTTATTTTTGCCAAAACAGTCAATTTAATGTGCTGGTTTCATCTCTTTTCAGTGTTGTGTGCAATCTCCAAGTTGTTTTATTCTTTCTTATGTGGTCCATTTACGACAACTTTCCATGAATTTAATTTTTGTTAGCACCTTACCTATGTTATCTAAAAAGGCAAGCAAGGTGCCCACCCAGTCAACAATGTGAGGAGATGCAAGATATATGGGGTGTTTTGTAAAAAAAATTCAGATGGGGATGCTTTTATTTTTATTTGAGTATGAGGAAAGAAAGCTATATGGGTGTTTGAAGCAACCTCTGATGGTGCTATAGATATTGTCCCTATGGCTTTCAGCTCATCAGGGAAGCTGTTCTCTGCCCAGGTAAAATGGACTTGATCAGTTTTATCTGATGTAATTCTGGCTTATCAATTTGCTAAGACTCTACATTTTTTTAAAACATCATCTGGATCCAGGTTTCTATCAGGATAATCTGGCGTTGCCCTCCATTAACTGAAGGTGAATTTTTTGATGCAATCAAAGAAATTACCATGCTCCAAAGAAGTTCCACCTTCATTTGTCTGGAAAACAGGTCTGGAACCTTTTTTTTTTCCTGTTGTATTAGCAATGGGGAGAGAGTTTATTTCTTATTCATCGAGTACCTGCAGAAAACCAGTGGCAATGCTTTGTTCCTAAGACTACTCTTGCCTTTGATTGTAGGTCAGCAAGCTCTTAGAGTTATTTGAATATATATATATATATATATATATATATATATATATATATATATATTCAGGTCTGGAAAGCATGAACCCAACAAAGAAAGCAGCACCGATTTGCACATGTATTCTGAATTACCTGGTACTATCTTAGATCAGCTTATGTACCATAATAGATCATTTTCGAATGTAGACAATGCTAATGTGGGCATGGAAGCTGACTCTCCCCTCAGCCCACAAAGTATATATGTCTCGGTTATGGTTCTTCTTTTAAAAAGGCTGTGCACTTGTTGTTTGTTAGATTTTTTTAAGCAATGACGTGGCTGATAGAATTATTCTTCTTTCAAGTTTTTATCATTAGAAGAATGAAGAGGCTGTATCTTGTTCTAAAGAATTGGTGTTACATCTTGACAGAAAAAGTGTAGTGATTATGCTAGATTCATAAACTTGCAGCGAAGGTCATATATCCTTGAACACTACCTTCAAAATTTAGATTAATGGGTGTACTGTTGAGATCTTAAAAGTACTAGTCTTCCAAGTGAGATGGTTTTAAGAATGCATGGTCTTGTTATTGTTCATTCACATATATTACTCAAATAGTACATCTGCCTTATTAATGTGGATGGTCTTATTTTAGGTGTAGTTTGTTTTTTTTTTTTTAAGGCAAGGGCTTCAGTTTGGTTTATTATATAAATTACGTTGGTTTTGAATTGTAATATTTAGTCTATGCAAGTTTTCTCACCCTGTACTTCATACTGTGCAGCATAATTATGTTCTTATCTGACATGTCAGGGAGATGCCCATTATACAAAAAGTATGTGACTAAACTCTATTTATTTTAACATTTACATTGGGGATCACTCAAATGTTTTTTCTAGTGTAATTTTTGTGAGTCTGCTGCTACAGGGCATTTGTTTTCTTCAGTTTGCCTATTCCTAGGGAATTAGTGGCTTAAATCAAGTTTTCTCACCCTGTTTTCTTCAAGTCTGCTGCTACAGGGCATTAAGTGAGGTTGAATTTTTTTTCATCTTGTACATTGATTATCTTTTATGGATATGCATTCCAATTCTAGCTGTTTGTATGGGTTACATCAATATGGGAGTGACACCCTTACTATTTTGATTAACACATGTAGATGAATTTGGAGTATTTTGCAGTTGACAGTCAGATATTCATGTCTTTGACTAAGTCACCCTTTTGTACTTGTGGCACAGATTTATGCTTTGTGTTTAAAGGAGCTTCAGGTCCTCCAGGGAATAGGTGCTTCCCAATGAGGTTAAGTGAGGTCAAGTATTCAAAGGAAAGACCCCTGAGAGTTCATGCCTTCAGTTTGTGATATTTCTAAACCTTACAATCATTTGTTTGATGCCTTAGCCTGAAGTTGTGAATCAGTTCTGTACATCATAAAATTTGACATTTTGATGTGAAGTCATCTAGAGATGTTGCATCATAGTTTTATCCAGGTGGATCTTTCTTTATGTTTGCTTTGCTTTTTTCTTCTTAAAAGGTAATGGTATCTATAGTTCTATGTTGTTCATGTGCTCACTCCAAGCTGCTTCACTGTCTAAGAATTGTGAGTTACTTATCATTGACCGATCAATAGATCAGGTTTGAATAATATTTTGAGTTTTGATCTTGTATTGTGAACTTGATATCAATGGTGTTTCATAAGTTCTAATGATCTTTGCATTCTTTCTTTTTTTTGATATGTTTAGATTGCTCCTGTAATTCATGAGTGGACTTATGACGCCATGTGTCATGATTTACTAAAAATGGAAGGAAATAAATATGTTCATGAGGTACATAGTCTGTGTAATACTTTCATTCTATCTTTCTCAAAGAAGTCTACTTGACTGTGCATTGAGAAGATGTTGCATATAATGTATTCCACATATAGTGCACTTATCAGCAACATGGTGTTGTTGATGTACTTAGTAATGAGATATCATTTGTCCAATCTCGTGATACTAAATTTAGGTAGCTATTAGTGACATTTTAATGAAATTTCTAATTTATGTCTCTACTTGTCCTGTGTCTTTTTATGTGTCGATCCCCTTTTAGGTTCCAAGCAAATCAGGTGTTACACCCGAAAAGAAGGATGTCCTTTTGGAGGATCATGATCCTATCTGGCTTGAACTTTGGCATGCACATATAGCAGATGTATGCTTTCTATTCAACAAGTCTTATTAGATTCATTTTTTTATGAGCTTTAGCTTTTATTTGATGGTGCAGGCTAGTGAAAGATTGCATGAAAAGATGACAAATTTTGTGCAAAGAATAAAGCTGCACAGATCCAGGAAAAGGAGATGGGTCCTGCATAAGGTTTTATCAGGAAAATTGCATAGTCTACTTGCTGGTTTTTGTAGTGGTCCTTTCTTCTGGGGGACTGCCTTTAAACTCAGAATACTTACTTTTTCTCCCCAAAGTCATTGTTATGGATTACTATAGAAGGGAGAGCACCCACAACCTACTGTTCACCTGTTCAGCTCTTGGTCGGTTCTGAAAACATGATCTCCATTTCCTGATGTAGTGACGTGAGTGCTTTAACAAACTGAGTCATGGGTGGACAGATACATACCCTATTCGAAGTGGAAAGTTATTGACAGTAAAATATACTCATTTAATTTCATTCTTGCTTTCATATTTTACGAGTTTTTTGCATATGATTTAAGGAATCCACCAAGAAAGGAAGCATGATTACCTTTAAGGGCAAACTCCAGAGAAGGCTTATTTAGTTTCATGTTTAAATTTTGTTGCATATAAGATGTCCAACAATCTGTTCTTTTTTGCAGTTCAAATGGGAATGACAGGCAGCTATAATCATTGTTACACTTTATATATTGGTCAATTTATTATCATCCATCGGAAATCCCTCCTTACATTTCACTGGATATGAGTGCGATTGATGTATGTATGCCTGGCTTATTGTATTATTTTAGGTAAGGAATCTTGGATTTTGTTGTCATGTTAATCCTTTCCTTGGCTACATTTTGTACATGTATATGCTAATGATCTGAACCCCAATGCCATTGAGTATCTTGAAAGAAACATTGTTTTGAACAAGCTTGAAAGGAAAATTGAGGTAATATATTGAGCATAACTACCAAAGATTAAGGCCAATGATGCACAATAGCTGTGATGAAGTTAGTTCTCCAAATTCTAACTCCCCTAGATCATAATTGCTTTCATATCTCTTGTGTTCTTTCTGTGATTCAATTGTTTCCTTCATCGTAGAGACTTAAACTAAACATAGAATACGGAAAAGAAGTTCAAGCTCAAAATTCTTCCTTGTAGATATAGGTTCCAACATTTTTACTATGAAGACGTCTTGTGAGAGCTATTCCTTTTTTGTTTTTTTTTTTTTCGCAGATCAGCATAGGCAGAAGTAACATGGAATATGTGAGAAGTGGAATTGTCCACGAAAGGAATCTTGCTTGTGTTTGTATTTTTCACTTCTTCAGTTATGGTAAAGTCACATGCCATTTTTTTCATTTTAGAGTATTCGTTTATGAAGTTTATTCTCCCAGTTTACATCCTTTTAGTAGCATTTTGACAAATTATCCATCAGGTTTTGAGAAACCTTCTGCAATTCAGCAAAGGGGAATAGTTCTGGAACTTGATGTCATCCAGCAGGCACAATCTGGTACTAGAAAAACTGCAACCTTCTGTTCTGGAATTCTGCAACAACTGAACTATATGGTTCAAAAAATCAAAGTATCATATGTAAATAAAAGATGCCAATTCTCCATTAAATAAAACTGAAAACCAATAGTTGTTAATTAATGGTTCAACTAACTGCAGAAATGAATTGCAAAACCCAAAGCTATGAACAACCATTACAAAATCCCACTCCACCCTGAAAATGAGACAGCTCTCTAAAGAATGTAGCTAGATTTATGTGATGTAGCCATTCAATTTATGTAGAAGTGGAGTATGCTAGTAGAATGGGAAAATTGGTATGCCAGTGGTATGCCAGTGATTGCCAATCATTTTGTCCTAACTTTTTTGACCTTGCTCCTTTTTATCATAGTTATTTCATTTATATGAATAGATACCATCAAGTTCCATTGCTATATTTGCTTTCATCTACTCTGGGGATCATCACTCTCACTAACTATTTTCTCTAATTATTATTCAGAAATATTCCACATGCCCATTTGCACGAATAGAGGGACAACAAGGACCAGTCGCATGGAGTAGAAATTCAGGTTATCATTGAAGGCAACTGGATTACCATATTTAATTTTTTTTTATGCCAATCAAAGGAAGCTTTCATCCAGTTTGTGAAACCATCCTACTAGTCCAGTAGTCTCAGTTTCTTTTGGTTGTAAATAAGTTTTTTTCATCCTTTTGAATGTTGTCATTTATGTATACTGTATTTTTTTTGTAAGAAAGAAAATGTCTAGCAAAAACTGAAGACTGAAAGAAAATGTCTACTTGAAACATATCAAGTGTTATGGTCATCGTTCTAACCATGTTCTATGATTACAATATTTATGCAAGGAGAGGAATTGCTTCAACAGAGCCCAACCAACCTTCTTCCAGTTCATAGTGAATAGAAAACTGAAAGAAGATAATGACATCACATTAGAAAACTGATAGTAGTCGATCTCTTCTCTTTATTACTATGTGTTTGAGTTCATTAATTTTTATCTCCATATTACTCTGTGTTTCATTTTTATGCTCACTGGTTGTAAGGGTTATCTTTCCCAGAGAGGTGATGTTGACATGTTATCATCTTTTTTATGTTGACATGATAATTTTAGATAGAGAATACTAATTCTATTGACCTTGTGGGTAATACCTAACTTTCTTGGAGCTTGCCTCACTTCTAGCAGTGGGCTTATATCATCACAAATTAAGTTCATTGGGTGTTCTTTTTACCTCTATTCTATGTTGCTCCTATGTTGTTTCCTTTCATGTCTTTGATGAATCTAGTTTAACCTTTAGAAATCCATTCTGTCTTCAGCACCCTTTCACTGAGCTGCACATGGACCGGCAAAACACTGTCCTCCTCCTCATTCTTTAACTTACATTGTTGGATTTTATTTTGTTCCAGAATGGAGGCTATATTTTTGAATTTGACAACTTTCCTGATCACAATGTTTGCAGAGATTTTGTAGGTAAGCCTCTATCTTATTACTAGATCTCTGATTTTATATGAAACTCAGTTTTACACCTGATGTATAGTTTCTGTACTGATCTTTGCCTATCTTGGAAGTTGACAAACATGCAAATTTTATATGTCTGACTTCTGAACACCAAGACATGTCTCATTGTCTCTGGCTACATGAAGTGGTGACTAAAATATAAACATGTTTATACTAGTGTAGCCCTCTTTGCTCATTGTATTAAGGTTTTTGAACTTAATACCTGGAATATAAATTCATTAAACTTTAAAATGGTGTCAGATATGGGTATTACCCATTGGGAGACCTATCTGTTCATTTGGTCCCATTTATACTACAAGCATTTGGGTAACAGTAAAAAAGAATGACATGTAGATGCCCAAGAGAAAATGACTAGAATCTTACTAAACGCAGCCTGCCAAGTTATAGAAACAATGTTAGTTGAAAAGAATAGTTTTGAGGTTGACAGATTCCTGTGGTATATATTGTTGATCGTGTTTAACCTGGTGTTTCAATACTGGCATATTGAACTTCTTTTAGGATTTTTACCTCTAGGGTGATGGATAACACTTGGATTTTATATGCTCGTCTGGTAGAACTATAATAAATGTTTCTTGTATTTTTTAAATGATTGGCATAAAAAAATTTTAAATATAGTAATCCAGTTGCCTTCAATGTATTTTTTTTGTAAGAAAGAAAATGGTTAGAACGATGACCATAACACTTGATATGTTTCATCCTTTTCAATCTTATTTCATTTATATTATAACACTTGATATGTTTCAGATTTGGTGGATGGTGTTGATAAGGCTTCTTCTAATTTATTAGTAAATTTGAACCATATTTTATGCCTATTAGCAACCAACAAATAGTTGGAGTACAAATTGGGCAAACGAACACTTCTATCGTGCGGTTGTTTTGTGCTTGACATGTTTAACAACCACTCTTACCAGACCTAGTATCATGTTCATCTAGAACTTACCCTTCTACTGGCTGTCTCAACGTATAGTAAGGTGTGTTTCTCGGAGATATCGATCAATAGTCCATTACAGTGAATGCAAAGTTGCATGGGAGTTTGTATGCTCAGTTATCTTTGTTTTTCCCCTCATCTAACTAGAAATTTTGTTTTGCAGATCTGTGACTTCTCCAAGAATGAAGGAAAACCTCAAGTTCTTCATCCAGATTGTCATTTTCTTCTTCCTAGCATATGTCATAATTGTTTCATCCCTAAAATTGTCCGATCTTTGAACTGTTTAAACAAAAGGTGGATATTTGTCAACAAGTATTTGTTTATTTACAATATGCATAGCATATTTTTAATGTGTTTTATCTTATATGTGTGAATGTGAATATGAGTGTACATGCATGGATGTGAGTGTGGATATTCATGGATATGAGAGTGGATATTTATGTGAATATTTGAGTGGACATGTGGATGTGAATGTTATTTTGCTTATGTGATGTAGATGAGTGGATATGTGGATTTGGATTTTATTTTAGTTGTGGATGTAGATGTATTACATAGAATATTATATATGTATGTGTATAGCATGCATGTTTGTAGAATAAATTCTACATGTTTACATATGATATAGGTATGGACATGTATGATCAGGTATGGATAGGTATGAATATTTATATTTGTAAAAAAAAAAAAAAACATGTACACCTACGGTTTTTAATGATCATGACTAAACATTGTTACATACAATAACTTAAACCATAGGTATAGGATGTCATGTATTGCAATATTTATACCTACGTTTCTTTATCATCGTCTTAAAAAGCTATTACTACGGTTATCAACCATTAGTATAGGTATTGCAGTATGTTGTTATTGGAGTGCTATACCTATGCTTTTCATAATTTATACCTACAGTTGTTATTCGTAGGCATAACCCAATGTATAGCTACGATTATTTTTACGTGGGTATAGACTTTAGTCACGCGAGCATACGTGTCAGATTCAAACCGTAGCTCTTTCCGTAGGTAAAGAGTTTTACCTTCGGATTTTAGGCATATACCTACAGTTATTAACCGAAGCTATAGATCATTTTTTTTGTAGTGACTGTTATCTTGTAAACACTCTTTTATGCTAACACTCTCTTCTATGCTTACAGACCTCGAAGACCACCAGAGTCTGATTAAGATAAATGAAGAGAAGATCAGCAATGTCTAGAAGAGCTCCAACGGATCTCTTCAACGGATCTATTCAAAAGCCTCTCATATAAAAGATGAAGCAAGGCTGAAGAAAAAGGTAGAGCTTTCCTAAAAATCTTTGAAGGAGTGTACAACCAGTGAGGAACCTCAACGCCACATACACTCAAAGAAAGAGAGAAAGAGCCTGAGCCAAGAAGAAGCAAGCAAAAGCATCTCAAGCTTTCTAGCCTTCAAGCTTTCTTTTCTCTTTTCATTCTCTCTCTGAGCTCATTGTAAATTTGGGGGAGAGTCCTTGACTGTGAGCTAGTTCTTAGTGTTCATCTTGTAATAGCTCTCGGTCTGATCTTTCTTTTCTAAGAAAGATTTATGTCCAGCTGTAGGACTGTATACAATGTAGAACCTAGCTAGGGGTTTGTGTCTAGAAGAACCGCACTGGGGTACCAGGAGGTTTGCTTCTGAGCCTGTAAAAGAAGTGGGCTGCCTTCTTGCCCGGGAAAGAGAAGAAGACTAGCTGGGGTGTTGGGTGTTGTAGTGTCCTTGAGGGGGACTGCATCCTTGGTTAGTGAAATCCCAAGAGGTTCCTTGGGGACTGGACGTAGAACTTCCATGTGGGAATGGCCGAACCAGAATAAATTCCTTGTCTCATTTGTGTGATTGTTTATTTGCTTCCGCATTGCTCTCTTTACCACACTAAACTAACCAAACTCTCTAGTGATAATTTTTGTTTTAAGTTTCTATTTCAGATTGCAGAAAACCTATTCACGCCCTCTAGGTAAACTTGTTGCCGTACCTAAAGGGCCAACATCATCTGGCCCCTTTGTCCTTATATTTTTGTACCCAAATGATTTTTAATCAAGTTAAAATTTCAAACATAAGTTAATTGAAAGGTTTTACAAATTATGGTGATTTTAGTTTAATTTTTGGAATTAATTTTTCACCCAGTAAAAATTAACCAAAAAATCATTGTGTCGACTTAATCTTGATATCTGGGCGTCAATAATTCAGGATATTTAGGTTTCTAGAATCAACATATTTTTTCTGAGAATTATGATATTTTCATATTTCAATTCCGTTACCGAATTCTAGTGGCGCCCTGTCGGAGCGCCACATCTGAAGACAGTAACGGGATTACTTTAATAATGTAAAAATATCTCTAAAATAAAGATAATCAGATTTCTAGTAAGTATTTATGTCTTTTATGAAAATTAGAGTCTTCTTTAAATTTTTTATATCATATTATTATTTTGGTATTAAATTTTGGGGTATTACACAACCCAACCAAGAGTTGAGCATCGTGGCCTTCATCTTCTAGCTATATTTCTCTCCGTCTCTCTCTTTGCATTTCTAGTATAATCTTCTTCCAAATTAAAGAGAGAGTTCTCTCAGATCGAGCCCTCCTTCTTGTTCATCTTGGGCTTGGTCTAGGGACCATTGTAATCTTTTTTGAGATTCTAGTTTGTGCCTCTTTGGTTGATGAGAGGACTTGCATGTGCAAGTGGACTTCCCCTTTGTAGAAGGGAATACCCGAAGTATATCAGGGTGTTGTTGCTCCCCTTGTGTATAAGGGAGGACCCAAGGTGCTTGGGTGGTTATTCCTCTTTGGGTGTGAAGAGAAGACCAGCTGGGTTGGTGTGTAAGTGTCCATAAGGGGGACTGCACCCTTAGTTAGTGAAATTCTAAGTTTTTTTAGGACTGGATGTAGGACTTTCTTTTGGAAGGGCCGAACCAGGATAAACTCCTTGTGTCTCCTGTGTGTGATTGTTTGTGTCCATTTACATAATTATCTAACACTAACAATTAGTTTTTAAGGTTTATGCTTGAGTTGCATAAATTGTTTAAGCAACTTATTAACGTCCCCTTTGGGCTTACCAAACATGCCAACACATACAATTTGGCCAGAAACTGGTAGCCCTGGACCTCAACTATGACACCCTCAAGATAACCAAGAGAAAGCATGAAACCTCCAGATGGAAGCTCAACTAACACGTCACACTGCCTCTCAAGAGTAGAACAAACAAGTGACTCATAAAACTCCTGGGAAGTAAAACAATGGGAAGCATTAGGATCTACTAAAACACGAGCAGTTCTACCAAGGATAGGCATCGTACCTAAAACTAGGTTCGATGCCTCAGCCTCCTCCTTGGTGAGATGTGTCCACGTCCATGCTTCCCTCACTACTATGATTGTTGCAGCTGCCACGGCTATTGGGGCTGCTACCTCCAACATCCACTGTCTACCAAGCTCACCACCATGGTTGACCCTTACCCCTTCTCCAGGTGGGGGATTAACATCCTCCTTTATTCCCTGGCCATGGGGTAATGGAAGTTCATTTTGGTCTCTATGGATTACTTCACCAAGTGGGTGGAGACCAAGCACCTAGCTTGCATCACTAAGAGGATGATTTGGGACTTCTTCTGGCAGTAGATCATCACCAGGTTCAGTGTAACTCAAGTTCTCATAAGTGACAATGAGACACAATTCGTTGGGAAGCACTTCCAAGCAAGGTGCACACAAGGAAGAACTTCACCTCAGTGGCACACCCCCAGACTAATGGCCTAGATGAGGTCACCAATAGAAAAATCCTTCAGGATTGAAATTAGGTCTCACCTAAGCTAATGGGAACTCAGCAGACGAGTCAGTTACATAGCCGCAGGAGCCAGCAAGTGCACGTGCTCAATAGTAGTGGTATTAGCAGCCTCAGGGAGCACAACAACAGTAGTGGTACTAGCCACCACCACCACCATTCGAGGTGATGATGCCCATGGTTGAGAAGATGTGGAGAGCCATGTTCCAGGGTCCGTGGTAGTACGCACAAACAACAACAGGTGGACAGTAGCCAATACCTCCCCTGACAACACTAGATCAGCAGGCAAAGCCACCTGTAGTATGACATACAACATTGTAGACATCGGTCTCAGAAGGTACCCAAGCAGTTAGAGCGGGGGTGACAACGCT
The DNA here is from genome assembly GCA_014218235.1 of Colocasia esculenta. Classification (NCBI taxonomy): domain Eukaryota; kingdom Viridiplantae; phylum Streptophyta; class Magnoliopsida; order Alismatales; family Araceae; genus Colocasia; species Colocasia esculenta. The sequence goes on along the minus strand of CM024754.1, from coordinate 12,261,517 downwards.
AGAGGATAGGATGGCACTACTGGATAGGTTTCTACATCTTCGACCGTCAACATTCCTTGGCGACTATGATCTGGACAAGGCAGAGAGTTGGGTCCATGAGCTTGAGCGTACATTTGAGACCATGGACTTTGCTGAGTAGGACCAGTTAGATTGGTAGTTTATCAGTTGAAGGGGTCAGCCAATGAGTGGTGGAGATTATAGAGGTAGACACATTTTCTAGGTTGGAGGGTAGATCAGATCTCTCAGGGGCAACTTTTTGGAGGTCTTGTACAACGAGTTCTTCCTAGATTATGCCCATCATGAGAGGAGAGATTAGTTCCATGAGTTGACACATGGAGATATGACTGTTTCCCAGTACCATCAGAGGCTTACTGTGTTGTTGAGGCATGTTCCTCATGTGGAAAGTAGTGAGCAAGCATGCACAAAGCATTTCATAGTGGGTCTGAGGCCAGAGTTGGGGTGGGGCATGACCGCCCATTTGTGTGACACCTTGGCAATCATTGTAGCTAAGGCTACCACCTTAGAGAGAGAGTCCATGCACCAGTCGCAACAGCAGGTAGGAGTTCCCTCTAGATCTACCCAGTACTAGTGTCCTTCTGGTAGTCATGGTAGTGCGACATCTTCCTCTTCCTCGGGCACGGGCAACGTTAGTTTGCGCTCGCGGTTTAGACGGTTGTCCACTTGTAGGGGTAGATGGTACTAGTAGCTACAGTGGCTTCCTCCGTAGATAGCAGAGCGGTTAGTTAAACAGAGAGCTGAGCAAGGGCAAAAGAAGGTGATATGTTAAGTTGTATCCAGCTAGGACACTACATGAGGGAGTGCCCGAAGGGGCGAGGACAACAACATTAGCCACAACAGTAGCCAGTTCAAGCACAATTCACTCAGTAGGTGCCACATTTTTTGTACCCTCCTCAGCAACAGGCTTCACTAGCATAGTAATAGTAGGGGCAATACCTGTAGTAGCAGTAGTTCTAGCAGTACTCCTAACCTCGGGGCTTGACACTTTTTACATTTTTGGACTAAGTTGATGTCATCTTGGTTCATAGGCAGCCACCAGTAGCGGTGCCTGACAAATGTATAGGCCGTTGCTCAGTCACCAACATGTTCCCCCATTCGTGAACCTCCCAAAGAGCATTGTCGGCCTCATCTAGGTTGAGGCACTTCAGATAAGGCAATTGATATGTTCTTCAATATAGCTTGCCTTGGATAATTGTGAACTTGGCAGCCCGACACTTGATATCTCAAGCAACACAATCATTAGCTAAAAGCATACCATGTAGTAGGAAGCTTCTGAAAGGGTCCTTCTAGGTCAAAGCTACCTTAGGTTTACCGACTAGTACTTACACTCCTTATAGCTCAGCAAGGGAACTTCTTTAACAAGGACCGATTGTCACTGCTTGATCTTGGAGGAGGAGGTGAGATATGCCAGGACATCAAGCTTGGCATTCTTTAACATGGGCACCCTTGTGACATTAAAGAGCCAAAGCCTAGCAATGACCCATTTTACTATGTCGAGGTACTTGGCCATGATGGGGCCTTTTTCTTTGTATTCTCCTAACATTTGGCCAACCACGAGCTTGGAGTCACTGCTGGCCTTCAAAACCCTTTTTGCTCCAAGGTGCAGGGCCATCAACAACTCTAAGATGAGGGCTTCATACTCTACGGTGTTGTTTGAAGCTATGTCATGCTCTGATGCGGAATATCAAGATGTGCATTTACAATCGTGCGAGTATAGAGCAATATACATCAAACCATTAGACAATCGAGCAATAAAAATCAACTTAACTTTTATTCATAATCAATCACCGTTGTTCGTTAAATTCCCTAATTCAGAGCCAATACATAAGGCCCATTGACATCCTTACATTGAAAAGTAAAACTAACCAACTATACTAGTCTAAGACATTACTATGATGCTATGGTAGATTCATGTTATATCTTCAATAGGGATGCTCATTCACTCTTGGTCATCCCATTCCTCATGCATGTGATCTTCCTCATCAGACTCACCTGAAACAGTCATGTATAGAACTTGATGAGCGATAACGTCCAGTAGGTCTTATATCTCTTGACTTGACAGGCTTAAAGTAATTAATGTATTGACAAGCAGAATAATTAGAGATAGAGTGTCATGTCAAGTCGAGTCAAGTCAAGAAAGCAATAGCATAATGATAACACGTGCAAGCAGTAATGAGTATAGCACGAGAGAGAGTAATGACCATATAGCATGTATCATTTAAGTCATGTCATGTAACAAGTATCGTCTAGCAATTTCACGAGTTTGATTGTCTTAGATAATTGAGATAGTATAGCACTTGGGTGTAATGTCAGACACCATGGTCATTTAACTCCTATGTGCACTAGCACTTTTGGGTGCTCCACCCAGGACCAGACACAGCCCCTTTATGTTGACAAGCATTAGTCATGTTTCTCATCTCCAGACAATTAGCCACGGCCATATAGATCACTAAGAATAGATGAGAAGTATATAAGAAAAGATGAGACTATCACGAGAGAACAAGAGTAGATAAGAGAGAAACAAGTAGATGAGTGTTTCTACATTAACTAGAAACATACAGAGTCATGCACGAGAAACAGCATGAGAAACAACACGAGAAAACCACGATAGCAGCTACTGCAAACAATACTCTCGAGCACTGCAGTCTGGTAGAGAACATTGTCTACCTCTTAGCTGCGACCATAATGTGGTCAGGGGGTCAAGCACGTTAATAGAGAAGACGTGGTCCTCCTGTAGGCTGTGTTCTCATCACGGTCAATAGATAGGGTACGTTCACAGAGAAGAGCTAGAGGCCGGTTGGATCATGTCGTATAGGTCTAGCATGGTCCTTTAGGGTGTTCATCTGTTAATGGTACAACCAGCTTGGTGTCCTAGAGGATTTTCAAGCTCACATAGACTTATGGAGGCCTTAACGAGAGAGTTCCAATCTTACAGGAGGAATACCTAAGGAGGGGTTCTCACAACACCAAGAGAGGTGTTGAAATAATTATTTGACGTTCTAGAGGACTTCTAGAACAACGAAGCAGCGGTAACGGTGCTCCAAAATGGCGATAGAAAATGAAAACAAGTCCTTTAATCATCAGAGTTTCATATCTAAATTTTCATTCAATTAACCATATATTTTATAAGATGTTTTATGTCAAAAATTGAGTTTTGAGAGGTATGAGAGTGTAAAAAGGTAAGAGAGAATCATGTGGTGTGAAAGAAATCATGTAAACTTGATTTTTAAAAGATTAAATAACTCTTTAAACATAGATTAATCTTCTGTTAGTGCATTTAAGACTAAACATAGGCTAAATAGTAATTAGAGCACAGTTAAAAGTATTATTTACAAGGAAATTAGGGTTTTTGTTCTGATAGCTTGAACGCGGCCATGGAGAGGCCCGCATTCAGAAGACGGTTAGGGGGTCTACCACGATAACCATCAGTTAACGCGGGGCATGTGTATGACGCAAGCTATCACGCGCGCGATCGCGTTCAGATGGTTGGCTCTGTGTTCACCGCTTCCATAGTGCAGTGAAACCAGGATGATAGATGTGCAATAAAACAGTTAAAACTCATCGTAGGAAGCATGAACAATTTCCAAACTTGTTTTAAAACAAAGATAACATGAGTCTAAACATGTAGAGGACATGAAATTGACATGTGGTCATGGATTGAATAGGGTTAGAGTGCAAGAACAAGCGGTTGGATACAAGCATGTTTATGCACTTTAGAAGCAAAATACTCTCAAGATACATGATAGAATTTGGGGAAAACATGAGGATATTGTTTCTGACATCAAGAGCAACATATAGAGAGATTTAATTTAGTTTTGCTTGAGAGAATGTCTACCTTTGGATGACATTGGGACTCTAGGGAAAAAATGTAAAGAACTAGTTGAAGAACTCCTATGGTTCCTCCTCTCCATGATTTCCACCTTCTATGGCCTTGCCTTCACGTCCAAGAGAAGCTCTAGGTAGCAATAGGGTCAGCTATGAGGGGATTTGGGGTGTATTTATAGATATTGTCTTTTTATTTCCTAAGATAACTCTAACACTTCTTAATTTCGAGTCGATCTCTACCTCCTAGCCTTCCAATCTCTAACTGGGTTGGCATAGACATGGGCAAGCGTGGTTATCACGTTAGGATAGTGATAGGACTCAAGTTTAGATAACTATAATGTTTATTTAAGCTTATCTTGCCCATTTAATTTAGTGGATAATGGGCATTCTAAATTTAATAAGAATTTCTTATTATTCTATCTTCTATTTTGGCCCAATAATTTTTATTATGAACCATTCGTAAAGCCAATTCCCTATTTTTAATCTTTTATATTATATTAGTATTAGTTAGTTGCCCCGGCTCGGTGAGTCCTTTCTTCCGTGATGAACTGTTGGTACCAATCCTATATTTTTCCTCTGTGGACCGAGGAGAAAGCGGGCTCCACGGGAAGAGGGCTATACCATAAAGAGAAGCAAGAAGGTCAACCTATTTCAAATATACAACATGGATTCTAGCAATGCAATGTAGTTGGACCCTCATGTCGATCCGAATAAATCAGTCTTTCCACGGAAGTCTATTCTTGCCTGACAGGCAAGAGGATAACAAGTTACAAATTCTATCTCAGTAAGACATGTATTTCTATTACTATTTAATAAATTTTTAATTTAACCCATTTATTCTTTGGAGTTTTATTAATTTATTTAAATTAACAAATTGGGTTGTTGTAGGCTAGGAATGCAAATCTCAGGGCATACTCCAAGGTAGTGCCTCTAGGGGGAGTGGGGAAGTGAGGATCAAAACAACGCTACTCCCAGCTAGGCAAGAAGACCCATTAACAAATAGGCTCTAGAAGTTCACTTTAGGTGGTAGCTTACCTTCCTTAAGGGGTCTTAGAGGTGGTTTTTCCTTCCACACTCGAGATGGTAGCCTCGACAATGAAGTTGGCTAATGCTTGACCTTTGATGGCTTTTCATGGTAAGAAGTTGATGTTGAACTCACTAAGCTCAATGGCCCCATTTAAGCAAATAACCTGAGATATCAAGCTTCTATAGAATCTACCCTCGAGGCAGGTGGGTGAGCATGTTGATGGTGTGAGACTGGAAATAGGGCCATAGTTTGTAGGCCACGATGATGAGAGACAATGCCACCTTGTTGGCCCTAGGATACTTGAGCTTAGGTCCTTGCAATATTCTACTTACATAATACACAGAATGATGGGTTCAGCCATTCTCTTGCACTAGTATAGAGCTAACAATCTGGGTTGTCATAGAAATGTAAAGGTAAATCACCACAAAGGTCAGGATTTGGATAGGGTTGGCTCTTAGGCGATATATGGCTTTAAGTCTCAAAGCCTTTTGGCAGCCCTTGGCCCACTTGAAGGTCTTCTTTCCCTTTATGGCTGTAAAGTACAACAAGCACCATTCTTCTGACCTAGAGAGAAAATGGCTTAGTGCAACAAGTCAGCCATTGAGCCTTCGGATCTCCATCGTGGTCCTGCGTGGTTGCATGTCGAGGATAGTTTGGATCTTCTCAGGGTTGGCCTCTATCCTCCTTTAGCTAATAAGGAAACCAAGAAACATCCTTGGATGTGAGCCAAAAGCGTATATCTTGAGGGTGGTGAAGATTTTTTGGAGGTTGGATAAGTGGCCCTCAGCATGCAAATTCTTCACTAGCATGTTGTCCACATACACTTCCATGTTCTTCTTGAGTTGGTTTTGGAACGTCTGGTTGACTAGGCATTGATTGGTTGCCCTAGTATTCTTTAGCCTAAAAGACACTCAGGTGTGGCAATGCACACCCAAGTCGGTAATGACAGCCATCTTCTCCTTGTTTACTAGATGCATTGGGGTCTAGTTGTAGTTGGAGTAAGCATTTAGGAAGCTCAATAACTCACACCCAGAGGTAGAATCCACAAGCTGGTCAACTCGGGGAAGGGGGTATTGTCTTTTGGACACACCTTGTTAAGGTCAGTGAATTCATGCACATTGTCCATTTCCCATATGCCTTTTTTATGAGTACAATAGTGGCCAGCTAGATTAGGTACATACTAGACCTCCTTAAACAACCTCATCCATTGACCTACCTGAAGCTGGTCATAGACTATTTCTCTCCCCTCGCTAAGGATGCTCTTACTTTGCTTGATGGAAGCAAGATCCATGTTGAGCCAGTGGGTGATGAGCTTAGAATCCACTTTGTGTAGCTCATCCTCTAACCAAGAAAAGATATCGACATTGTTTCTTAAAAATGTGCGGAGGTGCCGATGTGCTTCCTTAAAGAGTGTCACCTCGATCTTCAGAAGTTAGTCAATGCCTTCATGGAGGTGCACAATGATAAGCTCAATCTCCAGCTTAGTCTGAGGGGCTTTCTTGCCTTCCTTTTTTCTCTAAGACAATCATGGTCTATGGGTGTTGAGCTCAAAGCAACTTTGTATATCATTTTTGGGACTCAACTTGATTTTCCCATACCTCACCTACACTAACCCTTATTATGAACTTTTGCTTCTGATGGTATGTAAGGGTATGACAATGATGTAGAACATGATTGTCAATCAAATGATGGCATTGTACACCAAGCTAACCTTCACAACATCAAAGTCAGTTGAGATGGTGAGGTGTCATGGTTCCACCCCTAGTGAGATCAGGAGAGTGACCACTCCTTCTACATTGGTTGGGGCTCCATTAAACCCATAAATAGGGATGCAAATAAGTTGGAGCCAGCTCAAGGAAATGTCAAGTTTTTGGTAACAACCTTAAGACATTCAGTGCACTTCCTTTGTCAATTAAGACTAGTCCATCATCATTGGGCTACTTGACACCCTCAAGGTCGACTGAAGAAAAGAAATTACATTTTCCCCCTTAGGTTGATTAAGCTTCACCTCAACTACTTGATAGACTTCATGTAAGTGAGTCTTCCACTTCCCCAAGCTCTCTCCTAGTGACGTGGGTCCTCCTAAGATCATCATCACCACCCCTTTTACAGGCTGGCAGTCACCTCGGCCCAAGCTTGGTGCTTGTTCTCCTCCCTCGAGAAGCTGGACTCGACCTTCCAAACTTTGGTCAATGATTCCATGTCAAATGGGTGTCCAGATCTTGAACCATAGCTGGAGGCACTCATTCATGGTATGCCCATGGCCTCTATGATACTTGTAGCATTTGGCCTTGTTGTGCCATTCCCCCTCATCTTCTCTAACCACTTCAAGTACAGCTTTCCCCTAATCTCCACTAAGATCTAGGGAGGGGGAATCATGAAGGTTGGCACCAGCATGCTCCACAAGTTCTGTGACGACTCGTGCTGATCATCGCGTCTCGGCCTTTTGTCCTCCCTAGGAAAGAACTAGTCAACTGATCCTCAAACAATGCTAGGGAGGAAGAATGCAACTTTAGGATCACCTTGCAGTTACTGTCCTAGTTTGCCTTGCTCATCAACTTTGGTGAAAGTGGTGGGTGGCATCTTGGCCTACAAACCATGTAGGTTATGGTTGGTGGGTCCTCCCATGGGAGCTGAGAAAGTTGTGGCAATGTCCAAGCTTGGGATCGTAGGGCCTTTAAGTGGAAATGAGCTACATATGCCTAGAGTGGCTCATCTGGCCTCTGTCAGATGTCGAATATGAACGTGACAGGAAGTCTGGAGGAAGGACCTTTGAACCAACCCCCCCACCCCCTAGCATGGTTGGAACACGCACACTTGACTACGTGTTGATAAAGACCAAAGGAGCACTATTGGCCCAGGGTTGAGGTCGGAAGCTGGTTGGTGAGTCATTGGACCTCCTTTAGAACCTCCTCTAGTTTCTTCTCGATCCCTTAGCTGTCACATGAATCGCGGCTATTGAGGTAGGGTGCAAAGTTGTGGCAGTTGCTTGCATTAGCTCAGGCAAGGGAGGCAAAGAGGTGCTGCCAGAGTGCCAACCTATGTCTCCAAGGTCTCTACTAGCTAAAGTGTCATATAGTTGTTGATGCCACCCACAGTAGGTCCTACACCACCTCTAAGAGAGTCCCTCCTTCTTAGGAGGACGGCTAGGCCCTAATTGCTTCCCCTAGCTAGCTTGTAGTGTTTATTGGACCCTTAGTGGGCCTTGGCGGTGTCTTGTGGTTGACGATAGGATCGATTGCTGTCAACTTGTGGTCGATGGCTGCATGGAATGCTATCTAGACTTTGTTGACCGTAGTGTGCGGTGCCGTCAACATGAGTTGACGGCATGATATGTTGTCGTCAGTGTTGCGTTTCCAGAATTCTCTAGTAAATGAGCCTCACGGCGGTCTAGGGTGTCGTCTAGTTTAGGACGTACAAGTTGACAGTAGCCTATGTTGTCTTCTGTTGGATTATGGGGTCCAACAACTCCCTTAGGGATTCGTTGTTACTACATGCTGGCCCGGGATCGGGTGTGTGTAGTCGCATCGGTGCTTGATAGCCCAGCCCACCATAGGGACTAATTGCCATGTGCGATGCCCCTCATGTCCACCCCCGCTTAGTGTGGGGTTCTACGCTGCCATAAAGGAAATATGGTCCGCCTTCACTACCAGCTCGAGCTTTTGGTGCAACGGTTGAGGCTTGATCCAACAAGTGGTATCAAAGCGAGTTGTGGGTTTGAATTCATCGGGTGTCACTGGGGAGGAGTTTGTTGGATAATGGGTCCAGCAACTCCCTTAGGGATTCGCTATTACTACATGCTAGTCAAGGATCAGGTGTGTAGTCGCATCGGTGCTTGACAGCCCAGCCCTCCGCAGGGACTAACTGCCCTGTGTGAAGCCCCTCATGTTCGCCCACTGCTTAGTGTGGGGTTCTGCGCTGCCATAAAGGAAATACAGTCTGCCTTCACTACCAGCTTGGGTTTTTGGTGCAACGGTTGGGGGCTTGAACCAACATCTTCAACTTCTTCGAACCTATTTTTATATAAGCAACCCGAGAGCTCCTTTCTCTCCCCATTTTCACTCTCTCCACTTTCCCTCTCACCACCTGCATCTCCTTCTACCTTCGGCAGCCGATGGAGGCACGTGGGCAACGCTCTAGTGTCTGTGGAGGTGGCATAGCATGAGGATTGGGGTCGAGCATGGGAGTTTGCCTGCGGAGGATTCGCGGGGAGGGTGTATTTACTTCATTTTTCTCATCGTTTTGAAGTAGGGAGACTAACCCTAGTGCCCCCATGATTGATTATATGTTTGTTGTTTGTGTGTTTTGTTCTATGAATCGGTTTTTTTTTTTTTTTTTTTTTTTGGGGGGGGGGGGGGGGGGAATCCATGTCGAGGGTTATGGTTGATACCAGATGATCTGGGCATGAGTTCCTACCTGTGGTTTTTGACGGGAGGAAGAGTTTCCCGCAATTAGAATGTGGTTTTAAGGCTTGGTCCTTGGGAGTGGCTTGGTGCCATCTACCTTGCTGGGAGTTGAGGAACTTAATAGCAAGGTCTGCTGCCATCTAGTTCTTTCAGGGTGAACTTGACGGTAGTATGGACTACCATCGAGTGGGAGTTGGCAGCAGTCTCTGTTATCGTCTACTCTGGTTGGTGGCAATCGATGTTGTCCTCAACCCTGTGAGTGAGTCCCAGCAGCATGCGTTCAGTTACTTGTGAGAGGCTTGGGCACACAGTGTTTGCCTCTTTGCACGGTGTTCTGGATGTCGAGAGCATCTCCATCTGTGTGCATTGTGCATGCCTACTCCATGCTCTTGTTTGTGCTCTGTTGCTTCCCGGGTGTCGAGTGCGACTCCACTTGGACAACTGGCATTGAGTTGTTCCGCCGGTGAGCCTGGACGTCAAGAACATCTCCGTCCAGTGCATACCCCTTGTGGTGGTTTTGAGCCGATTTCCGTGGGGCCCCTTCTCCATCCATTAGATTCCGGCATAGAGGAAAACCGGTCATATACTAGACATGAGGGAGAGCATCTAAGTGTGCACACGTGGCTAGGGTTTGAGGACTCTATACTGTCGAGGCGTCAAGCCACAAGCCCTAGATAGTCCTACCTTGTGAGTGTGTGGTTTTGGCGTGTTGTGTTTGTGTGTTGTGCCTACGAGGTACTCATGTGACTGACGCCTCCAACGTTGGAGCAGTCGTCGTGTTTCCTATACCGACATGTCGTTAGTCGTGCTTCTTGTGTACCTGTGCATATTTACTTGTTGTGTTTACTTTCTTGCACTTAGTAGAGTACCTATTTTATCGGTGGAGTTAGTATCCCTACTGGGCCTTGTACAGAGGCTCACTCCCTTCTTTTAGGTGAGATGTCATCGACTCAAGGAGCTGAGTAGCGGAGTTGCTCTGGTGGTCCAGCTTAGCAACTAGCACTATATTTTGTGTACGTACCTACTGTACTCTTTCACTTACTGTACATGCTTTGAGTTGTACATCTTGCTTGTGTTATATATATGGTAATGCTGTAATGCCCCATATAAGAATATGTTAAATAGACTAAATCAGTAGACTACCAACAACCCGACTAGTCATTTTCAGAGCTCGAGCAGGAAAAGAACTCTGAAGTTAAGCGTGCTCAGTTGGAGTAGTCCCAGGATGGGTGACCTTCCTGGGAAGTCTACCAACTGGCACGGTTTTGGGCCAGTTTGCTGGTTGGGTGCGTCACAAATGTGTATCAGAGCCTTACCCAGCCGGAAGTGCAGGAACTAGTGCCACACAGGGCAAAGTGCTATGCTATGGGAGCCACCTCTTGAGGCCATAATGGCGCAAAGTGCTACATAGTGGGAGCCACCTCTTGAGCTTGTGGGGGCCACCTCTAGAATCCTGCCTGCCTGGGGTTTGATTGTGTGCTTATGTGAACAGCGACGAGGACGTCGCTTATATAAGAGGGGTAGATTGTATGCCCCATATAAGAATATGTTAATGACTAAATCAGTAACTACAACAACCCGGACTAGTCATTTTCAGAGCTCGAGCAGGAAAAGAACTCTGAAGTTAAGCGTGCTCAGTTGGAGTAGTCCCAGGATGGGTGACCTCCTGAGAAGTCTACCAACTGGCACGGTTGTTGGGCCAGTTTGCTGGTTGGATCGTCACAAATGCTATGATATTTTGGTTGCACAATTTCTTATATGGCTTCCTCAGACACTTTCTAACCCTTCCGAGCTCCGACTCGTAGGTGACGGTTCAAGATTCGGGCATATGGTGGGTACCGGTATCTTAGATCCTAGGTCGTTACAAACCACTTGATGGGTGAGGGCCTAGAACTATTTGATAGGACCATGGTTGTGGGATTCTGTCTATCGATCAATTGTCACCTCAAAATCTCGAGCCTTGTAGTCCTCAAATCGAGTTGCATCCTTGTCATTTGGTGGAGGAATGGCATGTGCTCATTCCCACAGATGGCACCAAATGATGAGGGCGGTCTACTTCTGAAGGCACAATCTGGCCTTACCATGCTTGCGATTAGATCTCAAATAAATAATTTCAGGTGTTGAAGATGGAAATGCTAACTTAGAGTGACCTGCATAGGAAAGGGTGAGTCCATCCATAAGTTCCTAGGAAAAGCAATTTGACACACAAGTCATCTCAAACTTGTTTAATGAGTAAAAGTGGATAGAGAGTGTGTGTGTGTGATGTGATTACACGTGTCTAGTGATTTGACAACACCTCGCACAATTACCAATGCATACGCATGTTGGCCTCCGTTTGGAGGTTATTGCTGTTGGGGGTGATCAATTCCCCTAACCGATATGTGACTCAATCCCAACAACCTTCTCTTCTTCCTCTTCTATTGCAGCGTTAGCTCTTTGGATCTGACTTCGTATCCAGGCCCGGCTTGAGCCACTGGGCCGGGCCTATCATAACTTATGCAAGAGAAACATATTAACTACATTACCTAGTCCAATCCTAACAAAAGATAACAGCATTAACCTAAACGGAAGAACGCATTAACGAGGAAATGTCAAAAAAACATAACGAAAAAGGATGTGAGATGAAAATCCAGTGCAGCATTTGCAGATGTGTCGGTTTTGGTGGTAGTCTGTGAGTTCGTGCAAGTAGCTGGTTATCTCCTTGAGAGGTAGTCTAGTGAAAAAGTGGCAGCTTCCTTGCGGGGTCGATGCAGGTGGGCAGCACGTTCTTCACCCTCTTATCTTCCAATAATCTGAGTGGGCTGGGTGGTCGAATATTTTTGTTTTCTTTTGTTGGGTCATATCAAAAGTTGCCATTCATCGTGAGGAAGAAGATACGCGTTAGAATTTATGCCCAACCCATTGTGCTGGCCAGAGAGTTAGCACAACTTTATGTGTCGGATCTAGTGGTCGATGAGGAGAAAGAATGGTTACAGGAAGCACCTGCATTGATGTGTCTTTGCAGAATACTGAGAATCTTAGAAGACAGGTAATGGATGGTAGACCAGAATGAGAACATGAAGAAAGCTTATACGGAGCATTTCAATTCACCTTTTATAGGTGCTGCTGAGTCATCAGGAATTATAAAAGGGAAAGGAATAAGACTGTTCTTAGATGCTGGGGGATTCTCTGCATAACTTCTAATTGGAAGTGTTTTGGAAATCATGGCCAAGTTAGTTTTGAGAGAAAATGGTTGACTTCCAGAGTTATTTATAAATGGCTTCAAGGAAGCTAATTTATAGCTTTTCAGGTGGAGAAAAACTTACGATTATATATCTTGGATTATGTATTAATTAAGTTGTATAACCACTTAAATTAGTCATAAGTATCTTTGATTTTACTTACTGTGTTATAATTAAGTAGAAGCTAAAAATGTTTTCCAGGAAAAAGAGTTATTTTTTGAGAGACGTCTTTCATTTACCGGTATGGGACAATTGGTGTATCCAACAAGAAGCCCTGAAGACGACTCCGACATGGGCAGAGGACCATACCATTGTGTCCCAGCACCGGGCAATTAATGTTGTGAACCGGGTGGTCAAGTTCCTACCAATAGAAATATTTTGTATCATGACTAGTACTTGATCCACACCCATGGATGAACGTTCTCATGCATATTTATCATGTATTGTGCTAACATTTGATTTAGTGGTACTCGAAATGCCCTTGAGAGTAAACTATCACATGGTGAGCCTGTATCAGAATATCTAAAAAAAAATTCTTTTGACAGTTTAACTACTTATCGACGGCCGAGGGCACTCATGATGATTAATTCACATAAAAGATAATACATTGAAATGTAACATATGTTTGTAACTTGTATTTTTAAGAGGGAAATTGATAGCCCCGTGGGCCAACCACATCAGCCTAAATGGGCTTGGCTAAGGCTTAGTCTCTTGAAGAGAGAGCAAAGAGAAGAAGAAGGCAAAATTTCAAAGGAGGATTTTTCCTATATGAGATGCCACAGAAGTCTCTATCCCCCCCCCCCCCCCCCCCAACCTCCCAGCCTTCAAAGGTGGACCAACAGTCGCAAGTAAGGTCAAGTAGGACAGGTGCCATGGCAAGGCACTAACCTATGCTTCTGTCACCCAAACATTTCATCTCCATCCCCAAACTGAATTCAATAAAGCACTAACTTGATTGTCAGAGGGTCGGCCCAGAATATCTTCTAGACGTTGACTTCTTTACATGTCGAAGCTCTTGTTCCTCCTTGTCTTCATTGCTTGAAGTCTCAACTTGGGCCCATTAAGATCGAATTGACTTCATCATTGTCACCATCTATGGGAACAAAGAATTGTCATAGATCCACCAAAAGCTATAGGGCAGCTTAGTCAAATGACTCGGAGAATCGAGAGGTCTAAGTGACAACTAGGGTCCCCAACCCGGCCTCCGCAGTCTCCTTGGAACAACTCTAGGCCCTCGCTCGACAGGTCACCGACTTGGGAAATAATGGGCCTAGCAGCCCTCCTCGACCTCGTGGGAGCCCTAACTTGCCAAATAGCTTCCTCTTCTTGGGCTAGAGGGACTCCCTTGGAGGTTTCCCAAGACCCACCCGAGGTAGCATCAGTTGCCCCAAAACCACCTTAGCTAGTGGATGCCTCGAAGACGAATGTGTGTGCCTCCACAGCACCTCACACCTTCCTTGGTGACTTCCTCAGATACCTCCACAACACCCCATCAACCCTCAGCCCCTACGGCACGAGGGGACTATAGAAAGCTGGAGGAGTTCTAGAAGGAGGTCCAAAGGCTGGCCGAGCAAATCTCGAGCTCGATGACTACTTCTATCACCTGCCTGCATATGGGTCACCTCGAGATGCCGAACGTGAAGGATTATGATGGGACCTTGGACCCATCCGACCACCTAGATAAGTTTAACACCCTCTTGTCCTTACAGGGAGCATCAGACAAGTTAGATTACTATAGGGCCTTGCCGACCCCTACTCAAAGGCAGAGCATAGCTTTGTTCAACACCCCCCCCCCCACCCCCACCCCCCTTTCGTCTTTCCAGATGCTCAGAGCCGTTCCCTGGAACACTTCTCATGCTATGCCCATTTAGCCAAAAGTTCAACTTTTCTCCTCACCATTTGACAACAACCTGACAAGTCTCTCCGAGAATACAAAGGATGCTTCCATGTAGAGACACTTCACATCTCGAGGCTTGACATCTCCATGAGCGTCTCTGCACTAATGGGAGGAACCACTGACTTCGACCTACGGGGATCAGTGGCCAAATTACTGACCACTTTTGTTGAGCTCATGAGCAAGGATAACTAGTACTCCAATAGGGAAACTATCCTCAAGGCTCACAACCCTTCTAGGCTCACAACCCTTCTCAGATGCATCCCAAGGAGAAAAGAAGGGTAAATTCATTCTACCCTCAAGAGGACAAAAGGATGAGGAGAGAGGGTTGACACAACTTTCCACCAAGAGGGGTGTAATCCCTAGTTCCAACCTTCATAGTGCCCCCTTCCTAGACCCTCATCAAGATCAGGATAATCCTTTATCTGAGGTGGCCAAAGAAAATGAAAGGGGGCCTAGATTGTTGCAATGAGACAAACACTACAAGAAATTTTAGCTCTGCCTACGAAAGTTTCTTACGGTTCAGTATATTCGTAAGCTATTTGTATTGATAGACATTCTATACTTACGAACTATACGTGCCGTAAGGATATCGGACGAATTTTGTTCTTGAACTTTTAAACATGTACTATCCCTATGGCATAATATTGTAAGCATATAACAAAATCATCTACTTACAGAGTGTGTTACAGTAAGTATATAATAAAATATTATTATATTAAATCGTAAGTATACATAAAACATACTCGCCCCCCCCCCCCCACAAAAACAAAAAAACTCCAAATCTTTTTTCTCCTGCTCCAAACTTTCCCCCCGAAGCCCACCCACCTTTTCTTCTCCGCGAAGGCTAGGCTCGTCTTCATCGCCGATCGTGCGAATGCATCGCCGCCGGCTCCAGGCTTCATCGTCCCTGGCTCCGACCACCGTCGCCAGTTATAGCCTCCATCTCATAGCTTCCTCCTCTTGTATTCCTCTCCCTCCCTTCATTTTGGCAGCAGCACATAGAGGGGGCCATGACATCCCCGACGACGGAGGCCCATCCTCGCGGACACTCCCTCTTTTCATCTGTAAGTCCCCCCTCTCTCGGCATCCCCCACCAGCGACCTCTGCGATCCCATCCTCGTCCGCCTTGACCTCTTCCGCCTCCCCCTCGCCGCTAATTAGAAGAGGGGCATCATCGTTCACCCCCCCCCAGTTCCCCACTGTGGGCATCGTCGTCTGTTCTGGCTTCCAAGCAGAACAAAGTCCCAGGCATCTAAGTTATTGGTGACTACTCCGGTGGTTACCTTCTATTTAAGAGGTGAGGGCGGTGGTCTCCGTGATCGCGTAGCAGTCGGTCTGCGGTCTCATTGAGAGTCCGCACCTCCTCTTCTTTCGCCTCTTTTGCCATCGCTTGCTTCTACTTTCTTCTCTAAAGATGGGCGATCCGGATGTGAGGCTTTCTGATTTTTGTCGTTCCGCTGTTTATTTGGTTGTTTAAATTTGGGCTTTTTCGATTCCTGAAACTTGTTTCTAGGAGCAAGTAACGACAATTTCCCCACTGTTCTAGGAGTATATGCAATTTCTTTGTGTTTCTGAAGACATGCGTTTTGATGCTTGTGAAAATGACCAACGGAAAGAGAATTGCGGGTATGGCAGGGTGTTGGATGCAGAGGGTTGTGACTTTGGTTCATGTAGAAACAAAAGGAGGGGGGTGGAATGAATACTGTTCTAGCTTCCAGTCATGGACGAGGCGGGATAAAGCTTATTTTCCAAAGGAATCCTAGCTAAGATCTATGGAAGAGAGGAAGAATGGAAACCAATGTTCGAGTTCACCACTAATCTGACACAATATTAGTTTTAACTCTCTCACGTAGTTTTGTTAGAGTTATCCGAAGGATTCCTTCCTATGTGGTTAATTTTTTGATAACATTACGTTTATGTAAAAAAGTGGCTGTCTTGGAGTATGAAGGGAAAAGAGTAACATATGTTAAGAATACTAATTGTGATCAATGTTGCCAATTTGTTCTGTTGGTTATGCTGGGATTGTCATAGAAGACAATGCAGATTGTGCACTCCTCCAGTGGAAAGAATTTGAAGTTGATTGTTTTCTGCGGAACTCTCAGAAGCAAAGCTTATTTTTAGGTGAGCAAGATGATAAAACTCAATCTTGACAGCTCCATAATCTTTTATTCTGTGTCTAGCAGTCCGTTCTTCCATTTGCTATTTCTTTGTGGGGAAATACCCTCACCTTCCATGCAATTTTTGTTGTCACGAGCTTCTATTGTTCCCTCATGCACGGTGAGGGCTTATCTCATACTGTTGCCTCCATCAGAATACCGATAACTCATAGTTTGTCATGCCTCTCGATCAGACTTTTTTATTTGGCCGGAACATTCTCCGTACTTTCTAGTTTCATCATTTTGTCATTTTTTTTATTTAGTGGTTCCTTTCTGATACCTTGTGCACTGAAGTATTTGATTCAGTGTTGCTTCTTTTCTTAAGCAATAAATTCATGAATTTTCTTTGTAGTTCATAGTATTTGAAAATTTTCCTGTGGACTTGATCTGATATCCTTGTTCTCTGGGTGGAAGAATTTCCCCTTTTAGGTTTTCTTTTCTACCCTTTCGTTGGCATTCTAGTGGAAATACATCAAGTTGCCTTTGCACCTTTGTTGAACCATTAAGGTTTAGTTATTCTCTTCAGGGATCTGCTTTGGTTGTATTTGACTGGTGACCCTTTGATCCATCTGCAGATCCCTGCTTTTGTGTTGTTTATACATTTTTCTTCTCTCTCTCAACCAAGCCAATCCTGGAGATTAAATTCAATCTTGAGTCCTTGACACCATCTCAGTCAATAGTAGTAAACTGTCAAGCTTAAGGAATATCCCCAATAATTTACTTATTTATGACTCAACATCATATACTCTTTTAGGTATCTAAATGACATGTAACTCATTTTCATATTGTTTCAAGTAGTTAACCGATGGTATGCTTTTGAGGGACAATGCTCTATTGTTTTTGTCTTTAAGTTCTAATGCAAGAGAGTTGCAGTTTCTCAGTTATTCTCTCATGAAGCAAATGGTGTCATCTCGGTTTTATGCATTTGCTGACTACCGTGGGCCTCTTCTGTGATAATGTAGAAGTTATCTAATGTTTTTCCTTCGAAATATTGGAGTCAGTTTGAAGAGATGGTCATGCTGAGTGGGAACCTTGCTTTTATGTTAGGACAATTTTTGTATCCCTGTTACAAATTTGTATGTTAGGGAACCTCTGGTACATATTTGTATCTTTTGATTTTGTGTGTTATAATTTTTTTTTTCATTATGTACCCTTGATATTATAGCAACTATCATGCATATCCAGAATGTGCAATTTTTTTTCTTCTGATAGTATGATTATTGCACATACAGCTAAATTCTCTGCTCAAATTTAGAGTTGACTCACCAAAATTTCTGGAGATATTTGGAAACCTTCAGCAATCTATTTCACATAATGTTTTTGGTATGAACTAAACTTTCTACCCTTGTTTTCTCTTCCTAAATGGAAATATTTCAATGTTGAGTAAGATTCTCTTTATACACTCACTTGAATAAGGTGAAATTTTGCAGCAGAAAAAAAATTATGATTCATATAATTTGAAGTTGTAGTCTCCGCCAAGTTTCAAATGAGAGCATGAGATCACCGAGTAATTTTTTATTTGTTGATATAATTTCTTATTTTATGGTATTTAGTATAATTTTCTATTATGGAAACTGTAGATCTAACCTGTTTATGTTCATAACTATGTAGCAGATTGGAGGCTAGATTGAAAGAAACATAGAGTGTATAATATGCCTTTTATAGCTTGTGACATATTATTTTGTGCTATGCTAGAAAATTTTTCGTTCTTTTTCTTATTATACAGTTCTTAATTTTGAGTCTTAATTTTTCTTAGGAGAGTATATGTGGCATGGCCCAGACGTCAGACATAACCTCCTTGTTTTGCACTATGTGTTCTGTATCTCACATGTTTTGGATCATTTGGTATCTTTATAATGTCAGAATTTAGATTTATTGTGTTGGGCGGGGGGTGCAGAGGGGTTGAATATCAATGTCTTGAAGTGTTGTTTGAAACATGCAAAGGGAATACCCATATTTTTTCTGTGGAGACATAGAAATGCAGGATCTGAACAATCTCCCATATGTTATTCAGGAGACTGCAATTATAATATCGGGTCTTCACTCCTTCACTCTAGAGGCAACTTTAAAGGACAAGCATGCCTCTGCTGTAGGGATATTATCTTTTTGGTTTTGCAAAATCTTCTCAAAACATTAGTGCTATCTGCAGGAGCCCAACTCTCCTTCTCAGCAGACTTGGTACTTGCATAAGAAATAAGGGCTTCAGATAATTACACTTTGGCTATTGAGAAGGTGATTGTGTGTAGTTAATAGTTTATAAGTAAGCTCTTCATCCTTTTATCTTAGAGATGCCTTTTAAAAGACAAACTCCACCACCGCCACTTTGAGGAAATATCTATTGGAACCTGGAGATCTTCTTGCAACACCAACACCTTCCATTTGATTTCATAAGCATTAAAACGTAGTGTTGGATTGAATCTTTTATTTTACTCTGCTTTTTTATGTCAGCTTTTTGGTGCTTTGCCATTATGTGACTTTGATTACCTAGAAAGTAGGTGAGGAAAAGTGTTGACAAGTTTGTCAAAGGAAGTTGATTAAAAAGTTGCTTCATGTTTGGATAGCTCTTATATTAGTATTTCATGAATAGATGGCAAGTGTCTGATTAAACTTTTCATCCTAGTTCTTCCCTTGATCTGGGGTTTCCATTTTATATGTGTCTTCTTTGTTTCTGGGCAAAAGTTGCACCAATCGCTTGAGTTGTCAAGTATGGATATGCATGTTCTCTTTGGGCTTGTTCCCCCCCTTAATGCTACCACGCAAATTCTGAAAATGGGATTATATGGTAGAAAGCTAATTTGCCTCTTCTGGCTCAAGGGAGTACTAAGCTGTGCCAAGTCAAGGAGCTTCTCATGTATAGGCTTCAGTCAAGTTCCCTACCCCATGATGCTTTGTTGCCTACCCAATCAACTGAAGTCTCTCTAAGTTAGACTAGATGTTCCTGATCAATTTAGGTAGTATCTTTATGTATACTTGTTCTGTATTTTTGTCATTCATCTAAGTAGCTACACTTTAATAATTACATTCAGCAGGAAGCACTTTCATGTCTCCTACCTGTCACCTTCACCAAAAAAAGAAATTATGCCTTCTACCTACATGTGATTTAAATTGGAAGTTTGGAACATATGATGCGTCCTGAGAACAAGTATTGATGAAGTCCCCTACCCCGCCTCCTGGAATCTCATTTTGATTTCAAAGTTGAGACTCTTTAATTTTGTTCAATTTTATTTGAGTTCTTTCCTTAATTCTTTTGTTTATGATGACAAACTTGCTTGTTATTAGTTTTAGATCATTGTCATCTCTGAGCAGCTTCTTTAGGCCTTCTTCTTTTCTTGAATGTTGAATTACCTCTCCCACTCCTTTCCTAAAAAGAAAGATGGAGGAAGGAAAAGAAAAGGGGCAGCCAGGGTTCTAATTGCTAATAATTGGAAGGCTTTCTCCATTTTCTTTTATGTCTGGTTATTTGCATGTTCATTCAGATAAGTGATTGTTGTGTTGTTTTATAGGTTAGAAGTCTAACAAACAACCTCCAATTTATTTTGGATACAGTGGACTTCAACCATAGTAGAAGTGCAGATTAGTCTACTTGGTTGACGTTTACTTTGTGCAGTTGTTATCTAGTGTGTTGTCCTTCCACTTCAAAATTTAATATTC
Source organism: Colocasia esculenta (assembly GCA_014218235.1). Classification (NCBI taxonomy): domain Eukaryota; kingdom Viridiplantae; phylum Streptophyta; class Magnoliopsida; order Alismatales; family Araceae; genus Colocasia; species Colocasia esculenta. Next base: position 12,241,316 of record CM024754.1, on the reverse strand, counting down.
AACATCATTGATTCTACAACCAGATTGTGGACTTTTAGCTTGAATTTTTCATACATGTTAAGGTCTTATTTTGATACCCGAGTTGCATATTACCTGACCAGCTAGCAGTACTATATACGAAGTTTCTCTTCTTTTTTAATCTATATTTCTATCAGACACCTTATGTGCATAACTTTCTTGTGAGGATCAAATCTTTTACCCCCTGGACGGTTGATAAGTTATATTATCGGGACATATCACAACTGCATTTCGGTCAGAATAATTTTGTTTATGTCCTTATGTACAATGTTGTAGTTTCTAAAAACTGGGGCTACTCTTGATCGTGGGGACTTATTCATAAGGATCCATATGAAGAAAGCTGGCGGTCCAGTTAATGAAGAGAGTGCTGCAATGATTGTATAATTATTAGCTTTGTTATTGTCTAATATTCACATAATTCTCAATATGTAAGGATATCTAATGTTCACATAATTCTCTTTATGATAGTGCTGTAATTTCATGTTATTTCATTCAAATTGTAGGAAAAAATTCGAGACATTAAGCTGACATAGCAATCAAGTACATCAAGCTCAATTGCAAACGTGGGGATGCTTATGATCAAGTTATGGGACGGGACAGAACTGGAAGAGTCCGTGGCATAGGCACGGGTCCTACCCCAAAGAGCTTGTGGGGTTCAAGAAGTGAACAAAAGCTGTGTCAGGACAATGAAAGCCTAAAAGAAAAAATTGATGCTCTCGAAGAAAGAATGAAAAAAATTGAGTCTTGTGGCAATAATGAGGTAATGAGTTTGTGTTGACATACTTCAATATTAAAATGCTTAATGTTGACAATCTACATATACTTGTGCAAGTTCTGCAAGTGTTGTCATGCTCAAAGGAAAAAGGTAACGAAATCTAACTGATTTAATATGTTGGAATGCATGTATATCTGACATCTATATCAAAAAAAAATTAACAGGATTCATTGGCGGGGAGGAGGGTGAGGATCCTAAATTTCTCTGAAGAAGTAGTTGCCAGCGGCATTCTTTTGTCTGATGATAATGATAATGCGGTCATGGGAAGAAGTTAGGTGGTGATTACTATGAGGTTTCTATACTCATAGCTCATGACCCGACTGCATCTTTGTTTATCAAAGATGCAGATAGAAAAAATATGAACGCTGCTGTTGGGAGTCACATAATATGTTCAGAGAATATGTAAGTTTATTTATATTTATCTCATTCTTATTTATATGTTGTTAATTGTCAACTCTGATGTTATTTATATTTTTACATGTAACAGGTTGAGCTTGAGGATGATTGATCTTCACCTCCACCCTTTTTGGTAAGTAACATAATATGGTCCAAATTTTATAACATCTGAGTTGCACTAGATCTGAGTTGCACTGGATCTGAGTCTTAACTGAAATGAATGGTAGTTGTAGTTTTTTTTTTTTTTTTGGTGAATGCCAATGATGAAAATTGATTTCAGTTTGATATAATTATTTCAATGTCATCTGTTGTCACTTTTGACATCCACATCCCAGATTCCAGATAGACTGTTTCAGTAAAAATTTGGAGTGTTCAGTAAAAATGGAGTTGTTTTCGGTATGTTCTAGTTTCACACTGAAATAAATTGCTCCATTTGTTTCCAATCATACAAAGGTCCCACAGGTCCTTTAGGTGTGATGGCCAATTTTTCCATTTTAGGAACCCTGCTACCTCCACTACAAGAAAATGCGCATTTAGAGACTGACATTTTCGGTCTCTATTCGGTCCCTAATCGGTCACTAAAAGACTCAGAGACCGAATAGTGACCGAATTCGTCGGTGAAGAATTTCTGGTCACAAATCTGTGACTGAAGGGTTTCGGTCACTAATCGGTCACTATTTAGGGACCGAATAGTGACTGAAAAAATTCGGTCACTATTCGGTCCCTAAAATAGGGACTAAACAGTGACTGATTTCAATCGGCCACTAATAGTGACTGAAATATTCGGTCACTATTCAGTCCCTAAAATAGGGACCGAATAGTGACCGATTTCAATCGGTCACTAATAGTGACCGAAATATTCGGTCACTATTCGATCCCTAAAATAGGGACCGAACAGTGACTGAATGAATCGGCCACTAATAGTGACCGAAATATTCGGTCCCTATTTTAGGGACCGAATAGTGACCGAATTAAATCGGTCACTGATAGAGACCGATTTCTTCGGTCCCTACTTTAGGGACCGAATAGTGACTGAATTAAATCGATCACTAATCGGTCTCTATTTTTTTAATATATTTTTTAAAATTTATACATTTTTATGAAAATAACCTATGTAAAATAAATAACAATGTCCACAACAATAATAATTGTCCACAAGAAAATTGTCTACAATATAACAATAATCAAAATATCCACAACACAACAATAATGAAATGTCCACAACAATAATAAAATATCGACAACAATAATAAAATGTCCACAACATCACAATAATAAAATTGTCCACAACAATAATAAATATCCACAAGATAAAAATAATTAAAATATCTACAACACAACAATAATAAAAATATCCACAACACAACAATAATAAAAATATCGACAACAATAATAAAAATGTCCACAACATCACAATAATAAAATGTCCACAACATTATAATAATAAATGTCCACAACATCATAATAATAAAATGCCAACAATAATAATAAAAATGTCTACAACAATAATAATAATGAAATGAAAATCATGAATCCTCGTCCTCATGTTCATGCTCGTGCTCGTCTCCTCCCACGCCACCCGATGAAGGAACCTACAATACATATATAACAATAATAAGTTAACATTAAATACTATTATAAGTAATAACTTATTTTAGAAGCATAAATTAAATACTATTATAAGCAATAAATTATTTAAATTTATATATTTTTATTCACTCACTTTCGGTCAATATTTTGGTCACACTTAAGATGAATTTGAGCGTCGAGCTCAAACCGAGAGTCCGAATTGAACTCCGTCAGTTTCTACAAGTCACACTCATCGCCCCGACTGTGCTGGAACAAATCGGAGGCCAATTGGATGAGTATTTCTAATTTTGGGCCCACAAACCTAAGTTTTTCATTTTTAAACTAAACTAACTTGTTTATTGTGACTTTGAGCGTCGAGCTCAAACCGAAAGTCCGAATTGAACTCCGTCAGTTTTCACAAGTCACACTCATCGCTCCGACCGTGCTGGAACAAACCGGAGGCCAATCGAATGAGTATTTCTAGTTTTGGACCCCCAAACCTAGCTAAGTTATTCATTTCTAAACTAAACTAGCTTGCTTAATGTGAATTTGAACGTCGAGCTGAAACCTGGAGTCCGAATTGAACTACGTCAGTTTTCACAAGTCACACTCATCGCCCCAACCGTGCTGGAACAAACCGGAGGCCAATCGGATGAGTATTTCTAATTTTGGACTCACAAACCTAAGTTTTTCATTTTTAAACTAAACTAACTTGCTTATTGTGACTTCGAGTGTCGAGCTCAAACCAGGAGTCCGAATTGAACTCCGTTAGTTTCCACAAGTCACACTCATCGCCCCGACCGTGCTGGAACAAATCGGAGGCCAATCAGATGAGTATTTCTAATTTTGGACTCACAAACCTAAGTTTTTCATTTTAAAACTAAACTAACTTGTTTATTGTAACTTTGAGCGTCGAGCTCAACCAGGAGTCCGAATTGAACTCCGTCGATTTCCACAAGTCACACTCATCGCCCTGACCATGCTGGAATAAACCGGAGGCCAATCGGATGAGTATTTCTAGTTTTGGACCCCCAAACCTAGCTAAGTTATTCATTTCTAAACTAAACTAACTTGCTTAATGTGAATTTGAGCGTCGAGCTCAAACCGGGAGTCCGAATTGAACCCCGTCACTTTCCACAAGTCACAATGCCAATAAAAAATTTATAATCACAAAATTAATCTATACTAACACCACAGCATAACCATGTGAGAACCCCGTCAGTCTCTATAATGAGCTTCAACCTTCCAAGGAATGAATATGTTGTGAATGCAAAATAGTAAAGGGATACTTAAAAAAAAAAGCCCCACTCTCCATCCAGAGTAGAGGTTTTATATGTGTAAATTACATAGTAAAATGAAAATGGGGTTCTTTTCTTACCTTTTTAAAGGAATGGGAACTGGAACTGATATATGAATGATACCTCCAAAATTGGATTACGAACTGGAGCTAAAGGAAGTGGAAGTAGTAAAATGAAAAGCATGAATCTTGACCTCAAGTTAGATTAGAAACCAGAAGCAGAACTGGTATTCTGGTATAAATTTGAACAAACCAGTTAGGGTCTGAACATGTCAGTTCTGAATTGCAAAATAGAAATAGCATATATGCTTGAATCGAGCTTTTTCACAAAGTTCATGGCTGATCCAAGTTGGTTTGGATATTTTTTTCACAATTTATAGCTGGTTTTTAGCATGTTAACAACTTTTTTATTAGTCTTAGGTAATGATATGAGTGGAAGCAGAACTCAAGAAAAATAAATCCAATAGCATCTATTCCTATAAACAAATTTATGTAGCAAGATAATGAGATCCATAATCCTGTACCCAATGTAATCTGCAGATGAACGATCAAGCCCACTGCAACCTGCCCAAGAGGCTCCACGGAAGATATTCCTCCCACCAACAACTATATGGCCACCTGTAAGCGCAGAAGACTTTCTTTAACATTTTGTAGACCAGTATATAAATGATGTAATAAAATAAGAGTACATGAAATATTTAATGCAAATAATTCTGTCGAAGCTTTGTTGCAAAATGCTTTTCTCCACATGCATATAGCATCAAGAAGAGACCTCTACACCAAGCCGAGTTACCGAAGCAACCTCCCCTGCAATGAACATTATGATATGCAAAGTAGAACATAGTCTTCTGTTTGGTCAATTATCCACAATAAAAGAATTTGGCATAAACATAATGCACCATTTGCTGCCACTATAATATTATAGTAATGGAACAAACTCCCCAGGACCTAATATCTTTCCCTGGTGGAGTGGATAACACTTGACTAAGCACATTTGGAGTTCAGACAACATACCATTGAAATGTAGAAGCACAAAGTGACACTAACTATAATTTTACATCAGTACTGAAGCCATTCAGGAGTCATGCACTGAGACATGGTGTGCAATAGCAACTTTTTGAACACAAGAACAAGACAAAGTTGGAGCACTTGGGATCATGTCACTCACACACACACATATACAGTCTATAGGTGTGCTGTGTGTATAACACATATATATAGAGAAAGAGATAGATAGATGAGAGAGAGAGAGAGAGATGTAAACTACATATAGAGACCGATTAGGTTCGGTCACTATTCGGTCCCTATTTTGGGACCGAATAGTAACCGAATTTAATCGGTCCCAAAATATAGAGACCGAAAGTTTCGGTCACTATTCGGTCCCAAAATAGGGACCGAACCTAATCAGTCTCAAAATATAGAGACCGAAAATTCGGTCACTATTCGGTCCCTATTTTGGGACCGAATAGTGACCGAATCCAATCGGTCCCAAAATATAGAGATCGAAAATTTCGGTCACTATTCGGTCCCAAAATAGGGACCGAATAGTGACCGATTTTAAATCGGTCTCTAAAACATTTATTTAGTGACTGATTAATTTCAGTCACAATTTGGTCACTATTTTGTGACCGAATAGTGATTAAAAATTTTCGGTCTCTATATCGGTCTCTATAAACACTTTTTCTTGTAGTGCTCTTCCCAGAGCTGCCTGACACCATTTGGTCCCTTGTTTGCTCTGCTCACGTGGCATACCTAGCCAATGCATAGGACAACATTTATGGGATGTGTCAAATTATAGAGAACCTTGCTAGCCCCTAGGTTCATGATAGCTATGGAAATTCTAAAATGATGAGAATCTCTATCTCCAGTCTGCTAGATTTTTTTTTTCACTTGTACGTGCACACAAATTAAGGTTGGTGAGATAAAAGAGTGTTCAATCGATTGTTGTAAAAGCTTATGATTTCAGGTAGGTTGCTTCCACTGGGAAGCATGTAGCTTACATAGATACTATTCCGAAAGACATCCATATCATTAGCGGTCCAGTGCCAACAGCTGGTTCTTCAAAAGGTTTAGGAATTCCTCATAACATAATCATATAGATGGTGACCTAAGTGTCTCAATTTGAGTGAGATGCACAAAGAAATAATTCTGCTTTCTGTCATGTATAGTACCTGACTACAACTGAGACACCAGAGTTCATTTTGTGTGCTGATTTTTTTTTCCCGCTTTTCTTCCCTTGTTTGTTCTCCCTTTTTTTTTATACCAATCTGCGACTCTGCGTTCATGCATTCCTGAAACAATTTTTAATTTCTATGACTACTTAGATCTGAATTTCATCATGCCATGCATTCTGATATTCTGTGGCCCAAAGTTGCTTCCTTAATTAGCTTCTTTAAACTGAACACTTATCTTAGAATCTTGTTCTATTTCTGTAACAAATAGTTGGACTCCCTAAAGGATTCATCTAGTACTTCATCTTTCCTAGCTGTAGAAGTGGACCAGAAGACAGAGGGTATTGAGGACTTGGGAGCTGATGAGATAGCAAAAGAGATCAGGAATGTGAAGGGGCAGAACAATATCACACATGGTCTCCTATATGTTATGATCATCCTCACAGCCATTTGGCAACTCTCATCTTACTAACAATTAACTTCCTCTTCTGAACAGTATGTGAATGTGAACAATGATGTTTGATGTAATCTTTCATTAACATTATTGTTTGTTAAACTTTAATGTTTTTTATATTATTAATGTGTTGTGCATTGTGAATGAGTGGGTGTGAATGTGTGTGGATCTAAATGTGGATGTGTATGTGTTGATCTAAATGTGGATGTGTATGTGTGGAACTAAATGTGGACGTATGTGTTGATCTAAATGTGGATGTGTATGTGTTGATCCAATTGCTTGTGAATGTGGATCTCTAAATGTAGGTGAATGTGGATCCATCTGAATATATTACTATTTTTTTTTCTAAAACAAAACTGCTTATGGTGTATCCGGCCGTAGGGAAACATACTTGCTTATGGTGTATGTGGCCAAAGGCACACATACTTGTTTACGGTGTACGTGGCTGTAGGGAAACATGCTTACGGTTTACAATGCCGTAGGGATCTTCGCAGCTGTAACTGAGTGCCCTTACAAAAAATATGACTACGATTAACATCGCCATAGCGAAAAGAGGATATCCTTATGGTGTTACTTACGGCTACTAACACCGTAACTACAGTTCTATACTTACGGAGTTTAAAACACCGTAGCCCTAGGCCTTTGCCATCGGTACATAGCCTACAAAACCGTATCGTAGGGTAACACCGTAAGCAAAGGCTATGCTTACGATTTTTGGTTCTCTACCTACGGTGTTTGGACGTAAGGAAAACCTGATTTTCCTGTAGTGTAAGTACCACAAGTTCCATCAAGACCATATATAGTTACATGACTGACGAGTGCCATTAGTTACAATATAAGATCCAAGCCATCATCTAATGAGGAGTTATTGATAGAAACTTCAAAGGCCGTCACCACCTAAACGAGGAGAGCACATCAAGCCCAGGTCGGGATGACAATCAGTTGATCAAAGGAGTCATATGATGATCATGAGGGGGCTATCCTCAGCTGATGAAAGCTCAGGCAAGAAAAAATCCAATCTCCAAGAAATCTACTAGATAGATGATTCAAAGCACCCTCGGCCTAAGAACAAGGATGTAATTTCACTTTTGGAAGATGACCTAGAGGGTGTCAAGTCTCCTAACAATGATGCACTAGTCGTATCGACCACCATCAATCAATATGATGTAAAGAGGATTTTGGTGGATAGTGGAAGGACTACTTGTTTTATGACTGCTTAAAAAAAACTTGACATGCCCCCAAGTTGGATCTAACCCATTCTATAACTTAAACAGCACATCGATCGACATACAAGTAGTGATCACCCTTCCTGTCTCGCTTAAGGCTGAATTGCGATGTGTAATAGTCCAAGCCAGTTTTGCGGTAGTATGCATCACCTCGACGTACAATGTCATTATGGACCAAGGTATACTAGCTTAGATTGGTGGTGTCCTTCAACAATACATTAGAACTCAAGTTCCTAACCAAGTTAGGTGTAGGTGAGGTGTGTGTCAACCAAGTCGAGGCCTAGAAATTCTACTCCAAGGCTCTCCAAGACTATGAGTGTTTGTGGAAAGGGTGGAGATTGAGGTCCCATTGTGGATTGAGTCAATGGTATGAGCTCTCTGGCATCCATTTGTCGAGAGATTCCAGACAAGCAGTTAGGGTTGGTGCAACCCTCTTAGAAGAAGCTTGGTAGTTGCTCTACACCTTTCTTGAAGAGCATGTTTGTAGTAATCCAAGTTATTAAATTAAATAAATAAATATAAAATAATTAAAACTCTAAGAAATAAAAGAGTTGAAATAAAACCCAAAAAGAAAAAAAGGTAAATGAGCTTAAAATAATGGTCCATAATAGAATTATTGGGCCAAAATAGGGTATAGAATAATAGTAAAATAGGAAATTAATATTTAATTCATAATTCCCATTATCCACTAATTAATTTAATTGGACAAGATAAACTTAAATAAAGTTCATAATTATCAAAATTCGTGTCTTATCACTACCCTAACTTGCTAACTACATTTTCCCATGTCTATCCCAACCTAATTAGAGATTGGAAAGCTTGGAGATGGAGATAAACATGTAATAACTCATTTTTTTATAGGGTTAGAGTTGTATTAGGAATAGGAAAGTCAAATCTTATAAATAAACCCCCAAATCTCTTCTTGACCGACCCTTACCACTATTGGGATGTGCTTGGAGAAAACCTATTGGAGAAGAAGAAAATTTGTGGAAGAAGGGAGTTTTAGGCATTCTTCAACTTGTTCTTCCCATTTTTGCCCTAATTTTCCAAATTCGCTCAAAAGTAGGTATTCTCTCATGCTTAATATAATTAAATACTTTTGTAGGTTGATTTTGATGTCAAGAACACGATCTCCATCTTTTCCCCAATTTCTATCATGCACATAAAGAGTATTTTACATCCCAAGTTCGTGTTGTCGTGTTAACCTAAGCCATATTCTTCATGTTAAAGCTTACTTAAATATTTCTTGTTTCTGTACATCCATGAGCATGTTAACTTTGATTTCAAATTGGTTTGATGATTTTTCATGCTTCCTACATCGAGATTCGTGCATTTTAATGCACATGTATCATTTTGGGCTCTCTACGAAGAACGCGATGAACCTATTAATCGCCTCCTTAACGTGGTGACGTGATAGACCGCGCTAATGATGCATCGTATGAAACCCCTACATTAACTTAAACTTAACGTGATGGGATGCCCGATCTCCTTCTGAACTTAGGTAGTGACCCGACTACGTTCAGATAGACAGCCTAAAACCCTAATTTTTACATGCAACCAGTGCCTTAACTTCGTGGTATACCTACTGCTTAAGTTTAAATGCATTAACAGAAGACTATGTATTATTAAAGATGAATTTAACTCTTTTAATTAAATTCTATGATCTATACATGTAACCCTTTGATTATTTGTCACATTCTACATGCCATGCAACCTATAAACTACTGGATATCACCGTGTTGATACCATGAAATCTTGTAATCATATAAAAGACATAAAAGTTATTGAATACAAATATTTAATTCAAGTACTATGTTTGTTCTCGCTTTACATTGTGGTTTTGGAGCACCATTATCACCGCTCTGTTGTTTTGGAAGTCCACTAGAACACCGAGCAACTGCTTCCACACTTTTCTTAGCATCATGAGAACTCTCTATCGAATATTCCTCATGTCAGGCTAGAACTCCCTCGTTAAGACCTCTGTAAGACTCTATAAGTCTAGAACTCCTCTAGGACGCCAAGTAGGTTGTACCATTAACACCTATTACACACCATGAGACCATGTTGGACATGTAAGGCATGCCCCAACTAGCCTTGTGTCTTTGACAGCAAACGCACCCTACTTGTTGCCCATGTTCTTAAAGTTTTGTACTTGAGGACCGCATCTTCTCTGATCATCGTGTCCGACCTCCTGATTGCATTCTTGTCATGGCCAGAGGGTAGATCGCATTCTTACCCTTGCTGCCAGTACCCGATCGCATTCTATTCTCTCTCTCATGATATACTTGCCTATTTGTCTATACTTCTCATCTATTTCTTCGAACTCTATATGGTTATTGACTGATTGTCTAAGATAAGAAAAAACATGATTAATGTCTCGTAATTATGGAGCTCCTCGGAGAAGCGCCCAAAAGTGCACGTGCCCGTGGGAGTTTAATGATCAGGGTGTTTGTCATTACACCCGAGTACTTAACTTGCTTGATCTATCTAAGACAATCATCTCGTGAAAAGTGTTTGACTCATTAATTACTTAACTTGACATGACTTGTACATGATTATTCGTGATATGGTTATTACTCTCTATCATATTATACATGTTATTTCTTGTACTTGTTACCACATGACATCTTCACGCTATTACTTTCTCGACATGACATGATACTACATTTCTAGTTATTCTACTTATTAATACATTAATCACTTAAACATTACCTAGCCAAGAGATATAAATCCTATTGGACGATTTCACTCATCATATGCTACCATGTCTATTTCAGGTGAGTTTGATGAAGAAGAAGACAACAGACACGAGGAAGGGGATGACCAAGAGTGAAGTCATGCCATAGAGATCGAACTACCATAGTGTCGTATTAGTGTCTTAGTATAGTATAGTATAGTATAGTATAGTCAATTACTTTTAGTATATTCAATGTAATGGTGTCAATGGGCTCTATATAATGGCTCTGATTAAAAGATATAACAACTAATAGTGATTTGATTATGAATAAAATTAAGTTGATTTCTGTTATATAATTGTCCAATAATTTGATGTCTATTTATTACTTGCTTTGTTACTCTCACCATTACAATTGTCTGTCCCTATATTCCGCATTGAGACGTAACAATGTAGACTTGTTCGTCTAGTCACTCCTTGACAACCTAGAGTTTACCATCCACTGGCTCAGTGTCGATCTCTTAGCTTGTCTCATAGAATACCAAGAAGTCATCCACGAGTAGCTTTAGACGAGAAGGTGTGTCAGGGATGGGTCAAGCAATGGGAGTAGGGGACCCTACGCCCTATAGAGAGGGTCCTTGTCATGGCCCTAAAGGATCGAGGACTTAGCCTTGGCGAATGTTAGATCATCCAGGGAAGGTGGTCCTAGGGGGCCAAGGAGCCAGTGTTCTAGTGGACCAGGTCCACATCCATCCTCCCATAAGGGCCACCGCTGAAGGGTGAGACCATGGCTAGATCCAGTCCTATTCTCTTATGCTAGTGGGATGAGTAAATAGGCCTTTATAAGTCGAGTCAGTTTACCCCACCTTAGAACCAAATATTGAGGCTATCTATGACGAAATACAATGAAATATAGGAGTACATGTGATAATATAAATATTTTAAGATTATATATGTAATTATCCCCAATAAAAAATGCTATGGAAATAAATGGGATTAGGTGTACAAATTATTAGATATTTACTTCAGAAAAAATAAGATAAGGTGGGTAGTATATAAAGAGTGACTGATCATTGACCTCTATCTATTTTATATCTGACATGGATTTACACTTCCACCCCCGCATTATCTAACTTAAGATTGGTGTTAACCAAGGAAAAGTTTAATGCACTTGATGCACTTACAAGTGTAGCAAGGTGGTACTCGTTTGGCGCTACGTTGGATGCCATGCAAGTTAACAGGTGGCAATTGACGATAGCGAGTGCCGGCGACAACCAACGACGATGATCGATAGTGATTGGCGATGGTTAGTAGCAGTCGGTAGTTGATGACTGGGTTTTAAAATATAAATCCTAGGCTCCATAATACAAATCTTGGACTCCAAAATGTCAATTTTGGGCCCCAAAATATTACCCTTAGGGTTTATAAATATGGACTGAACTTTTAACAGTAAGTTGGGCTCCAAAAGCAAATTTTGGGATATAAAATACAAACTTTAGCTCCAAAATATAAACTTGGGCTCCAAAATAGTGACTTTATATCCCATCACCAATAGCCGCCACCTGTCGCCACCATCGGTCGTCGGCCGTCGATCGACACCATCGACTACCACTACCTACTACTCCCTTTATCTACTTGCTCACGTGGCAGCCCATGCGGCACCATGTTGGGCACCATACGGGTTGTCATCGTAATCTAAATACACTTACTACACTTAGGCAAATACAGTAAATCTTTCTCGAAGATAAATGGGAGAAGCTCTGTATAAATCCATTCATGTTTATTATAAAATAGAATACTTTTGGTAGTGATTATTAGAGCCATTAGATCAAAGTGATCTGAGGATTGTTACTATGTTAATAAGGGCCTGTGCCACCATTTCCCTCCACATAAATATATTTCAATAAATATTTATGATTTTTTACATATATACCTCTCTTAGACGTTTAATTATGTGATAATTTGTCTTATATTTGCATTGCCATATAGACAAAAAATGTCATGAAAGACCTTCCTATAACCAACTGTGACAGAAGTGAGACACTCCGTCTATAGATGTCTATAGTTGGACATTATTAGCAGAAAATGTCTAAAATAACTTTCACTAGTTATAACAAGCTCTTTAAAACAAAGTATTTCATCACCAAGGGCAAGGAGCAACTTTGTCAAGGAGAAGAGCCTCTAGGCTAGCGATGTCATCAACTTCCACCAAACGACGGGTCTCGACAAGCAGCTCTACATCAAGGAGTCATCAACATCGGAGGGGGAGTTCCCCTTCTCTCTGTCTCTCTCTGACATCAGTGTATGCGTGTGTGAGAGAGAGAGGAGAGACTATCAGACTCTCCCTATGGTGCACATGTGTGTGAGCTAGCAAGAGAGAGAAAGCAAGGTATATTGTGAGCTAAGGAAGAGGATCTTTGTGGCACCGACTTCGTCGACATTAGAGAGGGGATTGAAGTTGGTGACGATGTCGTGGCCACGAAAATGCTAAGCGGCAAAATTGTAAGTGTAGACGACTTGGATCTCTTCGTTGAAGGTGTCCAACTATACAAGATGGTGCTTCTTGTAGATATGGCACCCCAACGCCCGTTGGGTTGTGGCACCACTCCTTTGTATTGGGAAGACAATACCTTGCGCCCGAACTAAGAGGAGTGCATATTGGGAAGACGACAAGTGGGAGGTAGCACTGGAGGGGCAGAGAAAGGGGGATCTCCCCCTCCCATGCTGACATCTCTACAAGGGGAGAGAGAGAGAGAGAGAGAGAGATGACAAGGACATTCTGATTATTTCACGCAAAAATAAATCCTAAATAGACTTTCATTGAAGTTTTCCTTCATTCTCTTTCAAAGTATTTTTATGTAAGAGAGAACAGTGCAATAGTGCAGTGGCTTCCCCCTTGCCGAAATGGAAGAGAGAAAGTGAGAGGGTGTAGGATCGATCGCGCACCCTTTCCTCACCTTTCCCCTTCCCCAACCAATTTATCTATCAAAAACAAATTTTATGTAAGAGGAATTTATATGACAATACAAATATAAGAGGGATTATCACGCTATTAAATGTCTAAGAGAAGTATATATGTAAAAAATCTAAATATTTATTATAAGTCTAATTTACTGGTTGTAAAATAAAATAATCGTATTAATTAGGGAATAAAAAGAAACACTTATATTTGACCAATCAGGATGCAGAGTGGGATGCGACATAGGTAAATGCCCATCTGGTTTGGGCGTCGCTGAATTTTATAGCATGGGCTTCAATCAGGCTCTGGGACGGCCTGGCCCGACTCCCGATTGCTGCTCGGAAAAGATGGTCAGTGAAGTCATGATGGTCTTCTTTGATTGCCTGAAGTGATGGCGGAAGATCGATCCCTGGAAACGTGCTAGTCATGATTGGTCACTGGAGTTTACCTTCCTATCTAACAGTCCTGCCTTGAAAGTTTATTGTCAAAAGGCAGAAACAGCTCAGGTAATTTTCATATATGTTTCAAATAAAAAAATGGAAATTAATCAAAGAACAAATAATTGATTATATTCACATGGATACAACGGAACTGGAAATGCTGAAATTTGTACACTATCCCCTCAGGGAAAAAAATTTGCTGCTAGCCAATATATTTTCTATCGATAATAAGAGAGAACTCGAACTGCTATGGTCCAAATCTCGAGTGTCTCCAAACAAGAGGTGCAATCAGCATCCACACTGCAAGGCATAGCCGCATAAATACATATAAACTCGGCATTAGTCTTAGAGGTTTGCAACTCTTACAAATAAAGATGAACACGATATAATCTTCTCCATAAAATATTTGTTACTTGTATCAAAAACGATGCAAAAAGTTTTGGTGCTCTACCATACCACGACGTCACAAAATGTTGAAGTTGGCAGGTCGCTAAATCGAAGCAAATCCTATTAATTTGGTGGTACGGAATGGACTAACCATATTAATCCTATACCGCAACAATTTAGCTAGACACGCAATTTTTTTTTTAGACCTGCAACACCTTCTCACTTCTCAATTGCATTACCGACAGCTAGAGAAACTAGGTAGCCTAGCCAATTGACTAGGCTACCTGCGTGTCGGTCGGTCTCTAAAAACTTTCAATTGGCTAGGCTACCTAGTGCTTCTGGTCGGTTCATTAAGATTTGAATGTTGGGGAAGGGGATGGAAATAAGATTAGAAATAAAAACAAACAAGGTAGGTGGACGAAGAGATCTATCTGCTGTTCATGGGTATGCAGAGATTCTGTAGGATGGCTTCCCTATGATGAGGAAGATGTCATGTAAGGAGCAATGAGCAGAGGTAAAAGCTCTCTCCAATTTCTGCAACAGTAGGCAGCGGGCAGCAAAGGAGTGCAGTGCGTTGGGTAGCTAGAGGTAATGTAATTCAGGGCTATATTAGACATTTCCTTATAAGGTGGAATTTAATTTTAGTTAAGGATATCTTTCTAATAGAAATACATGGGAGAGTGTTATGTGAAAATTATGACAAATTTTGAGGAGTTATTAAGAAATATGAAAATATCAGTGTTATTGGAGTATCATATGGCTTTAGGGGTAACACATAAAAATCTGCCTTTTAAATTACATATATATTCTTAGAAACTTTTGACCATATGCATTTCTTAAGAGTGTCACAGGTACCTTCATAAAAAAATTAAGTTAAAAGGTTGAGCATTTACCGTACACAACTGCTGCCACCCATTCATTTACAATTCTGACCCACGTACTGGCCCATCCAACATCTATCGTCCATCTGCAAAGAAAATGCACCTTCATTTGGATGAGCAACAAATTTGAACAAAATTAGCATGAACTCATCTAGGCACTTGTTAATTGTTGCATACAAATGCACCATGATATGCTGTGTCACTACTTAAAAAATAACTAAGAGAAATACTAATTGCAAGAAAGATCTTGGAATAAAAATGAGGTGGATTATAGAAAAACTATCCCATTAATTAAAAGCATATGACAAGTAACAAATATTTAGTATTTGCCAGCAAATACAATTGCTCTCCTGAAATCTACTTCATACTTATTGTAAGATCTTTCTTACAATAAATACTTCTCAATAACTAATGAGGAGACTCAGAGACATCTAGAATGGATTCAGAGAAAGATAACATGGAGCGTTGTTTTCGAAGACCAGGGTTATGACTCCGGGTAGACCTTCATCGTACTCCCTCCTGAGATAGATCTTCTATGGAATTTTAGTTATCTCCTATCTTTCTTGGGTATTGTAGTCAGTTATTCACTCTGATTTCAGAGTTACTTCTTATATATAAAACAAATCGACTCTCTTGGGCTTTTGTTGCTTAAAAAAAAAGAGGACTTCTTGAATACCATCGTGATTGTCTTTCTGCTGCCCATCATGTGGGGCGCAGCAAATGCCATGGTGACTTACATTATGGTAAGTTAGTACGAGGATTTGCAAGATGATTAGGCACTTGTATACGAGAAATGTTTGTTGCTAGTTGTGGTGGCCAAATCTGGCCACCTAGGTCCATCATAGCCCACTACGGCACTCTAAGGTCCCATCAATAGGTGTGGCCCTTCTTCAAGGCGCCACGTCCTAATAAGGACCGTTCAGGGGCCTTCAAGGCGTGACCCCCGTGATCAGGCTTCACCAAGCCCCCCAGCGGCATGTCTCCGAACAACTCCAATGATCCGGAACAGGTCTTCACCTGCCGAACAGGCTGCCGGTTCCAGCGCACCGAACAGCCGTGGCTGTTACCGAACAGCGGGTTCAACCTCTCTTACGGGTTACCTGCTCGATGACCTCCGCCAAAGACTTCCGAGCAACCCTTCGCATCCTCACGACGGTTGTAACTACCGCAGGCCACGCGCCCCACGATCCAAGAGTGCATTAACTGCCAAGCACTCCAACGGACGTACGGGTGTGTAACCCCCCGTTGTGCGCACCAACCGACGCCCCTTTCCAAGCATGATCCAGAGGCGTTACAGCCATCTACCTCAGCGTCCATGCCTATAAAAGGCACAGGTATAGTGCCATGCAGAGGTACGTTCTCTCCCTTACGTGAATACACCCTCACACACGAGAATCCCCATCCTCTCCAGTCATCTACTGACTTAAGCATTAGAGGGTTCTCCCCGGTTCTTCAACCGGGCCCCCCTGACGCCTTTTCTGATGATTGTAGGACCTTCGTCCGCCTCCGGTGACTGTCATTCTCCCTTCACAAGTGTTGGCTTGCGTGTAGGGGTGAACATGGTCCGGTTCGGTTCGGTTCACCCCACTTTTTGGTGAACCGAAACTGAACCGAAATTAATTTCAAACCGAACCGAACCGAATCGGTTCGGTTCGGTTTGAACCGTTAAAAAAAAAAACCACAGATTTAAAGCCCAGAGGGCGGACCTGAGTTTCGAACTCAGGTCAGCCCATGGAATGGGGACGCGCTAGCCCACTGGGCTACGCGCTCCCTTTCGATATATATTATATATTTAATATATTTAATATATATTCGGTTCGTTCGGTTTTCCAATGCAAAACCGAACTGAACCGCCAGACCTCTCAACCCGAACCGAACCGAACCGAATTGGCTGGTTCGGTTCGGTTTTACGGTTTGAACCGTATTATGAACAGCCCTACTTGCGTGGCTCCGACCCAATAAGGAAAAAGCCACCACACTAGTCTAAATTAGCAATAAAGTCTATATGAATTATTTGTCAAATAATTTTATTGACTAAATTATATCAAATCTTTCATTCTCTCTTCTATAGTTAATGAAATTGCTTGACAAAACTTTACATGTGTTTTATTGTTAATTTAGATTAGCAACAAGTATTTCTCTTGTTATACATTAAGATGAGTAGCAAATGCTATTCTTTTAAAAAATAATTAACAATTGCCGTTACTTTTCTTCTCTCCTCAGATGAAAAGTTATAGAATCTCCTTAGTGAGGGATCAAGAGGTGGAATCTGACAAGGAAATGCGCCCTAAAAAATTTCCCTGTACTAACAGACATTCCATATTTTGCATGTCAATTCAGAGAAAGATAATATAAAGCTCCGTAACGAATTCATTCATGTAGTAACTTCAGCATGTCTTCCATAATTTATAAGAACGTGTTATATCAATCTTCACGATAGAAAACATGCCTACGACTTTAAATTTCAGAAAATGAAAAGAGAATAACAATAATATCAGAGAATGCAAATAAAATGGATTTTCTAAATAGTTGGACTCGAAACGATCAGATAACTAAGCACATAGCATTGGCTGGTAACATAGAAACGTATCAAACTAGGGGACGTGGGGACCTCAAATTTAAAACATAACATAGCTTATATACTTTTGTAGAGAAAATGCAAAGCCAACAAACTCGCAGTTATATTATAAAAATGAAAGGTAGATAACTTCACATGTTCGGAAGCAACTGGAAGATAGGATACTTCTTTTCTTTAGAAGTGTGGGTATACATCCATCAAATTTGAAATATTTTACCATTTCTTAATTTTTCAACGAAAGCACACAAAGATATTTTGGACTAGCAAGTATCCCTGCCAGCTAAAAGGCATGATGATCGAATATATAAAGGGGATGAAGAACTTACTTCTGCACTACGTGATGCATATTCCAGCTAATGAAGAGCATAGCAAAGTACATGGAACCCATGGCGAAAACAAAGTGGAAGAAGCCATATCCATAGGGAACATCATCCGCCTCTCTTTCTAGCTTCTTAAACTGAAAAAAAGTGGGAAATTAGGGTAAATCAGAAATATCCGAATAATGAGGTAGAAATAAGATCTGCTGATATACCTGAAAGCATTTCGAATCGACACCTGTTGAAAATGTCGCAATGACTATGGCAAGCACCGCAATCACAAAACTCTATCAAATCAAAGATTTACACTAGAGTCGTCAGGCATAGGAAACCTTACGTTCATGACTACACAAGTTAAAATGAAGCCAATAACTGATGAACGAATGTCAATCTTCATAGACAAATGTACGACTCTTTTATTTACTGCTTTTGTCTTCTAAAGACTAGTTAGCCGTAATCGCAAGGCTTTGAAAAGTTAATTTCGGGCAGGACAAATGCTTGTTGGTGAGGAGGGAAATCTTCCTCAGCCACATGGGCCCAAAAATGCCAAACGGCGAGTCTTGAGGCTGAGCAAGTCCATAGTCAGCCCGGCCCATGAGGCCTACCACGGTCTGCACTGCAGGCCGGAAAGGAGAAGCCACCTAATAATCCCCTCCCAAATACTGTGGTTACTGAGAGCCACTCCCCCTCATGGTGGCAATCCATGAAGGGCCTCGAGTCAAGGGACACCTCAACAGCAGTCCACTTCTCGCATGATCATGCGGCCGAAAGCCTCCAAATGGATCTTCCTTCTCGAACAACCGCTAAGCGAATCGGCGGATCCCACCTATATAATTAGGGAAGCGTCCGGTGCAAGGTATGAAGAACCGAGTATACTCCACCCTCAATTCCTCTTGTCTAGACATTTCTTAACTTAGTTTCTTTGGCACCTGATTAGTCTACACAAGTCAGGGATCTATTAACCTTCTTTTTTTCCTACCCTATTTTGATTGTTGGTTAGATAGATCTTAATTATTTTTTATTTTTTTTATCAACTTCTTACTTTGACTCCATTTATTTTTATTAAAAAAAGTTTTTATTTTAAGATATATATATATATATATATAATAATAAGATAATATTCATAATTTAATAATAATTTTAAAAAAAAATTTAAAAAAAAACTTACCCACCCTCCGGCCCCACCTCCCTCATTAGGGCAAGGTTACTCATGGGTAAAAGTGTAACCCGAGTTACCCATAATTATGTTACACCTCTTTGTCAAATCATGTATTGATACCCCCCCCCCCAAAGTGGCCCGATATTATAGACCTTTGACACTTCCTTTTTGATGTGGCAAATTTGGAAGGCACCGATTCCGTGATCTTTATCGCCATTATCCATTTCTCGAAGCGGACCACTAATCTTACAATAAAATTAATGTGGATTGTAGAATTAGAATTTTATTAGTTGAGATGCATGGTTTGATAAGACTCCTATCTCTCTTTTTTTTCTAACTAATGGGAATGTTGCTATTTGTCATCCACATCGTCTTTATTACAAGATTAATCTTGCAATAAATATTTCTCTTATGGCAGACTTTTCTCATTTTTAATTTGCGCACTAGATTGGCATAATCTAATAACAAGCTTTGCTACTTCGACTCGTACCGACTTATCAGAAATTAGGTGGATTTGACGTTTATTTTGCATTTTTTTGGTCTGCAGATGCCTATTTCTTCTCAAGTTGCAACAGCTTGATAACCGAAAGCCTCAGAAATAGAAATCTTACAATAATTGTGAGCCAGTCAGCATGTGTCACGGCTAGTGCGTTCTTGTTGCAACTGTCCCTCAGTGGTTCACTGTACAATAGGGAAAAGAAGATTGATAGAAAATGGATTCCTGAAAATTAGACAGGAAAACTTAATAAAACTAATAATTAAGCTCAACTCTATGGAGTATGAAGGAAGAATCCGTATCCGAAGTATTAATAAGAAAAGTTGTAAACGAAGAGAACTACCTCCTGATAGCACACCAGCAAAGGAAAACAACATATATTCCCATGAGACCCGGCATCAAGAATCCTACTTTCACCTGTAGCAGAAACGCAATAGCAGGGCGTAACATAAGGCAATAAAGTACAGGTGAAAACATCTAAAATTTCATGTTGGCTGTGACTCACTTTTGAGTGAACAGAGACGAGAGTCATAATTTGCAGCAGCATCAATGTCAGTGTGATGAAGAAGATGTTCAGCTTGCATGATAGCTTTGGTGCATACCAAATATACATCAGAATTATCCCCGAGAAGGATGCAAGGTATGCGGTAGCTGATATGATAAATACTTGTATTCGGCTGCAGTTTCAATCTTACCATACATTAATTTCAACAACGAGGGGAAGTAATCTTAGATAAATGAAAACATGTCTTCAAAAATCCTACATATGAATTAGGTACAAAATCGAAATGCGGTGAAAATTACTCCGTCCATTTCTTATCACACAGGAAGCATAGAAAGACAAAAGAAAGCAGTCTCATATTTTTTTAATTATTTTACAAGGTGGGAGTAGTCCATGATCGTCTAGATGTAAAGAATTTAATGAGAAGCATGTGAATGCTACTTTAGAGGTCTAACGTGTCTAATCAGTAGGCTAGGTTGCTTTGATTGGAAACTAGTCTATTACATGAGCTTTTAGAAAGTATTTATAATCCTGCTCTCAATGGGATTTAAACCTTACATCTCACAACTTGGTATACACAGAGGACTAACCACTAGATCACTCCTTGTGTACGATAAATTAGAAGTTGGATGTCCGACAATTTAAGTGTTACAATCCGAATGTGCCTTTCTAACCAGATGACAAGAGAACTGCTGCTCTGGGTTGGTAACAATCAAAACATCAATGCTTATATCAATTAAAATCTGTGATATGATTAATGCCATTGTTGCAAATACACCTGATGACACTTGAAGATAAACAATTTCGACCAACAAGCCATTATTGAATAGTCATGCAATGAGTCTGATTCAAATTGGACAAGCATTTTGCTTGAACATGCTCAAAGTTTTTTTTTAACATCAACTGAAGTTGGATTTTAGTTCAAATCATTGTTGAAAACCTAGATTTGCTTAGGCATAAATGTATTAGAAGTAGTGAGTAGCTAGATTCAATAGTTTGTTTTCAACAACTAAGAGGTTGTGTGTCAATAGAAAACATACCTCGTAGTGACCAATCACGAGTTGTGAAGGAAGAGAGAGCTATTGGTTTATTTGAAAAAGACTATTTGATAAGAAGAGCAGTGTAAAGCCACTGGGTAGTGGAGCTATCATTGTGTATAGGGATTGAGGCAAAAATGATTTTAAATAGTCCCATATTGGAAAATAGGAGAATGCTACTAGATTATATATGAGATTCTCATCCTTAACTTACGAAACATATTTTAAAGACACAATTGTGTAAATTTTATCCGAAGTAAATAATATCTCACAAGGGTTCAGTTGGGCTGTGACATTATCGTATCAAAGTACAACCTTTCAAATATGGATCATCTTTTCTCCTTTGTTATGTGCTTTTGCCAATATAGTGGAGCATGGAAAGAAATACCTATGAAGCATTTATTGAAGGGTCTTGCAATAAAGATGACGTAGAATGCAAGAAAGCAATCCTAATGACTAACAAGTACCAAAAGTATGGTAATTGTTAGAAGAGAAATGTGTAGTGCAAGAGCACTCTTGTATTTGAGTTGTAAGTAAACTCATAAAAATTTAAGTCGAGTTCATAAAATTTTATATTAAATTTACAAATATTTGAGTTGGACTCATAAAATAACGTATCATCACATATTAATTTATACTAGATGGACCACTGCAAGAGAAATGTAAGAGTGCTCTTGCAATAAGTACTTCTCTTGTTAGAAACTCTTAACCAATAAAATTACTTTCTTACAATCCACTTTATCTTTATCCTAAGACAATTCTTACAATATGAACACTTAATTGCAAGGCGTTGACCATCTGAGGAGACTTTCTAACTAGTTTTCCATTAACAAAATGAAGCTTCCACAAAGTAACAGAAGGTACAGAAAAATACAGAGAATCCTTCGTGCAGTAAATAAGATGAATGGATGTCAGGTAACCTCCGCATGCTCAAGAGACTACAATGCATCATACGATTATCCACCAACCCATTCTATATTAAACACTATTGAAGAGGAACGGAAGTATGTGAGACCATAGAGATCGATTTCAGTAAACGATAGAAGGTTAGGTAACTTTGTACTTTGATTTTTTTTGGAAGTAACGATCTGACAGTTTCCATTTTTTATAGAGTTCAGTTTTGAAGTTAGCTTGTCGCACTTCACTGGAAACTAGAAAAGCTTACCATCGTTCGGCATTTTTTCCTGACAGGCAACGATCATTCAGCCATGTTAGGAAGCTGATCACACTCACGAGTTGAATCAGAAGGAAAACCCTGAAAAGATTCCCCAGCAGATCAATAATATTCTGGCACAGTTTTCTGAAACAGATGCACAATGAAAACTACTCGGTTTCCCTATGAGAGGCTTTAAAGTTCACGAAGAAGGAACGCACCCAGCACCAAAATGTGCAATTTTCCCTGCAAGAAACATGTGGTTCAACTGTGATCGTAGGCAAAAGCAACCAGTTAAATCTGCATATTTGAGTATAACCAGTTAATCTGCACATTTGAGGAAGGCTTACCATATAGCTCAATAAATGCAGATGGTACCAAGAATGGGACTCCCATTAGAACAAGCCATA
This sequence comes from Colocasia esculenta, assembly GCA_014218235.1. Lineage (NCBI taxonomy): Eukaryota > Viridiplantae > Streptophyta > Magnoliopsida > Alismatales > Araceae > Colocasia > Colocasia esculenta. The sequence continues at coordinate 12,218,417 of CM024754.1, read as the reverse complement.
ATAAGATCTTTCCAGCCCACCATCCTGAGTGCCATGAATTCCGCAAGTCGGCCAATTTTTTTGTGCCGGCAGTAGACAGAAACATCACGAAGAAGAATATCTAATTCTCTTTGTAAGGATCACCATTTCTCTTGCTTAAAGTGTTGAAAAATATTTATTGTAAGATTTGGTGGACAATAAAGAGATGTAGATAGGTTAAAAAGTAATATTATTAGTTGAGAGTATGACAAGATTTCTCTCTCTCTCTCTTTCAATCAATAAAATTATTTGTCAAATAATATACATCATTTTTATTAATAAATACGGAGAGTAGTAAATATTTCTCTTAAAATATAGCATCTCACTTAAAACAAAATTATTGAGTTCATTTCAAGGATACGAAGCAGCCAAGGCTGATCCGAAGAACGCCTTCTGCACCCAGACATTCTTTAGCACCATGACATCCTTTAAGTCCTGCATGATAAAACCAAACATCCAAGTCGTCTCAGAACGAAGACTCAGTTCGATCAGCTGTATTCCTCATCTGTCAGAGAGAGAGAGAACGTACTCTTCAATTCGGAAAGAGCGCCGCGACCGTAGTCCCGGATGGCCCAGGCCAGGAGGTTAGTGACAAGGAAGATGAGGCTATAGACATATCTGGCCAAAGAGGGATTAACTCCATTGAAGAGCCGAGAGCACGACGAATCCGCCACGAGATCAGCGGACCTCTCCCCGCCGCTGTAGTCGCGCTCACCACGCTCCATGGCCGCCACATCCTCGTTCGTCATGATGCTTCGAGGACCAGCCGTTTGCTCTTCACCTCACTTTCCCCGACGACCTCTTCTGCCTTTCTAATGCAACTATTCACAGTGACAAATGATCTGTCAAGCACCTCCACGTCCCACACTTCTATACATGACAAGGGTCACTACATCTCGCGATAAGAACCAGTGGTCGTAATCCTAATTGTGTAGAATCCGTGAAACCAGCGGTCTTAGTCCTAATGGTGTAGAATCCGTAACTGGAAAGTAGGCAAGTGTCAAACAATGGCTGGATAAATAGATCTTTAGAGCAGATATTGAAATATATTCCCTGATTTCAACAAAACCGAAGAATCCAATTGCGACGTAGGGGCTAGTCGAAGGCTTTTGGTGCGCGGAATCGTAGACGATTCCTACTCTTAGAATCAATCCACCAATCCCACCGGGAATGCTTCTACTCTGTTCACAGCAGAGCAACAGCTCTTTCTGCTCTGTAATTGAACCCGTTATTTTGACATTCATCCAGCTCTCACTAATTTTCAAACATTTCTCGAAGAAATAACATCCGCTTAGAAAAGAACGATCCTTCAAATCGATTCTTAGTAAATCAGGTTGATGGAATACTGGAAGAAAACTTCGAAATTGCGAGAACACGTATACAGCAAGAGAAAATATGCAGGAAATGTGGACGATGCTGAACATTTTTAAGATCGGATAACTGACGGCGGAGGCATCCGCTCCACAGAACTAGGATCAAAGAAACAACAGGGATATTCACTCCATGGAACCACGATCAGGAACGAGGACGACAGTAATCCAAGAACAAGCATCGGGATTAGATGAACGAATAACAGTGCGAACGCAAACAAACGAAAATCCACCAGCAGCTCCGATGACGCGATCGAACTAAGAAGACATGGAAACGGAACCACGATCAATTTACCTAGAAGGCTAGAACAGATCGGAACTCACGAACCAGTCCGCTCTGCCGTAGCTTCTCCCGGACGCTCTGCTTCTGCTTCCTCTTCCCCTTCTGCCTTGCCCAATTCCTCCCTCCTCCTTCCGACACAGCAGCTTTACCAATGTGCACGCTGCAGAGAGAGAGAGGTGGAGAGAATGTGAGCTTTCTTTCTAGTTATAGGGGGAGGGAAGGAGGGCTTCTCTCCTTCTTCCCGCCGCTTGCCTTACGGGCAGGGATCGTACCATGCAAGTCAAAATTTTTAAGGGGAATTTGATAAAATAACCCTCTTATATAATGATTTCATGATTACCATTGGTAGATACATATATAATATTATATAGAGATATTCAAATATTTCGAATGACTCAACTTGTTACAATAACAAATATGTTACATTTTATTGCATAATTAGCACTGTCAGGCTCATACTAATTTGTAAATATTGTTGGTAAGAGATTAAGAGTCGTAATGGGTCGGGTCTGAATTAGACCTAGGTTAATTTAAGTTCAATCCGGTCTCTAAATGATCGATCCAGCTTGGAGCGAAGTCTAATTTTTAGAAATTCGACTCGGCTCGAGACGTTAGGTAAGGCTCAGCCAATTTGATTTTACCTTTTTAAAAGGTATTTTTATTATTTTTATTTTTTACAATAAAATTAGTGTTCATCCAATGAAAATAACATAAAATAAATATTAAACTAATCTAGAAAAACTTATTTCTAGTTGTTACAAATATGAAATAAATATTAAATTATTAAATATAACTCCACAATATAATTATTAATCCAAAATCTTAGAATATTAAAATTACCATTATATCACTTGTTTTTTTAAAAAAAAAATATCGAGCCACCGGACCATCGAGCCACCCGAGCCGGGCTCAATCTTACTCTAGATTGGGTTGGACCAGATTCAAAATTTAAAAGGGGTTAAAATATCTGAACTAAATCCGCGTAAAATCGGGTTGGGCCACCTGGCCAGCTTGATACCCCTATTAGAGATGTTTAAATATTTTAATAACTCAACTTATCAGTATCATAAGAAATCTGTCGCATAGTATAACAAAAGAAATAACTTATTAAATAAATGTAACTGCCAAAAATCCCCCTATCGTTTTTATATATTTTCTTGTATTTCTTGAAAGCAGCTTACCGCTAAAATACTTTTGCACCCTTATTTGTCTAAAAGAGTTATTTTAATTTTATACATATTAACGTAAGGTGGCATTTCTTGAATTGAAAGCATTTTTGTAACTATCCTTTTATTTTTGAATCTCCTCCTTCTCAGATATGGTTAGTCATATCGTACTGTATCGCAGTGATATGATCGATCCAATATATGTCAAAGCGTTTGCGAGTCACAGCACCGTCAATCCGTTGGACTCAAAATCAGTCGACTAATTCATCTATTGAACGTCTTAGGTGCCCAACAGATCAAAGTCTAAAATCGGTTGACCGATTTCTCTTGATCGATCGACAGATTTCTGTCACAGTGATAATTTGACATTAAGATCTCATGGTTTGTTTAGTGAACAAAAAACAGTCGATCGACTTTACATTTTTTTCGATCGATTGATAGATACGATATAAATCGATCTAGACTGTGCGAGGGAAAACCTGAGTGGGCTGATACGTGTGGTACAGTCAACCTTGTTCCTAGGAATGCCGACGTAGTAGAAACTGTCATTCGCAATGATTTGGCAGCAGTTTCCAGTCCAAGTTACCTGTCGCAGTTTATAATTTATATGGTTTTTTGTAAATATATACTCTTGCAAACATCGTTATTTGTATACATATTTCTAATCTACATCAATTGTATAAGATACCTCCGATCTATAGTAATGGTTGCAGTTATACTCTTTATAGGGGTATATGTGCAAAAAATCTCAAAAAAACTATTATATGTATACCCCTTTAAAAAGTATGGTTGCAAGCATTACAATAAATCACGAATATTTTAGGCAATTGATGTAGATCAAGGGTATGCATGTAAATAGTGATGTTTGTAAGGATATATGCAAAAATCCCTAACCTTGGCTACTCCTCATGTGGGTGAATGCTGACAGCATCCGATCGTCTGATCTATGAGTCTGATTCATTAAAGTGGGTGATGAACTGAGTAATTGGACATTTTGGTGGCAATAAAAAGTTGAGAAATGTTTATAAGACTGAGCATTTTTATTGGTTGGAGAAATATTTGACTTGATTCAGTGCACATTAAGATATGCCCTAAGTAATTAAAACACATCAATTAAAATTGTGCTATGTGGACGAGGGATTAAAAAAAATGGGGTGAGGGAGATATTAAAATCCGCTCTTTATATACAGCACAAACTTAGTAAGTGGCTCAAGTTAGTGCATATTTTTTGTGCACTAAGTATTTATTTGTTAGTTGAGGATTTGACAAGACTTTCCTCTCTCTTTTCTCTTAGAATTTTGTCACACCCTCAATTAACAAAATTATTTTTCAAACAATCTAAATCAATTTTATTATAAAATATATCTTGCAATAAATATTTTCTAAAAAATTATGGGTGGCTTCCAACTAGTGCTTTCTTTCTCATATAAGCTTTGTGCTTTGCAGCGTCCCTGTGACTCATACTTGTCTACTTGTGAACCACAGCCACAGGAGGATGCAAAAGTAAGTGTGCGTTGCCTAAAACACACAAGCAAAAGAGGGAGCGTGGCTGCTTTGCCGCTTTGCCCTCGCTTGCTTGCACGCCATACGCGGAAAACAGCTCCCCGGCCTTCGTGCTCTCGCGTAGTCGGAATATTTACAGATTGGGTAGCACCACATAAAATATCATGCGGGTGAGCTGTCACATTATTAGTGGTAGTTGATGGTGACTGAGAGTGGCCACGAGAAAGGCTACTCTTAATTTAAAGCACCATTTATAAATCATGTCTAAAATAATTATTAAAACCTAAATAATATATATTTTTTAGTTTGAAATTAATATTTATAAGTCTAAGTTCACTAATATTAAAAATATAATGAGTATTTTTATACTCTAAAAGTTATTTTTTAATCTAAATTTTATATTTATGGAGAATTAATTGTTGGTCCCTGATAGGAACGTGGACTTATTTTACAGTCCCCATCAACTTTTCCCACGTCGCATAATCTATGTTTTATGCGGGTTTTATTTTTCAGTCCCTGAAGTTAACCCCTGTTATCTTCCTTCTCCTAAATGTCAATTCTGCCATAGTCGCAGATCAATCGTGAGTGTCGTCGGCTTTAATGACTTTCGAAGAAAGCACGCAATGGCGAAAGTCTTCTCGCTGTGGTGCTACGAAGAGGAGCGCAGGGTTTCCGTTTTCGTGAAGGATGTTGGCTTCAGGTGAACTTTCCTAAGCTGGTTGCGATTTCCTTCTATCCGTGGCGGAGGTTGGTTGGTCAGTGGCCTTCCGGTAGACACCTACCCCCTTTCTCCTCTGTAGATACACATCCGATAGTCACTAGAGACTTTTGTTGCCAGCAATGTTTGATCCAGATCTGACAGTAGTAGTCAGAGGCTTTTGTCACAACACTATTTGTTATTTGAACGCATACACATAGGAGTTACTGTGTAGCAACCTGAATTTTTAAGAAAAATAAAAATTTAAATAAAGAATTAAAACCTAGCTAAATGGATATTTAAATGAAAAGAGCATTAAATAAAACTCATTAAATGAAAAAGAGTAATGGGTTTTGCTTAATGGACTCTCTAGAATTTATTGGGTCAAAATATGAATTTACAAAGGGAGAATAATAAGAAAATACTCTAAATTCGGAGTTTAATTATCTCATAATTGGAAAGGGGTTATTAAAGCAATAAAAGTGGCAATTAGAGTTGGAATTGGATTCCTAAACCTACCCCATATAGTCTAGCACGAATTTAGATACTATCCTAACCCAATTAGAGCTTGGAAAGCAAGAGAGGAAAGATGGAGTTAGGAAATCTCGTAATTAAGAGGAATTTGAGTAGTAGTAGGAATAGGAACTTGTATTTATATAAATACATCTCATAAACCCTCTTGGCCGACCCTAGCTCGTTGCCAAAGGTTGTTGGACATGGAGAAGAGGCCAAGGAGGAGAAGATCTCGTGGGAAGAAGGAGTTCTTGGAGCTTCTTCCTTCATTCTTGGAGTTCTAAGCCCTAGAAGATAAATCGAGTTAAAGGTAGGCATTCTCACAAGCAAAACCAAATCAAATCCATCTATAGGTAGTTCCAATCACCAAGAACAATAGCCCTCTTGTTTCATGATTTTTCCTTGAGCCATTATTTTGTTCTTGATTTTTGAAGTTCTGCAAACATGATAACCCCGAGACATCATGTTTAATTCTTATCTCCTTGTACACTTGATCCCATGCTACGAAATTTTTATTGTAAATACTTGATCTTGTTAGGGATCTTTTGACCCCGAAAGCCCTAATTTCTGTTGAGCATGTTACTCGAATTAAATCCGTCTTGCTCCCTATGTCATCATGTTCTATGTTACTCGTTCTTGTTCGTTCTCAAACCATGTTCAAACCATGCTCTCTCTCGAATTCCTAATTTCTGGAAGTACTCTCGCATGTCTAGCTCTATTTGCCACTGATTTCGTGATTTTTCATCATGTATATAATTAGTTATGATTTTCTAAACAACCCTGTATCAAAATTTGAATGTTCTGGTCCGCAATCCAATGTCTGATCTGACTCCTATCAGAGTCAGGCGCAGACCACCAGATCACAACTGCCCGATATGACCCCTTCTGGGGTCCGATTGTGACAGCCTACCCGTCGCGACCAAGAAGGCGACAGGTAAGCCGTCGTGTTTCCAATACCTGATTCGCAAGCCCTGTCGCGATCCTTACATGCTCCTGTCGCGATCTGCCTAGTACCTGTCGCGACCCTCATTGGCCTATGTCGCGTTCACAGGTTTTTGATGAAAATCCATAAAAACTATTTATATCGCTTTCTAAATAATTCTTACGCCTTTTCACAGTTATACCCCCAGTAAAAACTTGTTTTAAAAAAATGGAGCTACATTGAATGATTTAAAATACATATTCACGACTTATTTCTAGCTATGATTTCTCTTACACATGCACACACATGAACCATCCATATATGGCTGAAATTTGGCAGAAAATATCTCATAATGTATCTGGTAAATTATTGCAATAAAGTATATTAATTGCCCTATTTTAAAGGACTTGTATTCGTCTCTTGCGTTGTTTATATACCGATATCGACGCTCCACTGTTCTAGAATTCCTCTGGAACGTTGAGCACTTGTTTTATATACACACTTTACTTGGCTTGTGGTGAACTCTCCGTCGGATATTCCTTTCGCCGGACTAGTGAATCCTTGCACAAGTCCTCCGTAAGTCTCCTCTGATCATGGATTCCCACATAGTCGACGAGCCGGTTGTACCCTAACACCCATTACACCTTTAGGGATCGATATGATCCAAACGGCTATTAGAAGTTCACTCTCGTCTTGAATCACGCCGGACCTCTGGACTTGTGCATAACATGGCCAGCGGGAAGATCGTGAGTTCCGCCTGACTGCCAACACCAAGTGCACGTGTTGTGCAACTGTTACTATCGCCTGTTTACTCGTCGCATTACGTGCAATGACCACTAGCTCTCATCTGTACTCTACTCGCTCGCCTATTCACATTCACTCTACTCTCTCGTCTATTCATATAGTGCTCTCATCTACTTCTTGGTACTCTATATTGGCCATTGATTGATTGTCTAAAGATAAACAATATAATCAATGACTGGCAATATATAGAGGGCCCGATCTGGTCCTGGGATGTGCGCCCGAAAGTTCTAGTGCCCATGGGAGTTAAATGATCAGAGTGTTTGGCATTACACTCAAGTGCTATCTATCTCGACTATCTATATGACAATCAAAACACAAAAGTGCTATACTCTCTTGATGTCTAGAATGACAAACAAGTGCTATACTCGTCATGCTATTATTATACTTGTGCTAGTTGTGCTATGGCCATCCTGTTATTCGTGCTATACTCGATACTTGTGCTATTTCTAGAAACTATACTTGATCTCGTGCTATTGTGCTATCCTATTACCTGTTGTGCTATCTCTTGCTATATTTTGACTCTCTTGTACCTGCTATCTTTAGATACTCTGCCATTAAATGCGTTAATTACTTAAAGCCTGCTTGAGCCTGAGATTTAAGTCCTACTGGGCATTATCGCTCACCCTACGTTATTTGATGTTGTGTTCTCAGGTGAGACCGAGGATGACACATACACTCACGAAGAGGGGAATGACCAAGAGTGAAGCCAGGAGTACCCTCGAGTCATTATGTTATCTTAGAGTTGTAGTTAGTTATTTCCTTTTATTGCAATGTAATTGGGCCATATAGAATGGCTCTGATATTAGTGGTTGTAACTAGACATTGGAAAAGTTATTAATGAGAAAGATTTGCTTAGTATTATTCAATGTGCAATGGTTTGATGTCTAGTACTCGCTCTATACCCTTTTCTTGCAACTGCCTTCGCGCTCCGATATTCTGCGTCGGGGTGTGACATACTGACGTTACTAGTAACCACCAGTATCCTAGTTATAGAGTTACAGTAGAGTAAAAGAACATGTTACGCTGAAAGTATTAACTCTGTAAGTATATAAGTACATAATTTTTTATGCCCTAAGTGTGCAAGTAGTTCTTTCTATGACTTTGTAGCAGGGTATGAAATACTTACATAATTAAATGTGTAACTGCGTAAGTATATAATTACGTGTTTTTTTTCTATATAAGTCTGTAAGTACTTGTATTTATAATTATGTAACAATTTATGAAGTAGTTACACAGTTAACTGTGAAACTGCATAAATATGTAAAATGTAAGTACTTGTATCTATAAGTGTGTAACATGTTAGGAAGTACTTACACAGTTAACTATGTAACTGCGTAAGTATGTAATTACGTGTGTTTTTTTCTACGTAAGTCTGTAAGTACTTATATCTATAACTGTGTAACAAGTTATGAAGTAGTTACACAGTTAACTGTGTAACTGCGTAAGTATATAATTACCTACTTTTTTTCTACGTAATTAGTCTGTAAGTACTTCTTTCTGTAACTTTGTAGCAGGGTATGAAGTAGTTACATAGTTAACTGTGTAACTGCGTAAGTATGTAATTATCTACTTTTTTTCTACTTAAGTCTGTAAATACTTCTTTCTGTATCTTTGTAGCAGGGTATGAAGTAGTTACACAGTTAACTGTGCAACTGCGTAAGTATGTAATTATCTACTTTTTTCTACGTAAGTGTGTAAGTACTTCTTTTTGTAATTGTGTAACAACTTTTGAAGTAGTTACACAGTTAATTATGTAACTACGTAAGTATATAATTACCTATTTTTTTCTACATAAGTCTGTAAGTATTTATATTTGTAATTGTGTAACTACGTAAGTATGTAATTACCTACTTTTTTTCTACATAAGTCTGTAAGTACTTGTATTTGTATCTGTGTAACAATTTTTGAAGTAGTTACACAGTTAACTGTGTAGCGTAAGTATGTAATTACCTACTTTTTTCTACGTAAGTCTGTAAGTACTTGTATTTGTAACTTTGTAACAACTTATGAAGTAGTTACATAGTTAACTGTGTAACTGCGCAAGTATGTAATTACCTACTTTTTTTCTACGTAAGTCTGTAAGTACTTGTATTTGTAATTGTGTAACTTTTGAAGCAACTGTGAAACTGCATAAGTATGTAATTACCTACTTTTTTTCTCCCACTTCTTTCCACACTTTATTTTTTAGTTGCACCTGTTAGATCCCTTTTTCACAAAGGACAAGGGTATATTTATAGCCCTAATCATGTGACATTGTACCTGCGAGTGCGTGAGCACACACTTTAGGGTTGTCCGTACACCCTTTAAGTTGTCACTTGCTCCATTTGTCCTGCACACATAGAACCCCCAAATTAGTAGAGCATTTATGAAAAAACATATAATTGAAGCAATTTAACTTCATCATAATGTGTGACACAAATATATCCAAACATTTAATATAGACACGCGTCATGTTTTCATTGAGCAACAAATGATGAAATTAACAATTTAAAACAATATACAAATTCGAATGTCAACAAATACACATGAACATTTGAAGTGAACACTTCGACCGACAATGACTAAATCATGACATTGAAGTCAGAGTGCTTCGACTGACCAAGTGTAAATCGTGACATCTGAAGTGAAGGTGCTTTGGATGGCAGAGATACAACATGAATATACGACGTCTCAGCACTTCGACTGGCCAAGTGTAAATCGTGACATCCGAAGTCAAGGTGCTTCAGATGGCAGAGATACAACGTGAATATACGAAGTGTCATTGCTTCCACTGACCAAGTGCAAATGTGAACATTTGAAGTGTCTGTCGAATTTTGTCTAAATCAGTCGAAGTGACTTCGTCATATCCGAAGCTTAGCTTCGTATATGACGAAGTTCCACTTCGTTTGACAAAGAACAAATGAGTACATCTGAAGTTACAGTGTTGAATTTTATCATAATCGGTCGAAGTGACTTCGTCATATCCAAAGCTTTGCTTCGTATGTGACGAAGTTCCACTTTGTCATATCCGAAGTCCAACTTCATGTGTGACGAAGTTCTACTTCTACTGACAAAGAACAAATCTATACATTTGATGTCAGTGCTTTGGCTAACTACGACCAAATGTGAACATCCAATGTTCATATAAGCATGCTTTCAATGTGGCCAGTCTGTCTATGATTGGCAAACATTAATCAAATGATATGCAATATGAAAGCACTTAAATTCATCAACAAAATAATGACATTATGATATCAACAAGATAAACCATGATTATGTCATCATCTAAACACATCAAATCAATCATTATTAAAACCATGATTATGTCATCATCAAAATAAATCGTTACTAAAACAATGATTATGGTTATTCACAATTAATTCAAAAGTTGTTACACAGTTACAAATACACAATCATAATGGCAACTCCTCGGCCGCCGAGCGTAATGCCAACCATCACGTCGCCACTTCGAAATCTACGCTGCATCATTAAGGACCTCATCAGCTGCGCTCGGTCATCATCTAAGATAGATATTGGGAACCGATGTGGAGGCTTCATGTGGTTCAATATGGATGCCTGGAGAGAGATGATGAGCCACAAACATCGGATCTACTCTGCCCCCCAGCCCTATAAATAGGGGGGGTCTAAGTCCAAAATGTGCACCCTACTTCCGCGCGCGAGAACTACAGCTGGCAAGCTTTAGCCGACGAGCTTCCTCCTTCATCTCCTTAACAACCGACCTTCCTTTCAAAATTCTCGCTTCCTCACTTGATTCTTTCAGAGGTAAGCAATGAGCTCATCTTCAGTTTCTTTGAATTTCGATAATTTGTCATCCAATCCTCGCCTTTGAGAGAGTTCTTCCTCTGAGGCGTCATCTTTTGGGAATCCTTCTTCCTCGTTGCCGGCCTCTGCAACGAGGTCTTCCCCCAGACGAGACGAGGCCTTCTCATCCCACCGAGGCAGGCATACCCGACGTTCAGGCATCGGACCCCGTTCCAGAAGTTCGTGACGAATTGGATGAAGATCCAAAAGTCACCCTTGGTACCTAAAAATCCAAGAAACCCTCGGCTCATCCTTATGGATCGCACTGTCAAGCCGATTCGATGGCCAACGCTCCCACAGAGGTCGATGAGAATACCCTGAAGTGGGTGCCGTCAGTGTCGGTCATTGATTTTCCCAATGGGTCCTCCTTGTTCATGCCTACTGTGGTTCGAGCCCATTATTCAATGGAGCTCGGGTTCTATATCTATACCGAGGCCATTCGAGCTAGTTTTTAGTATCCTCTTCCTTCCTTTGTAATCCTTATTCTCAGCTATCTAGGAGCCGCTCCCTCGCAATTGACCCCCAACTCTTGGAGGTTGGTTGTCGGCTTCCTCATCATTTGTGCTCGAGCCAATGGGACGCATAATGTACGCCTCTTCTTCTACTGCTTCGTAGTAAAGGCATTCGACAACTTGTTATACTTTGCAGGTCGGTTCGGATGACAAATCCTTGGCAAAATCCCCTCCTATGCCCACAATGGAAGAGGAACTACTTTTTCGTTCATTGTCCGACTGGGTGGCCCTTCCCAACCACTTGGTCAGCAGTGAACATTAAAGACAAAGCCTTTAAGTCTCCTTGGTACTTCACCTAGGCTGAGCTCTCGGAGTTTGAATCCTTACAAGTGGCAGAGGCCCCCGACCTATACAAGCCATCCGAGGAGCTCCTCAAGCTGAAAGTCAAACCCAATCGAGGTCTGAGAACCTTACCGACATCCTTTTTATTGACATTCTCACATTTTGAAGTAAACTGGCATGTCACTTTGTAGGAGAGATGGCTAACAAAGGAAAGACATCCCTAGCAGAGGACGTGGCGAAGAGGTTCCAAACTCGCTCTGGAAAAAAGAGTGCGAGCTGATCCTCAAAAAGGCCGCGAGTGGAAGAGGCCGAGGTCGATGCCAAGGTGGACAACAAAATCATCGCCCCTCCTTCCACCACACCAGAGCAACAACTATAACGTTTCGACCGTTCGGATCGTCTTCGTGTGGTTGTGGAGGCCAGTGTGTGGCCGATGACGTGTGTGGCAGGTGTTTTCCGCAGGTTGTGAGGCTTCGTGGGCCGGAAGTTTGGGCCCAAAGTGCTCACTGGTTCACAGACTGTGAACGCGACAGTGAGGGGCATCGCGTTTAGAACGCGACATCTCATGGCGTCGCGTTCATGGCATCGTCGATTTTAGTTGACGCTTGCATGTGCGCCGCATGTCGCGCGCTGGGCAAGCATGCTGGCGTCAGCAGGCTAAAGGCGACGACCTATTACGTCGCGTTCAGGTTGCGACTTAGACGGGCGTCGCGTTCTTAACTGTACTGTATTTTTAAGAAACCCTGGCAGAACAGAGCTCACAGAAGCTCTGCTCGGCCAAGGGGTTTTTACTGGGGGATTTGCGGGCGATTCGACTTGCTAAAGCTCGGTTTGACGAGTTTCCACCGCGAGGACGTTACGTGGAGCGGAGGAAACGTCGTGCGGGCTTCGTTCTTCGCGTTCTTCACAAAGGTAGGGAAATTTTCCGTGGTTTGATCCGTGGATTGCCCGTGTGATGTGGATAATGTGTTTCCTACTTTCTAAACCTTAGATAGCATGTGTAGGAACACATCAAAGCATGGAAACGGAATGAAAACCATAGGTTCTAATGAGTTTTGGGGTGATCCGGATGGGGGATTCCAGATTAGGGTTCGCACCTGCTAAGGCGACGACCCTTGGCGTCGCGATTAGGTCACGACACCACGATACGTCGCGTTCAGGGAGCTGAAGGCGACCTATCGGGCTGTCGCGTTCTGTAAGCGGCGCTGTACCCCGTCGCGATAGCAGTCGAAAGCTTCGAGAATGCATGTAAGTGTATGATTATCCGATTATCATGGTTTGTGGTATGTGACGATAGTAAGCAGTGCATTGGCACTCGCAGCGCTCTGGGAGCGTGTAGTGTGTGTGGTTTACGTGGTGTTCACGTGGTTCACGTGGAGGTTTCACGTGAGTTGTGCGGTGTGCACGTGGTTTTTGTGTACGTGGCGGGTAGTAGATGCCTAGCTACCGTGGATACCTCTTCAGTTGGGAGCCCTAGGTTTTGTGTGAGCCAGGCGCATGTGTGCTCGGGGCTTGTCCCGGTACTGGGTACCGATGAGGTCTTGTCGTCTTCCTAGACACCCTCCCTCCTGTGCTGAGTAGTAAGTCCGGCTGAGGGAAAGACGGCAATGGGACAACGACTAGAGAGTGTTTGTTGTGTTGTCGCTTGTAGCGCGCTCGTAGTTAGGGGAGACGGACACCAGTAGACGTACTGGGCCCCAGCTAGTCCTGTTTTTTTCCAGTGCCTCACTTTAGGGAGCTCGGGCCAGAGTCCCTAAAGGTGCCAGGCATGGGCCTGCGGAGTGTGTGACCTATAGGTTGTGGTGGTTTAGTTGGACTCCACAATTCTTTGTACTTGTTTAGTGGAGCGGCAGCTGGACCTTTCGTCCGTGGCTGCGAGACTGAGAGGTAGTCCTGTGTGGTTTGTCCGGGTCAGTAACTGGTGTCGCGAACCAGTTGACGTGGCCCGAGTGTGGCGTTTCTCTACAGTAGCTCGTACACCTGTTTGGTTTTGTCGTTTATTTATTTACATTGGTTCCTGTTAAGCGGAAAATGGTAAGTGGTATTTACAGCTTTATATCCTGCTAGATAGTTCTATAAATTGTTAGCGTAGCATTTCCTGCTTTGCTACTTGTGTTGGTTTGCTCGGTTTCTAGGGAGTTTCTCTACTGAGCCAGTGACTCGAGAGGCTCACCCCTACCTCCTACCAGGTGAGGGAGATCAGGAGATTTCGCACCCGTCGTCCAGTGGAGGGTCAGCACCACCAACAGTGTAATTTTACTTTCCTGTTGTACACCTCGGGGTATGCCCCAGGTTCTGTTGTAGTTTGGTTACAGTTGTACTATGGCTATGTATATTTCATGTAAATATTTGTGAAATTAACAGATCTTATATATATATGAGCTGGTTCCTTTATGTTTCTACGAACTTGTGGTTTGATATCCCTTGCGAGGCTTCGGCCCGTTCGCGGGAGGCGGACTCGAGTTAGGCTCGTTGTTAGGTTAACGGGTCTGAATGGAGAGGACCGTCACAGTTGGTATCAGAGCAAGGTCCGTAAGAATATAAAGGAATTGGAAATTGCATAGCCATGTCTTTACTGTAACCCACTGCTGGTAGTGACCTTGGTTTTGTATTGATTTCTTGTGTATCGTATTGTTGGAATAATGTTTGTGCAGGAGTAGTAATGGCTGAAAGGAGAGATTGGGGAGGTGGTGGAGAAGGGGCAGGAATGGATCCTATGCAGAGGATGATAGAAAGAATCTGGGAGAGCTTGACAGAGATTCGGGTAAGACTAGATCAGCAACCACAGGTGCAGCCAGCGGCAGTAGTACCACCATTTCCAGAGGAGGCAGTACCATTAGCTCCAGTTCCACCCCCACCCGGAGTAGAGGTACCTCCTGTAGTACCTATACTTCCGGCAGTTCCAGCGAGGCCAGCTACGGGGGAGGAGTCCACGGCACTTGTGGAGCAGTTTCTGAGGTTGCAGCCCCCTACGTACTCAGGAGGCCCCAACCCGAATACAGCAGAGCATTGGGTGCATGAGGTTCAGAGGGTGTTTGAGATGATGAGGTGTCCCCAGGCAGACAGAGTGGTTCTTGCAGCATACCAGCTACGAGGGGTTGCACAGGAATGGTGGAGGCTAAAGATGCAAACGGTTTTTGCAGGCAGGACGGAGGATACCATTACCTGGCCAGAATTTTTGATGGTGTTCAATGATACTTTCTTCCCAATACAGATCCAGCAAATGAAAAGAGAGCAGTTCAGGACACTCCAGCAAGGGAATCTGTCAGTACTAGAGTACCAGATGAGGTTTATGGCCTTGAGTAGGTACGCCCCATACGTGGTAACTGATAATACCATGATGGTGGAGTATTTTATTCGAGGCCTGAGGCCAGAATTGCAAGATGCAGTGATCCCATTGATGTGTGGGACTGTGGAGGAAGCAGCTCAGCGAGCGGCAATACTGGAGAGGACAGTGCAGGCCCGGCAGGGGCAGTCACAGGCAGGTAGTGCTGGTTCAGGCAGTTTTCGGCATCCTCAGCCGTTGGGTGGTATTAGCAAGGGGAAGGCACCTTCTGGGCTTCTTCGTCATCCGGAATAGCAATATGGGGAAAGCAGATCAAGAAATTCTTTCAAGGAGGAGGAGGCCGAAGCAGAGGCAGGCCGCAGGGCTTTCAACAGGGTGGTTTTCAGCAGGGTCGTGGTTACAGACCCCCAGTTCCAGAGGAGTCCCAACAGAGCACAACAGGGCAGCCTGTAGCACATCAAACTTTCAGGAGTTATAATTGTGGGCAGCCAGGGTATTTAGCGAGGAATTGTCCATATCCTCGGGAGCAAAACTATGGTAGAGGGATTCAGCAGCAGCAGCCTATCCAGCAGTCGACAGAGAGACATAGAGGTGTGCCATATCAGAGAGGAGGATGGGGTCGAGTGATGGCAGTTACCAGAGCTCAGGCAGAGGCATCCAATCTCATTGAAGGTATACTACCTTTCTTTGATTTTACTGCTAGAGTATTAATTGATCCGGGTGCTTCCCATTCATTTATTTCCGAAGATTTTCTGGATAGCATGGTACTTCCCTTAGAGGAGAGGTCTTGTGAGTTGGTAGTGGAAATTCCTTCAGGAGGGTATTTGTTGACTTCCTGCTTTTTAGAAGAGGTCCCGATAGTGATCTATGGGAATCAGATGCCAGCAAGATTGTATGATTTAACATCGAAAGAATATGATGTGATTCTGGGGATGGATTAGTTAGAGGCCTACGGGGCATTGGTTGATTGTAGAAAGAAGAGAGTTAGATTTTGCAGACCTGGTGGTGAGATGTTTTAATTTCAAGGTATGCCTTTCTACACTCCCAAATTTATTATTTCTGCACTTAGAGCTAGAAAGTTAATTAATGCGGGATGTGTAGCGTACCTTGCTTCTGTTAGTCTAGTAGAGTCTAGCAAATCTGTAGACTCGGTGCCAGTGGTTAGAGAATTTGTAGATGTGTTTCCAGATGAGTTGCCAGGGTTAGCTCCGCACAGAGAGGTAGACTTTACAGTTGAATTACAACCAGACAGTTTACCCATCTCTAAAGCACCATATAGAATGGCCCCAGTAGAATTGAAAAAGTTGAAAAAGCAGTTGCAAGAGTTATTAGAAAAAGGTTTTATTAGGCCTAGTCAGTCACCATGGGGAGCGGCAGTGTTATTTGTCAGGAAGAAAGATGACAGCTTAAATATGTGTATAGATTACAGGCAGCTGAATAAAGTTACAATTAAGAATAAGTATCCACTTCCTAGGATTGATGATTTATTTGATCAATTGTAGTCAGCCAAAGTATTTTCCAAGATAGATTTGAGATCAGGATATCATCAGTTGCGGATCAGAGAAGAAGATATTGAGAAGACAGCTTTCCGGACTAGATATGGGCATTATGAGTTTGTTGTGATGCCTTTTGGATTGACAAATGCACCTGCAACTTTTATGAATTTGATGAACAGAATATTTCATCAGTATTTGGATCAGTTTATAGTGGTCTTTATTGATGATATTCTGGTTTATTCAGCATCAGAAGAAGAGCATGCAGCTCATTTGCGGACTACTTTATAGATATTGAGGGATCATCAACTATTTACTAAATTTAGTAAATTTGAGTTCTGGTTGAAGGAGATTCAGTTTCTGGGTCATGTGATATCAGGTGAAGGTATTGTAGTGGATCCAGCCAAAGTTGAGGTAGTAATGAAGTGGGAAGAGCCGAGGACTCTGTTTGAGATTAAGAGTTTTCTGGGTTTGGCAGGTTATTATAGAAGATTTATCCAAGATTTCTCCAAGATAGCAGCACCGATGACAAGGTTGACAAGAAAGGGTGTTCCTTTTGTGTGGTCCCCGGAGTGCAGACGCAGTTTTGCAGAGCTAAAGAAGAGGTTGACTTCAGCACCAGTTTTAGAGATTCTGTCGGGCAGTGGCGGATTTATTTTGTTTACAGATGCATCCAAGAGAGGTTTGGGTGCAGTTTTGATGCAACATAGTAAGGTGGTTGCCTATGCCTCCAGGCAATTGAAGAAGCATGAGGAGAACTACCCTACACATGATTTAGAGTTGGCAGCAGTAGTTTTTGCATTGAAGATTTGGCGGCATTATTTGTATGGTGAAAGATTTGAGATTTTTACTGATCATAAAAGTTTAAAATATATTTTCTCTAAAAAAGATTTGAATTTAAGGCAGCGCCGATGGATGGAATATTTAAAAGATTATGACTTCAGTTTGGCATATCATCCAAGCAAAGCAAATGTGGTGGCAGATGCACTGAGTAGAAAAGCGGTTATGAATCAACTTATGATCAGAGAATGGAAACTTTATGAGGATGTGGCAGAGAATTCCTTATATGTGCCAAGTAGTCAGCGCAGAGCAATATTAGCAACTAGTGCAATGGAGCCTTCTCTTTATTAGCAGATAGCGGAGGCGCAGAGAGCAGATACCAGTTTAGCAGATATTCTCAGAATGGATGAAGTAAATTTGGGGCATGATAATGTGGTCAAACTAAAAGGACGATTGCATGTCCCAGAAGATACAGAGATCAGGCAGAAGGTTTTAGAAGAAGCTCACAGATCAAGGTACACCATCCACCCAGGCAGCACTAAAATGTATCAAGATATGAAGAAGCATTTCTGGTGGCCGCATATGAAGAGAGAAATTGCAGAGTTTACAACCAGATGTACAGTATGTCAGCTGATAAAAGCAGAGCATCAGAAGCCAGGAGGATTGTTGTAGCCATTACCCATTCCGCAGTGGAAGTGGGATGACATAGCAATGGATTTCATAGTTGGTCTACCCAAGGCATCAGGTCATAATGCAATATGGGTTTTTGTGGATAGATTGACCAAGGTCTGCAGATTATTACCAGTTAGCATGACATGGTCAGTTGATAGATTAGCTAAGCTTTATGTAGAAAGAATTGTACCTCTGCATAGAGTACCAGTCACTATAGTTTCATATCGAGACCCTCGATTTACTTCAGGGTTTTGGAGGAGTTTGCAGAGAGTCGTCGATACAGAGCTAAGATACAGTTCAGTGTATCATCCACAAACAGATGGGCAGACAGAGAGGACAATCCAGACACTTGAAGACATGCTAAGAGCTTGTTGTTTGGTGTGGGGAGGTATTTGGGAGCGCCACCTGGGATTGGTTGAGTTTACCTATAATAAAAATTACCATTCAAGTATTGGGATGGCACCTTATGAAGCTTTGTATGGCAGACCGTGCAGATCACCATTAAATTGGCATGAAGTAGGAGAGAGGCAGGTTTTGGGCCCAGAATTAGTTCGTCAGTGTGTAGAAACAGTGAGATTCATTCAAGAAAAGTTGAAAACAGCCCAGAAGAGCTATGCAGATGTTAGACGCAGACCTTTGCAGTTTGAGGTCGGCGAATTTGTGTTTTTGAAGGTGTCTCCTACTAAAGGGGTACTGAGATTTAGTAAGAAAGGCAACTTGAGTCCAAAATATGTTGGACCGTTTCAAATAAAAGAAAGGATGGGTGAAGCAGCTTATAAGTTAGATTTGCCAGCAGACTTCACAGATGCGCATGATGTATTCCATGTCTCAATGTTAAGAAAGTATATCAAAGATCCATCCCAAATTGTCAGTTATTAGAAAGATGATTTAAAGCCAGACATGACAATGCCAGAGTATCCGATGTAGATAACAGGCCACAGAACCCAAAAGCTCAGAAACAAAGAAATTGAGTTGGTAAAGGTTAGATGGGAAAACAGGCAGGGTGGCGAAGATACTTGGGAATTAGCAGAAGAAATGAGAAAAGCGTATCCATACTTGTTTGAGTAAGTCTTTACTTCTTTTTAGGTGATAGTATCATATTGATTGAATTGAAATTTTGATAGTTGGTTTCTGTTTTAAATTTCGAGGACGAAATTTCTTTTTAGGTGATAGTAATGTAACATTCTGACCGTTCGGATCGTCTTCGTGTGGTTGTGGAGGCCAGTGTGTGGCCGATGACGTGTGTGGCAGGTGTTTTCCGCAGGTTGTGAGGCTTCGTGGGCTGGAAGTTTAGGCCTAAAGTGCTCACTAGTTCACAGACTGTGAACGCGACAGTGAGGGGCATCGCGTTTAGAACGCGACATCTCATGGCGTCGCGTTCATGGCATCGTCGGTTTTAGTTGATGCTTGCATGTGCGCCGCGTGTCGTGCACTGGGCAAGCATGCTGGCGTCAGCAGGCTGAAGGCGACGGCCTATTACGTCGCGTTCAGGTCGCGACTTAGACGGGCGTCGCATTCTTAACTGTACTGTGTTTTTAAGAAACCCTGGCAGAACAGAGCTCACAGAAGCTCTGCTCGGCCTAGGGGTTTTTACTGTGGGATTTGCGGGCGATTCGGCTTGCTAGAGCTCGGTTTGACGAGTTTCCACCGCGAGGACGTTATGTGGAGCGGAGGAAACGTCGTGCGGGCTTCGTTCTTCGCATTCTTCACGAAGGTAGGGAAATTTCCCATGGTTTAATCCATGGATTGCCCGTGTGATGTGGATAATGTGTTTCCTGCTTTCTAAACCTTAGATAGCATGTGTAGGAACACATTAAAGCATGAAAACGGAATGAAAACCATAGGTTCTAATGAGTTTTGGGGTGACCTGGATGGGGGATTCCGGATTAGGGTTCGCACCTGCTAAGGCGACGACCCTTGGCGTCGCGATCAGGTCGCGACACCACGATACGTCACGTTCAGGGAGCTGAAGGCGACCTATCGGGCTGTCGCATTCTGTAGGCGGCGCTGTACCCCATCGCGATAGCAGTCGAAAGCTGTTATCCGAGAATGCATGTAAGTGTATGATTATCTGATTATCGTGGTTTGTGGTATGTGACGATAGTAAGCGATGCATTGGCACTCGCAGCGCTCTTGGAGCGTGTAGTGTGTGTGGTTTACGTGGTGTTCACGTGGTTCACGTGGAGGTTTCACGTGAGTTGTGCGGTGTGCACGTGGCTATTGTGTATGTGGCGGGTAGTAGACGCCTACCGTGGATACCTCTTTAGTTGGGAGCACCAGGTTTTGTGTGAGCCAGGCACATGTGTGCTCGGGGCTTGTCCCGGTACTAGGTACCGATGAGGTCTTGTCGTCTTCCTGGACACCCTCCCTCTTGTGCTGAGTAGTACGTCTGGCTGAGGAAAAGACGGCAGTGGGACAGCGACTAGAGAGAGTTTGTTGTGTTGTCGCTTGTAGCGCGCTCGTAGTTGGGGGAGACGGACACCAGTAGACGTACTGGGCCCCAGCTAGTCCTATTTTTTCCAGTGCCTCACTTTAGGGAGCTTGGGCCAGAGTCCCTAAAGGTGCCAGGCATGGGCTGCGGAGTGTGTGACCTGCAGGTTGTGGTGGTTTAGTTGGACTCCACAGTTCTTTGTACTTGTTTAGTGGAGCGGCAGCTGGACCTTTCATCCGTGGCTGCGAGATTGAGAGGTAGTCCTGTGTGGTTTGTCCGGGTCAGTAACTGGTGTCGCGAACCAGTTGACGTGGCCCGAGTGTGGCGTTTCTCTACAGTAGCTCGTACACCTGTTTGATTTTGTTGTTTATTTATTTACATTGGTTCCTGTTAAGCAGCAAATGGTAAGTGGTATTTACAGCTTTATATCCTGCTAAATAGTTCTATAAATTGTTAGCGTAGCATTTCCTACTTTGCTACTTGTGTTGGTTTGCTCGGTTTCTAGGGAGTTTCCCTACTGAGCCAGTGACTCGAGAAGCTCACCCCTACCTCCTACCAGGTGAGGGAGATCAGGAGATTTCGCACCCGTCGTCCAGTGGAGGGTCAGCACCACCAACAGTGTAATTTTACTTTCCTGTTGTACACCTCGGGGTATGCCCCAGGTTCTGTTGTAGTTTGATTACAGTTGTACTATGGCTATGTATATTTCATGTAAATATTTGTGAGATTAACATATCTTATATATATTTGAGATGGTTCCTTTATGTTTCTATGGACTTGTGGTTTGATATCCCTTGAGAGGCTTCGGCCCGTTCGCGGGAGGCAGACTCGAGTTAGGCTCGTTGTTTGGTTAACGGGTCTGAATGGAGAGGACCGTCACAACAGCTGTTGTAGTAGTAGAGTGAGCAGCTGCAGCAATAACTCGTATGGTCGGTATCGCCCGACGTCCTGCTGCTGGTTCTTTGGTGTAGCGGCGACCTCAACAGCCAAGGGATGATCGCACAACCACAGAATGGGCCTATCGATCAATCCCTCTAGAATCCAAGGCCCGTGCGTCGGGTTCGAAGGCCGATGAGGTCATCGAGGGACTGTTTCGCATACAGCTAGACCATCTGGCACTTCTCAGAGCCCTTCTGTAGAAGGTCAATGCAACCTGATTCGGCACCGAAGGATAGCTCGTAGTGGCCGAGAAGAAGGCCGAGTAGGCAGAAAAGCTCCGAGGTCAGGCAGAGCAACTCTGGGCCGAGACAGAGAACAGGGCTGAAAGGTTCAGGGAGAATGCTTCCCAGCTGGCAAAAGGCATCGACAAGCTGTGTAGGTCCCTCAAGGAAGAGGAGGATGCTCATGCCAAGACAAAAGCTAGAGTTGATGACTTGGTGGCGGTCGAGCGTGTCAAGGTGGTCGCTGATTACCGCAAGTTCTCAGAGCTCGCCAAGGAGGTTGATAGGCTCTTCTAGGCCGGGTTCAACTTTTATCGTGCCCATCCTTGACTTGTGGTGGTTGGACGCTGAGGAGGAGGGCGATGAAGAAGTGACTGACGCTGCTTCCAATACCGATGCCGCAGCGACTGCCATTGAAGCCACAACTATCACCGCCCCAGGCTACTACAGCTGAGATCGGGATCATTGTCGCATCCACTGAGGCCGTTCAACCAACTCTGATAGTCTAGGGGATCCTTGCTTGGATCACTATGTCATGTTTCTACAACTTCTCCACCTCGGCTTTAAGCCGAGGCCTTTTGTACTTCTTTACCTCGGCCAAAAAGTCGAGACCATCAATACAAACAAGTTTCTCTCTTATCACTTGCAAAAAATCTCTTTTTCTTTGCAACATTTTGAAACAATCAAGTCCTCGGAGTCAACCGAGAATGCAACCTTGAATGGTTTAGTCCTACATTACCTCGAGACCATAACATCATGCCATCACTAATCTCATCTCGATGTGGTCAAGCATTAGAAGGCTATCCCAACGTCTAGGACTTTAGCCGACATGCAACGAAATGTCAACTTCATAGGTCGGGCGAACCAAGAGTGCCGTAGTGACCTCTCCTTAAGGGTTTCCTTGATACCTCTGAAGTCTTCAGAGAGAATGTGCCCATTGGGATAATCTTCATCAACTTACGAGATCGGTGCCATTCGATAGTGCCGAAGTGATCTCACTGCACTGACTTCCCAACACCCTTGACGTTAGATGAGATGCAACCCAATGACAATTTCTATATTAACTCGCAATGTCAGAGTCAATTGAGTGCCGAAGTGACCTCAATTTACTAACCTCCCCGATGTTTATGACGTTAATGCGAGGCAATGCCAAAGAGACTCACCATATCTTAGAAGACGATGTTGTAAAGTGACTCGTTGTATCTCAGAAGACAATGTTATAAAGTGACTCGTCATAAACTGCAAGACGATGTTGTGAAGTGACTCGTCATCGGTACCTGCATGATGCTCTAAAGTGATGATGCTTAAAATGACTCGTCAATGTACACCGAAAATGCAATAAAAGCTTAGTTTTATTTGCATTAAGGATAGTAACAATGTAGATGCTCGGCATTCCAAGTTCTCGGAATTGCCAACCCATCTAAATCCAACAACCAATAGGCCACATGACCGAGGTTCTCGACCACTACTGATCTTGGATCCAAGATGGCCAGCTTGCACAAGACGAGGTCAATGGTGACGAAGTGCCTCAGCTTGACCTTGGCGGCAATGGTCCGCTTCATCCTTCGTTGATAGACCTCCATTCGAACGACAGCTTGGTCCCAACGCTCCTCGATCAGGTCCAGCTCGGCTTAGAGAGTCTGGTCATTCCTTTCACGCTCAAAGCCTCTCACTCTCTACATCAGTACGAACAGCTCCACCAGGGTCACTGCCTCCACCCCTAAAGCGAGCCTGAAAGGGGATTCTCCTGTCTCTGCTCGGGATGTAACTTGGTACGCCCAGAGCACGCGGGAAATTTCCCCTTGAGATCGTCTAGCCGCTTCTTCAACCCAGTGAGGATGGTTCGGTTTGTCACCTCGTCTTTCCCATTGGATTGAGGATGGGCAACGGAGGTGATCCGATGTTGGATGTCGAGCTCGGAGCAATTCCATCGAAACCTTATGTTGTCAAATTGCTTTCCATTGTCGGTGATGAAAGTCTTCGGTAGCCCAAACTGATAGACAATATTCTTCCAAACAAATCCCCATGCATTGGCGTCTGTAATCTTCGCCAATGGCTCGGACTTGACCCACTTGGTTAAGTACTCAACGACAATGATGAGGAACTTCTGCTAACCTGAACCAAGAGGGAATGTGCCAAGGATGTCCATTCCTCACTACGCAAACGACCACGAAGCCGAAAAGGTGGTGGGACTTGCCAATGGTTGTCGGAATATCTAGCTGAAAACTACACATTGATGACACTACTTAACGTAGTTCTCAGCATCTTTCAGCAGCATCAGCCATTAGTACCCTTGTCGGGTAACTCGTCAGATCGGCGACTGAGCTCTCGTGTGACTCCCACAGCTTCCTTCGTAGACCTCGCATACTCCTTGGCCTATGCAGGACCGACACAATGGAGATGTAGATACGCGAAGCTTTTGCGGTACAGGGTGTCACCTATCAGAAAGAACCTGGAAGCCCTCTACTTGGTCCTTAAAGTTTTGTCTCGGTCTTTAGGAAGTCGCACGTTCTGCAAGTACTCGATAATTGGAGTCATCCATGTTGGTGCAATGCTTGAGCACAAGACTTCGGCCAAGACCCCAACTAACGGCTCGCACAGCTCTTTGACAAGTACTGCAGGCCTGAGGGAGTGCTCAAATGTGGCTACGTACTTCGAGAGCATGTCATCTTGAGAATTGTTGGTTCTTGGAATCTTTAGTAGCTCGATCGAGTCAAATTCTTCCATCAATTTGAGTATCTCATTCATGTATTGGGTGAGCTTCTCTTCTCATGCTTCGAAATCCTTAGCGACCTAGTTGACGACCAATTGAGAGTCATTGTAGATCTTCACTTGAGAGGCCCCCAACGACTTCATCATACGAAGTCCAGAGATGACGGCTTTGTACTCAGCTACATTGTTAGAAGCCGGGAAGACGAGGTGGATTGCTAAATTCAAGACAAGGCCTTCTCGGGAGTGCAATACAATACCAGTGCCACTCCCCAGAGAACTAGAAACTTCGTCCTCAAACACCTTCTAGCCCTCGGAGTCCTCGGGGTACTATCTTAGATGAAGTCGATGAGGACTTGCATTTTGATGGCGGCCCGAGGCATGTAGGAGATGTCGAATTCGTCGAGCTCAATCACCCACTTCGCCATCCTCCCCGAGGCTTCGAGTCGTCCGAGCACCTATTTGATGGGGACGTCCATGAGGATGACAATCTTGTGACCCTGAAACTAAGGTTGGAGCCGACAAGCTGCCATTATGATGGCGAAACTGGCCTTTTGCATGGTAAAAATAGTGCAGTTCAGCCCCTCGTAAGGCCCTACTAGTGTAGTAGACGGGGAGATGTTGTCGTCCTTCCTCCCATACCAGAACTGAGCTGATTGAGTGGTTGGTGGCCGAGAGATAGATCAGCAAGTCTTCACCTGGTTGAGATTTACTAAGGGTGGGTACACTCACCAAGTGCGCCTTCAGGTCGTCGAACGCACGCTAACATGCGTCATCCCACTTGAACTTGCCCTTCCTCAACACGTCAAAAAATGGCCTACACCTCTCCGCCGATCTCGACATGAATCTGCTCAACGCCATGACTTGACCATTGAGCCTCTGCACCTCCTTGATGGTTCTCGGTGGCGACATGTCGACAATAGCCTACACCTTGTCGGGGTTGATGTCAATCCCTCGGTTTGAGATGAGGTAGCCTAGGAATTTGCCAACCCAACATCAAAGAAGCACTTCTCAAGGTTAATCTTCATCCCATATCGCCACAAGATCTCAAAGGTCTTGGATAAGTTCTGAATGTGGTCTTTTATCCGTTGGCTCTTCACCAACATGTCATCAATGTATATCTCCATCGTCTTGCTGATCTGAGACTTGAACATCTTGTTGATGAGCCGTTGGTATGTTGCTTCTGCATTTTTCAAACCGAAAGGCATTCGAGTAAAATAATACAAACTATTCTAATTTATGAACTCCGGCACCATTCTGATCTGGTGGTACCCTGAGTAGGCGTCGAGGAAGCTGAGAAGTTCGTGACCAGCTGTAGAGTCGATGAGTTGATCAATGGCGGCAAAGGGAAGTTGTCCTTTGGGCAGACCTTGTTGAGGTCAGTGAAGTCGATGCACATCTGCCACTTTCCACTGGCCTTTCTCATGAGGACGACCTTTGCCACCCATTCTAGGTAGAGGATATCTCGCGCAGTTCTTGCGTGCAAATATTTCTCGAGGCCCTCATCCACAGCCTCTTGTCGATCGGCTGACAACGACCACTTCTTCTATTTCAATGGACAGGCCTCGGGGTCCATGTTCAAATGCTGCTGAATGACCTCCGGGTCAATCTCTGGTAGGTCGGCCTCTAACTAGGCAAAGACATTAGAGTTGTTTCTTAGGAATTCTACCAACTGCCCTTCCATCTCTTAGAGCTCGGCTCCAATGACAAGTGCCACGTCCTCCTCGCCTGAAAAGTGCACCTACTTAGTCTTCTCGGCTGGTTGTCCTCTCTCCAAACTCTCTTCAAGGACAAAGGCATACTCAGGGATGTGACCCCTCCTAACTTTCCTAGCAAACCCCGACCAACAATCGTGTTGTAGGCTGACCTAACCTTCACAACAAAGAAGTCGATCTCAACTGTTATATGGCGTGGTCGAATTCTGAGGGTGACTTTTAACCTTATCGACCCCTCGACACTGACTGGGGACCGGTTAAAACCACAAAGTGGGGTGGCAACCGGCTTGAGCTCAGCACTTAGCTTGGTCATCTGTACAAAGCAATCATAGAACAATACAATGGGAGCAGATCCATTATCAACAAGAATGTAGTGTACATCATACCCATCGATGTCAGTGTACACTACCAACAC
Source organism: Colocasia esculenta (assembly GCA_014218235.1). Classification (NCBI taxonomy): domain Eukaryota; kingdom Viridiplantae; phylum Streptophyta; class Magnoliopsida; order Alismatales; family Araceae; genus Colocasia; species Colocasia esculenta. Next base: position 12,191,885 of record CM024754.1, on the reverse strand, counting down.
ATCATCTTAGGGGACATTGAGGCCGACCAAGTCCTCGTCTGAAAAGGAAATAACATCCCCATTCCCCCATGGTTGCCTTGTGGAGCTTGGTCCCGCTGCCAATGCATAGGCTTTCCTCTTCTACCTATTGTCGCCACCTCCTGTCGAGTTGCCAGTGAGCACTAGAACCACCCCCTTGGCACGAGGGGTGGCCTTCTCATCATCAGAGTCTGTGGGCCTGGCCTTCTCATCGACGACATCTTTCTCGATGATGCCCTGCTTCAGCAGGTCTACGATCTCGGCCTTCAAACTTCGGCATTGGTCAATAGTATGTCTGAAGTCCTTGTGATACTCACAGTACTTATCGGTGTCCTACTTTGATGGAGGCCCCTACATGGGCTTGGGCCTCTGAAACCCTAGTAGCTTATTGATCACAGGCAAGATCTCAGAGGGAAGCCTGCCAAAGAGAGGTAGGTCTAAGGCTAGATGCGGTATGTCAAGCTGGCGAGACGGATCCAGATGATGCAGAACGTTTCGCCTAGGCGCCTCTTCCATTTGCTTCGTCTTCTTTGGGGCCGATGCACTGCTTGTTACCCCTTGTTCAATAGGTCAGCGCAACTTGCCAGTGGCCCCCAAAGTTGACTCTGACCTCACATATTTCTACATGAAGGAGAGGAAGTTGACCAACATCACCGGGGGCTTCTTTACAATCAACACGACAAAATGTGTGTTGCTACAAACCTGTGTGAAAATGTTAATAGCAGTGAGGAGGTCCAGGTCGATCACTTTCATGACCTCAGCCTAAAATCTCCTAGCCTAGTAGAACTCGGACACCTTCTGAGAGACCAGCCAGAGGTCATCGGTGCAGAGAGAGTGCTGCATTGTATTGTAGAAATGGTCCAGGAATCACTACTTGAGGTCGGTGAAGCTTCAGACCGAGTGCACCGTAGTGCCTTGAACCACTAAAGCATGATGTCGTCCAAGTTGACATTAATGCCCGACACTTCAGTGCATTGAAGATATTCACCATCTCGACCCGCCCCTAGAAGTTGTCGAGATAGGGAACAGGGTTTGTCGTCCCATTGTACTGCCAGAACTTTGGAAGCTAGAGCTTCAACGGGATCGGGGCTGATGTGGTCTCCTCGATAAAAGGCAAGGAGGAAAGGAGAGTTAGGACTGAGGGGGGGGGGGGGGGGGGAGTGCCTTAGTGGTCGCCTCAATCATTCTCGACATCTGTTGATCTGCCGCGGTCGTCAAAGCAGCGGGAAGTGTCACCAAACCTACCAGGGGGAGCTGAGAATGCTGGTGTCGCTGCCAGATCGACATCACTGCTGGTAGACAATGCAGGTGGTGGGGGAGGAGGCTGCACTACTTGAGGTGCAGAAGGCCCCAAACCAACGGCCATTGCGACAGCCTGAGCTTGGGTGGCTTCCGCCTAGGCTGCTACAAACTGGTGAAATTACTGGTTCTGTCTCCACCATCTGCTGCGTGGAGCCTATACTGTACTCGACATGGTCGAGGAGCGAAAAGGTTGTGGAGTTCTGCTCATCAGAGCCGGACCCACCAACGATGACCTCCTCCACTGGTTTGATTGGAACGACCTCCCCCTCGATGACACGACTAAAAGTTTTTCCTTTGGGAGCCATGGAAACTACACAGTCACTTTCCACAGACAGCGCCAAAAATGTTGTGATTTGCTCAATAGTTGTCGGCCTGGGCCGAGATGACCAAAGGAAGCTCGCGTAGCTGACGAAGTGAACTAGCTCCGAGATAATGACCTACAAGACCACCAAGGGATCTCGGTGGGTAGGCACTCCGACGATCAAGTCAGTATGAGGCCGAGAAGTAGGTTAGGCTAGTTATGATCAGTTGTGTGTACCCTTGAGCGTCGAATGTCTTCCCTCTTATAATGTTAGGCTACCCATTGGAACCATCAGACGACCTTGCGAATATCGCGTCATGTTGGTAACCATCATGCCAAATCGTTCAGATTCTACTGGTCTTTGTGACAGCCGTTACCTAGCGCACGATCTGCGACTATTACCTCAGTGGTTATTGACTGGGCCATTACATAAGCCATGATCCCGGGGATCCTGGGGATCCTGCGGTCATGTCGTGTGCTCTGCACCGGATCAGGTCGAGATGAGCCAATGTCGTCCCTAGCCGAGAAGACGTCGTCAATATAAGCTGCTCTAAGACATCGGCCAAGGCCGAGACTCCAATTGAGCTACAGGAGTTCCCTCCATGTCAAAGTCCAACCATGCATGTAGACGGGTGTAAGTAGTTATTTCATGTAATTTTGTGCAGTCATCTCGCTCCATGGCATAATTCAACTATGCTTCCTTTGGGCCTTACTTGGTCGAATAAAACTATAAGAGACAAGTGTCGATCACAATAATGCGAGTACTATTATTGGAAAAGGATATTCTCCTCCACATACTCCAAATTAAAAGTGTTGGCACTGACTTTTCTTCAACTGTGAAATGGGTAAAACAATTTATTCGGCGTCCCACTTCATTCGTCTACGTCAAGTCCCCCGTTTTGTTGATATGTGAAGTCTAGTCATCCGACCAATAAAACGCGACGGCCGAACAACTCTCTATCTGTTTCACAGTTAAAAAACCTTTCTCATAAAAAAACCCATGTGCTCTCCAAATTTAGGTACGCATTAACTGTTCATTAATACCCAAATTAGTTTACTAAACCGCCGGGGCGCCTTACTTTTCTTGCAGATGGGACTCGGTCATTGCCCCCCACCTCCATAGTTTGGTCAACACTTCTCGACTGCCCTCCCTAAAAGACCTCATTTTTGTCACCTCCTCTAATAGCTTCTCGCCTGACGTGCTTAGCTCTGGTGACCTTCTTCATGCTTCGGATCATGTATCAATGGAGGCTTGATCAGAGTTAATCACATCCATCTGGACGTCTCTTTTCCTTGTGGGAATCAAAACGATAAAGCAAGCACAAGCAAAGATTGTTTGTCCGGGGGGATGACTCCCAGCAGAAGGCAAGTTAAGAGTGATGGAAAAGCGACCGAACTGGCGGAATCTACAAACGCAGTGCGACTCAATAGAAGCAACTACAAAAAACCCAAGCATGTGATAGGGAGGCCCGGGACGTTAAACAAAAAAACATGGTTTCCGGACGATGCCTTCACGCATAGAAACGAGCCAGGGGGGAGGTTGGAGCCCCCGCAATGCAATGCGGGACAATTTATAACAAAGATATATACTTAATATATATATATATATCCTAGAGGTGACACATTTAACAGGATTGTGCTATTTCAATCTTAAGATATTATAATATCTTTTCTCATTCTTACTTTCTTAATCCTAAGAGTGAGGGGCACATGATGAGGACCCCAGTTAGGTCGATCGATCGATTAGAACTCTTATCTAGAAATAAGAGGTCTCGAGTTCAATTTCTTAGAAGACTTATTTGATCTACATGTAATTTTTGAAGTATGTAGATCTGAAATTTTTTCGATTAAGTGAGATAAGAGTAATATAAGTACATAGAAAATATGAACTACTAAGTCTTGACTCTGAAATTCACGAACACTAATTCTTGAACCCACAAAATTACACGGGACGGAATTCATCGTTACCAAAAAAAAAAAAAAAAGAGTGAGTTGGCACACCCCTTTTAAATGTGTCCACCTCCGTGCAGATAACAAATTGCATTCTCGATCTAATCTTCTCTTCTCTCTTATTGGCGGTTTTTAAATTTTTTATTTGAAGGAGTGGGTACCGAGGGGATCTTCCAGGAACAACGAAAACACTATTACCGAAGGTAACGTGGGCGGGTAACAATCTTTTTCGGGTTTTAACACTGTCATCCCTTATAAGTTCGTGAATGAAATTTCTCTTCTTGTATGACTAAAGGAAAATGTAATTAAAGTCCTGTTTGAATGCAAGTCATAAAACACGATTATGTTTATCATAAACTCATTTTTATGTAAAACTTTAGTTTGTATAGTTAAGAATATAATTCACCATAAACTCAATTAAATTTTCATCATAGATATATACATACATTTTTCTTTTCCCACAAATCTACTATAAGTTGGTTTGTGGTGGAAACTCTTTACATACATAAAATGTTGCAGAAACTCACTTCGTTTATGAACCCAAATTAAGACTCAATAGAAAATTTATTTCTTATAAATAAATTTATGATAAGCCTATTCATGTTTCCAAGTTATATCCCAAACGGACTCTTAAATCTAAAGGAAACCCGTAACTCCAGCTGCGAACGTACGAGCGTGTCATTCCAAGGAAAGTGGTATCTGTGGATGTCGTTTTATTGGGCCAGCCACAAGTAGGCCCGGAAGCTTTGTTGTCGGGTTGGATTAGAGAACAATCGGATCTTATGTTGGTCGAAACATGGCCCAACTTTAGCTTAATTGTGCGCTGTAGAAAACTGGCCCATTAACAGTTCACAGCATCGTGGTTATTAGTTAACACTAATAGGAAGAGAAGAAGACTTCCAGAAATAGAAAAACTCAATTTAATGCAATTAAAAATAGTCTGAAAATTCTAAAATAATCTTAAAAAAGGAAATGTGTAACAGTTATTGCACACCTACACTTGGGGCACCCTAGGTTGTGCATTATAGTTTTTATAATCTTGATTTTATAAAAAAAATATAACAACATTGGATCCTATTCGAGATTTGAAATCCACGTTATTCAAACTGCGGTTGATCCATTAGAATTTGTTTTATTAGAGATAGAAAGGGCATATCTATCAATTGGAGCCTGCAATCACTTCTGTCAAATTTCGAATCATGATCAGACGAACGAGACATCAAATTGATGAGCAAAATTTAAAAATAGGTATTGAGGATGAAACATGATGCCATGTTTCTTCAAGAAAACAATTTGACCAGTGGTCAAATTTTTTTTGATAAAGTATAGCCGGTGTTTCCAATAAAAGACAGAAGAAGAACTTATAAGAAGGGATGCTCTTAAATTTGGGGGAGAATTCTCCGATGCTCAAGTTAGAAAACTGTGAATGGAGGCAATCATGCACATAGAAGGCCACTGAGTGCTCCTATGTTCGGATGTGAAAGGTCAAAAGTGACTTACCTCCTACGATCCCCTTCCTTCCTTCTTTTACGCATGAGTCGAGGTTCCCTTGCTCCTGTCATCCCCTCCCTCACCCTTACTGCTTGGCTTGGGTCGGGGTGGGGGGGCTCTTGCAAGGATGGATGGAGTGGCCTTGAGTTGAGGTATCATCAAAAATCAAAGCACATTCTACATTGTTATCATCTAACTAGAGAAATTGTAGCTAACAGAGATGTTATTGTAAATAGAGTATCATCTATTGATAAGATTGTAAATTCGTTGAATTTCAAAATATTTTATTAGCATCACCTTATGTTGTTGGGGATCAAACATCCAAGTGATTGCCTTTATTGCAAGTGGGAGATTGAAAGAGATGTATGCCCTATAAGTCAATCACATGAGTCGTTATGGTATCATTTCTTATATGAGAAATACTTTGTACCAGCACTGTCGAGTACAATTGTTGTGTTGGATGACTTGGCAATGCTGCCATTGGTCCAACATAGCAACGGGACCCACATAAGCTTTCTCTAGCTACGATTAGGTGAGAAGTGCTTATAGCTAGCGCGAGGGGTCATGATGTCGATGCCCCATGGCATTTGAAAAACTTTTTTGGCTTAATATCTAGTTTGCCCCTTCATGCTAAACATCTTCTTTCTCTTCTTCTCTCTGACCAGATGGCATGCAGAGTGTTGAGAAGTGCAAGTTCACATTGCGGTCTATCTAATAGCACACAAATAGGTCAAGGATTTCAGGTTTTTGATGGCCAAGTCTAAAACCAAGAAGGAATCCAAAAGGGGTTTCAATCGGAGAGGATAGGGCACTAATCCTCTTAATTATCATTAACTAAAGACAAACTCATCCAGTTAATCCTATAGACAGATCAGTCAAGTCATAGGCTAGGAATGACTTGGCCGAGAGTAAGACCTCACCTTTAGATCATTCAATGAAGAAATTGTTGGGGAGACGTTCAATCAAGAAAACAATTATGTACACACTATCCATCTATCATCATATTGTATGTTGATGCATATTATTACTACAGATTTAGCATGAGAGTAGGCCTACCTTTCAAATCGATAAATAGCTAGGACACAAGATCTTTAGAGGTCGATGAAGCACCTTGTGGTCTCTATGTTCCATGCCTCCCAACCATCACCACCAATGCCCAAGTAAACTTCCCAAGAGGAGCTAGGCCCGCTAAGAGATTTTAAGAGTCTTTTTATATGGTTTAGGTTTTCTTGGAGTCCCACTTGACTAAGGGACTAGGAGCAGCAACTCTTGGCTGTCTTGTCTCTTTTAAGTCCTATCTGGGTCTCATTAATCCATTTTTATTTCCCAAGTTACCTAACAACCTCCCGTAATTATTAGGGAACATTAGAGCAAGTTCTTTACAGAAAATCTATTTTATATCACTAAGAGTGGATTTAAGGCCAGCAGTCAAAACGATCGACCAAAATCCACTGATCGGTTGACCAATATTTTCATAGAATTCTTCATATAATATGTCAAATAAGTTGGTCGACCAAACAGTCAAATTTGGCCGGCCAGTAGAATACTGGTTGATCGAATATCCTATATCGATCGTCCAATGAGTTTCACATAAAGGTTTGTAGTTGGGAGTTGGTTGATCAAATAGTCATTATTAGTATCAATCAACTGATGGGTTGTTTATTCTGTAGATCATTTCTAATAGTCGATTATTGTTGAGAGTCGATTCTCACTGAGTCGATTTTCATTGAGAGTTGGTTCTCCTAATGGAGAGTCAATTCTCAGTCTATTCAATGAGTCAATTCTTTAAGAGTCGAGTCTTCAATAGTCGATTATTTAAGAGTCAAGTCTACCCTAGTCAATTCTTTAAGAGTCGATTTGTCTAGAACTCAATTCATAGACTCGATTCTCTAAGACTCAATTCTGAGACTCGATTTTTTTAAGTTCAGTTCTCATCAATTTAAGATCTGGTTATGTTTAAGACTCGATTCTTATGAGTCAAAGATCTGATTGTGTTGAGACTCATTTCTCATGAGTCTAAGACCCCATTGCGTATGAGACTTGATCTTTCGTAGACTTAAGACTCAATTATAACTGAGAGTAATACTCTTAATAATCTAGGACTTGATACTTATTTGTCTTAGTGTTTAAATAATCAAAGCTGCTACCTCTTATGTGAGATCTAGGTTCCTTAAGAGAAGTTAATCTGCTAAACCCCAACCTTGCCCTCAAACTAGAAGTGTGCCGATTGGTGGCCCCTACTCATAGCTACACTGGATTATCCTCAACCTTCTCTCTCCTATCACTTTTACAATTGTTTGCCGATATTTGCAATTTGAGGGAAGATAGAGCTATCTTTTGTGAGAGACTTCTTGAAGAGATTCATTCTATTGCTTCTAAACTTCTCTCTCCCTACATGGATTGGGATTCTCCACACCCATCTAGACTCAATTATTCTTTAGACTGTCTTTTCTCATCAATGCATAGTAGGTAGTCTATCTTCCTTACTCCTTCACTCATCCCACACGACACACTCCTACTTTTTTTTTCCCCAAAGAGGGGTTAAAATTAGTCCAACCTCCATGGAAAGCCACCCTCCAATTGCATATTCCAAGTTTTTGGGGGTACATGCTTAACTTGTTTATGGTTCTAATGGGTTTTCTCTTTTCTTTATATTGTTTTGCTGGCAAAAGCATTCAATCCATGTGATGCCTTTGTCTCTTGGTTGGCCAAGGAAGAAGGAGAAAGAAAACACCATCTCCTACACTTCATTCTACATGTGGTCAGTTCAAGGAAGGACGTGTTAAAATTAAGTCATATTAGTCAAGGGCGATGTGTTCTCACTTGGAGATGTTCCATCATTTTCTTCATAATCCAAGATAACTAGCCTATCCTTAACCCTGATTTTATATTGTAGTTTACATTGGTGGTGATCACATACATGCACCATTCATATTCTTTATGTATATATTTATCCATCTAGGGTAGGGTATATGTAATAACCGGTATGTTCGGATTGAGGTTTACCGGGTTTGGGGGCTAGTGTGTGGCCCATTAGTTGTGATTGTGTATGTATATGTGTTTATACAGGTTGGTATGGCTTGATGGGAGGCTGGAGGGTTGGAGTCTTGGAGATCCCAGCCCAAACAGACCTCTAGCGCATCACTCAGAAACGCGACCAACACAGACGATGTGTTTCAGAGTGTAACGCGACCACCAAGTTCGTCGCAATTTAGGGCAGCCTTCAGCACGCGCGTCTGCATGCACGTCGTGTGTCGCATGCAGGGGCGCTGGAGGTTTAATCGCGATGACGGGGTACGTCATGTTTTGAAACGCGACGGCTCGATACGTCGCGATTTAGCCTTTGTGTATTTGGCCCTCTGCCCTTGGCCGAACAGTGCAGTGGCACTGTTCAGCTAAGGGAGAGGACTGTGGAGGTTTGTTGTGGGTTTTGGAGGAGATTTTGGGGTATTTGTTGTCCGTTCGGCGTGGTTCCGGCGCGAGGAGGTATTTCAGAGCGCGAGGAACACCGGGACAACATTGGTTTTGCGTTTTCACCTATTGGTAGGGGAACTTTCCTACGTTTTGGCTTGTAGGACATGTATGGATTAAGATTTGGTTCAAGAATCATGTGAGCATGATAGGGAGCATGCTTAGGGTTTTACTACATGCTTACATTCTGCTTTAATAGCATGTGTAGTCATTTACCATGATTTTCGGAATGGTTTGGGGTCTTGGTTCTGTCGTATGAAAGGCGACGGAACCAGACGTCACGATTCAAGTTGAAAGGCGACGGTTTAGTCTGCCACGATTCAAGTTGTGAATGGCAACCACTGTGTCGGATGCATTTCAGAATGTGGCCACCCGAGCTCTGGGGCTCTGTGGCCAGTCTATCTGCCTTGTGTTATGCATTGCTTGGGCAGTAATAGTTATGCAATATAAAGGTTATATGGGGTGTATCGGCTTACACCATGATTGGAAACGATGGTTCTTGACTTGGTAATGTGTGCATTGCGAGTTGGGTTGTTCACGCCTTCTGAGGTTACCTCTCTAGTCGGGTCACTAGCACCGGGTGCTCGAGGTTTGTCCTGGTACAGTGAGTACCGTCAAGGTCTGAGTCGTCTTTCTGTACACCATCACTCCTAAGTTTGAGTTGTACGTCCGGCTGAGGGAAAGATGACATTGGGCAGCGACTTATGTTTATGGGTGTGCGGTCTCTTGTAGGGCGCTCGTGGTTGGGGGACGGACACAGTAGACATACTGGTCCCTAGCTAGTTCTGTTTCTAGTGCCTCACTTTAGGGTTTTCGGCCGAAGTCCCTAAAGGTGTCAGGCTTGGGCCTGCAGCTGTGTAGTCTGCAGGAGTGGTGTTAGTTGTCTCCACAGTTCTTGGCTTGTTGAGATGGAGCGGCAGCTAGACCTTTTGTTCGTGGTTGCGAGACTGAGAGGTAGACTTGTGTTGTTTGTCCAAGTCTATGGCTGGTGTCGTGAACCAGTTCTCGTGACTCGTGTGCGGCGTGCCTTCCTTTGGCTTGTACACGCGTACGTGGTTTGCCGTTTATTTATTTGCAGCTATAGCATCATGCGTAGGTGTTATTTATTTTAAATGCCTTACAACTTTACTTATCCTATATGTTGTACATTTTGTTTATCGGCTTTGGGAGAGTTACCCTACTGAGCCAGTGACTTGTGAGGCTCACCCCTTCTTCTTCCAGGTGAAGGAGAGCAGGAGGGTTCCCGTCCCTCTTCTAGTTCCAGTCAGCACCGTAGTGGAGTCGGGCCTTCGTCACCAGTAGAGTAATACTTTTACTTGTGGAGCCACGGGGTTTGTCCCTGGCTGTTGTACTTTGTTTAATGACTATGTTATGGAACTGAGTATGTACATTTCATGTGAATATATGTGAGAAATGGAATCTTATATGTGTTCAGCGTGTTTCTTTATATTTTCATGGACATGTGTGGATGATATCCCTGGCGAGGCTTCGGCCCGATCGCGGGAGGCGGAGTCCTGTCGCGCACGTTATTGGGTTAACGGGCCTGAACGGAGAGGACCGCCATAATTGGTATCAGAGCAAGGTCCGTGTAAATATGAAGAAATAGGAAGTGTACATAGTATGTTCCTTACTATAGTATACTGCTGGTAGTTGGCCTTATTTTTGTAATGATATGCTTGTGTGTTTTGTGGATTGGAATGTTGTGTGTGCAGGTTTATAAATGGCTGATAGGAGAGATTGGGGAGATGGTGGTGATGAACATGAGGAGACCACACGACAGATGATAGAGAGGTTATGGGACAGTATCACCCAGATTCGGACACGGCTAGACCAGCAGCCACCGGTTCAGCCAGCTGGAGTACCACCAGTACAGGAGGAGGTAGTGTCAGCACCCCTAGCACCACCGTTTGGAGCAGAGGTACCACTAGTAGTACCTGTGCCTCCAGTTGCACCAGCGAGGTCAGCGAGTGTGGAGGAGTCCACGGTGTTAGTGGAGAGGTTCCTGCGGTTGCAGCCACCTACATACTCAGGAGGTCTGAATACAGCTAAACATTGGGTACATGAGATAGAAAGGGTATTTGCTACCATGAGGTGTCCACAGGCGGATAGAGTTATATTGGCTACTTACCAGTTGAGAGGTTTTGCACAAGAGTGGTGGAGACTCAAGATGCAAACCGTGTTCACCGAAAGAGCAGAAGATACAATCACATGGCCCGAGTTTCTTGAAGTATTCAACAACAGCTTCTTTCCGGTGTAAATTCAGCAATCTAAGAGGGAGCAATTCAGAACACTTCAGCATGGAATTTGTCGGGTGTTGGAATATCAAATGAAGTTCATGGCCTTGAGCAGGTATGCACCTTATGTGGTGACTAATAATGCAATGATGGTTGAGTATTTTATTCGGGGGCTAAGGCCGGAGTTGCAAGATGCAGTAATTCCTTTGATGTGCAGGACAGTAGAAGAGGCAGCCCAAAGAGCAGAAATACTAGAAAGAATAGTGCAAGCAAGGCAGTCCAGTGGATCAGGATCAAGTGGGGGTAGCTTCTGACTTCCACAACAATCACCGGGTGTTAGCAAGGGCAAGGCACCTTCGGGAGGAGCTTCTACATCGGGCTTTGGCAAGTGGGGAAACAAGCTGAAGAAGATATTTAGAGGCCGAGGAGGTGGCAGGCAGCAAGGATTTCAGCAAGGCCGAGGCTATAAGCCGGAGGTGGAGGAATCGCAGCAAAGTACGGCAAGGCATCCTACAGAATTCAAATGTTATAATTGTGATCAGTCGGGACATTTGGCAAGAAATTGTCCATACCCAAGAAGAGGTAGCTATGGTAGAGGGACACCACAGTAGCAGTAACAGCCACCAGCTGAGCAAGGTAGACGCACGCCTTACCAGAGAGGACGAGGACGAGGACGAGGACGAGTGATGGCGATCACAAGGGCCCAAGCAGAGGTGTCAAATTTGATTGAAGGTATTATACCACTTCTTGAATTCTCTGCTAGAACGTTAATTGATCCAGGTGCATCACACTCTTTCATTTCTAAAAATTTTATTGATAGTATGGTACATCCATTTGAGGAGAGACAGTGTGAGCTTGTGGTAGAGGTCCCTTCTGGGGATTTCATGCTTACTACATGCTATTTGGATGAGGTTCCTGTTATGATCCAAGGTAGTCAATTGCCAGCAAGATTGTATGCACTTCTGTTGAAAGAATATGATGTGATATTGGGCATGGATTGGTTGGAAGCATATGGGGCAGTAATAGATTGCAGAAAGAAAAGAGTAAGGTTCAGCCATCCAGGAGGCAGAATGTTTAAATTTCAAGGTATGCCATTCCATACCCCTAAATTTATTATTTCTGCCCTTAAGGCTAGGAAATTGATCAATGCGGGATGTGTAGCATATTTGGCATCGGTTAGTTTGGTTGAGACAGGTAAGACAGTGGATATGGTACCAGTGGTTAGAGAGTTTGCAGATGTGTTTCCAGAAGAGTTACCAGGTTTGGCACCACACAGAGAGGTGGATTTTACAGTAGAGTTGCAGCCGGGTAGCATGCCCATCTCCAAAGCACCCTACAGGATGGCACCTGCAGAATTGAAAGAGTTGAAGAAACAGTTGCAAGAACTACTTGAGAAAGGTTTTATTCGGCCTAGTCATTCACTGTGGGGAGCACCAGTTTTGTTTGTTAGAAAGAAGGATGGTAGCTTAAGAATGTGCATTGATTACCGCTAATTGAATCAGGTTACAGTAAAGAACAGGTATCCACTTCCCCGGATAGATGATTTGTTTGACCAATTGCAGTCGGCCAAGGTGTTCTCCAAGATAGACTTGAGGTCGGGGTACCATCAGTTGAGGATCCGAGAAGAGGACATTGACAAGACAACATTCAGGACAAGGTATGGGCATTATGAGTTTGTGGTTATGCCATTTGGGCTAACCAATGCACCGGCAGCTTTTATGAATTTGATGAATAGGATCTTTCACCCATATCTAGATCAGTTTATTGTGGTGTTCATAGATGATATTTTACTATATTCAGCCTCAGAAGAAGAACATGCAGCTCATTTGAGGATTACTTTGCAGACATTGAGGGAGCACTAGCTTTATGCAAAATTCAATAAGTGTGAGTTCTGGTTAAAGGAAGTTTAGTTTTTAGGGCATGTGATTTCAGGTGAAGGTGTTGCAGTGGATCCAGCTAAGGTGGAAGCGGTTATGAAATGGGAGGAAGCAAAGTCAGTGCCAAAGATTAGGAGTTTTCTTGGCTTGGCAGGTTACTATAGGCGATTTATTCAGGATTTCTCCAAGATTGCAGCACCTATGACGAACCTTACCAGGAAAGGGGTACCTTTTGTTTGGTCATCTAATTGCAGGCGCAGTTTTATAGAATTGAAGAAGTGGCTCACTTTAGCTCCGATATTGGAAATTCCGTCAGGTCGAGGTGGTTTTGTATTGTACACAGTATTGTACACAGATGCATCCAGGAGGGAACTTGGGGTAGTGCTTATGCAACATGGAAAGGTAGTGGCTTATGCATCCAGGCAATTGAAGCGGCATGAAGAGAACTACCCAACACATGACTTGGAATTAGCAGCGGTTGTATTTGCGTTGAAGATATGGCGGCATTACTTGTATGGTGAAAGGTTTGAGATTTTCACGGATCACAAGAGTTTGAAGTACATCTTCTCGCAGAATGATTTGAATTTAAGGCAGCGTAGATGGATGGAATATTTGAAAGACTATGATTTCAGCTTAGCATATCAACCAGGCAGGGCTAATGTGGTTGCAGACGCATTGAACGGAAAAGCAGTGATGAGTCACATGATGATAAGAGAATGGAAGTTGTATGAAGATGTGGCAGAAAACTCCATATTTGTTCCAAGTAGCCAGCGGCGAGCAATGTTAACCAGCAGCACGGTGGATCCTTCCTTGTATTGGCAGATAATAGAAGCCCATAAAACATATAAGAATTTGGCGAAATTGTGAAGATGGAGGATGTCACCATAGATGATGATTGTGTGGTCCAGTTCAGACACAGATTGTATGTTCCAAGTGAAGCTGGTGTGAAATAGAAAGTGTTAGAAGAAGCACATCGGTCTAGGTATACCATTCACCCAGGAAATACGAAGATGTACCAAGATTTGAAGAAATATTTTTGGTGGCCGAGTATGAAGAAGGAAATAGCAGAGTTCATAACAAGATGTTTGATATGCCAGTAGGTTAAAGCGAAACACCAAAGGCCAAGTGGTTTGTTGCAGCCCTTACTAATACCGCAGTGGAAATGGGATGATATAGCAATGGACTTTGTTGCAGGTTTGCCTAGGACAGCGTCAGGACACAATGGCATTTGGGTCTTTGTGGACAGGTTGACAAAGGTGTGCATGTTATTAGCAATAAGCATGACATGGGCAGTGGACAAGTTGGCCAGATTATATGTGGACAGAATTGTGCAGTTGCATGGCATTCCAGTCACTATTGTTTCTGACCGAGATCCCAGGTTTACCTCAGGTTTTTGGAGGACTTTGCAGAGGGTTGTTGGCACTCAGTTGAGGTACAGTTCGACATACCATCCCCAAACAGATGGACAGATGGAGAGGACGATCCAGACCATTGAAGATATGTTGCGAGCTTGCTGTTTAGTATGGGGAGGTGGATGGGAGCAATATTTAGGTATGGTTGAGTTTGCCTACAACAATAGCTATCATTCAAGCATAACATGGCACCGTATGAAGCACTTTATGGAAGACCTTGCAGAACACCGTTGAATTGGCATGAAGTGGGTGAAAGGCAGGTGATGGGACTGGAAATGGTGCAGCAATGTGCAGAAATTGTAAAGTTCATCAAGGAGAAGCTTTAAACGGTGCAAAGCAGGCAAAAGAGTTATGCAGATACATGGCGTAGGCCCCTACAGTTTGAGGTCGGTGATTATGTGTTCCTGAGAGTTTCTCCAACCAAGAGTGTATTGAGGTTCAACAAGAAGAGCAAGTTGAGTCCCAAGTACGTGGGTCCGTTTTAGATTGTGGAAAGGATTGGTGAGACGGCATACAGGTTGGAGCTTCCAGAAGACTTCACAGATGCACATGATGTGTTCCACGTCTCGATGCTAAGGAGGTACATCCGAGATCCTTCCCAGATAGTCAGCTATCAGAGAGATGATTTGAAGCCAGATATGTCCATGCCGGAGTATCCCGTGATGATTATAGGCCGCCGAACACAGAAATTAAGAAATAAGGATATAGAGTTAGTAAAGATCAGATGGGAGAACAGGCAGGGTGGTGAAGATACTTGGGAATTGGCCGATGAAATGTACAAGACGTATCCATACTTGTTTGAGTAAGCGTTAAATTCTTTTTAGGTGATAGTCTTATATGTGTTGAATTGTGAATTGCACTTATTCCTTTAATTTAGAGGAATAAATTCTTTTTAGGTGATAGTAATATAATAACCGGTAAGTTCAGATTGAGGTTTACCGGGTTTGGGGGCTAGTGTGTGGCCCATTAGTTGTGATTGTGTATGTATATGTTTTTATACAGGTTGGTATGGCTTGGTGGGAGGATGGAGGGTTGGAGGTCCCAGCCCAAACAGACCTCTGGCACATCACTCAGAAACGTGACCAACACAGACGACACGTTTCAGAGTGTAACGCGACCACCAAGTCCGTTGCGATTTAGGGCAGCCTTCAGCGCGCGCGTCTACATGCGCGCCACGTGTCGCATGCAGGGGCGCTGGAGGTTTAATCGCGACGGCAGGGTATGTCGCGTTTTGAAACGCGACGGCCCGATATGTCGCGATTTAGCCTCTATGTATTTTGACCCTCTGGCCTTGGCCGAACAGTGCAGTTGCACTGTTCAACTAAGGGAGAGGGCTGTGGGGGTTTGCTGCGGGTTTTGGAGGAGATTTCGGGGTATTTGTTGTCCGTTTGGCGTGGTTCCTGTGCGAGGAGGCACTTCGGAGCAGGAGGAACACCGCGACGACATTAGTTTTGCGTTTCACCTGTTAGTAGGGGAACTTTTCTACGTTTTAGCTTGTAGGACATGTATGGATTAAGATTTGGTTCAAGAATCATGTGAGCATGATGGGGAGCATGCTTAGGTCTTGGTTCTGTCATCTGAAAGGCGACGGAACCAGATGTCACGATTCAGGTTGAAAGGCAATGGTTTAGTCCGTCGCGATTCAAGTTGTGAATGGCGACCACTGTGTCAGACGCATTTCAGAATGTGGCCACCCGAGCTCTGGGGCTCTGTGGGCAGTCTGTCTACCTTGTGTTATGCATTGCATGGGCAGTAATAGTTATGCAATATAAAGGTTATATGAGGTGTATCGGCTTACACCGTGATTGGAAACGATGGTTCTTGAGTTGGTAATGTGTGCATGGCAAGTTGGGTTGTTCACGCCTTCCGAGGTTACCTCTCTAGTCGGGTCCCCAGCAACGGGTGCTCGAGATTTGTCCTGGTACAGTGAGTACCGTCAAGGTCTGAGTCGTCTTCCTAGACACCCTCACTCCTGAGTTTAAGTTATATGTCCAATTGAGGGAAAGACGACATTGGACAATGACTCATGTTTATGGGTGTGCGGCTTGTATCGCGCTCGTGGTTGGGGGATGGACACTAGTAGACATACTGGTCCCCAGCTAGTCCTGTTTCCAGTGTCTCACTTTAGGGTTTTCGGTCGGAGTCCCTAAAGGTGTCAGACTTGGGCCTGCAGCTGTGTAGTCTGTAGGAGTGGTGTTAGTTGTCTCCATAGTTCTTCGCTTATTGAGGTGGAGCTGCAGCTGGACCTTTCGTTCGTGGTTGCGAGACTGAGAGGTCCACTTGTGTTGTTTGTCCGGGTCTGTGACTGGTGTCACGAACCAGTTCTCGTGACTCGTGTGTGGTGTGCCCTCCTTTGGCTTGTACACGCATACGTGGTTTGCCGTTTATTTATTTGCAGCTGTAGCATCATGCGTATGTGTTATTTATTTTAGATGCTTTACAACTTTACTTATCCTATCTGTTGTACATTTTGTATATCGGCTTTGGGGGAGTTACCCTATACTGAGCCAGTGACTTGTGAGGCTCACCCCTTCTTCTTCCAAGTGAAGGAGAGCAGGAGGGTTCCCATCCCTCTTCTAGTTCCGGTCAGCACCGTAGTGGAGTCGAGTCTTCGTCACCAGCAGAGTAATACTTTTACTTGTAGAGCCACGAGAGTTTGTCCCTGGCTGTTGTACTTTGTTTAATGACTATGTTATGGAACTGAGTATGTACATTTCATGTGAATATATATGAGAAATGAAATCTTATATCTGTTCAGCGTGTTTCTTTATATTTTCACGGACATGTGTGGATGATATCCCTTGCGAGACTTCGGCCCGATTGCGGGAGACGGAGTCATGTCGAGCACGTTATTGAGTTAACAGACTTGAACAGCGATGACCGTCACAGTATAACCCCGTGATTATAGTATTGAGCTTCTGCAACACTTTATCGATAACTATCAGAGGGTCCCCCCACCGACCCACTCTCGGAGCCCCTTGATCAATTTTCCCTGGTTATAAGTACGAGCTACGTTCCCCACTTTAATAAAATAAAAAACACGTGGAGATCGAATGGTGGAATCACAAGAGCACTTTCGGCCTCTACAATATGTAATGGTTAGTCATCATATATTACATCATAGTTGAATAATGAAAGTGAAATTGTGTAGAGATTAATTTCTTCTATGTTGCATATATGCATTCTACGATCCTATCTGAACTTAATGTCACATGTCCTTGTAGTAAACCTTTGTCAAAACACCACCTTCGATTTGTTAACTAAAACAAAGGATAAAGGTAACTGTGATATTAAATTCACATATAGGCGACATGCATGAACCTACAAATGTAGGATAAGTTTTCATGTAATTTCCTTAGGGAAATTTATATGCAAACTCTTTTCATCAGGGCTATTTATATGAAAAATCATTTTATATTTGGGTTTTATGTATAACCCCTGAAATCTATTGATATTCAAATACTACTTTGAAATCCTAAATTTTAAAATAATACTTTAAAGTCTACTGGTTCACAAGTAACTCCCTAAATTTAATTATCACAACTCAATCCACTTCTTTATGATATTATTTGTTTTCGACAAAGCCAGAAGAAATTTGTTCAAAACACACGAAACTGTGAATCACAATTCCATACTTATAATCCAATGACATTCTTTCATTTCTCGATATGCGAATAATATTTTTATCCTAACCTCCATACGGGCAATGATAGCTACACTTCATAGTAGCTCCACTCTCAGTCATCTTATAAGATAGTTCTGTTCGAACAAATAAATAGTTTTCTAATACTCCTCTACGTACGATTCAGAGTTGAGTCATTACGAATATCCTTAATAGAAAAAAAAAACATATAAAGTACTATGAAGGTAACATATAAAAATATTTTTTTATTAATTTCTCTCTCTTCTCATGATCCCCTTCTTCCTCGCAAGAAGATGGGGGGGCGATGTAGGGGAGGTCACTACGACCAGCAAGCGCACAGGGGGAGGTGGAGTGGTTTGCAGAGCGCCGGGGCGGGGGACGGGGGAGGAGAGAGGGCCAGAGGCCAAGGGTGCGGGAAGGTTTGCAGCAATGGCCGCGATGGCAGCCATGGGGAAGGAGTTAGGTTTGTAATCGCTGCAACAGCAAAGGGTGGGGAGTGTCTTTTGAGCAAGGGGATCTCCAGCATGCTATGCGGGGAGGTTTGTGCGAGGGGGGGCTCCAGTGATGGAACAGGTTGGTGCGCCCTGAGGGGAATGGGTAAAATTGAACTTTTCTTATGTAGAATTAAGTTTAAATTTAGTTAAGGGAGAGTTTCCCAACAAAAAATAGACAAAAAGAACCACTTTGATAACCTGATAAATTTCTAGTTGTTAGACTTGTTAACTAAAAAATAATTTAGCTAGATAGATAATTTATTAAAATTTTATGTCCAATAAATATTGGTTTGTTGTGATAAATTATCTTTATCTCTCAAGTCTAAAAAATTTGTCAATTTTGATTATTTTATTTGCCAAATTAAATTTTTTTTATAAATAGAGATATTTATTTGTGAATAGTTTATTTGTAAATAAGTTATCCAATTATCAATGTGGTCTCAAGAGTTTAATTTGAAATCAAATAGATTTTAAAAGTTATTTTTAAATATTATAATTTTATAATACTATTTGATACCCGAAGTTCCCCACAGGTCGGCTAAGTCCTCAGCTCGGCCGACCTCCCAGAGTATCAAAGGCAACGTCCTGATGTCACCGTAATTAGTTCCCGTTGTCGTCTAGTCCGAGGGTCTCGTCAGTTAGAACGACCTCCTTATTTCTCATGGACCGACTGACCCAATTCGGTCAAGGACAAGGATCACCCTGGCTTAGCCTTTTCCAACCTAATGCCTGACATGTCCGCAGGATTCCCGGAGTGTGTCTCGCATAACGGCCGGAGCAGTAACTGACAAGGCAATGTCCGAGAATCGTGCATCCGGTAATTGCGACCATTAAGACCACGATCTGTGTTGGCCCTTTTGGTACAGCAGCAAGTTAACCTAGAGGGGGGGTGAATAGGTTTTCTGAAGTCTGAAACAGAAACTTAAACACAGAGAATTATCACTTGAAAGGTTGGTTAGTTGAGTGTGATAGAGAGTAGCAGTGCGGAAGCAAATAAACAATCACACAAAGAACACAAGAAATTTATCCTGGTTCGGCCCTTCTCACATGGAAGTCCTACGTCCAGTCCCCAAGCAATCTCTTGGGATTTTACTAACCAAGGGTACAGTCCCCCTTACGGATAATACAACACCCAGCACCCCAGTTAGTCTTCTTCTCTTTTCTGGACAAGAAGGCATCCCACTTCTCTTACAGGTCAAGAAGCCAACCTCCTGGTACAAACCCCAGTGCGGTTCTGCTAGACTTAAACCCCTACCTAGGTTCTACACTGTATACAGTCCTATAGCTGGACACAAATCTTTCATAGAAAGAAAGAACATACCGAGAGCTATTACAGGATGAACACTAAGAACTCTAGCTCTTAGCCACAAACTCTCCTCCAGATTTACAATGACCATAGAGAGAGAGTGAAGAGAGGAAGGCTTGAAAGCTTTGAAAACTTCTGCTATGAAAAGCTTCTCTTGATTAATTTGGCTCGAGCTCCTCTCTTTCTTTGAGTGTATGTGGAGTTGAGGTTCCTCACAGGATATACACTCCTTTAAAGATCTTCAGGAAAAACTCTCTTATTATTCTTCAGCCTTGTTTCATCTTTTATATGAGCAACTTTGAAATAGATCCGTTGGGACTCTTCTAGTCATTGCTGATCTTTCTATTCTTCTTCTTTTGGCTGTCAGCCACTTGGTGGTCTTCGAGGTCTGCAAGCATAGAAGAAGGTGTTTTAGACCAAAGAGTGTTTCTGTCAAGAAAGGCTCACACTCCTGTGTTTTCTACTGTCACCCAGAAGTGGTAGGTAAGCCCTTTTTGTTGACAGGAAGGAAGAGATCTAGAGAGATAAGTAAAAAGATCTCCTGTCAAAAAGATAGAAGATTACGTAAATCAAGAATATTTGACTTTTCATTAAGCACCAAAACATTTTGAAATATGTATGTAAAGGAAATCGATTGTTTAAGTTGAAATCTATGTTTGAACAGAATCCATGTTTTAATGAAATCTATGTTTCCAACAGAATCGATGTTTAAGTGAAATCGATATTTACATGAAATCAATGTTTGAACAAAATTGATGTTTAAGTGAAATCGATGTTTACATGAAATCGATGTTTAAGTGAAATCGATGTTTACATGAAATTGATGTTTGAACAAAATCGATGTTCTAATGAAATCGATGTTTACATGAAATCGATGTTTGTGATCAAATCGTTATTTGCTATCAAATCGTTGTTTAAGTGAGAGCAAATAGTTACGGCGATCAAATTGTTGTTTAACTTATCGAATCGTTACAACGATCAAATCATTATTTTATCAAGGAAATCAATGTGTTCAACAGAATCCATATTTTCAACAGAATCAATGTGGCACTTTGTGAATTGAAATCGATGTATATTGAATAGACATCGATTTAGCTTTTCAGTGCAAATCACACAGCGATAATGCCATAAATTTATATTTATTAGAAAAACTTGAAATTTAATCTTTAATTTAAAATTTGATGATATTTAATTTATTAGAAAAATATGATATTAAATATATTTAATATTTAATTAATCATAAGTTTTGTTATCACCAAAATATAAGGGTAAAATATAAGAGTGGTTCAACAATCTCCCACTTTTTGGTGATGACAAAACTTATGAGAATTTTTTGACAAAAATACTTAAAGCATAGAGAATATAGAAAATTCACAGATAATGCATACTCTCCCCCTTTTTGTCACTAACAAAAAAAGAAGGATCTTACCATTGCATTCTCTCCCCTTTTTGTGAAAATTTCGTACTATTGAGGGGTTCAACAATGATTGACATTAATGAATAACTCCCCCTTAGTCTGTGCTCCCCCTGAATGAGAGGCTCCACCTGTATGAACCTTGCAAATAGATATTAGTAGTACTATAAATTAAAAAATTTGTGACTACTCTCTCTTCAGATATGAGTTGGATGAAGAGATGGCAGCCACCAATGCCTTGAGCATCCTTTGTTCCTGATGCTCCAAGGCCATCCTGGAAATAAACTACTCAGAAGTAGGTACCCAAATCTTTTTGGGTCCTTGATGGTTAGATGCATAAAAATACCCTTTCGGAATCCATACTAGGTGTCTTGTTGTGCAGGTATTTACTGTGTGTCCTAATTTATTGCAATGAGAACAACAATGAATGTAATTTGTTTTGCAGTTCCTATTGTCTTTGTAATGTCTGTTTAGGAAACCTTTTCCTTTTGATAAAATTTGTTTATTTCAGGTGCCTTTTTTTGAGGTATTTTGGTTTCTTTTACAAATTTTGGCAAATGATATTTTCCTGGAATTATGGTTTGTTTTCTTTTTCCAGAGGTATGTATACAAGCCCTCGTTTATTGTTTCTAGATTTTGATCCTTTTAAGCATAAGGCTAAAGATGTTTTCCCTTTAGTTAATTTTCTAACTGATTCTTTTAAATAAAGATTTTCTTCAGTTAGAGTTTTAAAATTTTCTTCTAACTCTGATTTTTCATTGTTTTTACTTTTTAATTCTTCATTCAAGAGATAATTATTATCTTTACTTTCCTTTAATTATTTTTCTAATTGTTCCATTTCAGATCTAAGATCTGAATTGGTATTTTATAAGCAATTAGTGTTATTTTTTAGATTTTTAAATTCTTTTACAACACCTTTATGTTTTTCATATAGTTCATTAAAGACTTCTTCTAAGTCTTCAGACTCTGACCCTGAATCAGTGCATGAATAAAAAAATAGGTTAACGTACCTTATCTAGTCTTACTATGAGGGCTAGACTTTCCTACTCTTTTTCGGGATCTGAGCTTGATGAATCTGAAGTTGTGGCTTCATCATTGTCCCAAGCAGCTGCCATGGCTTTTCTTTTGAATTTCTTATGCTGCTTCTTGGATTTTTCTGGCTGACCAGTCTTCTTGAGTCTTGGACAATCTGGTCTCAGATGTCCAAGTTTTCTGCATTCATTACAGACTGGTTCTTTTTCCTTTTTCTCTTTCTTCTGAATTCTTCTTGATCCGTTTTTCTTCTTCTTTAGAATCTTCTGAAGTTTGGATAGGACATCATCCACATCACTGTCTTCAGATCCTGCATTTTTTGAGCTAGAAGAAGAAGAGGTGGAAGGAGCAGCTACAACTTTGAGAGCATTAGAAATTTTCTTGGATGAACCTCCAGATAATCGCTCCATATTAATTTCATGTTCCATGAGGGAACCAATTAACTTATCAATAGAAAACTTGGTTAGATCATGGACTTCTTCAATAGTGGTGACCTTAGGGGTCCATGAAATAGTTAAAGACCTAAGTATCTTTCTGACAGTTTCCTCATCAGAAAGATTTTTGCCAAGAGAACTTAAACCAACTACTATGCTCGAAAATTTATTATACATTTGAGTAATATTTTCGTTAGGAAGCATTTTAAATTGCTCATATTGTGAGACAAAAATATCTATCCTAGTTTGTTTTACTTTATCTATTACTTCATAAGTTACCTGCAGTTTATCCCATATTTCTTTAGCTAATTTATATGTAGATACTCTACTAAATTCTCTTTTGGATAATGAATAACATAAATAGTACTTAGCTTCAAAAGTTTAAGGATAATTTACTTTTATCTGCTGCTGTAATAGTTGTAGTACCTTCAGCATGAATAATAACATAATCACCTACCTCTATTACCTACCACAGATCAAAGTCTGTGCCTCGAATGAAGCATTCCATTCTCATTTTCCAATATTGGTAATCCTCTCCCTCGAAGAATGAGGGTCTGGTGACTGATTGACCTTCAGCAAATCCTTGAGCTGCCATGGATCTTCTCTAAGATCGTTGGATCATATTGATTGTTCAGAGAACCTCGCTCTGATACCACTTGTTGGCCCTTTTGGTACGGCAGCAAGCTAACCTAGAGGGGGGGTGAATAGGTTTTCTGAAGTCTGAAACAGAAACTTAAACATAGAGAATTATCACTTGAAAGGTTGGTTAGTTGAGTGTGATAGAGAGTAGCAGTACGGAAGCAAATAAACAATCACACAAAGAACACAAGAAATTTATCTTGGTTCGGCCCTTACCACATGCAAGTCCTACGTCCAGTCCCCAAGCAATCTCTTGGGATTTTACTAACTAAGGGTACAATCCCCCTTACGGACAATACAACACCCAGCACCCCAGCTGGCCTTCTTCTCTTTCCCGGGCAAGAAGGCAGCCCACTTCTCTTACAAGTCAAGAAGCCAACCTCCTGGTACAAACCCCAGTGCGGTTCTGCTAGACTTAAACCTCTAGCTAGGTTCTACACTGTATACAATCCTACAGCTGAACACAAATCTTTCTTAGAAAAGAAAGAACAGACCGGGGGCTATTACAAGATGAACACTAAGAACTCTAGCTCTCAGCCACAAACTCTCCCCCAGATTTACAATGACCACAGAGAGAGAGTGAAGAGAGGAAGGCTTGAAAGCTTTGAAAACTTCTGCTATGAAAAGCTTCTCTTGATTTGGCTCGAGCTCCTCTCTTTCTTTAAGTGTATGTGGAGTTGAGATTCCTCACAGGATATACACTTCTTTAAAGATCTTCAGGAAAAGCTCTCTTATTATTCTTTAGCCTTGCTTCATCTTTTATATGAGCAGCTTTGGAATAGATTCGTCGGAACTCTTCTAGTCATTGCTGATCTTTCTATTCTTCTTCTTCTAACTGTCAGCCACTTGGTGGTCTTCGAGGTATGCAAGCATAGAAGAAGGTGTTTTAGACCAAAGAGTGTTTCTGTCAAGAAAGGCTCACACTCCTGTGTTTTCTACTGTTACCCAGAAGTGGTAGGTAAGCCCTTTTTGTTGACAGAAAGGAAGAGATATAGAGAGATAAATAAAAAGATCTCTTGTCAAAAAGATAGAAGATTACACAAATCAAGAATATTTGACTTTTCATTAAGCGCCAAAAACATTTTGAAATCTGTATATAAAGGAAATCGATTGTTTAAGTTGAAATCTATGTTTGAACAGAATCCATGTTCTAATGAAATCCATGTTTCCAACAGAATCAATGTTTAAGTGAAATCGATATTTACATGAAATCCATGTTTGAACAAAATCGATGTATAAGTGAAATCAATGTTTAAGTGAAATCGATGTTTACATGAAATCAATGTTTGAACAAAATCGATGTTCTAATGAAATCGATGTTTGTGATCAAATCGTTATTTGCTATCAAATCGTTGTTTAAGTGAGAGCAAATCGTTAGAGCGATCAAATCGTTGTTTAACTTATCGAATCGTTATAGCGATCAAATCGTTGTTTAACTTATCGAATCGTTACAGAGATCAAATCGTTGTTTAACTTATCGAATCGTTGTTTTATCAAGGAAATCGATGTGTTCAACAGAATCCATGTTTTCAACAGAATCGATGTGGCACTTTGTGAACTGAAATCGATGTATATTGAATAGACATCGATTTAGCTTTTCAGTGCAAATCACACAGCGATAATGCCATAAATTTATATTTATTAGAAAAATATGATATTAAATATATTTAATATTTAATTAATCATAAGTTTTGTTATCACCAAAATATAAGGGTAAAATATAAGAGTGGTTCAACAATCTGGATGATCTGGCATGCCACTTACGACCACGATCCATCGACAATCACGTAGATCCCCTGCGAGATTCGTGGGGTTGTCCAATTGTTACACGGATATCCTAACCCTATAAAAGAGGCAAACACTCCCCAGACATAGGTACGCTATTCTACTCCATAGGCTAGGCCATTCTGCTCGGCTGATGACTAACAAGAGTGTCGGAGTGTCGTCCTACCGAGGTCTCTCGGCGGACTTTACAGATCAGGTCGGGAGTTCAGAACACGCATCTCGTGGGCCAAACACACTTCGGATCGGTCTCCTCGACTTGATCGTGTCGGCTCATACTTCAGTCAAGATCACCTCAATGGTCATCTCGACCCGAGTCGACCTATGTTACACTTACGTTAACACTATTTAAAATTGTTACAACAAAAGTAACATAGGTCGGCTCAGGCCGAGGTGACTTCTGAGGTGCTTCTCGCCGAAGAGTGAGCTGAGACGACCAAGCCGATGAATCCCGTCTGAGGCGCGCTTGGCCGACGTGTGACGCTGATTCCGAGCTCTTGACCTGTCCTACAAAGCCCGCCAAGTGACCTCGGCGGGGAGACACTCTGATGCTCTTGTCAGTCGCTAGCCGAGCAGAATGGCCTAGCTTGGGGTAGAACAGCGTACCTTTGCCTGTGGAGCGTCTGCTCTTTATATAGTGTTAGGATACCTGTGCGTTAGTAGGACGAGCCCGCCAATCTCGCTAGCGGTTTCCACGATTGATGCCGGATTTGAAGTTGCCAACGTACTGCCAGGTCATGGCGATCGTGGTCTTAATGGCTATCCTTGACGGTTCCGCGATCCTCGGACCTTACCTCCTCATTTGCCTGTTGACCACGTGAGCTCCTCCTTTGGACACGCATGAGCCTGTTGGTCATCAGGTCAACTACATCCGAGCTGATGAGCTTCTGGCCGAGCTGATGAGGTCAGCTATATCTGAGCTGATGGGCTTCTGGCCGAGCTGATGAGGTCAGCTATATCCGAGCTGATGGGCTTCTGGCCGAGCTGATGAGGTCAGCTATATCCGAGCTGATGAGCTTCTGGACGAGCTGATGAGGTCAGCTATATCCGAGCTGATGAGCTTCTAGCCGAGCTGATGAGGTCAGCTATATCCGAGCTGATGGGCTTCTGGCCGAGCTGATGAGGTCAGCTATATTCGAACTGATGGGCTTCTGGACGAGCTAATGAGGTCAGCTATATCCGAACTGATGGGCTTCTCTCACTGGGGGAACCGACCACGAGGGCAGCCGACTTGCCTGGATGTTCTCGAAGGCGTGTTCGCTCCGGAAAATGTGAAGAGCGTGGACATCATGTTCCTGGACGAGGTTGCTCAGGCACTCTCCATGAACTGAAAGATGACGTCCGACGTGATTCGAAGGCGTGTTCGCTCCGGCACATGTGAAGAACGTGGACATCTTGTTCCTGGACGAGGTCGCTTAGGCACTCTCCAAAAACTGAAAGACGACGTCCAACGTGATTTGAAGGCGTGTTCGCTCTGGCACACGTGAAGAGCATGGACGTCATGTTCCTGGACGAGGTCGCTCAGGCACTCTCCACGAACTGAAAGACGACGTCCGACGTGATTCAAAGGCGTGTTCACTTTGGCACACGTGAAGAACGTGGACGTCATGTTCCTAGACGAGGTCGCTTAGGCACTCTCCAGAAACTGAAAGACGACGTCCGACGTGATTTGAAGGCGTGTTCGCTCTGGCACACGTGAAGAACGTGGACGTCATGTTCCTGGACGAGGTCGCTCAGGCACTCTCCATGAACTGAAAGACGACGTCCGACGTGATTTGAAGTCATGTTCGCTCTGGCACACGTGATGAACGTGGATGTCGTGTTCCTGGACGAGGTCGCTCAGGCACTCCGAATTGATAGACGACGTCTGACGTGATATGAAGGCGAGTTCGCTCCGGCACACGTGATAGATGTGGACGTCCGTTCGCTGGACAAGGTCGCTTGGACTCTTCAAGAACGAAGAAACGACGATCGTGTTACCTGACTTTTCTTTTCGAGTCATAGAGGTCAGATCGAACCTCGAGAATTGACCTCATTTCAGCAGTCATAGAGGTATGATCCGACCCCGAGAATTGACCTCATTTCATCAGTCATAGAGGTCAGATCCGACCACGAGAATTGCCCTCATTTCAGCAGTCATAGAGGTCAGATCCGACCCCGAGAATTGACCTCATTTCAGCAGTCATAGAGGTCAGATCCGACCTCGAGAATTGACCTCATTTCAGCAGTCATAGAGGTCAGATCCGATCTCGAGAATTGACCTCATTTCAGCAGTCATAGAGGTCAGATCCGACCTTGAGAATTGTCCTCATTTCAGCAGTCATAAAGGTCAAATCCGACCTCGAGAATTGACCTCATTTTAGTAGTGATAGAGGTCAGATCCGACCTCAAGAATTGGGTAGTCAATGGTCCGAGCTGACCTCAAGAATTGACATATCTTCAATAGTCATAGAGGTCCGAGATGACCTCAAGAATTGACATATCTTCAATAGTCATAGAGGTCCGAGCCGACCTCAAGAATTGACGTATCTTCAGTAAGTGTATGAGCCGACCTCGAGAGTACAAGGCCGCTTCAGCACTCGTAAAGATTGATCAACGGGGTGACGCGACTATGAGCAGGCCACGTGGTCTAGCGGAACCACATGGCCAGACACGTGCTTTCGGCGAAGAGATTCAGCTTCACTTCGGCCTTAGCCCGACGTGAACCTAGGGGGGCCAATGATACGGGAACATCCCGGCAGGTCGACTGCCCTCGAGGTCGGCCGCCCCCAGTGAGAGAAGCCCATCAACTCGGATATAGTTGACCTCATCAGCTCGGCCAGAAGCCCATCAGTTCGGATATAGCTGACCTCATCAGCTCGGCTAGAAGCCCATCAGTTCGGATATAGCTGACCTCATCAGCTCGGCTAGAAGCCCATCAGTTCGGATATAGCTGACCTCATCAGCTCGGCCAGAGGCCCATCAGTTTGGATATAGTTAGCCTCATCAACTCGGCCAGAAGCCCATCAGCTCGGATATAGCTAACCTCATTAGCTCGGCCAGAAGCTCATCAGCTCGGATATAGTTGACCTCATTAGCTTGGCCAGAAGTTCATCAGCTCGGATATAGCTGACCTCATCAGCTCGGCCAGAAGCCCATCAGCTCGGATATAGCTGACCTCATCAGCTCGGCCAGAAGCCCATCAGCTCGGATTATAGCTAACCTCATCAGCTCGGATGTAGCTGACCTGATGACCAACAGGCTCATGCGTGTCCAAAGGAGGAGCTCACGTGGTCAACATGCAAATGAGGTAAGGTCTGAGGATCGCGGAACATTCAAGGACAGCCATTAAGACCACGATCTCCATGACCTGGCAGTACGTGAGCAACTTCAAATCCGGCATCAATCGCGGAAACCGCCAGCGAGATTGGCGGGCTCGTCTAGCTAACGCACAGGTATCCTAACACTATATAAAGAGCAGACGCTCCACATGCAAATGTACGTTGTTCTACCCCAAGCTAAGCCATTCTGCTCGGCTAGCGACTAGAGCGTCGGAGTGTCTCCCCGCCGAGGTCACTCGGTGGACTTTGCAGGTCAGGTCAGGAGCTCGGAACCAACATCACACGTCGGCCAAGCGCGCCTCAAATGGGATTCATCGGCTTGGTCGTGTCGGCTCACTCTTCGGCGAGAAGCACCTCAGAGGTCACTTCGGCTTGAGCCGACCTATGTTACTTTTGTTGTAACAAAAATATCAAAATATTTGAGAGTAACAAACCCCTTATATTTCCCCATTTCTCAAGCCATCCGTGGGCATTTCCGGCCTTTTTGATCAAGGATATGGAGAGGGTTAAAAAGAGGTGTGTTGAGAGTTAAAATACTTTTTTACTTTGAGAATCATTTAACTTAACAAAGAGATTTTTCGGTTAAAAGTGAGGTATAAAGGGGTATGAGATATATAAGTTAACCTATCCAAACTAAAAAATTTAGATAACCTGTCTCATTACCCACCCCGCCACGCGACGGCATAAAGTTTCTGCCATCCCGACAGCGGGCATTTCTCTTTATAAATTTCCTGGCATCCGGCGTCTCCCAGTTTTGCGGCTGTCCTTTTTCTTCCTTTTCTTTTTTGTTCTACCACTCGCCCCTACCTTAGCTAGTTCTTACTTCCTAGTTTCTCCACCTGGTCTCACCCGCCCGATCCGGCACCTCTCCAGCTCGCACGTACTCTCTCCTCCGGTTCACCGCCCCATCTCCAGGAGGTGGATTGGAGGTGCCCCCCTCTCTCGATGGCCGACTCCATATTTCTTTGCTCCTCAGCAATCACAAGAGCCCTGTCCTCTCTGATATCGTGCACGTCCGGCATCGACAAGACGGTGGAGCAGCTCCTCGCCGAGGGGAGAGAGCTGAAGGGAACATGGGACGAGGTGAACAGGTCTGTAGCCGCCGCCGAGAGGCAGCAGTGGATACCCCGTTCCGAGGTGAAGAGGTGGCTGGATCGGGCCGACGGCGTCCTCAAAGACCTGGACGAGTTTGAGAGCAGGTACTGGGAATGGAGGGACCAGTTCCAGGGCCTCCTCGGGTTCCTGCTCACCTGCGGCCTCCCTGTCTTCTGCGGCTACGCCCTCGGTGCGAGTGCCGCCGACCTCCTGGTGCAGGTCCAGGAGCTGAGGGGTCAGAAGATCGACATCGACGAGGTCGCCAAGCCACCGCCATTCATCGCCGTGGAGAAGATTCCGGCGTCCACCCTGCCGACTATCGGCTACCACCAGACCCTGGCGCAGATCTGGAGCTACCTACGCGACGACATGGTCGGGTTGATAGCCCTCTGCGGCCTGGGCGTGACCGCCAAGTACAGCCTCATGACCACCATCAACAACGATCTCAACGAGCACATCGGCACTCAGGGCAGCTACGGCTTCGACGTGGTGGTCTGGGTCGACATGTCCAGGGACATGACCGAGGAGCGGCTCCGCAGGAGGATCGCTAGGCGGTGCTGCCTGCTGCAGCAGCAGCAGCAAGACGTCGACGACCTGCAGCTACCGCAGCTGCTGTTCAACTTCCTCTCCACCAAGCGGTTCCTCCTCCTACTGAACGACCTGTGGCGAGCCTTCGACCTGGCGGAGGTGGGGATCCCCATCCCTGATCCAGGGAACAAGTGCAAAATCATGTTCGCGACGCGGTCCGACTACATCTGCACCGAGATGGAGGCACAGAGGAGGATCGTTGTCGACGTGCTCAATGAGCAAGACTCCTGGGAGCTCTTCCGGACAAGGGTGCCGGCGAAGATCCTGGACTCACCGGCCATCCAGGAGCACGCTAGGGCCCTGGTGGCCGCTTGCGGCGGCCTGGCGTTCGCCATCATCCGGGTCGGCCGGACGATGGCAAACAAGAAGAGGCCCGACGAGTGGGAATGGGCTCGGAGGGCGATCGTGGAGTCGCCCCTGGAGATCCGAGGGATGAACGAGCTATTCAGCCAGCTGAAGGAGAGCTTCGACGCCCTGGGGAGCGGCCTTGCCAGGAGGTGCCTCATCCACTTCTCCTCCGCCTTCCCCGATCGCGACGAGCTCGACGTGGAAGAGCTTCTGGATTCCTTGATCAAGGGAGGACTCCTGGGCGCGGAAGACCGCGGTAGAGGTTACGGCGCCGTAGAAGATTTGAAGGCGCTTTTCTTGCTGGCTGCGGGTGGCGACGGGAATTACCAGCTCAAACTGCACCCCATGGTTCGGATGATGGCCTTGCAAGCTGCTACAGAAGAACACCAAGAATTGGTCCATGCGTAATTAAGCACAGTATCTTCGTACGTGTTGTTTGTTAATTTCGCATCAGGTGTTAATACGCAAATATGTGTGCGTTCGTGTGTGTGTGTGTGTGTCTCTCTCTCTCTCTGTATCTGTGTCTCCACTTCTCTGTACGTGAGTCCATTTATTTGCCTGCCCATGGCTATTACTTTGTTACTCTTTCTTCGGTTTCAAGTTAGTTCTTCAATGTTTGATATGAACAATAAGGAACAAGTTTTCCGGTCTTCGTGAGGCCCTCCTTTGCGCTTCATGAAATGGAATAAAGACTATAGGTGCCACTTGGTAATTATCTCTTATTGTTCACTTTTGATAATTTGAACATTAATATTCTCATAATTGAGATAAGTTATATTTATAAGATAAATGAGTATTGTCATAATGTTAAATATAGATAACATTGGCTTTTTTTTAGTAGAGATAAAAGTTATACACTATTAAATTAAGTACGGCGTAGTAGATATAGTGAAAGAGAAATGCTATGCCATAGGGAAGCGCAAAAGAGTCGTGCTCCTCCACAGCGCGCCATGTGGAGGAGCACGGTCCCAGTGCATTTAATGCACCTTTTTTTTTTCACCCTCAAACATGCACACAAATACTTTTATAGTGCACACAAATACTTATCTTGTGCACACAAATACCTATCTAGTGTACACAAATACCTATCTTGTATACACAAATACCTATCTAGTGCACACAAATAGTATAAGAGTGCATACAAATACCTATCTTGTGGACACAAATACCTATGTAGTGCACACAAATAGTATAAGAGCGCACACAAATAGATATTTGTGTGCACTACATAGGTATTTGTGTGCGCTACATATTTGTGTGCACTACATAGGTATTTGTGTCAACAAGATAGGTATTTGTGTGCAGTAGATAGGTATTTGCGTGCACTAGATAGATATTTGTGTGCACTATATAAGTATTTGTGTGCACAAGATAGCTATTTGTATGCACTATAAAATATTTGTGTACATGTTTGAGGGTGAAAAAAAAAAACAAAAGGTGCATTAAATGCACTGGGGCCGTGCTCCTCCACATAGCGCACTGTGGAGGAGCACGGCTCCTTTGCGCTTCCCTACGGAAGCATAGCATTTCTCATAGTGAAAAGTCATTCTACTATTTTTTCCACTACTCAAGACACATTGGAATTCATGTACGAAATATTTAATGAAATTTTTTTCACTATACGAGAATCTCACACTAATTTATCTTAGATTTATCTTCAATTCTACCGTGATCAAAGTAATATAAATGAGAGATGAATAGAGATAACACAAATAAAATTATTAAAAATATATGATTAAAGAGGAATAAGGTATATCCTATATATTATTTATCTTCAATATAGCTTCTAGATTTCTGAGACACTAAACAAGACAAGTTTACCCGTCTTGTTTTCTAGATAATTTATAGAATGATAATCTATCCTTCTACAAGCTAACCTCACTTTGGGTTTTTTCTTTTTCTTACCCCCATTTATTCCTAGCTGTCTGGTTATATCCCACATGGAGAGGGATATAGTTATTTCCTTTTATCCATGAATAACTAAGGTTAGCCTTGATTAGTCTATACAACCACTCCAAAGTAAAATAATTTTTAACTATAAACTTATCCCCTCTTATCTCTCTTTATCACGTTTGTCAAAGTGGAGTCTGTCTGTTGCTCTAGCTCTGTGCTTATTACTAATTTGAACCCAGTCCATCCGTTGTGGGGTTATATTATAATAACAACTATCAATTTTGAGGACGGACAGCTTCATGCGTATGTCAATGACCTCTATCATAAGTGTCTATTTGGTATGAGAATAACGTGGAAATATGATGGTTTATCTGTAGCGTCCCGATGTTCCAGATCAAATTTATCGGGTTTCGGAGTGTGGAGTACCGTGATATGTATTTTATCCTGTCTGAATAGGCCATTGTTTGGGGCTTCTGTCTGGGTTTCAAGGTTTCTGTTTGCTGTCGCGGTTAGGATGTGTGACGCGTTGGTAACTGCGAGGTCGATGCGACTGTGCTAATAGGCAGTGGTCGTCGTGTCGCCTAGTTTGGATGCAATAGTGTGGTGTCCAAGCGATGTGACGTGTTCTAGTCTGCAGCAGGGGTTTTCTTTTTCCCTTCGACTAGAGCAAGGTTTCACCCTGTTCTCGATTACAGGTGGGGTTCTGTGGCGATTTCTCTTGAAGGAGCTTTTCTGAACGATTAAGAGTGTTTTATGGAGTGTTCTTCAAGAGGAGGAGGCGGTTAGATCACGAGAAGCCCAACATATATGCTCTTCGTGTTCTGGTTGGGTGGCATCCCCTTTGCTTGATTTTCTTGCAAGTTTCATGGTGTTTTACGGTTTGGAAATGAGTTATGATGCTCATGAGTATGTTTTGGTGGTTTGAACATATGAGCATGTGGTCTTTGCTTTAAATTTGCTATACTCTATATTTTAGATAAGTTGCTTTATGTGAAGCGTGTGATACTTAGAAAAGGTAAGCTTAGATTGGTTAAGCCTGTTCAATGGTTATTGTATGAAATACCGATGTTGCAAGTGGTGTATGAGCTCTTTAGAGCGGGTTTAATTGGAGCTTTGGTTGAGCCTTAACAGAGCAGGGCACTCGGCATGATAACATGTCCAGTCGGGTGGATGCGATGGTAAGGCGTTCCACCGGATAGACACGTTAAGGCCTTCTTGTCACGGCACATCGGGCAGACGTGACAATGTCACGACCCATTCACTCGACGTGACAGCTTTCCAGTAAACATTATGTAGCCAATTAAATTCTACAATGGTGAACGTTAAATGGATTTCTTATGGTAGTGCTTAAAATATAGTGGTTACCGTGGATTGTGAATTGTGTGTGGGGTATTGAGTCAGGTGGTTCGACGCTTTCCTAGATACCTCTCTAGTCGAGTATCCCAGATTCTGTGTGAGCCAGACACTATGAGTGCTCGGGGTTTGTTCTAGTATGATGTACCGTCAAAGTCTGTGTTGTTTTCCTGAACACCCTCACTTCTCATCTGTTGAGTTGTAGTACGTCTGGCTAAGGGAAATACGACTTAGAATAGAGACTCACGGTGTGGGAGTACGATCGCTCGTAACGTGCTCGTGGCTAGTGGAAGGACACTAGTAGATGCACTGGTCCATAGCTAGCCCAATGTTTCCACTGCCTCTCTCTAGGGACTCGGGAATCTCTAGTGGTGTCAGACGTGAGTCTGTAGCTACTGTCTGCAGGTGGTGTTGGTTGGTCTCTATAGTTTCTTGCATTTGTAGATGTGGAGCCACAGTAAGAGCTTTCGTCTGTGACTGCAAGACTGAGAGATAGTCTAGTGTTACTTGTCCGGGTTAATAGCTAGTATCGTGAACCAGTCTTCGTGATCCGAGTGTGATGTCATCCCTCGCTAGCTCGTACACTTGCGCATATGTTGATGTTTACTTATTTACAGCACCTGGTGATATTATTTATTTTCGGTACATGTACAATTGTTCATTTATTTCTGTAATTAGTAGCTTATCTATTAGTAGTTACTCATGCTTCTCTAGTTGTTCTTATTGTTTGTGATTTTGGAGAAGTTGCCCTACTGAGATAGTGACTTGTGAGGCTCACACCCATACTTTCCCCTTTCAGGTGAGGGAGAGCAAGAGGATTCACGTCCGTATTTTAGTTCTGAGCCCTGTCGTAGCGGAGGTGGACCAGCTCCACCAGTAGTGTACATCTCTTTTTGTTTCTCACCTCAGGGTATACCTAGGATGCTATACTTTCCTTTCTGTTGGTTTGCAATTGTAACACCCCGAAAATTTTTATTTTCTAGAAAACATGAATAATATGGTTATTAGACTTCACTATTATTACGAGAGGGAAATAAATAAAATTTGGGATTAATTGGTGTTAATAAATGTTATCATAGTGTCATACTCAGAGGTGCGCGCTCCGACAGGGCGACACCAGAATTCTGTAACGAAAACGAAATCTGAAAATACCATAATTTCCAAAAAAATGGTGATATCAGAAATGTAAATATCCGGATTTGTTGGCATATGGATTTCAAGATTAAGCCAACGCAACTATTTTCCGGGCAATTTTTCACCCAGTAAAATTTTTAAAAATTAAACTAAAATCACCATAATTTGTAAAACCATTCCATTAGCCTATGGCTGAAATTGTAACACAAATGAACATCATTTAAATACATTTACATAAGGATTATTGGGATAGTTGAATTATGGGCCATTTACGGTAAGAATTTTTGGGATTTATTCCATGCTTACACAACATGGGCTACGTAAGCCCATGTCATTAAGGGTTAAACATCTCACACGTGGGGGCCTATGTGTAGACATGGGAGAGGTTGCATGAGCCATGTGTAACAGTAAAAACCAAATCGCTTTTACTGTTACACCTAGACTGGGAGGTGTCGTTGTGCATGGAAGGTGGCTGGGTTATAAAAGCACCCCCTCACCCTTCATATGCACCTTTTCTATCGTTTGTTCTTGCTTCTGCTTG
Source organism: Colocasia esculenta (assembly GCA_014218235.1). Taxonomy (NCBI): domain Eukaryota; kingdom Viridiplantae; phylum Streptophyta; class Magnoliopsida; order Alismatales; family Araceae; genus Colocasia; species Colocasia esculenta. The sequence continues at coordinate 12,156,813 of CM024754.1, read as the reverse complement.
CCTAGAGAAGAAGCTCCAGCTGTAGTAAGGTTTACACCCTTGTGTGGGTAACTAATTGTTGTCGTTGCCTTGTGGAGACTGCTACTGCTAGAGTTGCTGCCTCCATTGCTCATACTAGAAGAACTTCCAGCTGATTGATATCGTGGACTGCAACTACTGCATCCCCAGTATCATCTTCCCTCCACCAACTGTGAACTATGGATACCGTTTCCGGTCCACAAAGAGAGGGGGGATGAATAGTATTTATGTGTAGTGTAGGGTATGGAGTGGAAAAGACGGTAAAAAGAAAAAGATCGTGATCGCCAGGTGCACGTGGGCACCGAATGGAGATGCACGGCCTTTTTAGCGGGGAGATTGTGCGGGGGATAATGTGGGTTCTTTCTTCCTCTACGAGCACGGCCGGCCGTGGTAGAGGGCGTTTCCTTATTTGATTACCCTGAAAGGAAAGACAAATAAAAGAGACAGATTAGACGGATGTGCAGTATACAAATCCTAAAAATGAATAAAATGACATAAATGAAAAGGGAAGAACACACCTTTTGTGGTGGCTTTTAAACCCCTAAAAACGTAGGTATCTATGTGTGTGTATGCATTCATGTGTGTGTGTGTGAAAAGTAAAGAAGGGCCACATGGTGCCCGGAGGAGACGAAAAGAAAGACGGAAGGGGCAAAGGGGAGGGGTGCTTCCCCGAGAGTGGATGGCGCAGTGGCGTTGCCGGAATGGACGGAGGAAGTGGAGGAAGACCGTGCTCCTCCCGCCTCGCTCCGGTACGTGGAATGGTGGACGGCGCTCCGAGCTCCGAGGACATTGAGTCGTCGGCCCGGTAGGGCTTCGTCGTGAGGAAGTCGCGGGAAGAATCCGGTAGGGCTCCGCCAGGGTAGAGATCAGAATTGGTTGAAATGGCTACCCTCGGGGGTCTATTTATAGGCACTGGAGCAAAATCGCGTCCAGGACACACCACAAGAAAATGCGGAGTTTCCGACGGACGCTTTCCGTCGGAAATCCGACGGAATACCGTCGGAAATGAGCCCTTCCGACAGATTTCCGTCTAAAGCCCGTCGGAAATGATCCGTCGGAACTAGATGGTCAGAAATTTCCGACGGATAACATATCCGTCGGAATTCGGTCTATAACTCCGACGGATTTTTCGGTCGGAAAAACGGTCGGTATTTACCGACGGTTTATCCGTCGGCAAATACGTCGGTATACCGGTCCGTAAATGCTGACACATTTTCGGTCGGAAACATCTGTCAGCCTATTCCGACGGAATTACCGACGGATATTGCGGTCGGTAATTCCGACGGATAATAATCCGTCGGTAAATCCGTCGGAAATTTAACCATATTTTTTTTAAATTAAGAAATAAAATGTTTTGTGAACCCTGCTGCTACAATGTCAAACCTGCTACAATATTCATAATTTAACAAATACTCACAATCAACATAATATCATAAATACAATAAATATAAAATCATACAGAATAATGAATACAAATATCAAGATAAATCTGCTGGATCGTCTGCTGTCCCTGCCTGGTCATCGTCTGAAGCTGGATCCTATATTAAAACAAATTAAAATGAGAAACATTAATAATAAATAAAAGACATACATTATTTTCAATAGTGAAATTTAAACTTGTGAAACAATAGTATTTATAGATCCGTTATTTCAGTTGGGTGTTTTTAGATCGGTCGTTTGAATGGCCAGACCAATCCGGAGATCCAAATTGGATTCCGTCAGTTTCTACACGTCGCTTTAACCCACCCGGTAGTGTCGGAGAAAACGGCACGTCGATCCGATCCCTATTTGGGATTTTGGACCCCCGGGTTGTGCGTGTTAAGGCTTTTATATGAAGTTTGGTGTTTTTAAATCGGTCGTTTGAATGGCCAGGCCAATCCGGAGATCCAAATTGGATTCCGTCAGTTTCTACACGTCGCTTTAACCCACCCGGTCGTGTTGGAGAAAACGGCACGTCGATCCGATCCCTATTTGGGATTCTGGATCCCCGGGTTGTGTGTGTTAAGGCTTTTATATGAAGTTGGGTGTTTTTAGATCGGTCGTTTGAATGGCCAGGCCAACCCGGAGATCCAAATTGGATTCCGTCAGTTTCTACACGTCGCTTTAACCCACCCGGTCGTGTCGGAGAAAACGACACGTCGATCCGATCCCTATTTGGGATTTTGGACCCCCGGGTTGTGCGTGTTAAGGCTTTTATATATGAAGTTTGGTGTTTTTAGATCGGTCGTTTGAATGGCCAGGCCAATCCGGAGATCCAAATTGGATTCCGTCAGTTTCTACACGTCGCTTTAACCCACCCGTCGTGTCGGAGAAAACGGCACGTCGATCCGATCCCTATTTGGGATTTTGGACCCCCGGTTGTGTGTGTTAAGGCTTTTATATGAAGTTGGGTGTTTTTAGATCGGTCGTTTGAATGGCCAGGCCAACCCGGAGATCCAAATTGGATTCCGTCAGTTTCTACACGTCGCTTTAACCCACCCGGTCGTGTCGGTAAAACGACACGTCGATCCGATCCCTATTTGGGATTTTGGACCCCCGGGTTGTGCGTGTTAAGGCTTTTATTTCAGTTGGGTTTTTTAGATCGGTCGTTTGAATGGCCAGACCAATCCGGAGATCCAAATTGGATTCCGTCAGTTTCTACACGTCGCTTTAACCCACCCGGTCGTGTCGGAGAAAACGGCACGTCGATCCGATCCCTATTTGGGATTTTGGACCCCCGGGTTGTGCGTGTTAAGGCTTTTATATGAAGTTGGGTGTTTTTAGATCGGTCGTTTGAATGGCCAGGCCAACCCGGAGATCCAAATTGGATTCCGTCAGTTTCTACACGTCGCTTTAACCCACCCGGTCGTGTCGGTAAAACGACACGTCGATCCGATCCCTATTTGGGATTTTGGACCCCCGGGTTGTGCGTGTTAAGGCTTTTATATGAAGTTTGGTGTTTTTAAATCGGTCGTTTGAATGGCCAGGCCAATCCGGAGATCCAAATTGGATTCCGTCAGTTTCTACACGTCGCTTTAACCCACCCGGTCGTGTTGGAGAAAACAGCACGTCGATCCGATCCCTATTTGGGATTTTGGACCCCGGGTTGTGCGTGTTAAGGCTTTTATATATGAAGTTGGTGTTTTTAGATCGGTCGTTTGAATGGCCAGGCCAATCCGGAGATCCAAATTGGATTCCGTCAGTTTCTACACGTCGCTTTAACCCACCCGGTCGTGTCGGAGAAAACGGCACGTCGATCCGATCCCTATTTGGGATTTTGGACCCCCGGGTTGTGTGTGTTAAGGCTTTTATATGAAGTTGGTGTTTTTAGATCGGTCGTTTGAATGGCCAGGCCAACCCGGAGATCCAAATTGGATTCCGTCAGTTTCTACACGTCGCTTTAACCCACCCGGTCGTGTCGGTAAAACGACACGTCGATCCGATCCCTATTTGGGATTTTGGACCCCCGGGTTGTGCGTGTTAAGGCTTTTATATTTCAGTTGGGTGTTTTTAGATCGGTCGTTTGAATGGCCAGACCAATCCGGAGATCCAAATTGGATTCCGTCAGTTTCTACACGTCGCTTTAACCCACCCGGTCGTGTCGGAGAAAACGGCACGTCGATCCGATCCCTATTTGGGATTTTGGACCCCCGGGTTGTGCGTGTTAAGGCTTTTATATGAAGTTGGGTGTTTTTAGATCGGTCGTTTGAATGGCCAGGCCAACCCGGAGATCCAAATTGGATTCCGTCAGTTTCTACACGTCGCTTTAACCCACCCGGTCGTGTCGGTAAAACGGCACGTCGATCCGATCCCTATTTGGGATTTTGGACCCCCGGGTTGTGCGTGTTAAGGCTTTTATATGAAGTTTGGTGTTTTTAGATCGGTCGTTTGAATGGCCAGGCCAATCCGGAGATCCAAATTGGATTCCGTCAGTTTCTACACGTCGCTTTAACCCACCCGGTCGTGTCGGAGAAAACGGCACGTCGATCCGATCCCTATTTGGGATTTTGGACCCCCGGGTTGTGCGTGTTAAGGCTTTATATGAAGTTTGGTGTTTTTAGATCGGTCGTTTGAATGGCCAGGCCAATCCGGAGATCCAAATTGGATTCCGTCAGTTTCTACACGTCGCTTTAACCCACCCGGTCGTGTCGGAGAAAACGGCACGTCGATCCGATCCCTATTTGGGATTTTGGACCCCCGGGTTGTGTGTTTAAGGCTTTTATATGAAGTTGGGTGTTTTTAGATCGGTCGTTTGAATGGCCAGGCCAACCCGGAGATCCAAATTGGATTCCGTCAGTTTCTACACGTCGCTTTAACCCACCCGGTCGTGTCGGAAAACGGCACGTCGATCCGATCCCTATTTGGGATTTTGGACCCCCGGGTTGTGCGTGTTAAGGCTTTTATATTTCAGTTGGGTGTTTTTAGATCGGTCGTTTGAATGGCCAGGCCAATCCGGAGATCCAAATTGGATTCCGTCAGTTTCTACACGTCGCTTTAACCCACCCGGTCGTGTCGGAGAAAACGGCACGTCGATCCGATCCCTATTTGGGATTTTGGACCCCCGGGTTGTGCGTGTTAAGGCTTTTATATGAAGTTGGGTGTTTTTAGATCGGTCGTTTGAATGGCCAGGCCAACCCGGAGATCCAAATTGGATTCCGTCAGTTTCTACACGTCGCTTTAACCCACCCGGTCGTGTCGGAAAACGACACGTCGATCCGATCCCTATTTGGGATTTTGGACCCCCGGGTTGTGCGTGTTAAGGCTTTTATATGAAGTTTGGTGTTTTTAGATCGGTCGTTTGAATGGCCAGGCCAATCCGGAGATCCAAATTGGATTCCGTCAGTTTCTACACGTCGCTTTAACCCACCCGGTCGTGTCGTAGAAAACGGCACGTCGATCCGATCCCTATTTGGGATTTTGGACCCCCGGGTTGTGCGTGTTAAGGCTTTTATATCAGTTGGGTGTTTTTAGATCGGTCGTTTGAATGGCCAGGCCAATCCGGAGATCCAAATTGGATTCCGTCAGTTTCTACACTTCGCTTTAACCCACCCGGTCGTGTCGGAGAATGCCCAACCCAATCCTAAGTATATGAAATTAATACTAATACTACCTGAGCTGCTGGCTGTGTGGGGCGTACTCCCTGCATTATTGAGAGGAACTGTTGAAGCATATCGCTGAACTGCGTCTGTAGCTGTGCCCGCTGCGTCTCTATGTCTACCCGCTGCGCCTGCAGCTCTACCCGCTGCGTCTGTAGCTCTACCCGCTGCGTCTGTAGCTCTTCCCGCTGGGTCTGTAGCTCTGTACGTAGCTCCTCCCGAATGATGCCTCTAATGTCCTGTACACCACTGACGGGCGGCGCAGAAGATGAACTCGCGTGTGCCGGAGGAGCGATCGAACTGGCATATGAGGACAACACTGGTTGAGTATCCAGGCTGTCCCCAAAGCCGTACACTCGGCCCTTCCTCGGCTCTCCCGCTGCCTCGACCCAAGCCTCTGCATCCAAGTCTGGCTGAGGAGTGCCCTCTGCATAACGCTCCGTCATCGTCCTGTCGTACCTCTCCTGCAAAATAAATTAAAATTAAATTAATAAAAATAAATTAATTTAATATCATAATTGAATTCAAAATTTATAGGTTGACTTACAACGATCGTGCGGGCACTCTCGCTAACATAGTCATCCGTCCCCTTCCGCTTATGAGTCCGATCAAATAACTCGCGAAAGGTAGGGGCACGCTCGAGCTCGTGATGCTTATAATTCAACGGACGTAGTTAGTTTGACAATAATAATCAATGTACTAAACAATTGAACAATATTATGCTTACCAATTTTTGACTGTGGGTCGCATAAGATATGGACCCACTAGTATGCACATTCTTCTCCGGATGAGTTGATCTGTTGCGTATGGCCGCCTGTGACCGCTGCTGCCATGGTCTAGCAGCCCATCGCTCACAAAGGGACTGCCAATAATCTGTCCTCAGCCAAGAAGGGCCGTCATCAAGCCAAGCCCTAGGATCCCTATTGCCTGTGCTCTTTTGCGCCTTGTCCCGGCCTCCCACATCGACTTTCTTAAATTAGTCTGGGCAGTAGACTTCCAGACGGCTCGAGCTCGAGGGAGATCCTCGGGTCTCGTGAATGTGAACCTCCGCTGTAAAGAAATGAAATTACTCAGCTTTCTGTACGAACATGGATAGTAATTAAATAAATGACAGATAGTTATCTAAGATTTAAAAATACCGTGAACATGTCAAATAACTGATCCCGGACGGGCACCGGGAACTCTCTCCATGTGTCCACTGGTCCTGGAATATGTGCATGGACCAGCGTCGTAATATGACGGGAAGCAGAACCGGGATCTATCTTCCCCCTGCAATTGCACATTAATTTTGTACATGAAATGTATAACATCAATAACAAATAAAGTAAATTTGAACTGATCAACTTTACCCGGAGATCCAGCATGGATGCCGTCCCGGTAGCTGAGGGCCCCCCTCATCCGCTGCTGCATGCGGACCCTGGACCTCTGTTGAAGACAATTAAGCACACTATTGTTCGATAAATTGCAAGACAACAAACATACTAATGTATGGAAGCTGACACGTACCTGGTGGTGAGGAAGAAGGCAAAGGTGGCACTGCTCCCGTGCTCGGCGGGGAGGCGGTCGCTGAAAATTTTTTTACACATTAGAAAATATGAATTAACTTGAACAACAATATATACGTATACCTGCCGCATGGATGACCGGCGTCGACAGGGAGGCAGACCCTGCAAAATTGTATGTACGTTATATCTCGTGAATTAAATATGAACAATAACGTAAATGTGGTTCTTTCTGTACTATATATACCTGTCGCTGGGATGACCGGCGCAGACGGGGAGGCAGACCCTGCAAAATGTATGTACGTTATATCTCGTGAATTAAATATGAACAATAACGTAAATGTGGTTCTTTCTGTACATATGTATATACCTGTCGCTGGGATGACCGGCGCAGACGGGAGCAGACCCTGCAAAATGAGCCTGTACGTTAGATCTGTCGTGAATTTATTATGAACAATATATATAGAGTATTGTGTTTACATATACATATACCTGTCGTGGACGGGGTCCGGACCCTCTGCCAACGGACGTAGAAACCGTCCGACTCCGTCCTCCACGTACCATATCTCTCTTGAGATAAATAAACATACATCCAAATTGTCATCAGCAATAAATTTTGAAGTAGCAATTTAATATGAAAATATAATTAGCAATAACACGAAGTTCTTACAAAATATAAGGTATATTATCGTAATTCAACATCAGATGCTTCCGACATGTTTAATTCAGCATCATCTTCTTCATCATCTTGGAATTCATCCTCCTCATGCGGGGAGTCTTCATCCACATCAGACTCCACCTCTCGCTCAAGGGCATTTGGGTCAACTTCTTCCTGTTCGTTATCCTTATGTAAGCAAATTGTTTCATTTATATCATGAATATTGAACTGCGTAGAAGCTGCCAACTCTCGTGCGTCACTCCTTTCCGATTGGAAATAATTGTCATTAACACCGTCGAGCTCATCATCAGGCGGCAGAAGCTCATACTCAGGGAATAACCTTGATTTCACTCTACATGCAGCCCACCAATCTCTTAATTTCAGGATGAATAATTTGAATAATAAACTTGTTGCGCTTGTGCCGCCAGTATGAATGGCTCGTATGTACTCAACTTGGACTTATGCTTGACATCGACAATTCCATATGTTGTGTCATGACGAATAGATGTCGGATCAAACCAATGACACTTGAAGAGAAATATAATGTTGTCTTGTCCCAAAAATTGCAGTTCAATGACTTCTTCGAGAATGCCATAATAGTCAATTTCATTTTCATTGTAGGCACTTCCTTTCACACATACGCCGCTGTTCATCGTAGACTTATTGCGTCCATAATCTCTCGTGTGAAATCTGTATCCATTCACAATGTAACCTGGGTAGACACGTACAATCTTCGAGGGTCCATAACTGATCTCTTGTACTCTTAAATCGGTAATAAAACCTTGATCAACCTATTAGCAAAAAATAGACAGACTTACAACAACTAATTATGCATAAGAACGTAACATATATGATTCAAAATATTTAGACACATACTCGAGATCTTAACCAACTCGGAAAAGACTTCTCCCGTTCCTTTTCAACCTGCACGTCCGTCAGACGTGGATTTCGTTGTAGTATGAACGAGTCAAACTCTCTGCAATGTAAATGTCACACAACCGTTCAGTTTACCAGCATTACATGTAAATGATGTATATCATAAGTGAGCACAACTTACTCAATGTAGGGCTCTAGTTCTGCGCAATTCATGAAGATGTAGATCTCCGCAGCTACCAACTCTCTGTCTTCAAGTGGGCGAGTAGAAGAATATCCGAACGCCCGTCCGGGACACTTGAATATAGAGAGTTGGTCCGACACATAGGATTCTCCACCATCATCATTACGTGGAGGTTGAGTGCGTCGGGTTTGTATTTCCGTGTCAAAGTACATCGAACAGAAGTTCGATATCTCCTCAATGAGGTATGCCTGGGTAATGGAACCCTCAACTTGTGCTTTGTTGCGGACTTTCATCTTAAGATCGTGCATGCACCTACGATAATAATAGATCGAATGAATACATATGAAATATAAAATTCGTCGTAATGTGAATAAACTACGGATATAGAAATATACCTCTCAAACGGATACATCCATCGAAATTGTACTGGTCCTCCGACCCTAGCCTCATATGGCAAATGGATGATCAGGTGCTCCATTGAATCAAAGAATGCTGGAGGAAATATCTTCTCTAATTTGCAGACTGTCTGTATTATATTTTGCTCCATATTTTGCAAGTCAAGAAGTCTGAGTTCTGATGCTGTTAAAATTCGGAAGAAATGACTCAGCTCAGTCATTGCTCCCCATATTTGCTTTGGCAACAACTCACGAAAAGCAAGTGGGATCAGTCTTTGCATGAAAACATGGCAATCATGACTCTTCATTCCGTATATTTTTCCCTCATTGATATTTACACAACGGGCAATATTCGAGACATATCCATCTGGAAATCTCAATTGCTTCAACCATTGCAACACTTCCTTAATCTGTCTGGCCCCAAGCACATATGCAGCTTTAGGTTGCACCACTTTCCCTTGAACATGCTGCAGCTCTAGTTCTGGGCGTCTGCAAAGTACTTTCAAATCCGAACGTGCCTTGACGTTGTCCTTCGTTTTGCCTTTGATGTCCATAACTGTGTTGAACACATTATCAAAAACATTCTTCTCTATATGCATGACGTCAAGGTTATGTCGTATCAAAAGTGTTGACCAATAAGGTAATTCCCAAAGATGCTTTGCTTCACCCAATTGTGATCCTTCCCGAAGCCAGGGATTTGTCGAGTACTACCAGCCAGTTGTGTTACAGTCGGTACGTTCTGGACCCGCCTCGCCATGTTTCCACCAGACACCCGTTCCACATCTACCTCCTCCATCACAATTGTATTTTTCATAAAAGAATCCTTTGCTTTCGGAAAGGATGGTCACTCGGTAGAAACCGACGATGACAATCGAACCAACAAGATTTTCCCCCAGATTTCAACACAAATGATTTAGAATCCTCCATGCAATAAGGACATGCCAATCTCCCATGTGTGCTCCAACCAGATAACATGCCGTACGCAGGAAAGTCACTTATTGTCCACATTAATGCAGCCTTCAAATTGAAATTCTGTTTTCTGGATGCATCATAACAGAGAACCCCATCTGACCATAACAATTTCAGCTCATCAATCAACGGTCTAAGATATATGTCTATATTTTTTCCTGGAGATTTTGGACCCGGAATGAGCAATGAAAGGAACAGATTCTCACGCTTCATGCACATGCCTGGCGGAAGGTTATACGGTGTTAGAATACTGGCCAACATGAGTAAGATGCCACCGAGCCTCCGAATGGATTGAAACCGTCTGTGCATAAACCCAGCCGCACGTTGCGTGGATCCCTTGCGAAGTAAGAATGAGTACGACTAAAATGAGCCCAAGCTTCACCATCGGCAGGATGACTCATTTCACCTTCGTCACGACGGACTCTTTCTGCATGCCAAGTCATATGTCCAGCTGTCTTCGGGGACATGAACAACCGCTGCAATCTGGGTGTGATCGGAAAATACCGCAATGACTTATACGGAACATCCTTCTGCTTTGACTTGTCCCCTCTCTTGGGCTTGAATCTATCATGATTACAAATACAGCATGATGTCTTATCTGCATCATCTTTGTAGTACAGCATACAGTGATTCGGACATGCATCAATTTTCATAAAACCAAGCCCCAGATCATTCACCATCTTCTTCGCACGGTAAAAGTCAGCAGGTAACCTCTCTGATTGAGGAAGCATACTCTTGACGAGTAAGAGAAGCCGGTCAAAACAACTCTCGCTTATATGAAATTCAATTTCAAATTCAGTAGCTGCGACACTGCAGACAACCGTGTATGCTTCTCACAACCATCCCATAATGGCTCATCAGCATCTCGAAGTAACTGATAAAATCTCTGAGCTGTATCATTCGGCACTTCTTCATTTGTTTCATCTTCATGCATATTGAACTCTGGACCAGCAGCATCGACAACCATGTCTACGTACGTACTTGTGGACGCAAAGTAATGAGCATGTGCAGACGACTGAATAACATGCTCACCATGACACGACCATATCTCATAATGGGCAACAAATCCTCTCGTATACAAATGATGCTGCACATCCATGTCGATATCCACTTTATGTTCTTACAAGCCGAACACGGACATCGGATGTTACCCATCGGATCGACTGCTACTGAGGAATTACTCAATGCAAACTGAATAAAACTGTCAACTCCGTCTTTAAACTCCTCGGTGACAACTCCATTCACCATTCCACGGTACATCCATGACCGATTCTCATAAGACATTTTTCCTACACAAATTAAATGTCATGTCACAAGTTAAAATCCAACAGACCCTCACATCGTTCGAGTAAGTCAAATGAATAGGTAGGATATATTATTAAGATTATCACTTTTTACCCATCTGTGAATATTTGATCGCACTCAGATGACCATTTACTATGTGTTTGTATTATTTGCTGAAAATTTCGGCAGCATCTCCTCACACCTCTCCGATATACCAAAAATTTTATTGATTTATATTTTCTTAAACACTTACTAATAAGTGGTTAAGAAAATATTCTAAATCAATAAAGGTATATCAGAGAGGAGTGAGTAGACACACCCGAAATTTTCAACAAATAATACAATCACATAATAAATGACCACCTAACTCCGATCAAACATTCACAGACTGTCCAAAACGGGACAATTCAAGACTTTGAGTTAGATATACACGTTCTCATTATTGAAAATAAGACTCGTGCACATCAATCTCAAAGTCTTGAACGGGAATGTTCATTGACACGGGCTTAACACGCTCTCGTGATGTGTGTGCAGTGAAAAATTACTATACATGCATAGATCAAATTTAAACCGCACATGAATATGAATGAATATGAAATCAAAATCATATATGTGAACAACTGCAATAATAAAACAAGTTCATACATACATGTACATGAATTACATATAAACATGTGCAATACTAAAGAAATACATTAAAATAAATGTGTAATACTAATCATTAAACTGAAAATGAACAATTAAACATAAAGAACTAATATCTAGAAGGAAGAGTTTGTACTATTTTATTTCCTAAATTGGGATGTGTAAATTAAGTTTAATTGTTCTCCTAACTAAAATATTGTGATCGATGTATATACGCTTCAATCAATTAACTTTATCTACATCTATACATACATGTATATACATAAATAGATAGATAGATAGATAGATAGATAGATGGCCAGTGGCAAGGGGAAAAGGGGCCCGAGAGAACCCCGTCCTCGCTTCCCTAACAAAAACATGAAGTTTTGAAGTCCCAAGTTGAAATCAAATAGAAAATTGCCATACAAAAACATGTCAACAAGAAAACACAAATACAAGGATGATGCAATCACATAACATTAGTCTAAATCTAACAAGAAAAGTAAAATCATGAGGAATGAATTCCCAAATTAGCAAACTCAGATTAGTTTAATTTAAACGAGGATCTCCAACAGCAAGAATGTTTACAGTCCACTTGAACGATTACTGTGAAGTTATATACTAAGACTGTTGCTGCAAAGCCAACTTCCTTTAAGCAGAAGACTTGACATGAAGTAATCAAGTCATTCAAGAAGTCCTGGATTACTCGAGGGACACTGGATTGGATGGCACATCAAGAATAAAAAATTCTTTGGTCCATAAACTAGGTGAGAGTGGTCAGTGATATTAGTTTAATTTAAACGAAAGATGGGAGTGTTGGTTTCGATATCAATTTTGGCTGGGTCCAAAACCCATACTGTTTCAGTTTCGTTTTGCCCGGTTTTGGTCGTACCAGGCGACCTTAAGAGGGGAGTAAAACTGCCGATTTCGGTCTGGTTTCAGCCAAACTGATTAAAATATTATTTTTTTAATGATGTCGGATTTGCTGCAGTAGTTTCAGCAAGTTTCAGATCATTCTGGTCCCAAACCAAAACGTTTCGGTTTCTGCCGAAACTTCCATCCATGCATGACAGAGCATTTCCCCAACTTTTGGATGTATTCTATGTATTCCATTTTATAATATAACAAGATGATGGTGGCTCGATACATCTTCGTACTATCCTACTATAAATATAAGTATATTTATGATAAATCTATTCGTATTTTTTTATAAATTGTATCCAAACAGGCACTAAGAATTGCGAGCATAGATGGGTTATCAGGAAAAAAGGAAATATCCATGTGGAACAAGTTACTGTAACTACTACAAAACAGGGAATGAAACATAAGTAGGATGCCGACTGTGTTTTAATACATTAAGAACCTAGACAAGGCTAGGGAAAGAGGGGAAAAGGAACTCGGGGAGATGCGAAGAAGGTGAGCTTTCTGATTCCTTGAGCAATCATGGGCACATCTATTCATCGAAACGGCCAAATATAAGATGACAAATCAGAATATGTACATAGGTTCCAGAGGAAAGCTCTTGTTTAGATCCCTTCAAAGCATAACCAACCCCTTCCATTCTGGTTTGTGCTGACTGGGATCAGGAAGGGAGGGAGGGTGGTGGGGGGGGGGGGGGGGGGGTTGCACAGGAAGGGAGGGAGGGTGGTGGCTGTGGGGGGTAGGAGGGGAGCGGTAGTGGCGGGGTGGGTGGGGGTTGCACAGGAAGGGGGGGAGGGCGGTGGCGGTAGGGGCGCAGGAGGGGAGGGGTAGTGGCGGAGTGGGGGGGGGGGGCTTGCACAGGAAAGGGGGGGAGGGCGGTGGCGGTGGGGCGAGGGTGTGTCATACCGGCGGTGGCAGAGCACGGCGGCGGCGGCGGGGCCGGTCGGGGCGGAGGGCCGGCGGCGGCGCGGCAGGCGGCGGGGCCGGTCGGGGCGGAGGGCCGGCGGCGGCGCGGCAGGCGGCGAGCGGCGACGGTCGCGGCGACGAGAGAGAGAGAGAGAGAGAGAGAGAGAGAGCGAGAGAGAGGAAGAGAGAGAGAGAGAGCGGGAGAGGGAAAGAGGGGGTTTCGCGGGACAAGGTATAGTAAACTTACCGACGGATATGCCGACGGACATATGTCTGTCGGCATATCCGTCGGTATTTTTCATTACCGACGGAAATTTCCGACGGAAATATTTCCGTCGGAACGACCGACGGATATTCCGACTGACATATGGCCGTCGGAATATCCGACGGACTTACCGACGGAAAGTAATCCGTCGGAAATTTCCGTCGGTAATCCCGCTTTTTCTTGTAGTGACAGCAGACGTGATTAAGGCTTAATCGCGTCTGAGAGGTAGGCCGCGATTTAGAAGGTCGGCCGCGCATGAGGAATTGCTGCACCGTCTCTCTGAATCGCGTCGGGGCATGCCGCCGCGACTTGAATCGTGGCGGGACACTCGAACGCGATTAATACTTGCATGGTTTCGAGGCAACCGACTCACGAACGTGCTGTCTGCTGACGTGACATCCCGGATTTGACCTCTCTGAATCGCGTCATCTGAGAAGGACGCGATTCAGGTTTTTTATCATGATTACGCGACCAGACCCCCCCCCCCGGGGAAGCACCGAGGAAGAATGGACGATATCCAGAAATACTGGGAAAACACTCTTGCGAGGCAAAAGAAGGCCTTTTTTTGGCGTTAAGGCACAACTTGCAATTTGCCCGTGGTGGAGCCATATTCGCGTGTCTACATGAACCATCGAGGAGAAAGTATCACCTTCCAAGAGCATGTAGGATTCTTTTCCTTTCCTCTTACTCTTACCTCTGAACATACTATAGAATTTACTGTTTAGGTGGTCAAGCTCTCAAGTTCTTGTTTGATTTCTATAAGTACCTCTAGAAGCTTGTGTGCATCATGTGTTGTTGTAGGATTCTCTCTATCCTCTCTCCTTCTAGTCCTCTTTTGCTAAGAACCTAAGAACCTTGTGTTTAAGTTGTTTACCTTGCATCTATTCTGATTGTGTTGTTGAAACCAGTAGAGATAATTTTCTTTTCTGTAATCACGTCTCCTTCTTTGTTAGAATCCTAAGTCTGAGTATCTACCATATTTACCCTTGATTGGTGTTCTGTAAAGATCATAGGTATGCCTTTTGTCCATTGTGTTCATGTTTTACCTAATAATCATGTCTTAGGCAAGTGTACTTGCAAAGGACTTCACTAGATGCAAGGAAAAATTCTCTTAGAAGGGTATATATACAATAATCTTCCTTCATAAGTTTTTCATACCACCCATGTTGTAGGATTCTTTTCTCCTCTTCAAGTTTTCATACACCCATGTTGTAGGATTCTTCTTCTTCTCTTCTTCTTTCCTTCTGATTGTGTTCTGGAAGCAGTGGTAGTGTCGACACACACCGGACTGTGTCGACAACACTGACTCCTTGCTCTTCACTACCTTCTGGAAGCAGTGGCAGTGTCGACGCACACTTGACTTGTGTTGACCCACTGGCTTGACAACCAAGTAGTGTTGACCTGTCTTTAACACACATATACCACTGTGAGGAATCATTCTTTTAGCTTTGGATTATTCTTAAACACCCAAGTTTGATTGTTCCTACATGGCTACAACCTTTTAGAATTATTGGTATTAATCTCTAAACCTTGTTACATGTGAAATATTGAGTACTTGTGTATAACTTTGAGATTTACCAGAAACAATTTGTGAAGACAATTTTGGGTATTTGGAATCAGTTAGACATTATATGCCAGTGCAAGTGGGGCTGGTCAGTCCCGGGAGGAGGAGCACCCGAAATCGTTTAATGGCCGTACGGAACGAGTAAGGATACTTGGATGTTTGGCATTGCATCAATACTGTTTGATTGTGGTTATCATGTTACTGTCTGCGTGAACGTTATATGAATCAAAACATGAGTTTCATTGTAATTCCTGAGTTGCCCTGTTGTACAGCACTACCGTTTCAAATCATTGTCATGTTAAGATGTTTAATTATCCTACTTTGATATTAGTTGAGTCTTTTACCTTGTTCACTATATAGCTTAATCCTTTGATTAGAGGATTTGAATTATATATGCTGGGTAGTTAGCTTACACATCCTACCTTTCAGGTGACCAAGAGGGGGTGAAGTTTAAAGGGCATGTGTGCTGAGTGGACCTTCCGACCTCAAGGAACCGTGTGTGTTTTTTAGTGTTGTATACATGAATTGTAATATAACCAAGTTACTTTCCTACTCCTCATCTAGACCGTGTTGAGGAGTATTATGTAATAATGTTTTGCTACGTTTGCTATGGATGAATAGGCATTAGTTTTATTTTTGTGCATGATCTCTGTCACTTCCAATAAATAGTCTTTTATTAGGACGTGACAGATAATTTGGTATCAGAGCCTTAGGTCGATAAACCTAGGGAATAACCAGTGAGTTGGGGTAGAAACTTGGGATTAGCTATAATGGCAATAATGATTTTATAACTACGTAGATACTTAAATGTTATTTATTTCAGCATGGACATGATGCACAAGAAAGATTGGTGGCAGCAATGGAATGCTATGCCAAGACATAGAACTATATGCCCAAGCCCAAACGGAAGCCACATACAAAATTAAAGAGGAAGTGCTAAATCTGACTGCGGGTGCATTCCTTGCGGGTAATCCACGTGCCTCTCTGGTACCATGACCCAGGTCATGAACAATCTGGACAATTTGAAGCTGGGGCAGGACATGTTGCTCCATCAGGTCGAGGGATATTGGGAGGTGTTGACCGAAGCGGCAAGAGAGCTGTACCATGGGGCTGGAGGAGAACAGCAACCGCCGTCTGTGGAGTCTGTTGTAGACTGACCTGAAGATAGAAGGAATTAGGCAACTTATTTTGTAACCTCTCTTTTGTTAAAGTGGTGATTGTATATATAACTTCCATGTATATGTGAAGTGAGAGGTTAGACGGTGTTGATAACAATGTAATATTTTGGTTAGTAGGAGGAGTGTTGTGAACATTTTAAGTTTATGAAACAATGGTACTAGTGTTACTGTAATGTAAATATTTTGACTAGTTAAAGGAATAGTATGTTATGTGACATTCAAAGTTTGTATATGATGAATGTGAGCATGGTTTGATTATGGAATTAATGTATACATATTGGATGTCTCAGATACTCTTTCAATTAATCATGGACGGAAGTGATGTTAACTGGAAGAAAATGGAAAGTTCGATGCACGATTTGACCCGAGTAATGAGAACTGTAGCCAAGAACAATAGCCATAACGGAACAGTCTATTTAAGTATTTTCGAAGTTTGGACCCTCCGAGATTTGCAGGTACCACGGATCTGGACGAGGCTGAGAATTGGTTGAAAGATATTGAGCGGATTTTTAAAGTGATCAAATGTACTGAAGAAGAGAAGATCATTGGCGACTTTTCAGTTGGATAGGGATGCCTGAGCTTGGTGGGAAACAATGTAATCCACCTTAGAGGACCCAAACCAGGTTGGTTGGGAAGAATTCGTGGAACTATTTAATGGCCAGTATTTCTCTGAGGTAATTCAGGAAAGAAAAGCAAATGAGTTTGCTAGTTTGAAACAACTCAGGATGTCGGTGTCGGAGTATGAGGCCCGGTTTGCCCGATTGTCAAAGTATGCTCCACACCTTATAGCCACAGAAAAACTGAAGGCCAAGAGATTTATGAACGGACTGCGTCCCAACTTCATTATGCAACTAACCCCTCATTTGATTACTATGTATTCAGAAATGGTTAAAAGAGCTTTAGCATTAGAAGCTGCAAATGACACCGTGGATAAGATTAGAGGAAGGTCTGGAGAGGGATCTTCAGATCGCAAGAGGAAGTATGAGTCGGGGAATGCCCCGAAGGTTTAGAAAACTGTTAAGAAGGCTGGAAAAGCTCCAGTTGGAGGTAAAGATGTTTGTGAACTTTGCCATCTCAGTGGGCATAAGGCTGAGAACTATTGGCGTAGGTTGGGTGCCTGTCTCCGCTGTGGGAGTACTCAACACCGAATTCCAGATTGTCCGATGCCCAAGAGTGCACCAACAAATCAGAACCCCCGAATGAAGCAAGGAAGATTACAAACCATTCAGGAAGTGGAATCTGAATCTTCGCAAGAAGGCGGACTGATAGAAGGTACATTACTAGTAAACCAAAACCTGCGTATGTATTGTTTGATTCAGAGGCTACACATTCTTTTATTAGTTATGAGTTTGCTAAATCTTTGGAAGTAAAATCAGTTACATTACCTACACAGCTTGAGGCTGCAACTCCTTTGAGTAAGGGTAAGAAACTTAAGGAATATTACCCTGCTAGGTAGATCTTAGTCAAAGGACATATTTACTCGGTGATTTGATATGTCTTGAAATGTGGGATTATGATGTAATCCTTGATGATCAGTCTGTCCCATGTAATTTTAATTAATTTCATATGTATTTTGGTGATTAACAAAACTAAACTAGATTTTATCAATAATATCTAATGAATATTTCATAAGTCTTAAGAACAGGAAAAATACAAGGTCAAACAAGTCAATAAAGGTATGCATTACTTCTCTGAAGCCTTAATCTTTTCAACATGATATTTCTAAGTCCATATCGATTTCTGTTGAAGATCATAACGATTTCTTTGTAAGTATAACGATTCTGTCACCGCAACGATTTCTTTAGAAAGCGTAACGACTGCCTGTCATAACGATTATAAGTCATCGCAACGATTCCTCGCCGTAAAGATTCTATAAGTAATCATAACGATTTCTTAGCGCTCATAACGATTTACTTTACACAACGATTTCTTTAGCGCTCATAACGATTTACCCTCTATAATGACTTGTAGTACTCATAACGATTTCATAAGTCATATAGACAACGACTTTATGGTTTGACACTTATCTTATCTCTTGAAGTTTGACTAGTCAAAGTCCATGTCTATATCTCTCTGACACTCTTGCATTTATGAGATCTGAACGTACCTCTGCATGCATGCAGACTATATCATCCATTATAGTGCATCTTCTGTCCATATCTTTTAGAAGAAACTATTTAGCATTGCTATATTGGTGAATCTTATCAATGTTTACTGACAACTAAAGACAGCCTAGCTGTCTACTGTTCTAGCATTTAATTCATGCAGGGTTCTACAGACGTTCTGTCATACAACGTTGGACCATACAGTCGGCAGAAGACATTATTCCTTGCGTGCTCAAAAGGATAAAAGATTTTTGAAGCTTCCAAATGTCAAGCAGTCTAACGACTACAAATCTAAGGGACAACGGTTACTTCAACGACCGGATTTCAAAAGAAGATATAAATTCAAGAAATAAGGAAGAATGAGAACCAACCAAGCAGAGAACACTCGTTCAAGCAATTCAAATCTCTGACAGAATTCTAAGAGCCAAGAACTTCATTCCTCCTTGTGTTGCTCTTTGCTCTCCACTCTGTAGTGAAAATCTTGAGAGAGCTTGTGTAGTTCTGAGAGTGCGCTTAGCTTAGATTCTTTGCTCTCAGTGCTAGTGGCTTCAGATCTTGCTTGTCAAAAGCCTGATCTAGGGGCTTGAATTTCATTCAATCTCTTTGAGGAGTTTTTCCCTTCGGTTGTGAAGGAAGACCTGGTGGGGCATCCAGGGTGTTGTTTCCTTCGGTTGTGAAGGAAGACCTGGTGGGGCATCCAGGGTGTTTGTTTCCCTTCGGTTGTGAAGGAAGACCTGGTGGGGTATCCAGGGTGTTGTTGTTCCCTTCGGGTGTGAAGGAAGACCAGCTGAGCTGGGTGTTGTTGCGTCCTTAAGGGGACTATACCCTAGTTAGTGAAATCCTGAGTGTTGCTCAGGGACTGGACATAGGACTCCTAAGGAGAGGAGGTCCGAACCAGGATAATCCTTTGTGTTGTGTGATTGTCTTATTTGTGTGTTTGATATTTAAACTAACAGTCACTAACCTCCTTCGAAGATCGTTTGTGTGAATGTTTTTAGTTACAGGTATCTTCTAGATTATTTTTTAAAAAGACCCATTCACCCCCCTCTGGGCTCGTCAACTGGGCAACAAGTGGTATCAGAGCGAGTCTCTTCGACAAAGAAAGGATCCAACGATCTGAAGAGTAAAGATCCATGGCAGCCCAAAGTCACAACGAAGGTCAGTCTGTAAACCGACCACCATTGTTCGATGGAGAAGATTACACATATGGAAAACCAGAATGGAGTATTTTCTGCAAAGCCACGACTATCAGATTTGGTCCATAATAGAAGAAGGTGATCTTCTAGTCACAAATGAGAAAGCTCAATGGACAGATGATGACATAAAGAAGATCTCCTTGAATTGCAAAGCAAAGAGCATCTTATGCTGTGCTCTAAGTAAGAAGGAGTTCAACAGAGTTTCAGCCTGCAAATCCTCAATGGAAATGTGGGAAAAGCTCAGGATCACATATGAAGGCACAGACAAGGTAAAGGAAATAAGAATCAACATTCTTGTCACTCAGTATGAGAGATTTCAGATGCAATCAGGTGAATCCATAACTCAAATGTTCAGTCGGTTCACTGACATCACAAATGGTCTAGCTGGTCTAGGAAAGACCTATGAGATGGGAGATATGGTCAGAAAGATTCTTAGATCTTTGCCATCCTCATGGACTCCAAAAGTAATAGCCATTGAAGAAGCTAATGATCTAAAAGAATGTCCTTAGAAAAGCTCATCGGGTCCCTTATGGCCCATGAGATCAATATGGAAAGGCTAGGAGAGTCCTCAAGTAGAAAGAAACACTCCAACGCTTTAAAAGCTGAAGAAGACTCACCAGGAGCAAGCTCAGATGAGAGTGAGAGTGTTGAGGACAGTGAAAATGAGGAAGCAATGCTCTCTAAAAGACTGCAGCGGATTCTAGCCAAGAAAAAGAAGTTTCAATCTGGTAGAAGACACTTCAAAAGAAACAAGGACTTCAAGAAGCCAGATGGAAAAGAGATGAAGAAAGGAGAACCCATCTGCTATGAATGTAAAAAGCCAGGACACATCAAAGCTGAGTGTCCAAGATCAAGAAACCGGAGGTCAGGAAGAAAGACAGCTCAAGGAAGTTCAGAAAATACAAAAAGAAGGCAATGACAGCAGCATGGGAAAATAGTAGTGACTCAGACAGTGAGTCAAGCTCCTGCAGCGATGAAGAAGAAGCCAATTTGGCTCTCATGGCCAATGCCAAAGACAAGGTAACTTCTGACTCCTCTTTTGATTCATGCAATGGTTCAGATTCCGATAGTTAGAAGAGGCTTTCAACGAACTATATGAAAATATAAAGAAGTAACCAAACTATAAAAGTAAGAAAGAAAAACATAGTCTGTATAGAAAATACAAACTCAGATCTAAAGTCAGAAATGAACATTAAAAAGTCAAATAACTGAACTTAAAAGAAGAAATGAACTGTTATGTGAAGATCTAAAAGCTAATAATGAACAAATAACTAAATTAGATAAACAAGTAAGTTCAGATGAACTGAAAACTGAAATCAAAACACTAACAGAAGAAAATATACAGTTATCTAGCACATTAGAAAAATTCACCAATGGTAAAAACTCCCTCATATTAAAAGGTGCTAGAAGATCAGGTAAGAAGAAAAATGGATTAGGATATACACCCCAGATAATGAAGAAACCATAGTTTATCCTAAAACATATCCAACACCAAAATTTGTACCTGAACAAGATATAGCATACAAAGCTGATTTCAAATATATAGAAAAAGTAACCAAATTATCCTGCTGTAGTCACTGCAACAAGTTAGGACATATCATAACGACATGCCCAACAAGACATAAGAAATGGATAATAAAAGGTAAAATCAATGACACTAACCCATCAGGACCCAAAAGAATTTGGGTACCTAAAACTTGATGCTTTTATTTCAGGTTAACCCTCGAGCATCCAAGTGGTATTTGGATAGTGGGTGCTCAAGGCACATGTCAGGAAACCAGAAGTTATTCTCTCATCTCCAAGCTGAAGAAGGAACAGTCACTTATGGAGATAATGGGAAAGGAACAGTGATAGGCAGTGGCTCTGTGAATAACAAAGGAAAAACAGTCATAGAAGATGTGTTATTAGTTAAGGGATTGAAGCACAATCTCATTAGCATCAGCCAGCTGTGTGACAGAGGCCATCAGATAAAGTTTCAGAGTCAAAGTGCAGCATACTGAAGGATGGAGCAGTCATCTTTGAAGCTAATAGAGAAAATAATTATATGTACTCTATCTTGAGGAACTCAAGGAGCAAAAGTATGTCTGGCAGCAAACAAGGGTAAATCTACTGAATTATGGCACAGACGACTAGGTCATTGCAGCATAGATAGCATGAGAAAATTGCTGAAGAAGAATCTTGTGGAAGGTCTACCTAAGGTCAGTGCAAAAATGGATGGTGTCTGTAGACCTTGTGCTAAGGGAAAGCACACCAAGAGCTCCTTCAAGTCAAAGACGGTGGTGACCACCTCAAAACCCTTAGAGCTCCTTCATATGGATCTATTTGGGCCAATGAGGACTACCAGTCTTGGAGGAAAGAACTTTGGATTGTCATAGTCGATGACTACTCAAGATTCACATGGGTATCATTCCTAGAGCATAAAGATGACACTTTCGAAAACTTTGTCAGTTTCAGCAAGAAAGTCCAGAAAAATCAGAAGTTCAGCATTGTGTCTATCCGATCAGATCATGGTGGTGAATTTCATAATGAAAAGTTTGTTAGATTCTGTGATGATCAGGGAATTGAGCATAATTTCTCAGCACCAAGACACCACAGCAAAATGGTATTGCTGAGAGAAAGAATAGAACCCTATTGGATATGGCAAGAACTATGCTCTCAGAATATGATCTGTCAAGATACTTCTGGGCTGAAGTAGTCAACACAGCAAGCTACATTATCAACCGAGTAATGATCAGGCCAATCCTGAAGAAGACTTCATATAACTATTCAAAGGGAAGAAGCAAAGATCAGCCACTTCAGGACTTTTGGATGTCCTTGTTTCATCACAACAATGGAAAAAGGGACATTGGTAAGCTGGATGCCAAATCAGATGAAGGCATCTTCATGGGGTACACCTCTAAACCCAAAGGTTATAGAGTATTTAATAAACGCACTTTATTAATTGAACAGTCTGTACATATTATTTTGATGAAACTAACCCTTCCTTGAGAAAGGAAGAAGATAGTGATAATGATGATACAGATGAGCTGTCCAAGAAACTAAGAATACATCAATTGAGGACAAGGATGATCCACCTCTAGAAGACATGCAACAAAAGGAAATTACACATGAAAATCTTCCAAAGGAATGGAGACACAAGAAAGATCACCCACTCGAAAATATTGGTGATCCATCTGTAGGGGTAAGAACAAGAGGTAATGTAATTCCCTGTGATTACCTAGCATTTGTTTCTCAAATAGAGCCGAGGACAGTCAATGAAGCTCTTTGTGATGAATCTTGGATATTAGCCATGCAAGATGAACTAAATCAGTTCAAGAGAAACCAAGTATGGTCACTTGTTCCTAGACCATCAGACCATCCAGTCATTGGCACCAAATGGGTTTTCAGAAATAAATTGGATGAAACTGGTGTAATCTTAAGAAACAAGGCCAGATTGGTAGCTCAAGGCTATTCTCAAGAGGAAGGCATAGATTTCGATGAAACCTATGCACCTGTGGCTAGACTTGAGGCCATTAGAATATTATTAGCATATGCATCAGCATTAGACTTAAAACTATTTCAAATGGATGTTAAATCTGCATTCTTAAATGGTTTATAAAAGAGGAAGTTTATGTGGAACAACCCCGGGTTTTGATGACACAGAATTTCCTAATCATGTTTTTAAACTTCATAAGGCATTATATGGTTTAAAGCAAGCACCTAGAGCCTGGTATGAAAGGCTTAGTTCTTTTCTTTTAAACCATGGTTTTCAGTAGAGGTCAAGTAGATAGTACTCTTTTCATAAAGTCAAAGTCAAACACATTACTAGTTCAAATTTATGTAGATGATATTATTTTTGGTTCTACTGATGAATCCCTTTGCAAGTACTTTGAAAAGTTGATGCAGGGAGAATTTGAAATGAGCATGATGGGAGAACTTAATTATTTCCTTGGACTTCAAATCAAACAAGGAAAGGAAGGAACTCACATCTATCAAGCGAAGTACACAAAGAACTCTGAAGAGTTTGGGTTCGAAAATACCAAGCCACTGTCAACACCAATGAGCACATCAACGAGGATGGACAGTGACAAAGATGGTAAGAAAGTAGATCAAAAGATCTACAGAGGTATGATAGGTTCACTGCTCTATTTGACAGCTAGTAGACCTGATATCTTATTTAGTGTATGCATGTGTGCTAGGTATCAAGCAAATCCTAGAGAATCACATTTAATTTCTGTAAAAAGAATATTCAGATATTTAGCTAGAACTCAAGACTTAGGTCTGTGGTATCCAAAATCCTGTGAAATCAATTTAGTAGGATATTCTGATGCTGACTATGCTGGATGCAAATTAGATAGAAAAAGCACCAGTGGTTGTTGTCAATTTCTTGTAGGATGTTTGATATCTTGGTCTTCAAAGAAACAAATTCAGTGGCACTATCTACAGCTGAAGCTGAATACGTAGCTGCTGGAAGTTGCTGTACACAACTCTTATGGATAAAGCAACAACTTGAAGATTTCGGATTAAACATCAAATCCATCCCACTGTTGTGTGACAACACCAATGCCATTAATCTCACCAAGAATCTAGTTCAACATTCAAGGACCAAACATATTGAGGTTAGATATCATTTTATTCGTGATCATGTAGCAAATGATAATATTGAAATATCTTTTATTGATACAAATGGTCAGTTAGCAGACATTTTCACAAAAGCCTTACCCGAGGAGAGATTCACATCTCTTAGAAGGGAATTAGGCATGTGCAATTTGTGAAAAAAAAAAAGGTTCTGTTTAAAACTGGCACATTAAATTTCAGAATTAAGCAGTTTTTCCCTCCATGGCTTTAAGCAAAAGAAATTCAAATTATCCTTTATAACCGCTCTCTCATTGAAGTCGGTTTGAATAGTCAAACTCTTTTGTCCTCTTCTGCCGCCTTTTGGCGCCTCACTTTCCACATTGCATTAATTTATTCCAAAATTGATAAGAACGATTCATATCCCATCTTCTACCTTTACCCTCTTTCGTCTGGTTACTTGAGCCGATGCCCTAGCAAGTTCGACATCGACTCTCTGCAAAGTTTGAAGCCTCTCTCTCCTTCCCGCGAAATTTCTTGAGGGCTTTCACTCCTCCTTCCTTCTCAACCCTCCAGAAAACTTCCTCACCGGATTCCATGGCCGCATCCTCAGTTTCCGGAAGTTTGGGTGGCTACAGCGCCGAGTTCCTTACTCCTGAGCAGCAGGAGAGGTTCACTTTCGTAAAGATGAAGCTGTGTGGAAATAAAGAGGTTGATATTGCAGATCTGGAGAAAAATGGGATGCACAGTGTGGTGGCCGCAATTATCAGGATGCAATGGATGGGAATCGCAACCCTCTCGAAAGAAAGCTATCCGGACCTTGTTAAGGCCTTTTATGTTTGTTTGAAATCAGAGACAGATGGATCCCTGACATCCTTTGTCAAGGGAATCCAAATCAGGATCGACCGTGAGTTTTTGAAAACCTAGTTGGTGTATGTACATCTGGTCAGAGTGGAATCCACTCAGTGGATATTCAAGCGAAGGGTCTAGGTATCATTGGTCCAGACTTCAGGCTGAAAGATGGAAAGCTGGACATCAATCAGCTAAATGCCTTCAATAGAATTTTACATTTCATAGTGTGTCAGATTCTGGCTCCGAGAAGTGCCACCTTCTCTTGTACCAAGGCCGACTCAGACTTGATGTTTTGGGCCATCCAAAACAGGGAAATCAATATGGCTGAAGTTATGATAGAAAGGATGAAGTTCGCCAGAGATCAGATTTGGGATACCAAGAGCAAGCTAAACGTCTCTCTGCCTATGCTCACCTGCTCACCAAAGTATTCAAACACTTTGGTGTTGATCTATCAGGGGCAGTCACTGAGAAGATGGGCCAAGCAATTAGGTCCAGAACCTGAAGAAAAGCGGATTTTCATTTCAAAATGGTACCTTGTCCAAAGCTTCAGTAGCAGAGGGGAGGCCATCATAGGTGATTTTCAGGAAGATGCAGCAGAAATAGCAGCAGAGCAGCCAGTAGCAGTCCAATCAGTAGCAGTAGAAGCTTCAGTAGCAATTGAGCCAGCAGCACGTCAGCTCCAGAATTAGCAGGATCGCCTTTGATCGAAGCACCAGCAGAAGAGCCATGGCAAGTGCAGCAGATCCCTCTCCCACCTCCATCGTTGCCTCTATCCTTAAAGAGGTACTGGATTCTATTCACTCCACTCCAGTCACTCCAGAGGCTGGCGGAGAATCAGTGGCAGAAGCTGTGGCATCAGGCCACATTGAAGAATCTCTTGCAATACCAGTTCAGGAGGAGCAATTAGATGCTCCTGATAATATTATTTTGGAAGAGGATGCTCCCATTCAGGGGGAGCAAGAACCAATGGAAAGGGATGCTCCTGTTCAGGGGGAGCAATCAAAGGAAGGTCCAGTAGAAGCATCTCGCAGTGATGAGCCTATGGGCAGTGTACCAGCTGATGAAGACCTGCCTAATGCTCCGAATGATGCCAGAGATGGGGAGACAGCAAGCTCCTCTGATTCTGATGATGATCAGCCTCCTCCAGCTTCAAAGGATAGAAACAAAGGGAAAGAAATGGAGTTCGAAGTCCCACTCTTATTAAATACTCCATTTAAAAGGCAGATGAGGCAGAAAATCGTGATTAATTTGAAGCCTGTAATTGAGAGACTTGATGCTCAAGGCACAATCCTGTGCTCTCTCCAATCAGATGTTAATTCAATCTTCATGAGCCAAGCATCAGCTACAAGGGAAATTTCCAACATAAGAAATGCCATGAAGTAGTTTAACCAGGAAATGGGCACCATGAAAAATTTGCTGGGAGAAATACTCAAGGTGGTTGGCGCTCAAAATTCTCCTCCTCCACCTCCTACAGCCCAGGTTCCAGAGTCAGGACCTTCAGTTCAAGAGGCAGGGCCAACAGGGCCAGAAGCAGCAGCAGCACCAGCAGAGGCAGCAGTAAATGAGCAAGGGCCTCCACGGCCATCTGAGCAAGGGTCAGGGCTATCAGGGCCAATGGAGTGTGAATCAGTGCAGGAAAAGGCTGAAGAAGAGTCCTTGGCAACCAAGCCCCCAGCTCCCTCTTCTCCCTCTCTCACACCTATTCCTCCAACTCCACCATCAGCTCCTACAGCTCCTCCTGCTCCACAAACATTCAAGAAGCCTCAATCCAGACCAATTTCCTCTCCCACTCCATTTCCTCCTCATTCCACCTCATCTCCTTCTCCTATTTTTGAGGCCCCTCCAGCATCCTCAGCTGGAGCCTCCTCCTCCTCCTCTGGTCCCTCCCTTGGACCAGTTGATGACCTCCCATCTACTTCACATTCTTTTCTTCATCCTCCACCCTCTTTCATCACTATCATACCTGAAAGAGCCCAACTTAACTCTCCCTTTATGGAAAAGATAAAGGATGAGTTTGAGGAAGGGATCCTCAGGTCTTTGTTGAAGGTTGGAGAACATGTCTATAGGGCAGACTCTTCCAATCCTGCCCCCAAAAAGAGGAAACTTACTTCTACCTCCTCCATTTCCTCTGAACCTCAATACCCACCTTTGTGGTTTTCTCTCACAATTGACAACAAACATAATCCTCTGTACAAAGAATATCTCTCAAAGGTTGTTCTTGCAACTATCATTAATCTTCCCTTTCTTAATCTCACAGATCATTTGCACACCATTCTACCCTACACTTCTCTCTCAAAATCAGAAAAATCCAGAATATTCTCTCTTGCCCACTCCAAATCAGAAGACCAATGGGGCAAAGGTCACAAGGATCTCTTCAAGAAATTTATTCTTGCCAAATCTGCTAGATTCCCTCCAAGGGACCACTCCCTGACCTTATCAGAATGGTTCAGGATATATCATAGGGAAATTTGGGCACCCTTCATTCAAAAGGAAAACAAAATGATCAGGCATTTCTTGCTATTCAACAATTACCGATATGTCCATAGTCTTCCAGAAGTTCAGCTTAGCCAATTCAGAAAGGCCATTTCAGCTCTGTCTCCGGATATCTCACATACTTCAGATGTTCAGGTAGATTTTGCTACCATCCAAGTGCCTGAAGAAATAGCCCTTCCTCAAATCCATTTTCTAGTTATGGAATCCTCTGTAGGATCCATCATCTTTGAGCGTTTTTCCAGAGTAATGGGCAGAATTAAAGTACAGAAAGGCTGCCTGGTTGCTTTTCCTAGATTCCTATTTAGGGAATATCACCAGGGGCATGTAAGTGCTGATGTTCTAGCCCCCATTCTGTCTGAATGTGAAAGGCTGACATCCTCAGAATGGTCCAAGTTCTACCCTTTGTCAGCTCAGTAATTGTCTGCACTCAATGAAGCTCAGGCCAGGGAAGGCAAACCAGCTATCTCTCCAGCTACTTTCTTGGATTTGAATTCTATACATCTTGTTAATGACCCGTTCAAAGTTTGGGAGGAAAGATACAAGGTTTCTTTGCTTTACAGCAAGAGCTTCAGTCGCTTAAGATTGACTATCCCCTCAAGATTGAAGTTTTCCTTAGGTTTGCCAGCTTTGGGTCCTTCTTAACTTACAAATTAGCTCTGGGTCGTGTCCAGTATGGGGACTTCATTTCAGATCAAAGACAGCTTCATATCAAAAGGATGGCTCCCGCTATGGGACCCTCTTATCAAATTGATTTTGGGGCCTTTCAAGCCTTCTTTGAAGAGCAGGAACGCCAGGCAATACCTGTACTCAAGCGTTTTGGCTCCTTGTTATCCCCTGCTTATTACTTATCTGTAGATCCTCAACACTGGTGACTAAATGTTGGTTGTCTACCCTTCCATCTTTTCTCTTCATTCTTTGTCTCAGTTTTTCTTTTTGCTCAATGACAAAAAGGGGGAGAAAACTAGCATGTCCGAAATACATTCCAATAATTTTTAAGGAAGAAAATTAGCATGTCATATCTTCAAACTGATTTCAGATATTTTTCATCCATGCTTATTGTTCAGTTTTGTCATCACCAAAAAGGGGGAGATTGATGATCAGTCTGTCCCCATGTAATTTTAATTAATTTCATATGTATTTTGGTGATTAACAAACTAAACTAGATTTTATCAATAATATCTAATGAATATTTCATAAGTCTTAAGAACAGGAAAAATACCAAGGTCAAACAAGCCAATAAAGGTATGCATTACTTCTCTGAAGCCTTAATCTTTTCAACATGATAATTCTAAGTCCATATCGATTTCTGTTGAAGATCATAACGATTTCTTTGTAAGTATAATGATTTTGTCACCGCAACGATTTCTTTAGAAAGCGTAACGACTTGCCTGTCATAACGATTCTATAAGTCATCGCAACGATTTTCTTAGAAAGCGCAACGACTTGCTCGCCGTAACGATTCTATAAGTAATCATAACGATTTCTTTAGAACTCTCAATGACTTGCTCGCCGTAACGATTCTATAAGTAATCATAACGGTTTCTTTAGAACTCGCAACGACTTGCTCGCCGTAACGATTCCATAAGTAATCATAACGATTTCTTTAGAACTCGCAACGACTTGCTCGCCGTAACGATTCTATAAGTAATCATAACGATTTCTTTAGAACTCGCAACGACTTGCTCGCCGTAACGATTCTATAAGTAATCATAACGATTTCTTTAGCGCTCATAACGATTTGCTTTACGCAACGATTTCTTTAGCGCTCATAACAATTTACCCTCTATAATGACTTGTTAGTACTCATAATGATTTCATAAGTCATATAGACAACGACTTTATGGTTTGACACTTATCTTATCTCTTGAAGCGTTGACTAGTCAAAGTCCACGTCTATATCTCTCTGACACTCCTGCATTTATGAGATCTGAACGTACCTCTACATGCATGCAGACTATATCATCCATTATAGTGCATCTTTTGTCCATATCTTTTAGAAGAAACTATTTAGCATTGCTATATTGGTGAATATTCTTATCAATGTTTACTGACAACTAAAGATAGCCTAGCTGTCTACTGTTCTAGCATTTAATTCATGCAGGGTTCTACAGACGTTCTGTCATACAACGTTGGACCATACTGTCGGCAGAAGACATTATTCCTTTGCGTGCTCAAAAGGATAAAAGATTTTTGAAGCTTCCAAATGTCAAGCAGTCTAACGACTACAAATCTAAGGGACAACGGTTACTTCAACGGCCGGATTTCAAAAGAAGATATAAATTCAAGACAGAAGGGAAGAATGAGAACCAACCAAGCAGAGAACACTCGTTCAAGCAATTCAAATCCTCTGACAGAATTCTAAGAGCCAAGAACTTCATTCCTCCTTGTGTTGCTCTTTGCTCTCCACTCTGTAGTGAAAATCTTGAGAGAGCTTGTGTAGTTCTGAGAGTGCGCTTAGCTTAGATTCTTTGCTCTCAATGCTAGTGGCTTCAGATCTTGCTTGTCAAAAGCCTGATCTAGGGGCTTGAATTTCATTCAATTCTCTTTGAGGAGTTTTTCCCTTCGGTTGTGAAGGAAGACTTGGAGGGGCATCCAGGGTGTTGTTTCCCTTCGGTTGTGAAGGAAGACCTGGTGGGGCATCCAGGGTGTTTGTTTCCCTTCGGTTGTGAAGGAAGACCTGGTGGGGTATCCAGGGTGTTGTTGTTCCCTTCGGGTGTGAAGGAAGACCAGCTGAGCTGGGTGTTGTTGCGTCCTTAGGGGGACTGTACCCTAGTTAGTAAAATCCTGAGTTGTTGCTCAGGGACTGGACGTAGGACTCCT
Organism: Colocasia esculenta; assembly: GCA_014218235.1. Taxonomy (NCBI): domain Eukaryota; kingdom Viridiplantae; phylum Streptophyta; class Magnoliopsida; order Alismatales; family Araceae; genus Colocasia; species Colocasia esculenta. The sequence goes on along the minus strand of CM024754.1, from coordinate 12,126,377 downwards.
AAGGAGAGGAGGTCCGAACCAGGATAATCCTTTGTGTTGTGTGATTGTCTTCTTTGTGTGTTTGATATTTAAACTAACAATCACTAACCTCCTTCGAAGATCGTTTGTGTGAATGTTTTTAGTTACAGGTATCTTCTAGATTATTTTTAAAAGACCCATTCACCCCCCCTCTGGGCTCGTCACTGGGCAACAATCCTTGGGGTTGATTGGCTATCTAAACATCATGCAAACTTAGATTGCCAATTAAGGCAAGTAACCTTTCTAGGAAAGGAAGTTTATTCCATGATTTTTGATAAACCTCGTACAAGGAAAATACCTATAATTTCAGCAGTCAAAGCATGTAAATTGGTACAAAAAGGTTGTCAGGGATATTTGACTTCTGTAACTTTGATAAATAAAAACACTTATGGATTGGAAGATATTCCAGTAGTAAGAGAATTCCTTGATATTTTTCCTAAAGAGTTACCTGGTTTGCCACCTAGTAGAGAGGTGAATTTTTCAATTGAGTTAGTACCAGGAGCTACACCAATTTCAAGAACACCCTACAGAATGTCGATGGAAGAATTGAAAGAACTAAAAAGGCAATTGTTGGAATTGATAGAAAAGGGATTCATTGGACCCAGTACCTCACCTTGGGGTGCTCTGGTATTGTTTGTTAAAAAGAAGGATGGGTCTATGCAGTTATGCATAGATTATCGACAATTGAATCAGTTGACTATTAAGAACAAGTACCCACTTCCGAGAATTGACGACTTATTTGATCAATTGTCTGGAGCTCAGTGTTTCTCCAAGATTGATTTAAGATCTGGGTATCATCAACTCAGAATTCAAGAATAGGATATTCATAAAATGGTTTTTCGAACGAGATATGGGCACTACGAATTCATTGTAATGCCATTCGGATTGACAAATGCACCAGCTTCATTTATGCGTTTAATGAATGATGTGTTCAGATCTTATTTAGATCAGTTTGTGGTTGTATTTATTGATGATATATTGATTTATTTCAAGAGCATAGAAGAGCATGAAGCACATTTACAGATTACTTTGCAACTGTTACGAGATCATAAATTGTATGTGAAGTTCAGTAAATGTGAGTTTTGGTTGAAGCAAGTGATGTTCTTAGGACATATTATTTCTAAAGAAGGATTGTCAGTAGATTCTTCAAAGATTGAAACCATACAGAAATGGGAGCAACCTAAGAACCTCACTGAGATCAGAAGTTTTCTGGGTATGGCCAGTTATTATTGGCGATTTGTCAAAGATTTCTCTAGAATTGCTTCGCCTCTCACACAATTGACCAGAAAAGAAACTGCATTTGAGTGGAGTGAGAGTTGTGAACAAGCATTCCAATTATTAAAAGAATGTCTATCATTTGCACCAATTTTAGCTTTGTTGGTAGAAGACAAAATATTTGAGGTTTATACCGATGCTTCGAACATTGGATTGAGATGTGTATTGATGCAAGAAGGCAGAGTTATTGCTTATGCATCTAGAAAATTGAAGACTCATGAGAAAAATTACCCAGTACATGATTTGGAATTGGCCGCAGTAGTTTTTGCTCTTAAACTTTGGAGACACTACTTGTATGATAATCAATTCATAGTGTACTCCGATCATAAGAGTCTCAAGTATTTATTTTCACAAAAAGAATTGAATATGAGACAAAGAAGATGGATGGAGTATATCAAGGATTATGACTTCAAAATTGAGTACCATCCGGGAAAAGGTAATACTATGGCTGATGCTCTCAATAGGAATCCTATAGCCAAGGTATTCTAATTGCAACTTAAGGAGTGGAAATTGTTGAAGGAATTTCCCACATTAAGTTTGAAGGCCGAACCACAGGAAGAAAAAGTTGTAATTGATAACTTGATAGTGCAGTCAGACTTGTTAAAACAAATTGGAGAACAACAGGACAATGATCCTATATTGACAGAAATTAGAGAGAAATTGACTTCCAGACCTGATTTTAATGAAGATGTACATGGAAATCTTCAGTTCCGGAACAAGTTATGTGTAACGCCCCGACCCGGAATATCGGAGCGGAATTATAGTTATTAAATAGTATAGAGCGAGAAAATAAATAACAAATCATTGCACAATTGGAATAATACCAAATAAACTCCAATATCATTAATAATTCACCAACCTTCATTACAATCACTAATATCTCATCAAACTTCATGAACTAACTATTACATCAACGTATCAGAGCCAAAACTAGGGCCCAGAGTACTTTATTCAAATCTAAAATAATACATACTAACTAATGACTACTAAACTAACTAACTACTACGCCATGAAAGCTGATCAGGTCACTCCTGAGCAATGTCCTCATCAGACCCATCCTCGTGAGTGTGGTCATATCCATCCAACTCACCTGAACACATGAAATAAAACGCAGGATGAGCGAATAACGCCCAATAGGACTTAATATCTCATGAACACAAGCATGGTTTAAATATTTAATGTTTTGATTGGCAAGATATCTAGAGAGAATAGTCATGTATAGCAAGTAACGATAACAAGAGAACGATGGCACTAATACAGGGAAAAATAGCACAACGAGAACGATAACAAATGGCCATGTAATGATAATAGCATGTAACGATAGCACTTGTATAGCACTTGACTAGCTTGCACTTGTATTGATAGTACTTTGATTGTCATAGATTAATCTAGATAGTATAATGCCACTGGATGCATGACGTACACATCCTTGATCATTTTAACTCCCATGGGCACTGGCACTTTTCGGACACTCCTCCCAAGACCAGATCAGGCCCTATTGCACTGGCATTAGTCATTTCTTTATCTTAGACAATCACACGAATGGCCAAGAGAGTACCAAGAAAAGATGAGAGTAATAGACTAAATAGATGAGAGTGTAGAGAGAACGTGAACAGATAAGAGGATATGGATAGTATACGAGATAGGGACAATATCGTAAAACAACGTTAAACATCGATAGTAGTGGTTGCACAGCACAAGGTCGTGTGCGGGCAGTCTGGTAGAAATCACAACCGCCCACTAGCCGTGCCGTGAACACGAGCCAGGTGGTCCGCCATGATCATAAGATAAGGAGAGAACACACTAAGGCCATTTGGATCGTACTGATCCCTAAGGGTGTAACAGGTATTAGGGTACAACCAGCTCGTCGGCTAAGGACATGCGCCAAAGCCAAGAAGACTTACGGAGGCCTTGACAAGGAGTTCCTGGTCCAGTCAGGAGTCTTTCTGGTGGAGAGGTGGTCCATGCCAAGAGAAAGTGTGTAAAAACTGGTCCGTCGTGCCTCGAGTGCTCGAAGGCCGAGGGAAATGGTGACGGTGTATAAAGCACGCGAGAAAATGAAGACAAGTGTAGTTAATTAAAATAGAGTATTTAGTAATTTATTTTGCTAAATTACCAGATATATTATTGAATAATTTAAATGGCAACATGATGGTTAAGTGTGTGCATGTGTAAGAAATCATGAGAACATATATGATTGTGCACATACTTTTTAAAATTAATAAATTTCATAGAGATTATATCCATTTACATTTATCAAGTTGAAATTAAATCATGACAGTACTTAAATGAAGTTAATTAGGGTTTATATGTCATTAGTAGCAGGGTTATAATGGTAATTTAGGGTTCTAGCGGCAACAGTCAGGTCGCGACGTAGGGTACTGTCGCGATCAGGTCGCGACGCAGGAGTCTGGCACGATCTGGGTTCAGGTCATGGTCCATCGGGTCGTCGCGTTAAGGCCATCGCGATGCCCATGCATGTCGCGTTCAGTCGAACCGACGCTGGGGGTGAACCAGCGGGCAGGTCGTGACCAGTCGACCTATCGCGTTCAGATCGCAACGGGTCCTGGTGTCACAACCCCCTCTGAGGTCGCGACGGATCGGGCCGTCGCGATCTCAGGGAGTGGCCCGAGCCCCAGAAAAGGTGTTTTGCCTTTTTTCCAGGTGGGTCTACATAATACAGGGCAATTCAAAATTCGATATAAAATCACACAGTGATCCAAAAAACATGAAACCAACTTTAAACAATAATAGACATGGAGATCTATCACTGGAAATGAACAATTAGAAATCAGTCGTGTATAGAACATGATTTAACTAGGTTACTTTTCGTTTACCTAATCATGCACAGTTCTAGAAAATGATTTAATTCACAAGACATGCTCAATGGAATTTGGGCAATCTGGGCTTGTTAGAACCCTAACAACAAGTAGTATTTATGGTAATTTATTCAAGGCATGGGCATGAGTAGATTCGAGGTTAAAATAAAAATATGAAGGTTCAGGCAAGACATGTCAACAGAGATTTGGGCAATTAATTCACCCTCATGCAAGAACAAAAAGGGTGAAACAAGAGGGCTTTTGAAAAGGTTCATGAAGTCTACCTAGGGTAATTTTTACACGAGTTTAGCTTGAGAGATTGCCTACCTTTTGCGTTAACAAGAGAACTAGGGTTTGATGACGAAAAAGGAAGAAGAAAGCTCCTTACTCCAGCCTTCTCCTCCAAGCTCCTTCGTCCAAATCACCTCCCCTTCATCTCCCAAGGCTCTAGACATGAACTAGGGTTTGCTAGGACCGAATTGAGGTGTCTATGTCTTGCTATAAGAGTCCATTCACCTTACAACTCTTCCTTTCCATATAAATCCGAGTTTTCCTTATTTATCTCCCTAATTCCCTTATTTATCTACCTAATAGGATTGGAAGGAGGCTAAATTCCGTGGGTAAGGGTTTAGGGTAAGTGTAGGACTCTTTTTAGGATAGATTTGACTTATTTAGCATTTATCTTAAACCCCTTTCTATTTATTAATTAATTACACACGAATTTGGATTAATTATTTCTCATCCCATGATGGGCTCCTCACAATTAGGCCCATTATTTTGTATTTAAGCCATTAACATAACCCATTCCTAATTTTGGTTAATGGGTATTCCTTTAATTCACTTAAATTCTATTTATTCCCTTTTTATTCTAATTAAATCTATTTATCTCATTTATTAAATTGAAAATTTTATTTTATATTAAATTTTAAAAATCAAGGTTGCTACATTATGTGTACCGGATAACTCTTAGATTAAGAAGCAAATTTTAGAAGAAGCTCATCGGTCACATTACACTATCCACCCAGGAGTTGTCAAAATGTATCAAGATTTAAAGAAGCATTTCTAGTGGTGTAACATGAAGAAGGACATTGTGGATTTCATAGCTAAATGCTTGACATGTCAGAAAGTCAAGGCCGAACACCAAAAACCGGCAGGAAAGTTAAAACCTCTTGAGGTACTAGAATGGAAATGGGACAGTGTCAGTATAGATCTTATTGTGGGGTTATCCAAAACACGTAGTGGATACGATGCGATATGGGTAATCATTGATCGACTTACATAATCAGCTCACTTTTTAACAATTAAGACAAGATGGTCTGTTAGTATTTTAGTAGCACTGTACATGAAAGAAATTGTACAGTTACATGGAATTCCAAAGGACATAATTTCTGATAGAGATGCGAGGTTCACCTCACATTTTTGGAAAGAACTGTAAGATGCATTGGGAACTAAAATGAAGTTTAGTACTGCATTTCATCCTCAAACCGACGGACAGACAGAACAGGTAAATCAGATTATTGAGGATATGTGTCGTGCTTGTGTATTAGAGTTTGGAAATGACTGGAATACTCACTTAGCAATCATGGAATTTGCTTATAATAATAGCTACCAGTCTACTATTCAAATGGCACCATTTGAAGCTTTGTATGGTCGGCAATGCAGATCACCATTGTGTTGGGTGGAATTAAAAGAATCACATATTCTTGGATGTGACATGATCCAAGAGACGATAGAAATTATTAAGTTAGTGCAAGACCGAATGAAAGCTACCCAAGACCGACAGAAAAGCTATGTCGATCAACGAAGAAGGGAGCTGGAATTTCAGCAAGGAGAACATGTGTTCCTTAAAGTATCACCCCGAAGAGGAATCAAGAGATTTGGTATTAAGGAAAATTGAGTCCAAGATATAATGGACCATTTGAAATACTGAGGAGAGTTGGGGAAATGACTTACCAACTGGCACTTCCACCAGTACAGTTATCCAATGTACATGATATTTTTTATGTGTCAATGTTAAGAAAGTATGTATATGATCCAGAACACGTTATTGAGTACCAAGATATGGAGGTACAAGAAAATCTGGCATATGAAGAAAGACCTATACAGATTTTGGATCAGAAGATTAAGCAACTACGGAACAAGGAAGTTCCATTGTTAAAGATTCAGTGGAATAAGCGAGGACAAGAAGAAGCAACGTGGGAGCTGGAAAATGCCATCAAGATCCAGTATCCGGAATCGTTTACAGGACAGTAACCATACTCTTATGTTATTAAAATTTGGAAGACCAATTTTCTTTTAGTGGGGGAGAGTTGTAACACCCCGAAAAATTTATTTGCTAGAAAACATGAATAATATGGTTATTCGACTTCACTATTATTATGAGAGGAAAATAAATAAAATTTAGGATTAATTGGTGTTAATAAATGTTACCCTAGTGTCGTACTCAGAGGTGCGCGCTCCGACAGGGCGACACCGAACTTCTATAACGAAAATGAAATTCAAAAACACCATAATTTCAAAAAAAAATATGGTGATATCAGAAATGTAAATATCTGGATTTGTTGACGTATGAATTTCGAGATTAAGCCGACGCAACTATTTTCCGGGCGATTTTTTGCCCAGTGCAAAAAAAAATCTAAAAATTAAACTAAAATCACCATATTTTGTAAAACTATTCCATTAGCCTATGGCTGAAATTTTAACACAAATGGACATCATTTGAATATATTTACATAAGGATTATTGGGCCAGCTGAATTATGGGCCATGTACGGTAAGGATTTTTGGGATTTATTCCATGTTTACGCAACATGGGCTATGTAAGCCCATGTCATTAAGGGTTAAACATCTCACACGTGGGGGCCTATGTGTAGACATGGGAGTGGTTGCATGAGCCATGTGTAACAGTAAAAACCAAATCGTTTTTACTGTTACACCTGGACTGGGAGGTGTCGCTGTGCATGGAAGGTGGTTGGGTTATAAAAGCACCCCCTCACCCTTCATATGCACCTTTTCTCTCGTTTGTTCTTGCTGCTGCTTGCCTAGAGAAGAAGCTCCTGCTGTAGTAAGGTTTACACCCTTGTGTGGGTAACTGGTTGTTGTGATGTCGTTGCCTTGTGGAGACTATTGCTGCTGGAGTTGCTGCCTCCATTGCTCATACTAGAAGAACTTCCAAATGATGGATATCATGGACTGCAACTACTACATCCCCAGTATCATCTTCCCTCCACCAACTGTGAACCAGCGAGGAGAAAGTATCACCTTCCAAGAGCATGTAGGATTCTTTTCCTTTCCTCTCTTACTCTTACCCCTGAACATACTATAGAATTTACTGTTTAGGTGTTCAAGCTCTCAAGTTCTTATTTGATTTCTGTAAGTACCTCTAGAAGCTTGTGTGCATCATGTGTTGTTGTAGGATTCTCTCTATCCTCTCTCCTTCTAGTCTCCTTCTTTTGCTAAGAACCTTGTGGTTAAGTGTTTACCTTGCATCTGTTCTGATTTGTGTTGTTGAAACCAGTAGAGATAATTTTCTTTTCTGTAATAACTTCTCCTTCTTTTGTTAGAATCCTGAGTCTGAGTATCTACCATATTTACCCCTTGATTGGTGTTCTGTAAAGATCATTAGGTATGCCTTTCTGTCCATTGTGTTCATGTTTTAGCAAATACTCATGTCTTAGGCAAGTGTACTTGCCAAGGATTTCTTACTAGATGCAAGGAAAAATCTCTTAGACGGGTTATATATACAATAATCTTCATTTCATAAGTTTTTCATACCACCCATGTTGTAGGATTCTTCTTCTTCCTCTTCTTCTTTCCTTCTGACTGTGTTCTGGAAGCAGTGGTAGTGTCGACACACCCCTGACCTGTGTCGACACCACTGACTCCTTTGCTCTTCACTGCCTTCTGGAAGCAGTGGCAGTGTCGACACACACCTGACTTGTGTCGACACCACTGGTTTGACAAACCAAGTAGTGTTGACCTGTCTGTCCAATAGTGTTGACCTGTCTTTAACACAACATATACCACTGTTAGGAATCATTCTTTTAGCTTTGGACTATTCTTAAACACCCCAAGTTTGATTGTCTCCTACATGGCTACAACCTTTTGGAATTATTGGTATTAATCTCTAAACCTTGTTACATGTGAAATCTTGAGTACTTGTGTATACCCTTGAGATTTACCAGAAATAATTTGTGATGACAATTTTGGGTTTTGGACTCAGTTGAGACATTATATGCCAGTGCAAGTGGGGCTGGTCTAGTCCCAGGAGGAGCACTCGAAATCATTTAATGGCCGTACAGAATGATAAAGGATAACTAGATGTTTGGCATTGCATCAATACTGTTTGATTGTGGTCATCATGTTATCTGTCCTGTGTGAACGTTTATATGAATCAGAACATGAGTTTCATTGTAAATTCCTGAGCTTGCCCTGTGTTACAGCACTACCGTTTCAAATTCACTGTCATGTTAAGATGTTTAATTATCCTTCTTTGATAGCAGTTGAGTCTTTTACCTTGTTCACTATATAGCTTAATCCTTTTGATTAGAGGATTTGAATTCTACCGGGCTAATTAGCTTACACATCCTACCCTTTCAGGTGACCAAGATGGGGGTGAAGTTTAAAGGGGCATGTGTGCTGAGTGGACCTTCCGACCTCAAGGAACCGTCTATGTTGTTTTCTTTAGTGTTGTATACATGAATTGTAATATAACCAAGTTACTTTTCTACTCCTCATCTGGACCGTGTTGAGGAGTATTATGTAATAATGTTTCCGCTACGTTTGCTATGGATGAATGGACATTAGTTTTATTTTTGTGCATGATCTTTGTCACTTCCAATAAATAGTCTTTTATTAGGACGTGACAGTAATGGAACATAGATTATGTACATTTCATGTAAATATGTGTACTATATAAATATATTGGAGCTCAGGTATGTTTAATGTTCACTTTTATTTTCTCATGAACAAATGTAATGGTATCCTTTGCGAGTCTACGGCCAGTTCGCAGGAGGTGTAGTCAGATCAGGCTCGTTAAAGGGTTAATGTGTCGAACCCACGAGGATCATCATAGTTGGTATCAGAGGTAATCTGTGTGAATATAAAAGCACAAGAATATGTACATTGTAACGACCCTGAGAACCCGACCCCCGGCCCAAACCGAGGACTCGATTTTTACGGTCGCCGCCCACGGATCCGGGGACCCAGAAGGGCTATAACACAAGTCTAATAGAATATGTAAAGGAAATAAACATCAACTACTGAACTAGGAGCACACACGCAGAAGCAGAAAGAAGAGCGAGACCGCAGCGTATCGCTCTAGGTACAGTCCCAACGCACAATGAGTACAAGTAAGGAAGGTAAGAACAAAGCCCTTAGGGGCATACCACGAGGGTGAAGTACAACTAAAGAGGGATACCACTGCTAGCTATGGAGACGACGACTCTGCCCCGCCTCCTCCGCCTGACGCGCACCCTGCTGCTACTGAGAAGTCTCACCTGGAAAAAGAAGAGATGAGCTTCACAACAGAAGCTCAGTAGGGATTACCAATCTCCTACTGACTCTAATAGGCGTGAAAGAATATATATATAAACAAATTAAATGATAGCAGTTCTATATATTCTAAGCTACACAGGAAAGTGCGGAAGCAAAACTACCTAACTAACGACAGTACGGGAAAGACACTGCGGTCAGAAGCTCCGTAGGACCTGCACGTCATGACCACCACACGGCTGGAAACGCAAACAGAAGAACCCTGCCTGGACAAGAGACACTAGCTACGGAAACCACTACCACTAGTCAACCGGTCAGGAGCATCCACTGACGTCTTACCCTCGACCCAGGTCCAAACCTCCACGTCTCATCAGAGTGGGGTCAGGAACACAAGTAACCACAATAGTAACTGTCCTAGTCTTGCCGGACTACGGTCCCATGCCTGGCCTCCCTAGGTGGTTTCGAGGCTATAAAGAGCAAGGCAGTGAGAAGAAGGACTGACTGGCCTGCGCCGGGAAGGACTCCAAATGACCTCGGCGTCCCAGACCAACCAAGAGAGCTCTGTAAATGGCTCAACGCCGCTGTCCTAACCACCATTTTTCCCTCCGCTCCAGAGTCCGTGACTCAAGCACGTCCTTCGCCCGGAGTACTCCCTCAATAGGCGCATGGGGACGGGGGTCCCAGGTAAATGGTAACAACCTCTCTCACAGGACAAGCCCTCAAGTGCCGAGCACCGGGCGAACGACTAGTGTAGGACCATACTAGGAACTAGCACTGGTGCCACGGGTACAGAAAGAACTGAAAACGATGAAGACTCCACGAGAAACGTACTCCGCAAGAACTTACCTATATCTGATACTATCGAGACACCCCTAGCCATCGCGACACTATCGTGACGCCGGAGCCAGCCGCGACCATGTCGCGATACCCTTGGTCGTTGCGATGATGTCGCGGTGCCCATGCCTGCCGTGATAGCCAAGGCTGTTGCAGTAGGCGCATGCGTCGCGACATCATCGCGACCCTTAGGCCGGTCGCGACCTCAGTCGAGAGGGGTCCCGATAGAGTCCTCCCAAGGACCACCCCAAATCCGGTACAAACCAAAACCATAGGGGGAGGGGAGTATGGGAACCACTAGGAAAGCATGTAAAGAGACCAAACCACCCTCAAACCCCACGAATCATGCATTAAACATGGAGATCTACGCTCAAAGGAAAACCTCTCCAACGATGTGCATGGATCTCACGCCCCACAACCCCAAAACCACGGAGAAACAAGGATCTCAAGGGGGAGGGGAGCATGCTAGAACGAGAGAAAGACAAGAGGTCCCTACCTCAAGGAGTAGAGCCGACCCGTTGGGGCCTTGACATCGGAATGGCCACCTCCACCTTGCTCCAAGCACCACACGGATGCCGCCTACACGAACGGGGCGTCACCTCCGTGCCACGAGCACCACAAACACGCCGGAAGAAGCAAGGGAGCTTGAGGAAGGAAGAAGGAAGAAGAAGAAGAAGAAGAAAGGAAGAAAAGGAAGGAGAGAGGGGGAAATGGGTCGCCTGCCTCAGTTTTGAACCAACGGGCCCAGAAACGCGATGGGTCGGGCCGGTGCGACAGCAACCATGGCGCAACTTCCCAACAGGTCGCGACCATGTTGCGACCGCCTACCCCGATGCGACACCAAAAGTGGTCAAACCTCGAAGACTGGGAAAACCTTAATGCGACGGTCTGTCAGGTCGCGTCAACGTTGTACGCATCTGACATCCGACAAGGCCGTTCTTACAGAAAGGACAACGATCATAACGGTCAAAACGAAGTCACATCGCCTTTAGACGCCACGATAGGAACGCGACGCCCACCCCTATCGCGACCAGAACGCGACAGCTAGGTGTGCCACGACCAAAAGCATGTCGCAACCGACTCCTCTAGCGTGACAATGTCGCAACCACGAGGTCCGTCACGACCATGAGGACGGGGCCAAGGGCCCGAGAGGGCCGGGGCTTACATACATAGTCTTAATTCCAATACAAGAATCATTGCTGGTAGATGGTCCTCAGTTTTGTATTAATTTATGTTGTGTTGCATGGTATGAGAATGCTAGTTTGTAGGTCACAGAGATGGCAGAGATGAGAGATTGGGGAGGAGGCGGAGATGTGTCCAATCCTAATCATGAGCTTATCGAGAGGATGTGGCAGAGCATCACACAAATATAGATTAGACTAGATCAGCAGTTGCCTGCAGCGTAGCAAGTTGTGCCAAAGTTTTAGCCAATTGAGCAAGAACCACCACCAGGAGTTACAACGCCTCCAGTTGTGCCCGCACCTCCTGCGGCACATGTGCCACCTATTGTTCAAGAGGAGTTTACATTTTTAGTAGAATGGTTTTTGAGGTTACAACCACCTACATACACAGGAGGACCCAATCTAGATGTTGAGGAGCATTTGATTCATGAAATAGAAAGAGTTTTTGTCACTCAGTGGTGTTTGTCGACTGATAGAGTGATTTTGGCCACTTACCAGTTGCGTGGTTTTGCTCAAAAATGGTGGAGGCTGACAATGCAAACAATATTTCTAGAGGGATTGGAGGATTCGATCACATGGCCAGATTTTTTTCGGGTCTTCAATGATACCTTTTTTCCTGTGCAAGTTCAGCAAGCAAAGAGGGACCAATTTAGAACATTGTAACAAGAAAATTTGTCGGTGTTAGAGTATCAAATGAGATTTATGACACTGAGTAGATATGCATCACATGTTGTTTCAGATAATGCAATGATGGTAGAGTGTATTATCAGGGGATTAAGGTCGGAATTGCAAGACGTATTGATTCCAGTCATATGTGAGACAGTGGAAGTAGAAACACAAAGGGCAGCTATTCTTGAGAGGACTGTTCGTGCTAGGCAGTCAGGAGAGTCAGGATGTTTCCAGCTACCGCTGTGTTCACCAGGCATTAGAAAGGGCAAGGCACTAGCAGGAACTTCATCGTCAAGTTCTGGTTTTTCCAAGTGGAGATCTAAGCTAAAGAAAGTGTTTCAAGAAAGAGGTGGTGGCAGGTAGCCACAGTCGGATAGAGGGTTTAGACCTGCGCCAGAGGTATTCCAACATGTAACGTCCCAAAATAATAATATGATATCCAAAGTTAGAAAAGATATTGATCCTCATGAAAGACATAACTACTTACATGAAATACGATTACCCTTAATTAAGAAATATTTTCATATTATTAATATAATTCTGGTACTATCTTCATAAGTACGCACTCCGACAAGGTGTCATCAGAGTTTGGTAATAAAAATAAAATTTGATATCACTATAATTATCAGAAAAATATGTTGATTCTAAAAATATAAATATCAGGAACTGTTGATGCACAAATATCAAGATTAAGTCGACTTAGTGATTTTAGAGATAATTTTTACTTGGCAAAAAATTATTCTAAAAAATTAAACTAAAATAATCATAATTAGTATTACCTCTTAATTAGCTTATATTTGAAATTTTGTCTCAATTGGATATTATTTAGATATAATATTAGTGTCTCAAAAAAACCTAAATGAATTAATTTAAATTATGTAACCTATTTTAACCATTTTAGGTATTGCTTACGTAAGGGGGAGGATGTCTTGTCAATTCTATGTTAATCCTCATCCGAAGAGGGCATGTTGCGGAAGGAGGTAATTGAGGAATGATGAGCCCCACTCTTGTGGCAGCCATACAAGGGCATGGCATGCTCTATAAAAACCAGTCATTTCTTTCCACGACCACCACTTCATCTTCTTCTTCTGCATCATCATCTTCTCTTCTTCTTAATACCATCACCCCATCTTCTTCCTCTTTTCTTTCCCACGCCACCATTGCCCTCCTTCCATCATAGAAACAAAAGAGAAAAGAGAGAGAAGAAAGGAAAAATAGAGAGAAAGTTAGTGCAAAGGCACTGAGGAGAGAGAAAGAAGATAGACGGGGAGTCTAAGGAGCCCATCTCGATCCGAGAGTCATGCCCAACCCTAAGGTAGGTTCTCCTCTTTTATTCTGATTATTTATTCTCATTCCAAGGCTAGAAAAGTCTATGCAATTCTTGCCTGTCAGATTCCGAGTTTTGTCAGAATCGGTCGACCAGAACCTAGTGATTGGTCAACCGATCACCCTTCTGGTTCGATTACCTAAGAGAGAAAAGAAGAGAGATGAGAGGCTTGAAGAGTTTATAAATTTCTACCAAATGTGTACAACTATAGTAGATTCCTCCCTACAATTACTGATTGTTGTTTCTATTCCCAAGCAAGTTCAAACTGTGCGATTTGGACTTTTACGATTTTGGTTTTATCAAAATCGGTCGACTGAACTTTACTTTTTGGTCAACCGATCGTCACTTCTGAAAATATGGTCGCGCTAGGAAAAATGGATAACCAAATTGTGTGTTTTGGTCGACTGACACTCTACTATTCGGCCGACCAAATTTATCTTTTGGTCAACCGATTGCGCTTAATTTGTTCTTCAATCGATAGTTTTGTTCTTCAATTGATGGAGCCTATTTTAACCAATCGATGGAGCTTTTGTTCTCCAATCGATAGAGGCTTGTTCTCCAATCGATGGAGGCTTGTTTGCCAATTGATAGGAACTTTTGTTCTTCAATCGATGGAGCATGTGTTCACCAATCGATGGAGTTTTTGTTCTTCAATCGATGGAGAGTTGTTCTCCAATCAATAAAGACTTATTTTCCAATTGTTAGGAACTTGTTTTGACCAATCGATGGAGCATGTGTTCACTAATCGATGGAGCCTATGTTCACTAATCAATGGAGCTTGTGTTCACCAATCGATGGAGCTTTTGTTCTCCAGTCAATGGAGGCTTGTTCTCCAATCAATAAAGACTTGTTCTCCAATTGATAGGAACTTTTGTTCTTCAATCGATGGAGCCCTTGTTCATTAATCGATGGAGTCTTGTTCTCCAATCGATAGGAACTTTTGTTCTTCAATCGATGGAGCTCTTGTTCTTCAATCGATGGAGACTTGTTCTCCAATTGATAGGAACTTTTGTTCTCCAATCGATAGGAGTTTTTGTTTTTCAATTGATAGAAACGTTCTTATATAATTGATATGGACTTTAATACAAATCTTGATGTGAAAGAAATTTATTATTTCTTGTAACAAAATATTTTTAAAAAAACTAATATTAAATATATTAAAATTATTCATGAGTTTTAAAAATGATTCTTATGACATTAATATAGTATTAGCTCACTTTTTGAATAATATCTTTAAGTTAAGTTAGAAAAACCTATTTTAGTCTAAACTTTCAATTGACTCAGAATTTGACTCTATAACCTGATTCAACATATTCAAAACTTTACCTTTTGATCTCCGAAATATTAATTTTTGTATAGTTTTGGTTTCAAACTATGACTTCGGTATAGATACACTGATTTTTTAACTATGAACCTTGATACTTTGGCTTTAACTTGAAATGTCAGTCTTTGGCATAAATTTCCATTCTTGCATGACTTCACTACAACTTGAAACACTCAATACACATTCTGACCATTTTTCAACTCTTAGTAATCTCAACATTCTATAATCATGTGCATTTACCATATATGTACTTATTCTTTGAAACTCTGAGTTGTTGTACAAATAATTTTCAGGAAATATAACAGTAACGAGTGTCTATAAACATTCTTTCGGGTCTTAGACTCACGATCGAAGACTAAGATGTCAGTGCAAATAGGGGCAAGTCAAGTCCCTGGGAGGAGCACCCGAATGCGTTTAATCTGCAAAGCATTATGGATCATCTATTTTTTTGTATTTGGCATTGACACTGCTATATTCTGGATTAGTGAACATTCCATTATATGTTGTTGTTTCCTTATATTTATTACAACCTAGTCTACATTTTGTCATGAATAGCCAGGACATGTTTGGAAAACTACTAGGTAGTTAATATATGTTTGATATTTGACGGAATGTCACCATATGCTTGATACTTATCCTCCTAGCTCAATTCATTGGCCTATCGTTTTATTTTTGTCATGGTTACTTGTTTATGGTTCTATTCTTTTATATCCTAATTTGTACCATTCTTTATTTACTTGTATACTATTATTTGTTATATATATTCATGTATAATAATTTCCTTTGATTCATATATTCATCTGCATTCCTTGATTTTGGAGGATAAATCCTACTGGGTAAGATTGCTCATACATACTCTTTTTCCCAGGTAATCTACAGTCCTAGCAGGAGGGACATCGGTAATTGTGTGCTGAGAGATCAACCCTTGTTGCGTCTACCCTTCAAGTTATAAATTGAGAATTATGTAAATACCTCTAGTTTAGATGAATGACAGTTAATTATTTTTATTTTAGGTCAAGACCTTGGGTAATTTCTGCTCGAAAAATTTAAAATTTATTTTTTATTTCCTATTCACTCACGTTACGACATTTATTGAAACATTAAATGTCAGGAAGTCTGAGGTTAAGCTAGATAAGTCTAGTTGATTATAGTTAAATCATCCTTAATTTCTCAAAAATTCTATAAGAGAAGGACACAATTCAATCATAAAGGCCAATATATCAAGTAGTAAGATGCATATGGTAATAGTTGTATTAACAGTATTAGTCAGAAAAGCTAGCTTCGAAACTACTTAGTGATTAACCAAACTTAAACTTATTTGCCTAGCATAGCGTGATGGGAGAAGAAGCACATTGGAGAGAGGTTCAATTAGCAATGAACAACCTTGCTCAGTCTTTGGAACGAGTAGTCCCAGTCAATAATCAAGAGAAATTGGAATTATGTGGAAATACTAGAAGTTTAAACCCCAAGAAATAGTGAGCGTCATGGTTTCTGTAAGGAAGGGAGCATCCAATCATAAAAGGGTAAAGAGAATAAGGAATCCAAGGAGATCAAGCAGACCAATAGCCAGGGAATTTAAGTCACAACTTAAGAAAGCTTTGTGCGCTGTCATAAATCGGGTCATGTCAAAGAAAACTGTTAGTAGAAACAAAGCATGTTTGAGATGCAAAAATTTAGATCGAATCTTATAATATCCCAGGACCCAATCTGATCAGCAAATAACTCAGCATCTGATAAAGAACTCTAGGATATCAAAGAAAGATTGAAGATGGTCAAAGCGTCAACGAATCCAAGAATAGAAAGAAGTATGCACATACTGTCGAAAATATGGGCATGAGATAGATAAGTCTTGGAGAAAGGCTAGAGCATATTTCAAATGTGGAAGTCATGAGCTGTCTTATTTGTGCCTACTGTAAGGCAGGCCTTTCTTTAGTTGTTGTGAATCTTGTGATATGAAAATTTGTTATTCGATGGTTTGGTTTAGGGTTTTTCTAACAAATATTATGTTTTTTTAATAAATTTCTAAAAATTGAGTTCGGTTTATAGTTATAGAATTATTCTTTTGTTTTTGGTAAATCCCAATCTTATGTTTTTTAGTTATTTTAGGGGTCAAAATCTTATGTTTCTATAGTACTAGATAGTCTTCTATTTTCTTTGATTTTTCCTGTTGAAAGCTTAGTTTTAATTAAACAAATTAAAGTCACGGCAGAAGAGGCCAGTGAGATAAAAACACATAAAAAGAATTGTAACTTTCATAGGTACAACAGGCAACTGAAGAGGAGCCGATTGAACAACATGGCCAGAGATTGCATGTAATGTTGTGATTTCTTGAGAGAGAGAGAGAGAGGCAAAATGATGTTGTAATTTCATGTGTTCAGATTTCATTGTGCTTCTTCTCATTTAATATTGTGATGAGAGATTGTATGATTATGTGAAGCCTATTATGATTGTGATTAATTGTGTATGGCTGTGGGAACTTGTTATGATATCACTGATAAAATTTGCATTCTTTTTTCTGCAAGTAGTTAGGGACTCAGATATGTGTCACCTCTATTTTAATAGTTACATTTCACTTGAAAAGAAAGCAAGCACAAACACACATACGTACAAAGCCAAGTAATTCTGTACAGATGTTGTCAAAATCAGCATTGGATTACCAGGGTCATTTACAGACACATAAGTTTCAGCAAGGTATAGATCCTGCATTGTAAAGTAATGTAGAATGGCAAATATGGTCTACCTGTGGATTATGCATTTTATAACATGCTTCAGATTTCTTTATCAAAAGACAATGCACAGTGTTTTCTCCAAAAAAAACAGTAGATTATCCAACACCTACTCTCTATATTTTTGCAAGTTCTCTTGCCCCCCCTCCCTCCCTCCCTCCCTCCCTCCCTTTTTGGGGCTGATCCAGGCTAATGTGGAGAAGGCGAGGATCAAGTGATCAACTCATCAACCTTGGATCAGCAGATTGATCCAGGCATGGTTTGACTGCTGGCTGACCTTGAAGCCTTGATCCTTGGCTGGGGTGTGAATCTGTAGAACAGTATATACTACAGATACATAATAAAAAAGTATTACACTTGGATTTATGCTAGTCTCCTTTCAATGGTGGCTTAATATGAATCTGTACAGGACATGTTCTGGGGTCCACATTTTTTCCTCCACAACCTCACACTTCACTGGTCAAAGGATCATCTTTTTGCTTTGCATTGAACTGATTGTCTCTTGTTCAAGTTATCGTTTTGGGTCCTTGTCTTCCATTTTTCACCTCCACAATGGTCCTCTATCCAGGTCATCATTCCATCCTTTCCCCCCCACCCAAGAGCCATAAATATGCATTTGTACTTTTCACACTTAAAATATGAAATAGTACATTTTTCTAGCAACAATATAATTGTAGTTTTGATAAAAGTGGTCAATCTATGGAAACATAACATACTGGATCTTTTTGAATTTGCATGCAGATTTGCTTCGAAATCATATATCAAACATGCAATGATCTTTCTGAATTTATGTTAGTATAGTTTTTGGTTTTTGTAAGTAATTAAATTTTCTCCATGATCATTTATGATTGCTAATTATTAGTTATTATTCACATCATTTTAAATTGTAGATAGATGTCAATGATTTTTCTTATGAAGATGAAATGGATGTTGTAATTGTAGGAGTTTTATCTGCATGTGTTGGGGTACTTGAAATACTTGTAGATAATAGTGATATAGCGGTGAATTGAGTGAAAGCATACCGAGGATTCCTTCGAGTACTTGGAATGAGATTAGGAGAAAATATGTGCAGAGTGTCATTGGTGTTGATGATGCAACATCTATAAAGATGATCCGTATGAATAGGAGAATATTTTACCAATTATATGCATGTAGGCGAAGGAATTTGTTGCATGACACTATTCATGTTACTGTGCAAGAGCAATTGATCATGTTCTTGCATACGATCGCACATAACGTAAGGAATGGTGTAATGTGTGTGAATTATCTATATTCTGGAGAGACTGTTAGTCGATATTTTAATCATGTCCTAAAGGCTCTTCGATAATTACACAATGATTATATTCAACTTCCTGATACCGCTATTCCAGATGGGATTAAATCCAGAAATATATATTGGTCATGGTTCAAGGTAAAAGTCCATATATTATATAATTTCCAAGTTATATCATTTTTTCCAAACGAGTTAAAGTTTTTGGGGCCATTGGGGACTCATATTCTAGCATCAGTTCCTTCTAACATTGTTGCAAGATTTCATGGTAAAGCAAACAAACCTACACAAAATGTCTTGGCTGCAGTGAGATTTGACCTTACATTTTCTTTCGTATTGGCTGGTTGGGAGGTTCTGCACACGATGTGGTCGTCTTGAATGATGCACTTCAAAGGCAAAATAGACTTATTGTACCAAATGGTAATATTTTCTATATGTCATAGTTAAATGTCTTTCAATAAGATATTTCTATTGGCATACATCATTATTCACAATAACCTTTTTTCAATGTAGAAAAATAGTTTCTTATAGATGTTGGTTATTTTACAAGGCCAGGTTCTATATCTCCATATAGTGGTGTCCGATATCATCTTAAACATTTTGGCGAGCACACTCCTACTAACAGAAAGATTTATTTAACTTATGACATTCATTTTTAAGAACGACCGTGGAGAGAGCTTTTGGCCTTTTAAAGAGGCATTTTTGTATCATAAATGAAACTCCTTTTTTCCATTCCCTACAAGTCGAGATTGTATGGGTGTGTTGTATTTTGCATAATTTTATTTTAGAGTTAATCCAAATGATGAGTTGCTTATGAGATAACTGGAGGAGTCTACTCAAATATATCAAGACAAAGACAGGAGAAAAAAGAGAGACAATGCAATGTGTGCATCAATAAGGGATAGAATAGCAAATGAGATGTGGGATGACTATTCTAAGTGACTCTTTTTTTATCCTCTCTTTTTGGGCAGCAAGTATTATGTGAACTTTTAAGATGAAAAGTTTATCTTGCTTATCTTTGCTTGTGATTTTTTAGATGTGAATTGTGATTATTTTTTTAGGATGGAAAGTTTTCAGTCACAAGATACTAGCTCCTTTAGAAATTTAATAACAATTTCCGATGGAGCATAAGTATGTCAAGATTTATGCAAAAAAGTTTAGAGTAGAACAAGCTGCCAATGGAATGAAGGTAGACAAGAGCTTTAAAAGGCCAGCATTTGTTGCTACTGCTCGTGCTGTTAGTGAAAAATTTAAAGTCAAATGTTCTGACAGTAATGTAGAAAATCATTTGAGAACATGAAGACAAAATATGCTACTATCAAAAAATGAAAGGAATGAGTGGAGTTGGTTGGAATGATGATGCAAAAATGATAAACTATTGACGATGCTACTTTTAATGAACATATTGCGGTAAGTTTCCTCCTTTCTTAATTTCTTTTGAAATATTTTTACATTTTATGATCATAATTTGATATCTTCTATAGGCACATCCAAAGGATGAACCATACATTAACAAGTCCATTGACATGTATGAGGAGTTAGTTGTCATTGTGGAGATGATCAAGCTACGGGGAGTTTTTCATGAACAGTAGGAGACTCCGTGATTGATGTGGATAGTACTTCTGTGGATGCAGTTGAGGGACATCGGAGACTCCACCTCCCACTAGGAGTGTCGAAGATCATTCCACATCATCTGAGCAAGTAAAAAGAGGAAGAAAAAGGAGGAGGATCTTGTTCTAAGATTGATCTGTTGGCAAATAAAATAGGGGACTTAGCTTCAGCTATATCAAGGAGTCATAATCACGATATTTCTTTGAGTTATATGAAGAAGTGATGAAGTGTATCGGATACGATAAATCTGATTGTGAAAGCATTTGATTTCCTCCTTGTGAATGAGATTCGGCAAGAATCTTTCTAGCTCGAGATGATGCACTACGTCAAATTTGGTTGGAAAACTTCTGGGGTAGGATCTTCCTAGGTAATATTTTCTTCATTGTATCGAGCTTCTTCTATTCCTTAGAGTTTTTTCATTTTTCCTTAATCCCTCTCAATTTCTTTCTCATCACGTTGTTTGTTGAAAAAGATTTTAGTAGTAGTGTGTAACGTCGCGTGCTTTTCGGATCCATGCGGATCATGTGTGTGTGGTTGTGGGGCCGTTGTGTGAGGCCAATGTGTGAGTTGGTTGTGTGAAATGCATGGTGTGGATGTGTGGCTTGAGCAGGTGAAGTGCAGGTTGGTCCTGAAATGAAACGGACCAGCTGCAGATCAGTTGGAGTTGGCGGCCAGGGGTGGTCGTTGACCTGTTGGCGTCCAGCTATGTGGTCGTTGACTGCATGATCTTGGCGGCTCAGGATGTGGACGTTTAAGGTGGCGGTTGCTATTGGCGGCTTGGGGGTTGACGCCAACCTGAGAATTCTGCAGGTTATAGGGTCACCCGAGGGCAGGTCTTACCTGGTTCTCACTCTCCCTTGCCCCAGCTTGTTGCCCCATGTTCTAAAGCTTCCAACAGGTACTAAAGGGTGCTTGGAGGATCGTGGATGCGTGGCGTCGCCGAATTGCGCGAGGAAACGCCGTACCATGGTGCAATTCCCGTGGGAGCTCGCGGAGGGATCGGCGTGAACCGGGAGATTTCGGGAGGTTTTAGCGTGTTCTGAGGTAGGGGACGAACCCGGTTAACTCCGTAGAAACATTAAAACGCGACGTAACCACCTGAATTAGCATGATAATGCATTTCAGATAAAATTGCACCATACGGGGATAATGGGTGGTTTGAGTAATTTATTAAGCAAAGTATGTTGTAATGGTTGTTTTGGGTTCTGGCATGTTAAAGGAATTGCTTATGTATATTTTTCTATAGTTAAAATGGTTGGGAAACCTGTAGATTCGGATTAGGGTTTCTGCAGGGTTTGAGGCCGAAGAACTTGGCGTCAATATCGTTTGTCACCAAGCTCATCAGCCAGGATGTAGACGGCCAGATCCCTTGCCGTCGATATACTGTAAGCGGCAATCGATGTTGCCGCCAGCATGTGTATAAACTGAAATAGCTAATTATGGTATTTATCGATAATGCATGAGCGTTGGCACCTGTGGTGCACTGAGTGCACGTAGTTTCCGTGTTTAGCATACAAGGTATGCAGTTAGTTGCTACTTTCGAGGCTGCGTGTTGTTCACGCGAGTCCAGTTGGGTTCACGTGTAGTGGATCGTTGTTACTTGTGGTTTACGTGAGGTTTCACATGGTTTGTGTGTGACGTGCACGTGGTTTTGTGTACGTGGCAAGTAGTACGACGCCTACCGTGGTTACCTCTCCAGTTGGGTGCCCCAGGTTCTTTGTGAGCCAGGCTGTTAGCTCGGGCTTTGTCCGGTACTTGTGTTGTACCGTCGAGGTCTGTGTCGTCTGACCTGGACACCCTCACTCTTGTGTTGAGTTGTACGTCCGGCTGAGGGAAAGACGACAGTGGGACAGTGACACTTGTGTTTGTCTTTAGTCACTTGTAGCGCGCTCGTAGTTGGGGGTACGGACACCAGTAGACGTACTGGACCCCAGCTAGTCCTTTTCCAGTGCCTCACTCTAGAGAGTTCGGCCAGGATCTCTAGAGGTGCCAGGCATGGGCTGTGACCGTGTGGTACACAGGTGGTGGTGTTTAGTTGGTCTCCACAGTTGCTTGACTTTTCACGTGGAGCGGCAGCTGGACCTTTCGTCCGTGGCTGCGAGACTGAGAGGTAGACCTGTGTTAGCTTGTCCGAGTCAGTTTCTGGTGTCGCGAACCAGTTCACGTGGCTCGTGTTTGGCTGTCTCTACTTTAGCTTGTACACCTGTACTGGTTTGCCGTTTAATTATTAAAGTTGTTTCTCGTAGTCGGCAGACGGTGAGTACTTTTACAGCTTTAATATCTTGTTAGCTGTTCTATAAATTGTTGGTACTATTTTGTACCTGTGGTTTTGGTTTGCTCGTGTTGGGGGAGTTCCCTACTGAGCCAGTGACTAGCGAGGCTCACCCCTACCCCCACAGGTGAGAGCGAGGAGGACGTTTCACGACCGTCGTCCAGTTTAGAGCCGCGCCGTAGCGGTGCAGGGTCGGTACCTCCAGCTGTGTAGTAGCAGCTCCAGCAGTGTAGTGTTGTGTAGTATAGTTAGTTGTTTCATTTTTTGCAGTTGTACCTCGGGGTATGCCCCAGGCTCTTGTACTTCTTTTCAGTTTTGTGGAAATTTGGCTATGTAAATTGTGAAATATATATAAAATGTGGTGTGTTCCTTTGTTTTTACACGGACTGTGGTTTGGTATCCCTTGCGAGGCTTCGGCCCGTTCGCAGGAGGCGGACTCGGATCAAGTACGTTATCGGTTTAACGGGCTTGGCCGAGGCATTCCGTCACAGTTGGTATCAGAGCAAGGTCTGTGTTAATATGAGGAACTAGAAAGATACATAGCCTTATTTCGGTCTTTATACACTGCTGGTAGGGACCCTGGTTTTTGATAATTTGTTGTTTTGATTTTTGTTGATGTTTGTTTATGTAGAAATTGCTGGAATGGCTGATAGAAGAGATTGGGGTGGTGGAGGAGATGATCCGGAGGAAAGTACCCAGCGTATGATAGAAAGAATCTGGGAAAGCCTCACGGATATTCGGGCAAGGATGGATCAGGAGGCGCCAGTACCACCAGTTGCAGTGCCACCTGGGGATGGAGACGCTGTACCTGTTGCTCCAGTACCGCCAAGAGTGGAGGTGCCTTTTGTAGCACCTGTGCCACCGCCAGTGTTGTTGGCAGAAGAACCAGTGATGCAGGTTGAAAAGTTTCTGAGATTGCAGCCACCTTATTCAGGAGGGCCGAATCCAGATACAGCAGAGCACTGGGTTCATGAAATTGAGAGAGTTTTTGCAACTATGAGGTGTCCGGCAGCAGATAGAGTGGTGTTAGCTGCTTATCAGTTGAGGGGTTTTGCATTGGAATGGTGGCGATTGAAGATGCAGACCACCTTTGCAGGAAGGGCAGAAGAGGCCATCACTTGGTCGGAATTCTTGATGTATTTAATGATACATTCTTTCCGATCCAAGTGCAGCAAGTGAAAAGAGAGCAATTTCGGACTCTCCAGCAAGGTAACTCTTCAGTTTTAGAGTACCAGATGAGATTTATGGCTCTTAGTCGTTATGCGCCCTATGTGGTTTCAGATAATAATATGATGGTTGAGTATTTATCAGAGGTTGAGAGTGGAATTGCAGGATGCGATAGTACCTCTCATGTGCAAGGCAGTGGAAGAGGCAGCTCAGAGAGCAGCTACTTTAGAGAGGTCTATTCGGACTCGTCAGGTGGGCGAGTCAGGTTCAGGTAGTTTCCGGCTACCGCAGCAGTCAGTGGGTGCAAGTAAAGGTAAAGCACCAGCAGGACCTTCTTCATCAGGCTTTGGGAAATGGGGTCAGAAATTAAAGCAAGCATTTAAAGGCAAAGGAAGAGGATGGGGAGGTCGTCAGCAATTGCAGCAGGGCCGAGGTAGGCCTGAGGTGGAGGAGTCGCAGCAGAGTACTGCCAGGCAGCCCATTATTCCACCTGGGTATAGATGCTATAATTGTAATCAGCCGGGACATTTGATCCGCAATTGTCCCTATGCGAGAGAGTATGGTTATGGAAGAGGTGTGCAGCAGCAGCAGCCTCAGCAGTTTCAGCAGCCACAGGCAGGTCGTGGCAGAGGAGTACCGCAGCAGCGAGGAAGAGGTCGGGTTATGGCTATCACCCGAGCCCAGGCGGAGGCATCGAATATGATAGAAGGTACTTTACCTCTTTATAATTATTCAGCAAGAGTCTTATTTGATTCGGGTGCCTCTCATTCTTTCATTTCCGAAGAATTTCTGGATTGTATAGCTCATCCTCTAGAAGAGAAGACCTGTGAGTTAGTAGTGGAGGTTCCTTCGGGTGAGTTCCTACTCACTTCGAGCTATGTAGATGAAGCTCCTGTTATGATTGAAGGGAACCAGATGCCGGGTCGTTGTATGCCCTGCAGTTGTCAGATTATGATATTATTTTGGGTATGGATTGGCTGGAGACTTATGGAGCAATGTTAGATTGTAGAAAGAAGAGGATCAGGTTTTGTCATCCTAATGGTGTAGTGTTTGAATATCAAGGTATGCCTTTCTATACCACTAAGTTTCTAATTTCTGCAATTAAAGCTAGAAAGTTGATAAATGATGGGTGTGTGGCTTATTTAGCCTCAGTAAGTTTGGTAGAAGCCAGTCAGCCAGTGGAAGCAGTTCCCGTGGTTAGGGAATTTGCTGATGTTTTTCCTGAGGATTTGCCCGGTTTAGCTCCACATAGAGAGGTGGACTTTACCATTGAGTTGCTGCCAGGTACCATGCCGATTTCTAAAGCTCCATATCGGATGGCACCAGCAGAACTTAAAGAGTTGAAAAAGCAGTTAGAAGAGTTGTTGCAGAAAGGATTTATTAGACCGAGTCATTCCCCGTGGGGAGCGCCGGTTTTATTTGTGAAAAAGAAAGATGGAAGTTTTCGAATGTGTATTGATTATAGAAAGTTGAATGATGTGACCATTAAGAATAAGTACCCGTTGCCGAGGATAGATGATCTATTTGATCAGTTGCAATCAGCAAAGGTATTTTCTAAAATTGATTTGAGGTCCGGGTACCATCAGTTGAGAATCAAAGAGGAGGATATAGATAAGACAGCTTTCAGAACCAGATATGGTCACTATGAGTTTGTGGTTATGCCTTTTGGGTTGACTAATGCTCCTGCAGGTTTTATGGATCTGATGAATAGAATTTTTCATCCATATTTAGACCAATTCATTGTGGTCTTTATTGATGATATTCTAATTTATTCAGCATCTGAAGAGGAGCATGCAGCTCATTTGAGGTTTACTTGCAATTGCTAAGAGATAACCAGTTGTTTGCCAAATTCAGTAAGTGTGAATTTGGTTGAAAGAGATTCAGTTTCTGGGTCATGTATCTCAGCTAAAGGAGTAGCAGTGGACCAAGTAAAGTGGAAGCAGTGATGAGATGGGAAGTGCCTAAGACAATAACCGAGATTAGAAGTTTTCTGGGATTAGCAGGTTATTATAGGCGCTTTATTCAAGATTTTTCTAAGATTGCAGCACCTATGACCAAGTTGACCAGAAAAGGAGTGCCTTTTGTGTGGTCCGATGAATGTCAGAAAAGTTTTATGGAATTGAAGAAAAGACTCACATCAGCACCTATATTGACATTACCGGCAGGGAGTGGTGGTTTTGTGGTTTATACTGATGCTTCAAGGAATGGTCTTGGTGCAGTGCTTATGCAGCATGGCAAAGTGATAGCTTATGTGTCTAGGCAATTGAAGCCAGCAGAGGAAAATTACCCCACTCATGATTTGGAATTGGCAGCAGTTGTATTTGCCTTGAAAATGTGGAGGCATTATCTGTATGGCGAGAGATTTGAGATCTTTACAGATCATAAAAGTTTAAGTATATCTTCTCGCAGAAAGATTTAAACCTTCGCCAGCGCAGATGGATTGAATATTTGAAGGATTATGATTTCAGTTTGGCTTACCATCCGGGTAAGGCCAATGTTGTAGCAGATGCTTTGAGCAGAAAAGCATATGTAAGTTTGATGATGATTAAGAATGGAAGTTGTATGAAGAAGTAGCAGAGAATTCCTTATATGTGCCCAGTAGTCAGCGGCGGGCAATTCTAGCTGCTAGTGCTGTAGAGCCGTCTTTATATTGGCAGATTATTGAGGCTCAGAAAGCAGATGCAAGTTTGCCTGAAATTGTGAAAATGGAAGGAGTTTCTATTGATGATAATTGTGTGGTCAGGCTCAGAGGCAGGTTGTTTGTTCCTGCAGAAAGAGAGGTAAAGCAGCGAGTGTTGGAAGAGGCTCATAAATCTAGGTACACTATCCATCCGGGTAGTACTAAAATGTACCATGATTTGAGAAAGCATTTCTGGTGGCCTCATATGAAGAAAGAAATAGCGGAATTTGTTGCAAGGTGTGCTATCTGTCAACAAATAAAGCAGAGCATCAGAAACCTGGAGGTCTATTGCAACCGTTACCCATTCCACAGTGGAAGTGGGATGACATTGCTATGGACTTTGTGGCAGGTTTACCAAAGTCGAGTTCAGGGCACAATGGAATATGGGTGTTTGTAGACAAATTGACCAAGGTGTGCAGATTAGTGGCAGTAAGTATGTCTTGGACAGTGGACAGATTAGCAAATATTATGTTGAAAGAATTGTTCCACTGCATGGTATTCCGAAGACTATTGTGTCAGATAGAGATCCAAGATTTACTTCTGGTTTTGGAGAAGTCTGCAAAGAGTAATTGGTTCTGAGTTAAGGTATAGCTCCGCTTATCATCCCAGACAGATGGTCAGACAGAGAGGACTATCCAGACAATTGAAGATATGTTGCTAGCTTGTTGTTTAGTTTGGGGAGGTAGCTGGGAGCATCATTTGGGAATGGTTGAGTTTGCCTACAATAATAGTTATCATACCAGTCTTGGGATGGCACCGTATGAAGCTTTATATGGAAGGCCATGTAGAACCCCATTGAACTGGCATGAAGTGGGAGAAAGGCAATTAGTGGGTCCTGAATTGATTCAGCAAACCACTGAAGTAGTGAAGCTTATTAAAGAGAAATTGCAGGCAGCTCAAAGCAGGCAAAAAAGTTGTGCAGATGTTCGGAGGAGACCACTTCAATTTGAGGTGGGAGATTTTGTTTTCTTGAGAGTTTCCCCGAGTAAAGGTATTATGAGGTTTGGCAAGACTGGGAAGTTAAGTCCAAGGTATGTGGGACCTTTCCAGGTAATTGAAAGAATTGGGGAAACAGCTTATAGGCTGGATTTGCCAGCAGATTTTGCAGATGTGCATGATATTTTCCATGTCTCCATGTTAAGAAAGTGCATTGAAGATCCAGCTCAAATAATCAGATATCAAGGTGGTGACCTGAGGCCGGATATGACTATGCCAGAATACCCGGTATAGATCACAGATCGAAAGATAAAGAACTAAGAAATAAAGAAATTGAGCTAGTTAAAAGAGATGGGAAAATAGGTTGGTGGTGAGGATACCTGGGAGTTAGCCGAGGAAATGGCTAAAGGGTATCCCTATCTGTTTATGTAAGTCTTTGTATTTCTTTTTAGATGATAGTGCTTGTAAAAGTGTGTATGTGTTTAAGTTGTTTGATTTTGAGTTGTATTATGAATTTCGAGGTCGAAATTTTCTTTTTAGATGATAGTAATGTAACGTCGCGTGCTTTTCGGATCCATGTGGATCATGTGTGTGTTGGTTGTGGTGGCCGTTGTGAGGCCAATGTGAGTTGGTTGTGTGAAATGCATGGTGTGGATGTGTGGCTTGAGCAGGTGAAGTGCAGGTTTGGTCCTGAAATGAAACAGGACCTACTGCAGTTCAGTTGGAGTTGGCGGCCAGGGGTGGTCGTTGACCTGTTGGCGTCCAGCTATGTGATCGTTGACTGCATGATCTTGGCGGCTCAAGATGTGGACGTTTAAGGTGGCGGTTGCTATTGGCGGCTTGGGGGTTGACGCCAACCTGAGAATTCTGCAGGTTATAGGGTCACCCGAGGGCAGGTTTCTTACCTGGTTCTCACTCTCCCTTGCCCCAGCTTGTTGCCCCAGTGTTTCTAAAGCTTCCAACAGGTACTAAAGGGTGCTTGGAGGATCGTGGGACGCGTGGCGTCGCCGAATTGCGCGAGGAAACGCCGTACCGTGGTGCAATTCCCGTGGGAGCTCGCGGAGGGATCGGCGTGAACCGGGAGATGCGGAGGTTTTAGCATGTTCTGAGGTAGGGGACGAACCCGGTTAACTCCGTAGAAACATTAAAACGCGACGTAACCACCTGAATTAGCATGATAATGCATTTTTGGATAAAATTGCACCATACGGGGATAATGGGTGGTTTGAGTAATTATTAAGCAAAGCATGTTGTAATGGGTTGTTTGGGTTCTGCATGTTAAAGGAATGCTATTATGTTTTCTGTAGTTTAAAATGGTTGGGAAACCTGTAGATTCGGATTAGGGTTTCTGCAGGGTTTGAGGCCGAAGAACTTGGCGTCAATATCGTTTGTCGCCAAGCTCATCAGCCAGGATGTAGACGGCCAGATCCCTTGCCGTCGATATACTGTAAGCGGCAATCGATGTTGCCGCAGCATGGTATAAACAGAAATAGCTAATTATGGTATTTATCGATAATGCATGAGCGTTGGCACTGTGGTGCACTGAGTGCACGTAGTTTCCGTGTTTAGCATACAAGGTATGCAGTTAGTGCTACTTTCGTGGCTGCGTGTGTTCACGCGAGTCCAGTTGGTTCACATGTAGTGGACCGTTGTACTTGTGGTTTACGTGAGGTTTCACGTGGTTTGTGTGTGACGTGCACGTGGTTTTGTGTACGTGGCAAGTAGTACGACGCCTACCGTGGTTACCTCTCCAGTTGGGTGCCCCAGGTTCTTTGTGAGCCAGGCTGTTAGCTCGGGGCTTTGTCCAGGTACTTGTGTTGTACTGCCGAGGTCTGTGTCGTCTGACCTGGACACCCTCACTCTTGTGTTTGAGTTGCACGTCCGGTTGAGGGAAAGACGACAGTGGGACAGTGACACTTGTGTTTGTCTTTAGTCACTTGTAGCGCGCTCGTAGTTGGGGGTACGGACACCAGTAGACGTACTGAACCCTAGCTAGTCCTTTTCCAGTGTCTCACTCTAGAGAGTTCCGGGCCAGGATCTCTAGAGGTGCCAGGCATGGGCCTGTGACCGTGTGGTACACAGGTGGTGGTGTTTAGTTAGTCTCCACAGTTGCTTGACTTTTCACGTGGAGCGGCAGCTGGACCTTTCGTCCGTGGCTGCGAGACTGAGAGGTAGACCTGTGTTAGCTTGTCCGAGTCAGTTTCTGGTGTCGCGAACCAGTTCACATGGCTCGTGTTTGGCTGTCTCTACTTTGGCTTGTACACCTGTACTGGTTTACCGTTTAATTATTAAAGTTGTTTCTCGTAGTCGGCAGATGGTGAGTACTTTTACAGCTTTAATATCTTGTTAGCTGTTCTATAAATTGTTGGTACTGTTTACTGTTTTCGTACCTGTGGTTTGGTTTGCTCGGTGTTGGGGGAGTTCCCTACTGAGCCAGTGACTAGCGAGGCTCACCCCTACCCCCACAGGTGAGAGCGAGGAGGACGTTTCATGACCGTCGTCCAGTTCAGAGCCGTGCCGTAGCGGTGCAGGGTCGGTACCTCCAGCTGTGTAGTGGCAGCTCCAGCAGTGTAGTATTGTGTAGTATAGTTAGTTGTTTTTTTTTTTGCAGTTGTACCTCGGGGTATGCCCAGGCTCTTGTACTTCTTTCAGTTTTGTGGAAATTTGGCTATGTAAATTTGAAATATATATAAAATGTGGTGTGTTCCTTTGTGTTTACACGGACTGTGGTTTGGTATCCCTGCGAGGCTTCGGCCCATTTGCGGGAGGCGGACTCGGATCAAGTACGTTATCGGTTTAACGGGCTTGGCCGAGGCATTCCATCACAAGTGTTGTGTTCAGGTATTGTGTATCTTTGTGCCTGAGAATGTCTTGTAATCTTTTGTTCCTCATTTATTAGTCATCTCCCAAAAGAGGTGTAGTCTATTGAGGCATGCACCAATCCAATTTCTTTGTAACTCCCTGCCTTCCTTTATTTGAGGACCAGCTTTGGGAGGCACCTCATGTGGGGACTGCAGAAGAGGGATTCCATTAGCTTAACTATCTTATTGCCCTAGATATTTTGGAGGTCGCAGAATGATTGTGGACAGCTTGATTAACCACATCTTGTGCCTATATAAATGTAGAGGTAGGCGACAGGCTTCTCTCTCTCTTTTTCTTTTTTTTTTTTACAACAGCAGTAGTCAGATGCCCCATATTTTCCATCTTCTTATGACATCCAGAAAGGTGGAAGATGTCATCCCCATAGTTGAGATCTGAACGTTGGCACAAAGTGCAACCTACTCCAGCGGCCAGGAGAGTGCACCTATCACGTCCTAATAAAAGTCTATTTATTGGAAATGACAGATGACAAACTTAAGATATAAAACTTATATTCTCGTACATCTACATTGTCATAGGGGAAGCTTAATACATATCACTCCTCATTATTATCCATAAGAGGAGTAAGAAAAAGAAAACTTAATTACATCCTTATTCATATAGTACTAAAGAAAAGTAAGTTGTTGGACTTCAGAGAACTGATTGACCTCTCAGTAGACCCCTCCCTTAAACATCATGTTCATCTTGTTCACCTGAAAAAGTAGGATTGGATGAGCTAACTAGCCCAGTAGGATTCAATCTTCTAATAAAAAAGGATTAAGATAACCAAGAATAGGATAAGGAATTTACCTGCTAGTAATGTTGGATAACAAAGATAACTAAATGACCATGTCAAATAGATAACAATTGTGAAACATGAATACTGAATTAAGATTACATGGTTAAGAACTTAGAATAACAACCACGTTTTGGTTCAATTTCATATCCAACTCATGATAAAATAACATGATGACTAATCAAGATAGTATTGATGCAATGCCAAACATCCACAGATCCTTTATCGTTTCGTACGGCCACTAAACGAATTCGGGTACTCCTCCCGGGACTGGACCAGCCCCACTTGCACAGGCATATATCTCATTTGAGTCCAAAGACCCAACAATTGTCATCATACTTCATTTCTGTAAAAGATTCAAATGGGGGTACACAAGTGCTCAAGATCTCACTAGTAGCAAAGAGTTGGAAGTCAATGCTAATGACTTCAGAAGAGTACATGTAGGAATCAAATATACTTGAGGTGTTCAAAGACAATCCATAGTGGAATATGGATGATATTTGAATGATCTTTCTCAAAGATACAGTAGTTGGAATCCAAGGAAATAAGGGAAACAACTAGTTGGGTTAATACCAAATTGTGTCACCTTTAGTTAGACATGAAACAGATCAAGTTGAACCTCAGACGGGTGTATGTCGACAGCTAGGGAGTGGGCTGTCAACAGCTACTGTCCTCCCAGAACAATTATGGAACTTGGACACTATCTGTCGACAGCCAAGGATGGCTGTCGACAGATGATGGCTATCTATCGACAGATAAGAGCTATCTGTCGACAGCTATTGGTGGTCTGCACATCTAGGTTTTGGAAGCTTGAAGCCTGTCGACAGATGATTTACATCTATCGACAGTCGCAGGTTAGCTTCCAGAAAATGGTTCTACCACATCTCAAAGACTCTTCTAAGTGTTCCCATGATTCCAAACATGGTTAACAACATCTAAAGGGTCTCATTCACACTTCTAAACACCACTTACATGAAGGAAATAAATAGGATAGTAAGAGTACAAGCTTTACACATGGGAGGCATGAAGATTATGAAAGGATAATTTCTGGAATTTCAACTCTTCTAAACAACATTTCCTTGCATCTAGTAGGAAGTTTTTCACAAGTTTACTTGGACATGACATGATCCTTAGCTAAAACATGATTACAATGGATAGAAAACATTCCTATGGATGTTTAAAGAACTCAAGTCTAAGTATGAAGTGGTAACCACTTGAACATGAAGCACTTAAC
Organism: Colocasia esculenta; assembly: GCA_014218235.1. NCBI lineage: Eukaryota > Viridiplantae > Streptophyta > Magnoliopsida > Alismatales > Araceae > Colocasia > Colocasia esculenta. The sequence goes on along the minus strand of CM024754.1, from coordinate 12,093,887 downwards.
AAGAGAAGGAGACAAGAAAGGAAGACAAGAAGGAGAGAATCCTACCTGACTGGGGAAAGGATGAAGGTCCTTCTCCTCCTCAACGAAGGGTCAACAGCAGCAGGAAGAAGAAACAAGAAGGCTGTAGAAATAGCAGCTTTGCAGGTGTAGTTGAAGAAGTAGCACCAATAGAAGAAGAAGCAGCAGCAGCCATGGCAAGAACAACAGCAGCAGCAGCAGCAGTAGGAGTAGGAGTAGGAGCAGGAACAAGATTGGGTCAGTGGTGGGAAAAGCTCCCACGAAGGGTGAAGGGAGGCTTATATAAGCTCTCAGATTCCCATGCATGTTGGCACGTAGCCAAACATTTAGAGTCGTAAGACTCCCTTTTACCATACCAAGCCACGTTTACCATGCATGGTTTCCCCAACTTACACATATGGTAAAACGTGTAAGCATCTTACCCCAGGTGAAATGGGCTTACGTAACCCATAATACGTAAGCAAGGTTATTAAAAAAAAATGGGTTACGTAAATAGGTGGAAATTCAGCTAGTCCACTTGACCCTAAATTTTAGAGAAATGCTTCATGCACGTCACCGGGCAAATCATTTGCCTGGGTGGATGTACGCAAAGCATTTCTCAATTTTTATACCCAAATGGTGTCTTTTCAAGTTGAAATTTCAACCATAAGCTAATAAGAAAGTTTTACAATTATGGTGATTTTAGTTTAATTTTTAGAATTAATTTTTCACCCAACAAAAATTACTCAAAAAATAGTTACGTCGACTTAATCTTGAAATTTGTGCATCAATAATTCTGGATATTTACATTTCTGATATCAGCACATTTTTCTAGAAATTATGGTGTTCTCATATTTCAATTTCGTTACAAAAATTCTGATGTCGCCCTGTCAGAGTGCGCACCTCTGAGTACGACAATGGAATAACATTTACTAATATAAATAATCTTAAATTAAAATTAATTACATCTCTTAATAGTAGTTATGTTTAACAATCAATATCTTCACATTTTTCTAATTTTTAAATAAATAAATTTTGGGGTGTTACAGCACCTCTTCCCAACAGGAAGAAATGTTCTCACTCCACAGCGTGAGCCTAAACTAGCTCTTGTAGGGAGCTTAATTGATAAACTTCCATTTTTTTTATTGCCTTATTGCCTTTGTTGCATTATAGTCTATTGAGGCATGCACACTCTGCTTCTTCAGGCAATTATTTGCTGAGGGTGCATCTTATCAGTAGCAAATGATTAAGCCATATCTGATTTTGATTGATATACTGTGAATATAATGGTTTGACTCCAGTTATCATTGCATATTTTGAAGCTAAATAGCTATCTTTTTCATAATGTGCTCCTTGTTTGCATCTGATGACCAAACTTTCCCATATAAATTAATTTACTTATTATATATTAATTTGATGATTAACAAAACAATACTAATGAATTACTTGAGCCTTGAGGACAGGAAATAAAAGTAAAAGGAAGTTCAAGACAATCAGGTAAAACTCTCACTTCATATTTTTCCCAAGTCATTGCATCGACTTCTTCATACACCGTAACGATTTCTTAAGACTCATAACGATTTGCTCGTCGCAACGATTTCTTAAGTTGTCATAACGACTTCTTTAGAACTCGCAACGACTTGCTCGCCGTAACGCTTCTGTAAGTTATCATAACGACTTCTTTAGAACTCGCAACGACTTGCTCGCCGTAACGATTCTGTAAGTTATCATAACGACTTCTTAGAACTCGCAACGACTTGCTCGTCGTAACAATTCTGTAAGTTATCATAACGACTTCTTTAGAACTCGCAACGACTTGCTCGCCGTAAACTACTTGCTCGTCACAACGACTCTATAAGTAACCGTAACGATTCCTCTAGAGCCTGTAACGACTTGCTAGTCCTAACGACTCTATAAGTTATCGTAACGATTCCCTTGGAGCTCATAACGACTTGCTCGTCACAACGACTCCATAAGTTGTCGTAACGATTTCTTTAAACTCGCAATGATTTGCATTTCATAACGATTTGTTAAGTGTTTCACATCGATTTCTTTGATGCTTATAACGATTTGTCTTGCACAACGATTTCACAAGTGCTTATAACGATTTGTCTTGCACAACGATTTCATAAGTGCTTATAACGATTTGTCTTGCACAACGATTTCATAAGTGCTTATAACAATTGTCTTGCACAACGATTTCATAAGTGCTTATAATGATTTGTCTTGCACAACGATTTCATAAGTGCTTATAACGATTTCATTATTATGATTTAATGATTCTCTGTCATAACGATTTGCCTATCAACTTGTAACGATTTCATAAGTCATAAAGGTATCGGCTTTGTTCATATCGATTTCATTATTATATCAACACTCTTTAATATACGTTGAATAGTCAAAGTCGTATCTCGTCTGTTTGACTGCTATGCATTCAATGCACTCTGAACGTATCTCTCATGCATGCAGACGATATCTTCCACTATTGTGCTATTCTGCCTACATCTTTATTTTGACAGAAAGGAGCTTTGCTAAAACTAGCAATATCTTTTCCAACTGTGACTGACAATCAACGACAGCCCTAGCTGTCTCCTATTTATTGTTGATATGCTTGCAGATATCTGACAAGATTTATCTGTACAACGTTGGACACAAAAGATACAAGATATCAAAACATTTCTTTGGCATGTACTAAAGGATAAAAGACTGAAGATCAGAAGCTTCCTTGCACACCAGTCTAACGTACACCAGAATGAGAGACAACGGATCTTTAACGTTCAAATTTCAAGTAGAAGCTTAAATACAAGACTACAAGGCTGAGAAGGAGATACATTTTTAGTGCACAATATTCTGAAAAAAGAGAATAGCCAATCCTTCAATGCTTCAGTAGTTCAAACAAGAGCGAGGCACTCCATTCCAATAGATCTTAGCTCTTTAGCTCTCTGTGTTGAAAAAGAGATTCTTGTGAGAGCCAGTGAAGTCTTTGAGAGAAACCAGTGTCAGAATCCTTTCTCTCTCAAGGCTGTTTACTTCAGATCGTAGCTGGTTGAGCTAGTTCCTGAAGCTTGTTCTTGTGCTTACTCTTGTTAGTTTTATTCCCTTCTGTGTGAAGGAAGACTTGGTGGTATCCAGGGCGGGTTTATTCCCTTCTGTGTGAAGGAAGACCTGGTGGTATCCAGGGTGGTTGTATTCCCTTCAGGTTGAAGGAAGACCAGTTGAGGCTGGGTGTAAGGATCCGTGAGGGGGATAGTACCCTTGATAGTGATATCCTGAGGTATTGCTCAGGGACTGGACGTAGGTCTCCTGTGGAAAGGAGTTCCGAACCAGGATAAAATCCTTGTGTCTTGTGGCTGTGTTTTGTGCGTTTGCTGTTTCATTCCCTCTAACTCTAACCTTCATTTAAGTTGTTGTGTAATCTTTTAGTGAACAGGTATCAATCCAAGATCTAATTTTTAATAACCCATTCACCCCCCCCCCCCCCCCTCTGGCCTAGCTAGCTGGGCAACAGCATCTGTTGTACACATCACTTTCCACATGTTATATAAGTCTATGATAATGGATGTAATTGCCATTTAACTTGAAATGAAGTGTGCCAATGTTCATTTTTATACCATCTTTTATGTTAGTTTAGTTTGATTCTGTTGCATCCAACTTTTGTTTGTTTCAATTACTTTGCTAGTAGATTGATTACGTTTGTTGGTAGTAAGAACTGTCCAAGGTTCATTAATTATTTGTCTTATGTTTTCAGTTAGTTATTCATGATGAAATATCATATATATCTTGCAGAGACCCGGAATATGCATATTAGGTGGTGGATTTGGGGGCTTGTACACTGCCCTAAGATTGGAATATCTTGTATGGACTGACGACGAAGAAGCCCCAGGTGAAGTGATGAAATTTCTGTTCATCACATTTCAACCTTTTCTTTTTCTCCATTTGACATTCTTGTTCATGTGGGGTATGATACTAGGGTTTGCTAATTCTTAGCTTGGTTTCACTATTAGGATATTCTTTATTGAAATAACTAGGATAAGATTCATTGACTTAGTGAGGAATTGAACATATGGAATATCTCCAGTTCACTAATGTCTATTTATTCATTTGAGAAGCAGCCCCCACCAGGCAGCAGGGACCCCTCCAGTTCACTATGGTTTCTCCAGTTCTTTCTATCATCAAGATGGTTGTTAGCTAGGTAGGCAAATATATATATAATTCCAAGAGTAAAATATGTATAAATGTCAAGAGTCCAACCCATGTGGGACAGCAACTGATGAATAACCGAATAGTTGCTTCGCATCGCCATATTGTGCAGAGTGAAAGAATGAATAATCTCATAAGTTTTGCACCATTTTCTCCTATATCTTTGTGACTATCCACTTCTGTAAAGTAAGCTTGTAAAACATTTGCTTTTCCTTTGAATATTGACATTTTAGTGTACACTTAATTCATTATAGCCATAATCTGATGTATGGGAAAGTAATATAAGCCTGTGGATTGTTTTTTGACCACCTTCCAAAGAGAAAGTTGTATCTGTTTTCTGGACCAAACTTTTCCATTGTCATATCCATATTTTTGTTTGTGACTGGTATATGCCTTATTCATGTGAGCATTGTGGTCATCGAAGAATGAAGAACTTGTGTTATTTAGATGAATGTACTGTGTCTTGTAATGTAAGAATGGTGTCAATTATAGTTTTTTCTTTAGGCAGCTGATTATGAGAAATAGTTTGACCTATTGCTTTTTGAGCCTTAGAAATTATCTGGTTAAACCATTGTCTGACATTGCAAAAGATTAGGTATAGTCTTCCACTGTAGTTCCTCTTCGGGCGGTTAGCTAGGTATAATAGTGAGCTGTTAGCTAAGTAGGCACCCAGCATAACCCACGTACTCTACAAGATGGCCATTGGTTATCTCTTGCTTGTCAAAAAATTGTCCAACATATGTGATATTAATTACTCAGAAAATGCTTGGAGAATCTGTTAGCTAGGTAGGTACGCACTGTCGTCAAGTAGGGCTACATATATTGTGCATAGTCATTAAGAAGATGATCTGAAATTTCATAAGTCTTGAGAGAACTGATGGCCCCCTCAGTATATGTCCACATCAGATTCAGAGGAATCATCTACGAAACATTTCTGATGTTTGACATTTTTATGTTGTTTTCATTCTGTCACTTATAATTATTTACATTCTGTATGTCAATTCAATTTATTGTTTACAGAACAAAAAATTGATATTTTTACGTTGTTTTCATCTTATTTGCAGATTTTATGATGACGAGTGTGAAGCACACTTAAGACAGTCCTTTTGAAGTGATCCACGAAAAAAGTTGTGAATTCGAGTCTTTTTTTTGTCCTTGCTATGAGGATTATATATTAAAATATTCAATAGTGACACATTTCTCGTATATGTGGGCTCTATAAAACAACGACTATTATTTGTATGTAGTTACTTTCACTTGATTTAGAAGACTTTCTATCATGTGCAATGACAGTGTGGTGCCTCCAAATAGTGAACAATTGCCAGTCATGTTTTGACACTTACAATTTTTTATAATGATTTGCTCAGTTTATTAGTAATGTGTGCAAGCATCTTTTGATTGTTTAAGAAGTTATTTAGATTATTATGTAATTCACATTTTTTGTATGGTTGTATATATATATATATATATATATATATATATATATATATATATATATATGTATGTATGTGAGAATCTGCACAAGACTATATCTAGCAGATAAGTAAAAGTAAAGTACATCAGAAGAATACTTAAGGAAAAAATTACAATTGGCTTACAAAAGAATAAGGTAATTTTTTAAAATTCGAGTCAAATGTTGGGAATGTGTTCATCTTTCTCTATGTCTTTGCATAATATAACGAACATCTAGAAAACAAACGTAATTTTTTAAAATAGATAATTATGTTTTACGCACAAACAAACGTATGAAAATGATTTTCAGAAAATATTTTACTAGGAAACAAACATCAAAAAATCTTTTCAAGGAAAACATTTACGTGGGAATCAAATGGACAATTCTGTTTTTGGTTTTCCTGAAAAAAAAAATTATTCTTTGGAAAACTTTTTTCCTACGAAAATATTTTACATGCAATCAAACGGACCTTTAATCTACTTTGAATTTGTATTCGGATCTCTGAATATTTAATATTCAATAACAGCATCTAGCAGATTTTAAATGGTTCCATTAATAAATGGAGCAGTTTTAGAATCACCTGATCCACTTCTTTTAAAATTCCACTTTGTTTAAACTGTTAGATATGAGATATTTTAAGTTTATAGCTTAAGATTTTATTGTTCTCTTAGGTTGTTAATTTATGGTCACTTCTTTTTAGAAATTTTATGATTTTGATACTGAATTATTTTAATATTAAATTTATAATTTTTATTATAATTTTATTATTATGTTATACTAAAATAAAATCTAAATTTATTAAATTATTATCTTCAAATATATCCATAAACTATCTATATACTATCCGGATTGTCTCTTTAGATTGACTTCAATTCGCCCATAAGAAGATACCAAATAAGAGAAAGTTTTGACGCACACTCCGGCCGGAAATGGGTGTGTGCACACACCAAACAAAGATTCGTCGTTCGGTACTGCGTAATCACGGCGCAGTGTGCTTGACAAGATTTTCTCTATCAAATAATTGCTTGCGGTTTCTGTTATGGTTTATACTCTACAGGGCCAGCTGGACACTGAGGTGAGGTCCATGGCATCGATTCGAAATTGTACATTCTTTTTCAGATGAACTGGCAGGATAATTAAGAGAGTGAACAGCTTGTTCTTTGTTGCGTGGCTGCCAGCTTCGGCGCTTCTTCTTGATGTTCTTATTCTCTAACATCTCCCAGCTTTGTGCAGGACGAGGGTGGGTGAACAGATCATTATTGTTCTTGTTGTGTTCCGCCAGCTGCTTCGACGCTTGTTCTTGACGTTCTTATATATTCTCTACCATCTCCCACCTTTGTGCAGGACAGGAGACGGCGAACAGGATGCTTTTGCAGACTTAATTGCGAGCCTCATCGCTGCTTCCCCTCATGTTCTTATTCCCTAACATCTCCCAGCTTTGTGCAGGACGAGGGTGGGTGAACAGATCATTGTTCTTGTTGTGTGCCGCCAGCTGCTTCGACGCTTGTTCTTGACGTTCTTATATATTCTCTAGCATCTCCCACCTTTGTGCAGGACAGAAGACGGCGAACAGGATGCTTTTGCAGACTTAATTGCGAGCCTCATCGTGCTTCCCCTCATGTTCTCCTTATAATTCTCCGACATCTCTCCCAGCTTTAAGTGCGTCTGTCACTTTTACTCCCCAGTCTTTTTCCCGTCCCTTTTTCCCATTGACACAACGGTGCTTCATGGCAGTAGCTCTGGCAGGTCAAGTCCACAAAAACCAGCAGAATCGGAGCACCATCTCCAGCTGAGCTGGAATGCATTGTGCATGGCGCTCTTTATTCTTTCAGAATTTGGAACGATCGTCTTCGTATTATTAATTGTTAGTTGTTGGAGTTAGAATCAGATGCTTGTTAATCTGAAGTCATATATATATATAGATATCGATTAATTAGAATAAAGCAGAGGCTTCCAATAGAAACAGGATCAGAATGGGAACAAGCGCATGTGATGATCACCTCTTATTCTATATAATATATTCTCGACGACACGCCCACTTTAAGATATATAAGAGAATTTTTTCGGATTCCCGAGTGCATGAGAGAGCTCTCGATCATGCATGATCAAGAAAAGAAGGCCAATTCAATCCAACATTGCTCCTTATTATCCTCGATGGAGCACCTCGAAGACTTATCCAACTCTTCTTTTATTTAATATGTTGGCCCATCTTTTTAAGTTCTATTAGCTAGGTTCCATCAACCATAAAGAGAAATAAAAGATAAAAGAAGTTGGTCACACGCTCTACCAGCGTGTCATCTGATTTTTCGTCCTATCTTGGCCAACTGTGGTTGTTCGTTTTATGTTACTAATTAACTAAATTGTTCATTAATAATGCCCGAGTCCGTTAAGGGCGCACCTTAATATATTTCATTAATGCCCGGGGGATGGGTCCGGCCACAAGTGGGGCCCGCGTGTTCCCTTAATTATGTCTTGGCGCCCCGGATGGATGGCTCAGAGCAGTCATGAGTGCCAAACGTTTCTCGTCTAAAAATAATGTTAAAAAATTGTTTACCCAATTAAAATGCACCACATATGTACATCAATAAAGTGACACACTAAAGTGACATTATCAATAAAAATATGTCACATTATTATTTGTCAAAGTGAAAGTTAAAAACACCTCGATTTGTAGTGTATTTTAATTGGTGTTTTAAAAATTGTGTGGAACAAGTGTGTTATTAAATCATTTTCTTTTCATTGATGCATGTGTTAAGAGTTAACGTTGTCTATGTTACTAAACCAAAAGGATAGTGTGTAGACCTTGTGCCATTCGTTTCACTTGGTCCTGTGCTATATAGGATTTCCTTCCTCTTCACGTACCACACGAAATGTCATCAAACCATCGCCTCCTTAATTGTTTGTGTCAAGTCCAGTTGCTCCTCTCACTCTCTCTATCTGACAACCCAATTCCAGCTCTCTTCCTCTGTACCACTGTTCCAACGCAATTCTCTCTCTCTCTTCCAACCCAGTTCTCTCTTTCTCTCTCTCTCTCTCACCTTCCATTCTTGTTGGCCTAGCCTGTTTGATCACCTCTTCCAGTCGGCCATTTGTGCAGTTCGGAAACCACCTGCTTCGTTCTCTGCTCCAAACTTCCAACACCATGAATATCTTGCTCGCTGGCTGTACCACCGACCTTGGTGGCCTCCTCAACAGTAAGATAAAAGAGCGGCTTCATGCTATGATATCTCTGCATGGTAGCGCAAGAAACCTAACCCGAGAAATGGAGCATCTGCGATGCTACCGGAAAGACAAGGAAAACGAAGTCAAGAACTTGGAGAAGCAGAATTACCAGATGAAGCGGACGGAGACGGTGGTGGATTGGCTGAAGAGCGTGGACGATCTCGGAGACAAAGTGAACGAGTTCGAGCTCTATCTGAACGGCCCCCAGGCCGGCGCCGGCGAGGCGTCCAGCTCCAGCGCCGGGGCTGCGGACCGGGGCGGTTGCATGCTCCAGCGCTGGGGTATCCGCATGGGCATCGTGATCAAGCTCAGCGGCGAGGTGGCCGACCTGATTGGGGAAGTCCGCGACCTGAGGAAGGAAGGAGACGGAATAAAGAAGCTGGTCAATGAAGCAGCTGAGGCGGCCACGGAGACTTGCGACATCCAGATGGTCGGCGAGGACGCCAACCAGGCCCTCGACGCCATCCACGGCTACCTTGCAGACGACAAGGTAGGCATCATCGGCATCTACGGGATGGGAGGAGTGGGCAAGTCGACCCTCCTGAAGAGGATCAAGCACGAGTACACATACTCCACGCAGGAGTTCTCGCGGGTGCTCTGGGCCGAGGTCACCCGGCAGGTCGACCTGGACGAGCTCTCGGAGGATCCGAGCATAAAGGCGGTGGACATCGAGCGTCTCCGCAACGGCATCGGCAAGGACCTGCCCAGGTCCTCCTCCGGCTGGACCGCGGAGTCCCTGAAGGAAGCCCTTCGCGCCAGCGGCAGATTCTTGCTCCTGCTGGAGAACGTCTGGGACAAGTTGGATCTCGAGATGATCGGGATTCCCAACCCGGACGTCTACAACCGGTGCAAGATCATCTTCACCACGCGCTCCGACGGCGTCCGCAAGGACATGAACGCCGCCGGGGTGAAGCTGAGCCGCCTGACGGACGAAGAGGCCTTCAAGCTCTTCAAGCAACACCTGAACAACGACCTGCTCCTGGACACCTGCCAGAACGCCGCCAATATCATAGTTCGGGAATGCCATGGCCTGCCGCTCGCCCTCATCGTCATGGCCCGCGTCATGCGGAACAAGAACTTCGCGGGGGATTGGTTTGACACCGTCGATGTACTCCAGGATCCGCGGACGAAGTTCGACGACGGCGTCCTGGGCGAAGGCTCGGTGTTCAAGGTCCTGAGGTACAGCTACTGGCACCTGAAAGACGAATGGCGGCCTTGCCTCGTCTACTGCTCCCTCTTCCATAATAGCAGCACCGGGATCGATCGAGAAGAGCTCATCGACTACTGGATTGGAGAAGGGTTCTTCGACAGCGACGGCAGCGTGCCCGACATCAAAGTTGCCAGGAGGAAGGGCAGGGACATCATCAACCAGCTAGTGTCGACCTGCCTGCTGGAGCGCAGCAGCACAGAGGATGATAAGGTGAAGATGCACGGCCTGATCCACGACATGGCCATCAAGATAGCAAACAACGAGATGCTAGTCTACCCCGACTCCATGACCAAGGGCGAGCAGAAAGGCGAGAACTGGGAAGTGGTGAAGAGGATCTCGCTGTCGGGAAGCAAGATATCGAAGCTGCCCATCAAGAAGTGTCCCAATCTAGTGACCCTGCTGCTCAAAAACTGCGAGGGGCTCAGCGACATCCCCGACAAGTTCTTCGACCGGATACCAGCACTCTGCGTCCTGGATCTGTCCAACACCCTGGTAGAAGAGCTTCCCAGAGGGATCAGCAACCTGAAGCAGCTCCGGCATCTGAACCTCTCGCGCACGAGGATCAAATCCCTGCCCGTGGAGGTAAGCGCACTGACCAGGCTCATCCAGCTGGACATGAGCTACACCCGCGAGCTTAAGGAGATCCCCTCCGAGGCAATCTCCGGCCACGAGGAGCTCAGGACGCTAAATATGTTCAGGAGCAACTACCGGAGCTGGGTATGGGATGCCAGCAACCCCAGAGAGGGGTGAGCCTGAGCGACCTGGAGGGCTGCTGAAGCTGCGGGAGCTCTCTCTCAACATCAGCGAGCACAGCAACTTCGTGGACCTCCTGGAGTCGGAGATCTCACAGTTGATTGTGCGTCTGCACCTGGAGGGCTTCCAGGGCATCACGCCGGAGACCAGGTTCGATGTCCTGGAAAATCTCCGGGAGTTCTACATCTCCAATATCATGGACCTCGACACCCTGGTGTTAAAGCGCAAGTGGTTGCTGAATCTGGAGGCCGTCAGGCTCTCCTCCCTCTCCGTGTCCAGCGTATCCATCTGTGAGGAGACGCGGACCTTTCCAGTGTGCCGCCTCACCAGGGTGGAGATCTCCAGGTGCAACAATCTTAAGGACCTTAGCTGGGCAAAGTTTGTGGACAGCATGCAGATCCTCTCTGTCGATCGCTGCAAGAAGCTGAAGGTGGTCCTCGCGGGAGGCGACGGTGACCAGGGCGCAGAGAAGCCGCGCTTCAATGCTCTCAAGTCGATCACTCTCACCGGCCTACCGAAGCTGGAGCGCTTCAGCGACTGCAACATGGAGATTTCCTGCGTTCCGTCCATCACGGTGGAGGATTGCCCCTTGCTGACGGGGGATTTCGTCTACTCCGACAAGGATGGGAAGCAGGTTAAGATCTCTTATCAAAACTGCCGGAAGGCGAAGCAAGTGGTCACCGGGGATTAGGTATATGTCACTCGTACGTCTTGTCTGTTCTTCCTACTTACCGGGTTAAGTTTGCTGTATATAATACGTTTATCATAAACAATGCTTATTGCAACTGCTTTGATGCTCTTTTGATCTATTTCTGCAATCTGATCTGCAGGACGTACGGGAGATGCGAGAGGAATATTGATGCAACTTATAAATGTATGGCTTGCTGCTCCATAACCCAGAGGAGACTGCGCGATTGGTATAACACAAGGCCCCCATCTGTGCAAAATGCAGCAGCGCGCGGCAAATTTTCAATAGTACGAACGTTAATTTTCGGTGTCATCCCAGTTGCATGATAATATTGTTCTGCAGTATACATATATATGTCATGTATATATGCAGTCATGTCGTCCATTTTGAGTGGTTAGAGTTGGGTGTGGGGGTCTGTCAATAGACCCGCTACATGTTTGCATTAATTTGTAATTCTGTAGAGATGTTTGTGTTTGTAATTCTGCTTGAACTGTGGTGGATGAATAATATAATTTCTTGATGCACATGAAGTTTCTGCTCTCATGTTACGTTTCCTGAGTGCAGATTTGCATTTCGTCACGATCCAGACAATATGTTTACGGAACTGATGGCGGCATCGTACGGCCTGTTAAAGTTATCCTATAAAGTAGCCTCATATAAAAAGAGAGTTTTTACATTTATCTTGAAAGAAGTCGAGTAAAATGACATATCTATAATTCAAAATAAGATGAGGTTACTTTTCTCAATAGAAGTCTTGATACACAGATCTTATATAAAAATGAGTTGTTTTCTCTCTCTACTTGGAGATTCTTATCCATAAATACCATAAGGAAAAATGTAGATCTAGAGAGAAGAAGTGTAAATCTAGAAACACTCGTATGAGATTGTATTTTCGTTCCTAATATTCTTGTCGCTTCTATGTTGATCTTCTTCATGTGATGGTTTACGTACATAGATTTAGGTGCGCCTCCACTGTGCAAAAATCAACATTTGGTATGAGTGCTCCGATTAGTTTTTTTTTGGCTTGTCTTAGTTGGATTTTCAAGCCATATAAGTCATTTTTAGATGTTTCTTGGGTTGTGTGTCCGACGCCTTTGTACGCGACGTTCATGTATTTACAATAATCTCTCCCTATGTAAAGTGTTTGAGATAGTGCACAGTCGTGGGCATTTGTACAAATATATATTATACATACATATATATATATATATATATACATACATATATATATATATATATATATATATATATATATATATATATATATATATATTTTGGCCGTGTGCAGAAAGGGCACATGAAATTGTAAAAAAAAAAAAAGAGAAAGGGCACATGACGGTGGATTGGGCATGCAACAGCCTGCTACAGCCGCCTTCGCGCTGGTGCCGCCAGCCGCCGTGCCTCCGCGATGGTCGTGCGAACGCTGTAGTACTAATGCAGGTAGTCGCCCCACGACCACTGCCCTCCGGCACAGGCCCACCGCATGCAGGCGCCACCTTTGGTGGTGGCTTCTAGCGACAGTTCCGGAGAGGATGTGTAATGGCTCAGGCGCCCGGACCCTCAGTTCCCACCAAAAATTCAACCGTCGGTATAATCGTCTACGGATCTGAAAATTTAGTAGGGTTAACAGATCAATCTAATAAAATATATAATAAAATTAAATGACGATAACAAATACTAAAAAATATACTAAAGGTGAAGGAAAGTGTCTAACACAAAATACGAGTCTAGTATAATTTCAAATAATAAGTACAAGTGCAGAAAGAAAAAAGGAATAATATATCTCTTAGGGAATACCCCGAGGCCGAGGGTGACGAGTCACAAGTACAAAGGGGAACACTACTCAACGAGAACACCATCTACTACGGCCCGGTCTCCTCATGCCCACCTCAGAAAGTGCTGTTGTGAAGTCTCACTTGTAAAAGAGAGAATGAGCTTCACAAAGAAACCCAATAGAGACTACCAATCTCTCACTGGTTCTAATAAGAAGAATAGATATAATTTTAAATTGAAATTAAAGCAAGCTATCTATTTTACTAACATAGTAAGTGTGGAAGCGGAAAGTAACTATAAAGCCATCAGTCTAAACACGTCGAGACCGAAAATCCGTATAAACCACAGCATTGGGGCGAACCCCAAGGCTTCAAACACAAACAGAGAACAACTGCCTGGACAGAGACACTAGCTAGCCACGGAGAACAACTACAACTAGTCAACCGGTCAAGTGAGCCACGCACCTTACCCTCGACCTCCAGTCCATGTCTGCCCCCTCTCGTCGGAGTGAGATGCGGAACTACAAGTAACCACACAACTTTCGTAGTCTGGTCGGACTCTGGGCCCACGCCTGGCCCCTTTAGATGGTATCGGAACCACATAGAGTGAGGTAGTGAGAAGGACTAGCTGATCTGCACTAGAAGAACAACCAAACCACCTCGGTGTCCCAGACTCAGCCAAGAGAGCTCTACAAACAACTCTATGTCGATGTCTCCACGTTTTCCCCTCAACTAGCAAAGTCCGTAACTCGAGCACGCCCACCGCCTGGAGAACTCCCTCAACTGGCGCGTGGGGACGGGGGGTCCCAGGTAACGATAACAACCTCTCACGAGGCAAGCCCTCAAGTGCCTAGCACCACGCAAACGACTAGTGTAAGACCGTGCTAGGAACAGCACAGGTGCCAAGTAACCAGAGACGTAGTGGAAAGGGAAAACTCTGAACAGGTTGCCAAGTCACTCTCTGTTTGAGAAGACGACAGGGTCATTGTCGCTTTCTCAGAGGAGGCGACGCAAGGGCTGTCACCACCAGAAGGCGACACCCAGCCTGTCGTGACCTGGGTCAGAAGGCGACGGGGCAATCATTGAGATCTGAGTAGCGACAAGGTCGGGACCACAGACAGAAGTCTAGGTGCCCACTTGATCTCCCACAACCCCACAGGCAAACCAAGTCAAAAGGCGACAGCGACCCTGTCGCAACCAGAACGCGATAGGGTGGGCGTCGCTATCAGACCAGAAGGTGACAGGGCGATACATCGTGTTCTAGGTCGCGACAAGGACCTTGTCGCGACCACAGACAAAGACCTGGGTGACAACCCGAGGCCTCCCAAAACGCCCCTAAATGGAAAATCCAGTGTACATAGAGGGAGAGGAGCATGGAGAATGATGTAAACACATGCTAGAGGCACAAACCACCCTCATCCACACCATAATTCAAATCCAAAAACACCATAATTCTCAGAAAAATGAGCAGATTCTAGAAACATAAATATCGTGAATTGTTGATACACGGATATCAAGATTAAGTCGACACAATGATTTTATGGGTAATTTTTACTAGATGAAAAATTAATTCCAAAAATTAAACTAAAATCACCATAATATGTAAAAACCTTTCAATTAGTTTTGTTTTAAATTTCAACTTGATTGGACATCATTTGTATACAAAAATATAAGGATAAAGGGTCTAGATGAATTATCTCCCAATTACGTAATCCATTTTTAGAAAATTCTTTGCTTACGTAGTCTTGACTGCATAAGACATCTATCCCTTGTATAGGATAGTTACGCATATCATAAATACGTGTTGGGAGGTGAAAACCTCACTGTGAACGTGGCTAACTAGGAAAGTAGAAGGTTTTTATCCTCAACGCGTGGGTTTTTACAGTGACAGGTGGGGGGATTACGTGCCAACCATGCATGTAATCTCAAGGCTTATATTGTCATGCCCCGACGCGGAATATCGGAACGTGAGGCAGTTGCAAGTAAGTGAGTATAGAGCGTAGAATAGACAACAAACCATTGGACAATTATATAATGCAAAATCAATATCTTTCATTGATAGTTCAATTGTTGTCTATTACATCAACTAACTCAGAGCCATAACATAGGGCCCAATTAACTCTAATACATAGAAGGAAATAAAAGACTAACTAAGACAACTAGAATAACAAGGTGACGTCATGGCACTCGTGGATCACTCCTGGTCCTCCCCATCCTCGTGAGTGTATTCATTCTCCTCAACCTCACCTGAGAACACAATGACAAATAACGTAGGGTGAGCGACAACGCCCAGTAGGATTTATATCTCATGGTGCAGACAACTTTACATGATTAATGTATTAAAAGCAGAGTCACCATATGATAGAGCGAGAGAGTCAAGTAATGTAAGAGATAGCACAATAGCATGTGATTGAAATAGTACAAGTTTCCAAATATAGCACAAAGCAGGATGGCCATAGTACGAATAGCACAATGTAACAATAGCACAATGAGTATACTATAGCACTTTGATTGTCATTTAAATAGTCGATATAGATAGCACTTGAGTGTAATGCCAAACACTCTGGTCAATTAACTCTCGAGGGCACTAGCACTTTTGGGCGCACCTCTCAAGAACCAGACTGGGCCCTTTAATATTGCCAGACATTAGTTATATTTTATCTTTAGACAATCAGTCAATGGCCAATAGTGACTAACAAGAAATAGATGAGATTATGAGATGAATAGACGAGATAGCGGAGAGAGTGTGAATAGATGAGCAAGTAGAGTATAGATGAGAGCTAAGGGTCACTGCACATGAAACGATGATTAAACAGGCGATAGTAACAGTTGCACAACATGCAAAATTGGTGTTGGCAGTCAGGTGGAACTCACTACCCTTCCACTGGCCATGTTATGCACAGGTCCAGAGGTCTGGCGTGATTCAAGATAAGAGAGAATTTCTAAAGTTGTTTGGATCATATTGATCCCTAAGGGTGTTATAGGTGTTACGGTACAATCAGCTCAGTCTCCATGAGGGAATCAACATAGTATGGAGTCTTACGGAGGTCTTAACAAAAGGTCTCTTGTCTACCAGAACAGAATGTCTAATAGAGAGGTTTCAACTTGTCAAGAGAGTAGTGTGTAGAGAAAACGAGTTGCTCGACATTCTAGAGGAATTCTAGAATAGTGGAGTGGCGATAATGGTATTTCAAATCCACGTAAGAAAACGGAAACAATGTCATTATTATCATGGGTGATTAATGTGCACTTATTGAAGTAAATTACTAGATAATTTATTGCATGTATTTTCTGCATGATTTTATGGCAAGGATATATATTTGGTGTGTGTATGTGCATGAAAATCAAGAGACATGAAAAGATCATGCACATTAACTTTTAAAATTAAAGAAATTATGTGGCATATATCAAATTTAATAACATGAAGGTTTAATGTTCATTACACAGTTTTACAGGGGGGTGTACACATGCTTAACAAGCCTAAATCATCATTTAATAACACAAAAATCGTTGCTGGAATAATACATGTAAATCGCGATGGGTATGATGGTCGTGCTTATCAGACGGCAGAAACGCGATGACAAAGACCGTCGCGTTCATGCAAACCCTAATATTCAAATGGCTCGATTTCCCATAGACGAGAAACAACAATGAAATGCGACGACCTTGGTGGTCGCATTTCAGAAGTCGTCTGACAGTCAATGGGCACACAGTTTGATGCACAGGACGAGGCTAAATGTAACGACATGGGTGGTCGCCTTTCAGGTAATCACGATGGTCAAGACCGATGCGATACCAGTCCATTAAATCACGTCGCCTGGATCGGTCGCGATTCAAGGCTCAACCCGAAAATAGAAGAAACAGGCAGCGATCTTCATGCAACGCTTATAACTCTAAATCTAGAGCACATGGGACAAAGTGGTGAACATGAAACTTGTAGGGGTCATCAAGTAGAAGAGAACTATGCCTTTGGATCAAATCAATTTGGTCTCGTTAGGCATGCAAACTAGCATGAACAAGAAACAGCATAGATGTGCGTGATGATGGGAAAACGGTTATAACTCGATGAATACATGATGAAAATTGGGGAAATCACTTGCGTATGAAACTAGACTAGATGCACTACAAGATGGTATGAGTTAGATTTGTCTTTGGCCGAGAATACCTACCTTTGTGAAGATCTAACACAAGTTGGTTGTACAAGTCACAACAGAGCATGGTTGAGGAAAAGCTCTGTTCTCCAGCCATTCTCCTCTGCTCCTGGTGCCCTAGCACAGCCTCCCACGACCCCAACACGTTGATGAACCTTCCCTTTTAGTCTTAGGATGAATACTTATATGTCTAGGGTTTAATTCAAGTCCTAACATAACTAGGAAACGTGGGGTGCTGCCATGGCAAGTTTCCTTCCTTGTTTTGGAGATCTCTCCTCCCAATTGGAGTGGGATTACCATTAGATGGTGCTTGCCATGGTGGGTGACGAATTTGATTACCTTTCTTGGCTAATTACTATGGTTTAAATCCCTAATTTACCCTTTCCTATTTTCCCTATAATTATCGTCACGAATTTCTTGGATATTTTCCTCTTAACCCATTATCCAACTCCTAGCTTGGCCCAATAACCCTTAGGTGAGCTAATATAACAAGCCCATTACTTTTTAATGTTTATTGGGTTTTATTTAATTCATTTCTTTTAATTACTTTTAGTATTTATTTATTTTTTTTATTTTAAAAATAACGGGTTGCTACATATATAAACTCCCTTAGTTTGCTCTCATGAGAGTTTAGTTGTTCTTCCTCTTGTGCTGCTATTGTTGTTGTTGCTGCTACAACTTCTGCTATTGTT
This sequence comes from Colocasia esculenta, assembly GCA_014218235.1. Classification (NCBI taxonomy): domain Eukaryota; kingdom Viridiplantae; phylum Streptophyta; class Magnoliopsida; order Alismatales; family Araceae; genus Colocasia; species Colocasia esculenta. The sequence continues at coordinate 12,075,749 of CM024754.1, read as the reverse complement.
ATTGCTGCTGCTACAACTGCTGCTACGACTGCTGCTACTACTACTACTACGGTTATTGTTGTTGCCACTGCTGTCTTGCTATTGCATCCTCTTACCTGGAATATAGGAGGATTTGCACTCCTCTTAGGCTATGTAGGTTCCTCCCTATGATTCCTCTCCAATTTCTTATTTCATGCTTGTGGTCTCTCCATTTGTATAAACCCATATTTCCTATTTGTTCCATGTTCTGTAAGACTCTCCTTCCTCTGGTTCCCTCCTTCTATTAGAATCGTTGAGGATAATCATCTACCTCAGTATTACCTTGACTTGTGTTCAGTAAGGCTGTTAGGAGTGTGAATTCATTCTTTTTCTTTTTTTGTTCATGTCTTTAGTTGTTGATTCACGTACTTAATGTGAGCTTTCTTCCAACTTCAAGAAGGATTCACATGAAAGATTTATATATACAACTTCCTTGCTTCCATAAGTTTTCCACAACACCCATACTGTAAAATCTTCTCTCTTTGTTCTATGTTTTTCTTCATGAAGGATGTGTAAAGAACTGTACTTAGGACCCACAAACTGTTGTTTGATCCTTCATGGAACAATAGAAAACTCTTAGAAGAGTCTCTCCAGTCGGTTTTAAACTGTAACGTAGCGCGTTTTTTGGATCTTCGCGGATTGTTGATTAGTGGTAGTTCGGATCTGCGTTTACTGGTTTTGGTTTGGTGCTCATGACCAATATGGGGTCATTGGGCCTTGGTTGTGGTTTCCGCGCGCTGTGTGGAGCTTAGTGGGCCGGCAGGTTAGGCCCGTGGTGCCCGTTGGTTCACTGAAAGTGAACGCGACGGGGGTGTAGGTCGCGTTCTGAACGCGACAGCAGTAGGGGTCGCGTTCTGGTTGCCGCCGATGGGGTCGACGTCTGCATGTGCGCCGCGTGTCGTGCATGAAGTGGAGCTTGCTGACGTCGGGAATGGGAAGGCGACGCCTTAGTCCGTCGCGATCAGGTCGCGACGGGAAGGTACGTCGCGATCCCAACTGCTGTGTGGTTTTTAAGCAGGCTGGCCGAACAAAGCCTTCACAAGCTCTGCTCGACCCAGGAGAGGAGCTGCTGCAGCTCTGTTGGGCGATTTGGCGTTTCGACGGAGTTCTCGTCGCGCTCTCGACGCGGGGACATTACATGGAGAGGAGGAGACGTCGTGCCGTAGCCGGTTTGCGCGTTCTTTGTGAAGGTAGGGAGTTCTACCTTGATTTGTTATGTAGATTGCATGATAGTGTGTTTACCGCTTTAAAAACAGTAGATATCATGCCTAGGAGGTGAAATGAGCATGAAAACGGGTTGAAACGGGATTTAGGGTGATTTTCATGGAAGATCCGGAGATGGTTCCCAGATTAGGGTTTTCGCTGAGAAGGCGACGGACCCTGCTGTCACGACCAGGTAGCGACAGGTCGACCCGTCGCGTTAAGGTTTCTTATCGCGACATGTCGTGGCGCGTCGCGATCAGAAGGCGGTCATGGCTCTATCGCGATCACAGCCGAGGGTTCTGCTTTGCATACTTTTGGTGTTTTGGTTATCCGATTATCGTCGTTTATTGTGCATGGCTTTGGTAAGAGGTGCATGACACCGTGGGAACTGCTTGCAGGTTGCCCACATGGTGTTTACATAATCGGTGTGGTGTTATGTGGTGTGAGGTGCATTGGCACCTGTAACAACTCTAAGCGTGTCATTTAAATAGTTTGTGTGTGTTTACGTGGTTTGAGGATGTGCATGACACATACTCCATGTGGTGTGTGTTCGTGTGTGTTGTGTGTGTGCATGGCACATGCATCGGTTGTCGTAGTGGTTGGGCAGTGAGGTCCCTATGTGAACCTAGCCCTAGTTTTTAATATGTGATATAGATTGGTTAAGATGGCATTAATGGAGTGTAAGTATGGTTATTAAGTGGTTACCGAGTAAAGAGTTTGACGTGGCATTGGAGGTCACCTTGTGACTAATGATAGGCCAGGTATGGTTGACTTTCGTGATTATGTGTGTTTGTGTAGGATAGCTTGTGGGTCACGGAGTGACCAGGTCAAGCTAGTCCTTATGTTTATACCGTGGTTATAATAAGATTGTATGAGTTTATGATGTGATTAGTGCATTGCTGAGTTTGGTGGTGCGGCGCCTATTTCGGAATGCCTCTTCAGTTGGGTGCCCCAGGTTCCTAGGAGAGCCGGGCACGTGAGTGTGCTCGGGGCTTGTCCCGGTGCAGTGGTACCGTCGAGGTCTTGTCATCTTCCTGGACACCCTCACTCTCGGGGAGAGTTGTGGTCCGGCTGAGGGAAAGACGGTAGTGGGACAGTGATGTGAGAGTTTGTGTTAGTCACTTGTAGCGCGCTCGTAGCTGGGGTTACGGACACCAGTAGACGTACTGGGCCCTAGCTAGTCCTGCTACAGTGCCTCACTTTAGAGAGCTCAGGCCAGAGTCTCTAAAGGTGCCAGGCATGGCCTGTAGGGTGTGTGACCTGTAGGTTGTGGTGGTTTGGTTGGTCTCCACAGTTCTTTGGCTTTACTGTGTTGTGGATCTGCAGTTGGACCTTACGTCCGTGATGCGAGACTGAGAGGTAGTTCTTGTGCGTGTTGTCCGAGTTAGATACTGGCGTCATGAACCAGTAGTCTTCCTATGTGGTGGCGTCGTGCTTTTCGGCTCGTGCTTTGCTATGGCTTAGCGTGTGTTACCTGTGTTTTATTCGTCGTAGGTGCCATGGTGGTGTCACAGTGTTGTGGTGGTTAGTGAGCGGAGACTCAATAGTTGTGGTTTGACTGATTGTGGTGTGCCCTGGTGGTGGCACAATTGTGTTTATGTTCCGTGATGGTACCTCGTGGTGTTAGGTACTTGTACTCTTGGTGGGTATTTGTTCTCATAGTACGCTGAGTACTAGTCTTTTCAGGTGGTGAAGTGGAGGTCGTGTGGTGAGACCTTCCACTGTGTGTTTTACCCTTCTTTGGGAGTTTCCGAATAAGGTTTAGTGCGTGATGGATTGGCATCGTGATAACCAGTCCTGTTACTTAAGTGTGACATCCAATACATCGTGATTTAAAGGTATAAAGGATAGCTCTTGGTTAGCAATCCTGTTACTCACATGATTAGAGGCTTGCCAGTGAAGCTAGTTGCTTAGGCAATGCTTTGCCGTATGGCTTACAGCTTAGGCGACCAGTTGTTGGGATGTGTGCCTGTGAGGCTTGTGGCCTAGGCTTTACAGTTTTTAGGCAGATAAGCAACATGGTGCTAGTGTTGTTGTCCCTTTTACTTTTCGGGGCTTATGTCAATTGTTATAGTTATGTTTTGCGGTGAGCATGAAATGGTTTGGCTTCCGGTGTTACTTGTGAAAACCGTTGGGGTTGAGGTTCTCCTGCGTTGTGTGTGGTTGTTAGGTGGTCCCCTACTGAGCCAGTGACTTGTTGAGGCTCACTCCCTTACAGTTCTTTTTAGGGTTTACTGTTGGTGTCGCTTGAGGAGGCTTGTGGCAGACTTGTACCACCAGCAGTAGTGATAATAGAGTTGTGTGAGCTTGTGCTCCCTCGGGGTATGCCTAGGTAGTTGTACTCCTTTTAATTTGGATATGTAATAATGTAATGGGACAGATGTAAATTGTATATGCAGATATGAGCAACATGTTCTTTCTTGTGTCTCTTACTGTTGTGGTTTGTCTTTTATATTCTTCCTGGACACGTGTACGAGCTATCTCTTGCGAGACTCGGTCCGTTCGCGGGAGACAGATCTGGATATGGACCCTTATTGGGTATAAATATTCAGGGCCGTTACAGTTGGTATCAGAGCAATTGTCCAGTTAGAATATGAAAAGACATTAAGATTACAATGTCCCAATACATGATTTAATGTCCACTGCTGGTAGTAAGTCTGTAGTTTCCTGTGCTTTTTAGTACGTTTCCATATGAGTTTTGGTATATGAATTGTATGTATAGTTGGTTAGATCATCAGTTGTGGGTAATAGCAGATATGATTGGTGGTGTAGTATGAGTGATTATTGGATTGTGGTTAAAGTATAATTGATTAAAGATTCTTTATTATAGAAATTGAAAGAATTAGTGCATTCAGTTATGAATTGACTAAAAAGTGTTTTAATAAGAATTAGAGTTGGTAGAGAAAGGTATAAAGTAGTAATGTGATGGAATAATAGAGGGATTTGTGTCGTAATGAGGAATAAGGCTTTGTGAATAGAATTGTTAAATGGGTGAATTGTGATTGAAAATTGTAGCAGAGATAGTCATTGTGTTTGAGATATATGTTAATTAAGTGTTAAGAAGTTGCTTGGATAATAGTATGATTAATGGCATGTTAGGTTTGAAATGATTAAGTGAAGTAATTTAGCTTGAGATGAGAGGCTGGTAAGCAGAGGAGCAGTGATCAAGATGGTTCTTAAATGTGATTTGTGATTAGAAATAATTGTAGTAACGAATTTAAGGTAATGTTGATATGAATAATAAGGATAATAGAAAGTTTGATATAGAAACTCATGTAAGTGGATGTAAAAGTGACTGGTTGGTTAAAGAGAGAGTAAAAGAGCAGTGGGAAGTCGGATTTTTTCTGAGAATTTCATAAGAGAAAGATATTTGTTTAGTAAGAGGTGGTGGATAAAGATTTTGCAGAAAGATTTGTGTTGCGTTATTGCAGTATTAAAGATAAGAATAGTGGTGCTAGCATCTGTGTGTAGATTGTGGAAGTAGAGAAGGGAAATTGGTGTCAGAGGCAGATTGAAGTTAAAGCCAAATAACTAAAGTAAGTTGAAGTTGTATAAGATAAAATGGACAAGGTTAAGCCCATTGAGAAGTAATGAGAAATAGTAAAGTGGATTATGAATGGATATTTGTGAATGAGCGGTAACAGTGAAATTGTTTATAATTGGCAGTAAATATAAAGTTTGGTATTAATGAATAGGTGAAGAAAAGAATATGATAGATTGTTGAATAGTGATAATTAAATGATTCAGGAAATGTGCAATAAGAATTTGTGTAAGGATATACAGTAAGGTGATTTGGATGAATAAATAAATTTTGTTATAAGAATATTTCTAGAATTTGAAGTAAACTCCATATTTTCTTCATCCGATTCCATTTCAGAAACCTCTTGATCAAATCGAAAGCCAGGCATGAAGATATTTTCCGCTGTAGCAAGGTCAGCAACGGCCAAAGCCTTCATTCGCATATCTAAAGTTGGAGATTGAACTGGCATATTGATGACATCTGACGGACGTAGTGGGCTCGAAGAACGTTCTCGGGTGATCGGGAGGCAAATCCTAACACCCCCTTTGCGAGATGGACGTGATATTCATCGATCAGAAGATGACCCACTGGAAGGGGAATTTGAGGACACACCAATAGTAGCCTTCCCCTGGGTAGCTGGGGACTGACGCACCACTTGAGCAAATGTCAAGGGAGTATTTACCTGGACAGTAATAGGATCCGCAATGTCGACCAGCCTAGAAGACATATTTTCCAGTTGCACACCTTCTTGAACCTGCAACCCATTGTTATTGCAGATCGCCTTACAGGTTAAAGCAGTCACGTGAGCCACCGTGGATGGGCCCTGTGATGGCCCGTGGGCTTCAGCATTTACCAGCACCGAAAGTGGCCCATCAGCAACAGGTAGCAGCTGAGACGGCGCTGTGATGCCAGCAGGTTCCCCTGCCATATCAACCTCGCCAGCCACCTTAGCCAACGAGCTGGCAACTCGTGGGACCGGCGACTCTCCCAGGGCAAATGTCGGAGGAAGCGGAAGGGTGACGCCCGCAAATCGTGGGGAATGCGTAGAGATCACCCTCGATCTGACATCGCCAGCGGGAGAACCTGCCTCAACTGCTGCAATGTGTGGAACCGGGGAAGGGAGGTCTTCCATAGCATGTTCCTGTGAAGGCGGCTGCATGGCACCCTCAAAACGTGGAAAGCCACTCGTGAATCCTGGAGAAGATTCAGCAGCCAACTCCACCCGCGGCACCACCATCCCACCGCCGGCGACTGCCACCTCTCCTTCGCTCTCCACTGTGACTCCGGCAGCTACTTCAACATCCACTTCAGCCGGACGAATACCCTGATCTTGGGAGTCAGGCGATGAGAGAGAGCCTCCTTGAGGCGGATTTGCACCTGCATGGCCAAGCACACCATGGCCAGCATCAGCGGGAAGGCCTTCACGAACCGGGATCCAAACCCTTTGGGGGGTAGGATTCGCAGATGCACCTGTAGACTGTCTATGGATGCCTCCTCCCGCAGATCTACAAACATCCTTAGAGTGACCTAATTGATGGCAGGAGATGCAGTAGAGAGGTAGATTGATATAGGTAATGTCCTGCCAATAGCCGCCAATATCCCCCATTCCAATCCACAGTCTGTCTGGCCTAGGTTTGGTGAGATCGAGTTCAACACAAACCCAAGCAGCCTTGGTATTAAGTAGTAGATCTGTTGCATGGGCAATTTGAAAAATCGGGCCAACATTCCCTGCGATAGAAGCCAGTAGTTTTTTGTGATAAAGGTTAATAGGAGGCTCAGGAAACTCCACCCACACCGGGACAATAGTAGGATCCTCCGAAGGCCTGAAAAGCGGTGTCCACTTGAAGAATCTAAAAAGTTTGCCTTGAACGTATATAGATTCACGAAGAAGAACCTTGAGATAGTCATCTTGACACTTGGAACGTAGCAGAAGGTGCAAGTTATCCATGGCGCTAATAACAAAAGATTCTTTGATACCACACCTGGAAGCAAGATGCGATCGGATCACGGGGAACGTCGGCCTCCCGTAAGCCGTCTTAGCCACAACAGAGAAGAGGAAAGGCTTGAGGGATGTTGCCATCTCCTCCTTAGAGAAGAAAACTGTTGGCTCACCATGGTCTGTAAAAGCTGGACGATGACATAAGATATTATCATCAAAGTATGAGATAATAACCATAAAAAAAACATGTTGTTTAGGCATTGTTATGACATGAAAGATATGTGTAACATGTTTTACACATCATACACAAAATCACAAGGTGTCATCATCAAAACTAAATTATGAGTGATGTCAATTAGTCATGATTAAGTCATCATTAAAAGGTTTCAAATACACACTCAACCCAACATTCTCCCCCTTTTTGATGATGACAAAATATATGCACAATCTCCCAATAGCCTAACTCCCTTGACTGCAATAACTCCCTTTGACCATATTCACCCTTTGAACAACTTTCTCCCATAAGAAACTTTCTCCCCTTTAAAGAACTTTCTCCCCTTTTTGACAGCATCAAAAGATAGATAAGAGAGAGAACAAAGAATGTAGGAGATCAAAAATGAAATGTAGGAAATGAATTGTCCGAAATAATCAAAATAAGTGAGGCAAAGTGATATTGTCAAATGAGAGAAATGATTGTGTTTTGGTTATTGTGCAACAAAGTTTAATCACAAAGACACACTCAACACAAAGTATAGCAAAATATAATGATCTGAATGTAGTTAAAATAATGATGTAAATGTGAAGTAAAGTGACCTATATGAGTGAGCAGAAGTATTTAACAAGGATGTTAGGAGCTTTAATTTTAACACAATGTAGAATAATAGGTCTAAACTCAGTATACATTAACTTTATTAAGATCTTAAGCTTTTCCATCCTGTCAATTTGATTTTCTTTCATTTTAAAGTGGGAAAGAATACAAGAATAAATTAGTTAAATCTCACTTTTCAGTGCAAGAGATCACATTGATCATATGCAAGACCTCCTGATTACTCAGTGGTTTAACTTTTATTATCTTATATAGAGTTGAAAATTTTGATTTCTACTTTTTGACGCGAAACAAATCACTTTTTAGGTGAAATGGTCCGGTTACTCAGTGGTTTAAGAATTTGCATTGCTCTGTTTGTATCTTTCCAAATTGTTGATCATTTTCTTTTGATATTTTGCAGGAATATGTTTGCTTTGACCAGAAAAGTCATGACTACGAATTTAGAAGAATTATTCTTAACATGTGGTAAAAATGAAGCTTAAACATGCACATGTTAAATAGTAAAGTCACTCATGTGCCTACAAGTGTTTTGCAGGTCATTTTAAAGACATTCAGTATTAAGATTGTTTAACCTTGAAATGATAATGAATCTTTAAAATTAAACTAAATGCACAATGAGTTTAGTTTCAATGTCTTAATTCTCTCATAAGAAAATAGCACAATGACTCAAAAATTCTGATAATTTTGGGGTTCAAGATAGACAAGTAAGGTCAAGGAATGCGATAATGACCCCCCCTTTCATGTATCTCCCCCTCACAAGGTGAACATGAGGATTATGGAAGAAATAGGAATGGAATGAAGTGAAAATAGAATGAACAAGAATATTTTATTGAAAGACAGAGACTCCCCCTCAACAATTGCACACAAGACTCTTGATACTTGGCGGAGACATATACTCACACATAGTGAAAGTGTCCAGACAAGCCTAACTTGTCTTTCTTCAAATCACCATTTGATATACCAAGAATGCCAATGCAATGTGAGAGTGAGGAATTTATTTGCAAGAATATTTGTCAACAAATTGAACGGGGGTTGTTAATAAATCAGATATGAAAGAATATTTCTCCAGCATTTCACTCAAAGATTCTTTTGACTCACTCCCCCATAAGATATGCATGATATGAAATGATCATTTAAGCAATTCAGATATGTTCATTCCAAGCAGTTTGCACAGAAAGAGTATGAACATAATCAAGCATATATCAACAGGCAATTTATTGAAGGAGAAAAGTTTTTCAAAAACTCAAAATTGTTTCAAAGACTTAAAATAAAGTTTTTGAGATTTTCATTTTTCTTGATGACATTTATGCAGAAAAGACTATTAATACTTGGCGGATAAATTTTCTCACGCATGATGATAGTTTCCAAACAAGCCTAACTTGTCCTTTCACATTTCATCATTTGATATACCACATAGTCACTGCAAAAAGGTCAATTATTCTTTAGTTTTAGCATGAAATTCATTGCATTTTCAAGAATATTTTTGCACTTTTTCAAATTTACTCCCCTTAATATGTGCATGGAATGAAAAAGCTAGCAAGTAATTCACACATGATTATGCACACAATTAGCTTTAAGCATAACATGACTTATGGTATTTAGCAGAGTATTTTACTCACGCATAATGATAGTTTCCAAACAAGCATAACTTGTTTTTCCACATGTCATCATTTGATATACCAATAAGTCAAAAAAGAAGATATGCACAAGGAATCATGGGCACAAACAAACAAACATGATTTCAATTGTTATGACATAAATTTCTTGTTGGAAGCAGCATTGAAACACATTTCTCATTGTTCAGATAAAAATTAAACATTCATTTCAATTCAGACAATTTACATTTGAAATGATAAAGAAATTTTACCTGAACAGTCTTCATTTCTTTTTCAAAGATTTTACCTGTGTTCTCCAATCATTTCTTGCCTTGCACAGCCAATATCTTGAATCCATTTACAATGTATGGCTGCAAGACTCCTCAGCTTGCTGATCAAGCTGGTTTTGGGACCTACACTTGCTTGGGTCCTGCAATGAAATCAATGTTAGAGTGCAATAAAGATTTCTGAATCCAAAATGATTTTATTTTTGGTATAGATGCATTTCTTTCATTGATAGAACTATGAGCAGAATTAGTTCCAGATTTTCTTTTTGCCTTGCTCAATGCATCTATGCTTTCATGGAGTTTTCTAATTTTTAAATTTTTAATATAAGCAGAAACATAATGATTTTGTGCAGCATTTCTATGCCTATACACATGGAATTTCTGAACATTTTCAGTATGAACATGATATTTATTCCTATGTGTACGAGCAAATGCATTAGACTGGAATTTCTGAGCATGCACAACAAAATCATTTCTGTACCAACAATCCCTAAAAATATGACCAATTTTATGATAATGAAAGTATTGGACTGATTTGGCATGTTTATTGAAATTTTAATTTCTAATCCAACAATGTTTGGCAAGATGACCAGGTTTATTGCAGTTAAAGCAAGTGAGAGAATTTCTTACCTGGTACTTACCTTGGCATGTATGCATTTGCTGGAATCTCCTTTTCCTGTGAGGAGGCATACCATGAGGAGAAGGAGGTACTTTTTGGTGGCTCTTGACATGATGTGAATTTGAAACTTACCTTGGAGCTTTTTGGACTGATGGAGGAAGTAGATGAATCTTCTTGACAGTAGCATTTTTCTTTTTCTCTGTCTGTTTCTGAACAAGAACTTTCACTAGTTTTTCATTAGAATTAGTAGAGTTCTTATTCGCAACAGCTTCAAGAAATATTACTTTGCTTTTCTTTTTATTTTTCTTATTTTTTATATAAGCAAGACTTGTGTTTGTAGTATTCTTCAATTCATCTTGAAACCTCTATTTTCTGCTTTTAATGCAACAACTTCCTTTTCTGAGATTTAAAGTTTATTTAGCATGACATACAAACCATTTTTCATCTTGTTCTTTTCATTTTCAAATTGAGCAATTTGTTTTTCCAAATCGGCAATTTTATTACTTAAATTGCTACAGTCATTGTTCAATGGTTTTTCATGCAACAAGCATTCAATCTTCCTTTTTAGATGACTATTTTCTTCAACAAGTTGTTTGCATCTTTCATTTATTTGATGATCATGAGCCATGTTAGAAATCTGTTTGTTTAATTGATCATTATCAAATTTGAAGTTTTCATTGAGATCAATCAATTTTTCATTTTCATCTTTCAAATCAAGATTTTCATATTCCAACTGATCATGATTTTCTTTCAACTTGGACAACTTGTTTTCACAAATTTTGATTTTATCTTTCAAACTTTCTTTTTCAGAATTCAGTTTTTGAACTTCAATTTTCAAATTCTCATTTTCTTGTGAAGGATCTTTATCATTGTTCTGGAGCAATTCAAGTGTATTTTTCAATTTTTCACTTTCTTTGTGGCAATGTTTTAAAGTCTTTTTCAAATCTTTATTTTTAGTGTTCAGCTTTGCATTATGATTTTATATCTTCTCACAGAATTCAATCAATTCAACATAAGACATGCCTTCATCTGCATCAGAATCAAAATTAGAATACATAATGGATCTAGAATTGATTTATCTGACCTTGTAGACCCATTTGAACTCTTGTGTTCTGAAGAGGATGAAGAATGCTCTGAACTCATGGAATGTGCTGTTAGAGCCAAAGTCTTTTGAATTGTTGATTTTCTGGATTCATTGAAGCTTTTCTTTGCCATTAAGTACTTGTGAATTCTTTTGCTCTTTGTCTTTGTGAGTCCTCTGAAAAGTCCGATGAAAATGAGCTTGGGGATTTCTTTGAAATTATAACAGGAAATTCATGCAGAGTAAAGCAATTTGCCATTATACCAAAACTCAAAAGATTATTAGATCTAATCACAGTGAATCAATGTAACAAGGAATTAGATCTAAAATTAGAGTGGTTAACCCGCTCTGATACCAATTGTACGATCGAATAGGTGGATGGATCAGATCTAGAAGATGGGGGTTGAATAGATCTGACACAAATTACTACGGAAGCTTAAGCAATTAAAAATTACTTCGAATCAGAGATCAATTCAGACAAACAATTTACTGAATTGAAGTGTGGGTGTGTGTAGATGATGTGTGAAGCAATTAAACACTTACTGTGAAAGCAAAATCCTATGCAAGCATCTAGCGCAGACAAGCAGATCAAACCAAAGCACAAAGGATTTTTAGGTGGTTCGAAAATCACACTAGTGATTCCTACATCCACCCCTCACACAGTGAGGCTCCACTACTCAAAAGAGTACAACTCACACCAGAGCACAACGACTCCAAACACCCTTGAGCACGATAGCTCAACACACAACCTTGAGTTCAACGACTCACAAACTGGGCACGACGGCTCAAACAACAACCGGAGCACGACGACTCCAAATTGAGCACGACGGCTCAAACCACACAGTGAGTGCGACGACTCACAAATCAGAGCTCGATGGCTCACAGTACAAAAGCTAGATCAAACACAAAAGAGATCAAATCCTCTAGCAATGATCTGATTCACAGACTCAATAAACTCAGAAATCTGTACAGAACTTCATGTATAGATCTCACAAGATGAAATAAGATGAACACTCCAAGAATTAGGTGAAAGAGGTATGAATTGGATGTTCTTCGGTGAAGAAGTCTTGCAGATGCTTGAATTGAGGAGCCTTGATGGAATTCGATGGAGATTCTCCTCAATCGGCGATACTCTGCTTTGATGGCATCTGAAATGCCTGAAATCCCTCTTCTACTATTGCTCTTCAGTTGGATCTGCTCCCTTTCCTAGCATAGCAACCTTCTCTCCAGAGATTCCCCTTGATTCCCACGTCCTTCCTCTTGAAAGGATGGCCTGCAGCTTCTGGAGATGGAGCCAGATCTGGAAAGCCCCTTTTTGCCGCCAAAAGCTTCTTTTAGAAAATGCTTCTGGGATAGTTATCTAGTGTCGACACCATCAGGGAATGTGTCGACACTACTGTGGCAAACTTGTGTACTAGAAACCTTATGTGATAAATATAATCTTTGTTGTCTATCATCATATTCTCAATATTCACCATTCTCGTCATGCTTTATTACCATTTCCAAGGAATATGTATCCATATAACTCTCTGAGAATTAAGGCGATTTCTTAGTGGGAAGACCTCAAGTATAGTGAGATATTAACAAGGATCTGCTCAATACTTAATATACTACTACTAGAAATAAAGAACATAGTGGAGGTTGCATCTAATTGAACCCATGATCACAACATGGCTTCTTAAGATCTAAAAATGCTAATTAATATTAAGATCCCCATCAACTGACGATGTCATGACAACAAGATATATAGAGGGTGTACACGTTGTATGACATAATAATCATGACAAGATTGGTAAGACTAATCTGGATTAAATAAAATTTAAAAGGCTGAAAACATAATCCTTGTGATCCATCCAAACTAGTCATGGAGTTTGGAGGACCAAACTCTTTTCTTAGTGGGGGAGGAATTGTAACACCCCAAAATTTAATACCAAAATAATAATATGATATAAATTATTAGAAAATTTTTGATTTTCATAAAACACATAAATATTTACTAGAAACCTGATTATCTTTACTCTATAGATATTTCTACATTAGTAAAGTGACCCCGATACTGTCTTCAGATGTGCGCACTCCGACAGGGCGCCACCAGAATTCGGTAACGAAATTGAAATCCGAAAACACCATAATTCTTAGAAAAATGAGCTGATTCTAGAAACATAAATATCCTGAAATGTTGATACACTGATATCAAGATTAAGTCGACACAATAATTTTCTGGGTAATTTTTACTGGATGAAAATTAAACTAAAATCACCATAATTTGTAAAACCTTTCAATTAGCTTATGTTTGAAATTTCAACTTGATTGGACATCATTTGGATACAAAAATATAAGGACAAAGGGTCTAGATGAATTATCTCCCAATTACGTAATCCATTTTTAGAATTTGCTTACGTAGTCTTGAGTACGTAAGACATCTATCCCTTGTATAGGTGAGTTACACGTATCATAAATACATGTTGGGAGGTGAAAACCTCACTGTGAACATGGCTAAGTAGGAATGTAGAAGGTTTTTATCCTCAACGCGTGGGTTTTTACAGTGACGGGTGGGGGTATTACGTGCCAACCATGCATGTAATCTCAAGGCTTATATAAACTCCCTTAGTTTGCTCTCACGAGAGTTTAGTTGTTCTTCCTCTTGTGCTACTATTGTTGTTGATGCTGCTGCAACTGCTGCCATTGTTGTTGTTGCTGCTACAATTGCTGCTACGACTGCTGTTGCTACTGCTCCTACTACTATGGCTGCTGTTGTTGCCACTGCTGTCTTGCTATTGCATCCTCTTACCTGGAATATAGGAGGATTTGCACTCCTCTTTGGCCATGTAGGTTCCTCCCTACGATTCCTCTCCAATTTCTTATTTTAATGCATGTGGCCTCTCCATTTGTATAAACCCATATTTCCTATTTGTTCCATGTTCTGTAGGACTCTCCTTCCTATGGTTCCCTCCTTCTATTAGAATCCTTGAGGATAATCATCTACCTCGGTATTACCTTGACTTGTGTTCAGTAAGGCTGTTAGGAGTGTGAATTCATTCTTTTTCTTTTTCTTTGTTCATGTCTTTAGTTGTTGATTCATGTACTTAATGTGAGCTTTCTTCCAGCTTCAAGAAGGATTCACATGAAAGATTTATATATACAACTTCCTTGCTTCCATAAGTTTTTCCACAACACCTATACTGTAAAATTTTTCTCTCTTTATTCTATTCTTTTCTTCATGAAGGATGTGTAAAGAAATGTACTTAGGACCCACAAACTGTTGTTTGATCCTTCATGGAACAATAAAAAATCTTAGAAGAGTCTCTCCAGTCGGTTTTAAACCATTCCAAAAAGAAAGACCAACGGCTATCGACAGACAGAACATATCTGTCGATAGGAAGTCAGAGTTAGCTAGACTTTGACTTTCATGAAGTCGGAGTTAGTGCTTCGACTTCCATGAAGTCGGAGTTGGTGATACTTCAACTTCCATGAAGTCAGAGTTAACCAGACCTGTGCTTTTCTGTCAGGGCTGCTGCTTTCAGAAGTTTCCACAGATACCATAAGTGACTGTCGACAAACATAACATATCTGTCGACAGGTACCCCTGCTTCCAGAACCCAGAACTACCAATGGCTGTCGACAGACAGAACATATCTATCGACAGGTACCCTTGCTTCTAGAACCCAGAACCACCAGTAGTTGTCGACCGATAGAGCATAACTGTCGACAACCACCAGTTTATGTTGTCAACAAGAACCATTTATTCCTCAATCAAAGTTGTCACACTCTTGTATTGTCCAAACAAGTTACCTTTCCCATTATCTTGTATTCTAAACTATTATACCACTGAGATGAATCATTTAATCATCATCTACATCCTTCTTTGGATTATTCTTGGACATCCTAAATTATTTGATTCTTATACCTTATGGATATCTTTGAGCATTAACTCCTAGAACGCTGCTTCCTGTGATACTATTTTACTCCTGATGAGTACCATGTATGTATATCAAAAATGGAAATGGGATGATGTACTTTTGGGTCTTCGGACTCTCATGGACTAATGCCAGTGCAAATGGGGCAGATCCAGTCCCGGGAGGAGCACTCAAATTTGTTTAATCTGCGCAGAGCGGTATAGATCCACAGGGTGTTTGGCATGACACCACTATATTCTAAATTGGTCGACGTTTCCATGAATTATGTTGAGACTTAAATGTTTATTGCTTGCTTGAGGAGTGGACAAGGCATCTCTACACATACACTTTCTGTGACGGAACGGGGTATTTATGCCCGATAAGGCTGCATATCCAGATCCGCCTCCCGCGAACGGACCGAAGTCTCGCAAGGGATATCTCACACACGTGTCCAGTAAGAGTATAAAAGACAATTACACAATATAGAACACAAGAAAGTAATTGTGATTATATCTGTTCACATTATTTGTACAACTGTCTCATTACATTAATACATGTCCAATTAAAAAGTATAACTACCTGGGGCATACCCGAGGGAGCACAAGCTCACACAACACTAACTACTACACTACTGCTGGTGGTACAAGTCTGACACAACGCCGCTGCAAGCCAAACACACGACAAGCCCTGAAAAGAACTGTAGGGAAGTGAGCCTCAACGAGTCACAGGCTCAGTAGGGGCCACCCATAACAACACCGAAACCACAAACACCTCAACCACAAAGGGTTTCACTGGCAACACCAATAGCCAAACCATTTCATGCTCACATCATAACAATAAATAACAATTAAACATAATCATGATAATAAACATAAAGTCCTCGGAAGGAAAGTGGGACTACAGGACTAATATAATATCATTAGTCAGCCCAACTACTAAGGTGCCTAAACCACAGTCTCACTGGCACACTGCTACAACAACTGGTTGCCTAAGCTATAAGCCACACATGCAAGTCACTGCCTAGGCTGCAAGCTTCCCAGGTGAACCTCAACCACGTGGGTACTAGGACAGCCAACCAAGTGCTGGTCCATTAAACCCCAAACCACGATATATCAAAACTACACACACCAGATAACATGATCGGCTACAGCAGGCCAATTCATCATATACTAAAACCATAATCGAAAGCTTACCTAAAGAAAGGTGAAACATCACAGGTGGAAGGTCTCATTACACGACCTCCACGGAGCACAGCTCCACCAAACCACAGTACACCTAGGCCATAAGCCTCATCGGCAAATTACCCATAAAGGGTAATAGGATTAACAACCATAAACTAATTCATAATAACTTATAAACAAAGATCTACTTAAAACGGATAAGATACAACAAGTGGCAGGTCAAACCACAAGACCTCCACAACACACGAGAGCCTAAAAAGGTTGGTACACAATGTACCACCACAAAACTATAAAGTAACCCACGAAGGGTACAGGTACCTGCTACTCTGAGGTACCACAACACAAACACCCGAACAAAGGGTACAGGAAGGTGGTAAACACCACACTGAACCACAATTATATTATGCTATCATTTAGGCACAACATTACAGGTGAAATCTCAACCGGCAAGTCACACAAACTACAACTCAGTCACAACTGTGTCAACACCAGGGCACACCTCGAAATGGTCAAACCTCGACCACGAGTCACAAACTCACGAACCACAGCCAGTGGCAAAGCACGAGTCGGAAAGGAAACGACGCCACCACACGGGAACGGACTACTGGCTGATCAGGCCAGTATCCAACCCGGACAACAGAACACAAGAACAACCTCTCAGCCTCGCAGTCACGGACGAAAGGTCCAACTTCCGCTCCACGAGAACAAGTCAAACAACTGTGGAGACCAACCAACACCACACCTACAGACACACAGCTGCAGGCCCATGCCTGGCACCTCTAGGGTCTCTGGCCGGAGCACCCTAAAGTGAGGCACTGGAAAACAGGACTAGCTGGGAACCAGTGACGTCTACTAGTGTCCGTACCCCCAACTACGAGCGCGCTACAAGCGACAAAAGAACAAACTCTGGGAAGTCGCTGTCCCACTGCCGTCTTTCCCTCAGCCGGACGTACAACTCAAACTCAGGAGTGAGGGTGTCCAGGAAGACGACACAGACCTCGGCGGTACCACACTGTACCGGGACAAACCCCGAGCACAACAAACACACGTGCCTGGCTCACAAAGAACCTGGGGTACCCGACTAGAGAGGCATTCCAGAATAGGCGCCGGACCACCACACTCGGCTAGCACAAACCACAACACTTATACGTTTATTACAAACCACGATATGCGTGTGAGGAATAGCTTGTCCTGGTCACTCGTGACTTACAAGCTAACCTACACAATCACACATATAAACCATATTAATACCACGGCCTGTCATTGGTCACACAGTGACCTCCACTGCCATACTAGACACAATACACAATTATACTTATTCTGTATTACTTATCTATTTAAGATAACTTGCAAAAGATCCTAAAGAATCAAGGCTAGGTTCCCATGTGAACCTCATCGCCACAACACCACAAACTAATCATAATAATTAATGTACAATTAACACGTTAACGTACAATGTGCCATGCACACACAAACCACATGCATGATATCAAAACCATATAAACAACACGTGTATAGTACACCAGTCAGGTGCACCACACGTTATTTACTTAAACCACATGTCTAACACATGGCCAACACACTCCAAGAGTGCTACAGATGCCAACGTACCACACATACTGCGTAAGCCAATTACGTACATCACATATTAACCTCATAAAGCATATCCACTTAAAGAGCAATACGTTCCATGAACATAACAAGTGCAATGGCTCTCACCTGTCATTGCCATGCACACTCAATCACATGATATTTATAACAAGAAAAGCAACGTAAAACACCCTGCGCTACTGCGTGCACAGGTTGGCGGCAACATCGATTGCCGTCCACCAGATACAAACGGCAACCTATCCTGCCGTTAAAACTAAATAAACTTAATATTAACGGCTAGACACCTGGCCGTTAATCTCCAACTGAAGAATCTGACGTCAATCGATGTTGACGCCAAGATCCTCAGCCCCCCCCCCCCCCCCACATACACAGAACGCGCAGACCGGCCTCAGGCCGATCACACGGGCAATCTAGCCCAATAACTTCGGAAAAACTAGGGGAAACACTTCCCCTTACATCTAGCAACCACAATTAAACCGGAAAGACATGATCCAACGCTTGGATCAATCAAACCACCCGATTTCCCAGCATGAAGACCCCCCTTTCCCAAAAACTCAATTAACATCCAAATTATGCAAAGAAAGCATAACAAATTAATCAGGGAAGATCAACGGGTCCAGTCCCTACCTCAGAAATGCGATTGAACTTCCGAAGAACCTTGAATCACGCCGAAACCCGAGGAACGCCCCACGAACACCACGCTCCAATTCGTCATTCCCCGCCTGATTTGCCACTACCACGCACACCACGGCTGCCCCTCGTACTCCCGTCGACCACCGGAACTCGTGAAGAGGCTCAAGGGTGAAGGTGGGCGAAGAGGAGGGGAGAGAGTGGGGAAAAGAACAAGGCTCGGGTGAGCCCTAAAAACACAGGTGCGTCAGGTTAACGTCAACCTCTGTGTCGTTACCCAAACCGCCACCCATAGGCGTCCACACCTTTGGCCGCCAAGTTCAACGGTAAACGTCCACATTGATGGACGCCAAAAACATGTTAACGGCATCACCATTGCCGCCAACACACAGTCGACGTCACACACCTGGACGCCAACCCACTGTTGATGTCCAGCACACTGAACACCAACACAGATCCATAACCAACCCTGGTAAGGATCCAACAAGAAACACACAACACAAGTCGCACTGGTCACAGCTTGACCATCCCACACGCTAAACAGAGGATCCACAAAGATCCAAAAAACGCGCGACGTTACACTTTCTCTATTTTCTTCTGAACTATTGTTCATACACTCATGCTTTGTTATTTCACTGATGGTCACTTTATGTCAGTTCATTGGCATATTATTTCATCCTTGTTACTATTTGATAATCATGGTTCACTTCATCTACGATCTGATTTGTACCATTCTCCGTTACTTGTACTCAGTACTTAACACATTTTTGTACCACAATTATCTTTGACTCTTGCAATTTTTGTATTCCTTGATTTTGGAGGATAAATCCTACTGGGCAAGAGTGCTCATACCTACTTTTTCTCAGGTAATCTACAGTTCTAGAAGTCGGGATATCGGGATTTATGGCTGAGAGATCAACCTTTACAGCGTCTGCCTTTGAGTTGTAATTGGAGAATCGTGTAATACTTGTAGAATGACAGTTAATCAATTTTTATTTAGTGAAACCCTGAGCAATTCCCGCTCGAAAAGTTCAAAATTTACTCTTGATTTCTTATTCACTCACGTTACGACATTTATAAATATATTAAATGTCAGGACGTGACATGCACACATGATAACACTCAAACACTAAGCCCACAATCATGCTTAAAGAATCAAACCAAGCATCCAGATTCACCTATCATGGATTCTACACTTGGAGAAAAGGAAGGTGATCCTAGCATGATAGAACTAGGGGAAAGGATAAGAGTTCCTACCTCAAATAGAATAGCAAACTCGTTGGGGTCTTCTCGTGTGCATGGCCACCTCCTCCTCGCTCCAAGCTCCATGCTCACGCCATCCACAAGCAATCTACGTCCTCCTACGCACCGAAGGAGAGGTCATCACCACTAAGAAGAAGCTGCCATGCCGAAGAAGAGCTCCTCACCGACGAAACCACAATCCTCACCACCAACACTCTCACAATCTCCACACGGAGGAGTTCACATAGAGGAGGGTCGGATGAAGGAAGGGAAGAAGAAGAATGAGGAAGAAATAAAGAGATTTGTTGGCCTTGCATATATAGGCCATGGATCTGAGAATGCGACAGCTTGGTGGTCGTGTTCACTACTGAACGCGATAGCCACCCAGTCACAATCACAAAGTCCTGGTCAGACCTGATCATCAGACCCGCCATGTGTCACCCTCGCAGGCCTGACACCCTGAACGTGACGACTGGCATGTCACCTTTAGGATGCATGCGGCATGACACGTGTCCCGACTGTCCCGAGAGCAAGACGACAAAAGTGCATGTTGTGGTCAGAAGGTGAATGCGACGACCTAACTGTCGCATTCAAAACGAGAACGCGAGAGTCATTCTGTCGCCTTCTGAAGGCGACATCCCGATACGTCACTACCTTCATCAGAAGGTGGCTGACCAAGAGGGAAGGAATGTTACAAATATAACCAACAAAAAAATAATTTTTTCTTCAAAATTAAGGGGGAAAACATGGGGACGAAGGCAAGAAAACATACCAGTCACTCAAACAAGTAAGGAAAATGCTCCCCCATCTCATCCTCGCACTCCCACATGGCCTCACCACCAACGCGATTCTCCCAAACAACCTTGACGAGCGGGATCTGCCTTCTGTGCAACTGCTGCACTCTGCGATCTACCACTCTGGCACTGACAGATCTGGAGCAACCTCTAATTGTGAGTAGTCAAGCACGTGTGACAGATCTGGCATGTATCTCCTCAGCTGCGAGATGTGGAAGACGTCGTGAACCCCTGCCAACTCGGACGGAAGAGCTAACATGTACGCGACCTCGCCAACCCACTCTAGGATGGGAAAGGGACCAACAAACCTTGGGCTAAGCTTGCCCATCTTCCCAAACCTGAGAACGCCCTTGGTTGACGAGATCTGTAGAAACACACTGTCACTTGCCTCAAACTGAAGTGGCCTCCGGCGAACATCTGCGTAACTCTTCTGCTTGCTCTGTGTTGTCTACAGTCTCTGCCTGATCTGATATGTCTCACTGTGTCTGCACACTATTGTACAAGCTCTGGTCCCAGCAACTACCTCTCGCCAACCTCGTGCCAGTACAAAGGTGTCTGGCACGGTCTGCCATACAGATCATTGTAGGGCGCCATCCCAATGCTAGAGTGAACGCTATTATTATAAGCAAACTCCACCATCAGAAGGTGTGACTCCCACGTGCCGCCCTAGTCCAGGCAACATGCTCTCAACATGTCCTCGAGGGTCTGTATAATCCTCTCTGACTAACCATCTGTCTGCGGGTGGTAGGCTGAACTCAGCCTCAACTCTGTGCCCAGTGCCCTCTGAAAACTGTGCCAAAAGTAAGAAGTAAACCTCGGATCTGTATCTGAAATAATAGAGATCGAGGTCCCATGCAACGATACTACTCTGTCCATGAACAATATGGCAAGTTTGTCCACTGACCAAGCTGATCTGACTGATAAGAAACGAGTTGTCTTCATCAGTCGGTCGACGATCACTCACACACTGTCGTGCCTCTGCGAAGTATGAGGTAAACTGGCAACAAAGTCCATGGTGATGTGTTCCCACTTCCATACAGGAATGGGTAACGACTGAAGCTCACCACCAGAACGTTGGTGCTCCGCCTTCACCTGCTGATAGGTAAGGCAACGAGCGACAAACTCAACAACATCTCTCTTCATCCCGGGCCATCAAAAGAGTCCCCTCAAGTCATGGTACATCTTGGTGGAACCTGGATGAATAGAGTACCTCGATCTGTATGCCTCAGCTAACAGCTCCTGCCTGATGTCCGTTGGAACGTACAGCCTTCCTCTGAATCTAACCTCACTATCCTCGTCCAACTCCACCTCTGGCATCTGCAAGATCTCTGCGAAGTCTAAATCTACACTCTGAGCCTCTATCACCTACTGGTATATTGATGGACGAACTGTCAGACTGGTCAACACTACTCTAACTTTGAGTCTCAACAGAGAGAACACTCTCTGAGCGGCGCCCTCCAACAACCTCTAGTGTCTAACCAACAAAGAACTCAAGTGGTCTCTCCTGCTCAAAGTGTCAGCTACGACATTAGCCTTTCTCGGGTGATAGGAAAACGTAAAGTCGTAGTCCTTCAAGTACTCGACCCACCTACGCTGCCTCAGATTCAGATCCCTCTGAGTGAAGACATACTATAAGCTCTTGTGGTCTGTGAACACCTCAAACACCTCGTCGTACAAGTAATGTCTCCACAACCTCAAGGCAAACACAACTGCTACAAGCTCCAAGTCGTGAGTCGAGTAGTTCAGCTCATGCTTCTTCAGTTGCCTAGAAGCATAAGCGACTACCCTCCCATGTTGCATCAACACGGCACCAAGACCAGTCTCTGAAGCACCTGTGTAAACAACACAACTGCCACTATCAGACGGTACAACAAGGATCGAAGCTGAAGTCAACCTGCTCTTCAACTCTTGAAAGCTCTGCTCACACTCTGATGTCCACACAAACTTGGTCTCTCGCCTGGTCAACCTCGTTAGTGGCTCTGCAACTCTGGCGAAGTCTTGCACAAACCTCTTATAGTAGCCTATCAACCCCAGAAAATTGTGAACCTGTAAGACCCGGCCCTCTTGGGCCCTTGGCCCTATCCTCAGGGTCACGACGGACACACTGGTCATGACATGGTCGTGCCAGGGGAGCCTGTCGCGACAGGCTTTTGGTCACGGCACACCTAGCCATCGCGACATGGTCGCGACGGGGGTGGGCGTCGCATTCTTGTCGCGGCATATGAAGGTGATGCGACTGCTTTTCTGACCAATGTCCTCTCTATCAGAACGCCTTTGTCAGGTGTCAGGTGCGTACATCGTTGACGTGACCTAACAGGCCATCGCGGTCTGGTTTCCCAGTCTTCGAGGTTTGACCGCCTTTTGGTGTCACGTCGGGCTCGGCGATTGCGACATGGTCGTGACACCCGGGGGCATTGCGACATGCTCGCTGTCGCGCCGGCTCAACCCATCATGTCTCTGGGGCCATCGGTTCAAAACCGAGGTAGGCGACCCCCTTTCTTCTTCCCCTTCCTTTCTTCTTCTTCTTTCTTCTTCCTCCCCCTCCGAGCCCTCTTCTTCTTCGACGATTCTTGGCTTGCTCTTGGGTGCTCATGGCGAGGAGGTGACGTCCCCTTGGTGTAGGCAACGTGCTCGTGGTGCTTGGAGCGAGGAGGTGGTGGCCATTCCAACATGAAGGCCCCAACGGGTCGGCTCTACTCTTGGAGGCAGGGACCCCTTGTTCTCCTCTCATCCTAGCATGCTCCCCTCCCCTTGAGATCCTTGGTTTCTCCATGGTTTTGGGGTTTCGGGGTGAGTGAGGTCCATGCTCGTGGTGAGTGAGGTTTTCCTTGAGCATAGATTTCCTTGTAATGCATGTTTGTTGGGGCTTGAGGGTGGTTTGGATTGATTGGAAGTCTTCATAGTGTTTCCCATGCTCCCCTCTATTGGATCTAGATGGCACTACAGATGTCCTAGAGGGGGTGAATAGGACTTCTTTTCGCCTTTAAAAAAAATTATCTAAAAGATAAACAACACTAAATAACTTCATTAGTAATTAGTGTGATGTGTGTGAAACAAGTGAAAATTTTGGTGGAATCAATCACACAAGAAGGCACAAGAGTTTTATCGTGGTTCGGCCCTTCCTACATGGAAGTCCTATGTCCTGTCCCCAAAAACCACTTGGGATTTCACTAAACTACCAAGAACACTTGGCCTTCTCTCAAACCCGAGAGGAATTACAAACCCACTTGCTCCCATCAAGTCTTCCCTTAACCAAGTATCTACACTTGTAGATCTTCCCTTCACAAGAGGGGTACAACAGGATACAAACCTCCTGCAGGTTACCATACACAGAAGTATAAAAGCTTGTATGTCAGCTTAACAACAATGAGCAAACACAGAAATTTAGAAAGAAGAACAGATGAGAGTGAAACTCAAATTCTTTCTGAAATAAAGGAGTGGACTGAAGAAGATCTGAATTTGCAGTAGTCCACCAAATGAAGAAGACTTCGAATTGTAGAAGGAGAGCAGAAGTCTAAGACTGAGGCGTGGCTCTCTTTCTCTTTGATTTGTTCTTCTAGCTTTTCAGTGGGAATGAAGTGTAAGCAGCTAAGTCTTCTAAGCATCTATGTGTATGTCTTGTATGTTGCATCTCCAGGCTTCGGCTTCATATATAGGCTTCAAACTTTTTGCCCATTTGAATTTGGCCGTTGGAAGCTAGCCGTTTGAAGGAGATAGCCGTTGAGAGGGGGCTTTGATCTTCTTAGGTTTGTCCATCAAATCTTTAGCTTCATGAGTCCCAACGTCTCTAGGATATATGTTGTAGCTGCATGCTTGAAGGACTTCTATCATGATTGTTCTGCAGGTTCCATGCTTTGTGCAGAGATTTAGCCATTCCTTATTAAATGTTCTGCAAACCTAAAAGGACAGGATAAGAGAAAATGCCTCCAAACATGCTTTCGGAGGTAGGTGAGACAAAGAATAAGATATGAAATCATTCATACAGAAGTTCAGAACATTTAAGAATGAACAGACAGTTGCACACATTTTTCTTCTGAAAGTTATGGTATTTCTAACAGTAGTAGGTAGATTCTGACAAATAGCCCATAAGACTTATCAAGCATTTAATTTTTGACCATCCGTCAATCACAGATCAACTTATCTTTCTGTCAAAAAAGGAGATAGCAAATATATCTTACATATTATAGATCCCAAAGGAGATACTACTCAGAAGAAAAATATTTTTCTCACCAAAAGAATAATTGAACTTTTAAAAAAACTTTTTCAAAGTAAGATATACTTCAATGCAGAGTTCATGAAATGATGTATGTTAACCAGTACTTAAAAATAGAGGTTTGATTTTTCAGCTAAGTACAGATATGCAACAATCAAGAGATACTTCAACTTTTAAGAAGTCGGAGTAAGACTAATAGAGACAATGAACTTCGACTTTAGGAATACTACTACTTCTGTCACGTCCCGAGAATTACGCAGCGGATATTAGTTCGAAGAATTCGAGTCGATAATTCGAGACGTGAATAGTCGGCAAATAAGCCTCTAGCTAGCACGCACTAAATGTATAATAACATACATTATCATATGGCCCAAATATAGAACTCAACTAATCTTTTATTCAAATCTCAACTCATTGTGTTCCAAATGGAAACTATTACAGGACTAAGACTCAATAAAAGTAAAAGTACATAATACCTCACTTCCTACTACACTGTTCTAACACTCAAAATAAACTAACTATAGATAGACTCATAATTGGAACGCTCTTCACTCGGACGCATTCCCATCCTCGACTTGCTCTTCCTCTTGAACTTCATAGTCACCTAGATTGGTTAAAAGTAGGGGATGAGTAAACTAGCCCAGTAGGATTTATATCTCAATGTGCGGGCAATGATATAAGTGATTAACAATTTAGAACTAGGTAAGCACGATGAATGTCATGATATGCATGTACGAATGAAACAGATTAAAACATGATGCATAAAACAAGCTAGATAGAGAGTGATCGTGATAGAGCAAGAATATAACGAGCAATATGTTGTCAAGAGCGAGGCATGTAACAAGCACGCAAGATATCATGTAAATTGCAATAATGCAGGATGGCCATATCACGCAAGCAAGCAAGCAAGAATGTACGAGCACGATCAAGTAACACTAATCCGGCACGTAGACACTAATGTACACCAAGAAAAGATCCATCAAGAATGTACACCAGGACACGTGTATGTGGTTGTTGTATCTATCATTCAACAAGCAAGCAAGACTCCCAGCGTAGATGCAACGCCAGTAATCATTATACCCCATGGTTAACAGTATATCTATGACTCGCCGTCATTGGGGCTAGATTGGAGCCCTTGGACACACGTCGTGCCCTGTCAGCATCTCATGTAAATTTTTAAATGTAGATACCCACAGTCATTAATAATGGCCAATGAGAGTTTCAATAAGTAAGCATGTGTAATGTCATGTTCATGATGATGATGGGAACAAGTAATAAGTAATTGAACATGATTTTCAATTGATAACAATGGTCAAGAGATAAATCCGGCAGCATAACGGTACGATTTATACTTTAGTTCAATCTTTACATTAATGGCTTTGGTCTAGATTGTAAATCACACTCACGAGAACAAGAAGAGAAAAGGAAGTGCACACTATCTCCAGGGAACTTCAATGGTACAACCAACTCGTCGGCCATGTGGGAATCCATGGTCAGAGGAGATTTACGGAGGCCTTGGTGAAAAGGTCGCTAGTCTACCGATTCGGAATGACCGGTAGAGAGTTTCCAATTTCCCAAGAAAAGGGCTGCCTAGATGTGCAAGTGTGTAGTGATGTACGCGTGTCTCAATTCTCAAACCATCGATTTCAATCTCGCGGAAAGCACTTAACATGATGGCACGAATTGAACAATACATTTAACTACACATGGGTTTGCAAGATTTTAAGAACAATAATTATCATTTTAAACATGGTAGAATAATGGAGAGATTAAATCATGAGTTTGCGTGAATGGATCATAACATTTAAGAAGAAATTAGAATAGCATTCATATAATTAAAGCTTTTAAATGGGTTAATCACTTTTAAGCCATTAAAATAATCACCATGTAATGATCAGACCCAAAACATGTGAAATCACACATTAAATATCATATTAACCAGACCTCGGGTATAGCGGTTAGGTTTGCAAGAAAGTAAGTGGGGGTTTAATGCAAAACCTTGAGATCGCGACAGGTACATATAAGGAAAGAGACAGGGCTGTCAGGCCCGGGGTCAGATCGCGACAGACCCCAGTAAGGGTCGCGACGGGTCGAGACCAGAACGCGACAGGGTGATGTCAGGAACGCGACGGGGTGGTCAGATCAGGCAGCAAGGTCGCGACGGAGCGCTTCGTCGCTTTCAGAACGCAACGGTCGGTGATGTCGCGACAAGACCTCAGAATGCGGCCTATCGGGCCATCGCCTTCACAGGGTCTGCGCCTGACGTCGACAGAGAAAGGACATGTTCTTGGATTGCGGTCCAGAACTACCTTATATTGACACAAGGTGCTTCTAAAATCGAGAACAATTTGTACAGGGTATGAAAAATAACGAAACTAGTTTTAAACTAATCTAGACATGCAAGGGTGCTTCCAGTAAATCGGAATTAGACAACCATGATGGTTTCGATAGGCTTTAATCAAGTCAAACACAACGTAGAAGACAAGTGAAACCTGAAGACGTAGTTTCCTACAGCAACCCTCTTACCATGCTTATAACTCTCTAACTAATAAGATTTAGACAAAACGTTCAACACAAAACCTGACGAGGACAATAGTAGAATAACTTTCATGTTATGAGTTTACTCTAATTCGGTCTTGAAACATGTGCAACATATTAAGAACGGGAAAAGCCCTAACAGTGCGCGACTTTGGCAAAACACTTATAATTCAAAATCTACTAAATGAAATTCGATGAAACCAGTGGGAAATGAAAGTTAACTTGATGCTCTACACATTGGTATAGGATATGTTAAGGTTTGGCCGAGAAAACCTACCTTATGGGTTGAAGAAGTCCCATTTTTCCAGAAAACCCGTGTTCAGACCACTTGGAGGAAAACGCTTACTACTCCGTGTATACTGCATGGAATTTGGGCATTCCACTTGGGTTAGAACGTAGACTTGACCCTCTTTCCATGGGTATAGGCCTTGCAAGGTTTGGTTTAGGTTTGACTCACCTTTGGTCGACTTCAAGAGGGCGGTTTGTGCAGGTCGCAGCAGACGAGAAGGGGAAGAAGAAGAGCTTCTTGTGGTCGTTCCACAGCTCCTCAGCCACCAAGAGCTCCTCCACACGACCCTAGCAAGTTCTAAAACTCGTCCCTAAGGTTTGGTGAAGAGTATTTAAGCAACCATGGTGTTTAGGAGTCCTATTATGACTAGGAAAGCCAAGTTGCGGTTTTGACATGTTAGTTTCCTATTTTTGAGGATTTCTTCCTCCCTTTGAGTGTGTGAGGCTTTAGGAAACCTCCCACCATAGTTAGGCACGAATTTGGGTTGCCAAGAATGCATGATTGCATCCCAATTCAACTCAAATTGCCTCTTTCTAATTTCAACCTATTTAGAGTTACGAATTTCCATGCATTTTCTAGCTTTATTTGATTTTTGGGCCATATGTGGTCCATTGGCCCAATTATGATATCGGGTCATTAATATATAATATTAGAAGTCTCTTTAACATTTTTATTTAATTTATGGTTGCGTCGTATTTCCGTGTTAACGGTTTTCCGACTTGTTTCCTAATTTGGATAATCAGTCACAATAACTCTTAAACCTAGTCCAAATGATTTTTATTGACAAAAATTTCTTGATGGGTCATTATAGGATATTATTTGAAGTCCATATATGATTTTTATTTAATTTTCTGACTCATCCGAGTACGTGTGATAATGGTTTGTCGACTTATTCATGAATTACGATAATAAGTCGCGAAACACTTTAAACTTGGCTAATATGATTTTTAGTTTCACAAATTTCTTTGTGAAACATTTAGTAATAATGTTTAGGGTTGATTTATAATTTTTACGTAATTTTCCGATGTGTTTTAGCACATACGATAATGATACGTATGTTTTAAATACTCTGATGTTATGGAAATTATTTATTTCCATTTACTTTGAATTAAGATTTCCGGGGTGCTACACCCTCCCCCACTTAAGAGAATTTGGTCCCCAAATTCATGTATAGAAAATTATTGTGCAAGTGAGGCGTACTTACTTGTGAATAACTCCGGGTATCTTTTGCGCATTGCTTCCTCGGTTTCCCACGTGTCGTCCTCATCCATGCGTTGATTCCATCTAACCCTTACTAGTGGAATAACCTTGTTCCTTAGTTGGCGCAGTTCCTGGTCCACGATCTTAATTGGCTTCTCTTGATATGTTCCGTCTTTGTTGAACTCCAGAAGCTCGTATTCTATGACATGCCATGGATCTCGTACATACTTTTTCAACATGGATATGTGGAACACATTGTGTATTCCGTCCATTTGTGGTGGTAAAGCGAGACGATATGCCACCTCGCCGACTCTTTCGAGGATTTCGAAAGGCCCGACAAACCTTGGTGACAACTTGCCTTTAATGCCAAAACGCCTGATCCCACGGCCTGGAGACACCTTTAAGAATACATGTTCACCCACCTGAAACTCCAGGTCTCTCCTTCTGTTATCTGCATATGCCTTTTGTCTTTGCTGCGCCACTGCCATTCTTTCTTTAATAAGCTTTACCTTCTCTGTGGTTTCCCTTATCATCTCTGGTCCTAACATTTGTTTTTCGCCAACTTCATACCAGCATATTGGAGATCGGCAACTCCTGCCATAGAGTGCTTCAAATGGTGCCATTTGAATGCTAGCTTGATAGCTATTATTGTAAGCGAACTCCACCAGAGATAAGTGTTCGTGCCAGCTACCTCCAAAATCTAGGACACATGCTCTAAGCATATCTTCAATGACCTGGTTGGTTCTCTCCGTCTGACCATCTGTCTGTGGATGGAAAGCCGTGCTAAAGTTTAGTTTAGATCCCAAGGAGTAATGCAGTCCTTTCCAAAAGTGGGATGTGAACCTAGGGTCTCTATCAGACACGATAGACACCGGTACTCCATGTAATCTGACTATTTCCTTCACATACAATGCGGCTAGAACATCTACTGACCACTTATTCTTCACTGGCAAGAAGTGAGCCGACTTAGTTAAGCGGTCGACTATAACCCAGATACCATCGAATCCACCTCTAGATTTGGGTAGTCCGAAATAAAGTCCATCCCTATACCTTCCCATTTCCATGCCGGAATTTCTAGGGGTTTGAGTTTACCTGCGGGTCGCAAGTGTTCCGCCTTGACCCTTTGACATGTTAAACAATGGGCGACATATTCCGCCACCTCTCTCTTCATATTAGGCCACCAGAAGCTTCTTTTCAAATCTTGATACATTTTGGTAGTTCCAGGATGAATAGTATATCTAGTCTTGTGAGCCTCATCCATAATCATTTTCTTTGTCTCCGCAAGGTCGGGTACACAGACTCGATCCCGGAACAATAGCCTTCCATCTTCAGTTAATGAGAAATCCGGCCTCTGGTCCAGATTAGCCTTAATCTCCACAAGTACAGGGTCATTGTCTTGGAGTGTTGTGATGTCCTCCAATAGTGTGGGTTGTGCTCTAACACTAGCAACAAAGCATCCCTTCTCTTTGATGTCAGCATCAATATTTAACTTGGCGAAGTCTTCTAATAACTTCCATTCGTCTACCATTAAACTTGACAATGTGATCATTGGCTTTCTACTTAGAGCATCTGCCACAGCATTTGCTTTTCCTGGATGATATTGGATCGTGAAGTCGAAGTCTTTGAGATACTCCAACCACCTCCGCTGTCTCATATTCAAGTCCTGCTGAGAAAACAGATACTTCAAGCTTTTATGGTCAGAAAACACAATGAATTTCTCACCATATAGATAATGACGCCATATCTTCAAGGCGAAGACTACAGCAGCTAGCTCCAGATCATGTACAGGATAATTGTCCTCGTGCTTCTTCAATTGTCTGGACGCGTAGCATATAACTTTCCCATTTTGCATCAGCACACAGCCAAGGCCGATCCCGGATGCATCGGTGTATACTTCAAAACTACCCCCAGCAACTGGCAGGGTCAGTACGGGTGCTGAGGTAAGGTGCTCTTTCAATGCCCTGAAACTTTCTTCACATTCATCAGTCCATGCGAATGGATTCTCCTTCCTGGTAAGCCTGGTCAATGGTACAGCTATCTTTGAGAAATCTTTAATGAAGCGACGATAATAACCGGCTAACCCCAGAAAGCTCCTAATCTCCGACACCGTTGTCGGCCTTTCCCAGTTCTTTACCGCCTCCACCTTAGATGGATCCACGGAGATTCCCTCCTTGGATATGATGTGACCAAGGAAAGACACTTCCTCCATCCAGAATTCACACTTACTAAGTTTAGCATAGAGTTGATTATCTCTAGCACTTGTAAGCAACCTTCAAGTGTTCCTCATGTTCTTCTTTGGATTTGGAGTAAATGAGGATGTCATCAATGAACACCACTATAAACTGGTCCAAGTATGGCCTATAAATATTGTTCATAAGTTGCATGAAAGCCGCTGGGGCATTTGTTAAACCAAACGGCATGACCACGAACTCATAGTGACCATATCTACTCCGGAACGCAGACTTGTGAATATCCTCCTCCTTTATTCTTAGTTGATGGTAGCCTGATCTTAGATCTATCTTGGAGAAATATTGTGCACCGGAGATCTGGTCAAACAGCTCGTCGATGCGGGGCAGTGGATACTTATTCTTTATTGTCAACTGGTTTAACTGACGGTAATCAATGCATAGCCTCATTGTCCCGTCCTTCTTTCTGACAAATAGCACTGGCGCTCCCCACGGGGATGTGCTAGGCCTGATAAAACCTTGATCTAGCAATTCTTGGATCTGTCTCTTCAACTCCTGCAATTCAACGGGGACATGCGGTACGGGCTTTCGAAACAGGGGCTGCCCCAGGGAGTAACTCAATGGTGAAGTTTACCTCCCGCTCAGGTGGTATACCAGGTAATTCCTCTGGAAATACATCAGGATAGTCCCTGGCTATTGGAATGTCTTCTAGGGTCGGTTTCTTCTTTTCAGTTGCCAAAACGGAAACTAGGAAAGCATCACAACCCTGGTTGATCAGCTTAGAAGCCTTTAAGGAGGATATCAAGATAGGGTGTTTGTGATAACGGGTGCCAAGTAGTGATAGAGTTGGAAGGTTTGGTCTTTTAAAAGTGACCCTCCTATGGCGACAGTTTACATCGGCATCATATTCAATTAGCCAATCGACACCCAAAATGGCATCATAACCCTTCATGTCTAAACAGATAAGGTCGGCAGGGAGATTGTGCCTCCCAATTATAGTTTCACATTTCGGAAAGTAGTGAGTGAGTTCAGATTCTGAGCCTAGTGGAGAGGCTACAGTGATCTTGGATTTCAAGGGGACAGGTTTGACAGGTAGAGTTGCAGCAAATGTGGTGGAAATAAATGAATAAGCAGCTCCAGTATCAATAAGCACAAATGCAGGTTGAGAGTGTATGGAAATGGTACCTTCCACCATACCCCCTTCCTCGGGTAGGTCAGCTTCTATGACAGCATTAAGGCGTCCCTGACGCCGTGGTGCATTCTGAGCTCTACCTGGTTGGTCCTTCATCATTGGACAGTCAGGAATACGGTGGTCACGACCACCACATCTCAAGCATGCCCCGAGCTTCTTCCAGCATTCCTCAGCTCGGTGTCCTGGTTTATCACAGAATTTGCAGTTCTCAGCCAACTGTCTACCTTCCATTTTGACTCTTTTGTCTCCCGCAGCATCTCTTCCGGCATTCGGCCTCTTGTTGTTGTTGTTACGAAAGGTTAGGGCAATATTAGGTGCTCCCTTCTTGACGAAGACTGGCTTGGAGTTGTCCTTGCCCCTCATGCCCTCCACTTTGGCCATGGTGTCTTCTACCAGCTGAGCTCTTTGGACCATCTCAGTGTAAGTTTGAATATTGTGTGGTCCGAGCCTTTCAATGAACATGGGCCTGAGCCCGTCCATGAAACGGTTAGCCTTTAATCTTTCCGTTCCCACCAAATGTGGGGCATACACAGCAAGTCGTGCGAACTGAGCCTCATACTCAGCCACGGACATCCCTTCTGTTTTAGTGCGGCAAACTCTGCTGCCTTCTTCTCCTTGACTCTCTCAGAGAAATACTTTCCTCGGAATATCTCCAGGAATCCGGCCCACTCCAGTTCAACTACATTTGGCAGGTGGGCCGAGGTGGCCTTCCACCATGCTCAAGCATCTTTAGTAAATTGGAAAGTGGCCAGTACCACTTTCTCTCTATTAGTGCATTGCATCACTAGGAAAATCCTTTCTATCTCCTCTTGCCAATTCTCTGCCTCGTCTGGATCAGGGGATCCAGAGAAACGAGGAGGGTTTAAACTCCTAAAATTCCGGTGCAGATCACCGGCTCCATTCCTTGCAGCTCCAGCCTGATTTCCAGCCTGAACTACATTTTGTAATGCCTGGGTCAATCCAGCCACGGTTTCTTGCATAACTTGCCACTGATTACGAGCCATTGCAGTTGAGTGTAAGAGTTATGAGGGTTCCTGAGAAAAGGATGGAAACCAATTAATGTCTCTAGATACATTATAAGAGTCAATGGGTAGGAGTGTTTAATTCTTTCTAACATATTCCCAGTCTCTACCCATTCTCACCAGGTACTATATTTAATTTCCATGACCTAGGTTCCATAGGTATCTCCTAATCCTGAGACATATATCCTATTTGGTATTCCTAGGCTCTGATACCACTAAACTGTCACGTCCCGAGAATTACGCAGCGGATATTAGTTCGAAGAATTCGAGTCGATAATTCGAGACGTGAACAGTCGGCAAATAAGCCTCTAGCTAGCACGCACTAAATGTATAATAACATACATTATCATAGGGCCCAAATATTGAACTCAACTAATCTTTTATTCAAATCTCAACTCATTGTGTTCCAAATGGAAACTATTACAGGACTAAGACTCAATAAAAGCAAAAGTACATAATACCTCACTTCCTACTACATTGTTCTAACACTCAAAATAAACTAACTATAGATAGACTCATAATTGGAACGCTCTTCACTCGGACGCATTCCCATCCTCGACTTGCTCTTCCTCTTGAACTTCATAGTCACCTAGATTGGTTAAAAGTAGGGGATGAGCAAACTAGCCCAGTAGGATTTATATCTCAATGTGCGGGCAATGATATAAGTGATTAACAATTTAGAACTAGGTAAGCACGATGAATGTCATGATATGCATGTACGAATGAAACAGATTAAAACATGATGCATGAAACAAGCTAGATAGAGAGTGATCGTGATAGAGCAAGAATATAACGAGCAATAGGTTGTCAAGAGCGAGGCATGTAACAAGCACGCAAGATATCATGTAAATTGCAATAAATGCAGGATGGCCATATCACGCAAGCAAGCAAGCAAGAATGTACGAGCACGATCAAGTAACACTAATCCGGCACGTAGACACTAATGTACACCAAGAAAAGATCCATCAAGAATGTACACCAGGACACGTGTATGTGGTTGTTGTATCTATCATTCAACAAGCAAGCAAGACTCCCAGCGCAGATGCAACGCCAGTAATCATTATACCCCATGGTTAACAGTATATCTATGACTCGCCGTCATTGGGGCTAGATTGGAGCCCTTGGACACACGCCGTGCCCTGTCAGCATCTCATGTAAATTTTTAAATGTAGATACCCACAGTCATTAATAATGGCCAATGAGAGTTTCAATAAGTAAGCATGTGTAATGTCATGTTCATGATGATGATGGGAACAAGTAATAAGTAATTGAACATGATTTTCAATTGATAACAATGGTCAAGAGATAAATCGGCAGCATAACGGTACGATTTATACTTTAGTTCAATCTTTACATTAATGGCTTTGGTCTAGATTGTAAATCACACTCACGAGAACAAGAAGAGAAAAGGAAGTGCACACTATCTCCAGGGAACTTCAATGGTACAACCAACTCGTCGGCCATGTGGGAATCCATGGTCAGAGGAGATTTACGGAGGCCTTGGTGAAAAGGTCGCTAGTCTACCGATTCGGAATGACCGGTAGAGAGTTTCCAATTTCCCAAGAAAAGGGCTGCCTAGATGTGCAAGTGTGTAGTGATGTACGCGTGTCTCAATTCTCAAACCATCGGTTTCAAACTCGCGGAAAGCACTTAACATGATGGCACGAATTGAACAATGCATTTAACTACACATGGGTTTGCAAGATTTTAAGAACAATAATTATCATTTTAAACA
This sequence comes from Colocasia esculenta, assembly GCA_014218235.1. NCBI lineage: Eukaryota > Viridiplantae > Streptophyta > Magnoliopsida > Alismatales > Araceae > Colocasia > Colocasia esculenta. The sequence goes on along the minus strand of CM024754.1, from coordinate 12,040,932 downwards.
TGGTAGAATAATGGAGAGATTAAATCATGAGTTTGCGTGAATGGATCATAACATTTAAGGAGCAATTAGAATATCATTCATATAATTAAAGCTTTTAAATGGGTTAATCACTTTTAAGCCATTAAAATAATCACCATGCAATGATCAGACCCAAAACATGTGAAATCACACATTAAATATCATATTAACCAGACCTCGGGTATAGCGGTTAGGTTTGCAAGAAAGTAAGTGGGGGTTTAATGCAAAACCCTGAGATCACGACAGGTACATTTAAGGAAAGCGACAGGGCTGTCAGGCCCGGGGTCAGATCGCGACAGACCCCAGTAAGGGTCGCGACGGGTCGGGACCAGAACGCGACAGGGTGATGTGAGGAACGCGACGGGGCGGTCAGATCAGGCAGCAAGGTCGCGACGGAGCGCTTCGTCGCTTTCAGAACGCGACGGTCGGTGCTGTCACGACAAGACCTCAGAACGCGGCCTATCGGGCCGTCGCCTTCACAGGGTCTGCGCCTGACGTCGACAGAGAAAGGACATGTTCTTGGATTGCGGTCCAGAACTGCCTTATATTGACACAAGGTGCTTCTAAAATAGAGAACAATTTGTACAGGGTATGAAAAATAACGAAACCAGTTTTAAACTAATCTAGACATGCAAGGGTGCTTCCAGTAAATCGGAATTAGAAAACCATGATGGTTTCGATAGGCTTTAATCAAGTCAAACACAACGTAGAAGACAAGTGAAACCTGAAGACGTAGTTTCCTGCAGCAACCCTCTTACCATGCTTATAACTCTCTAACTAATGAGATTTAGACAAAATGTTCAACACAAAACCTGACGAGGACAACTAGTAGAATAACTTTCATGTTATGAGTTTACTCTAATTCGGTCTTGAAACATGTGCAACATATTAAGAACGGGAAAAGCCCTAACAGTGCGTGACTTTGGCAAAACACTTATAATTCAAAATCTACTAAATGAAATTCGATGAAACCAGTGGGAAATGAAAGTTAACTTGATGCTCTACACATTGGTATAGGATATGTTAAGGTTTGGCCCGAGAAAACCTACCTTATGGGTTGAAGAAGTCCCATTTTTCCAGAAAACCCGTGTTCAGACCACTTGGAGGAAAACGCTTACTACTCCGTGTATACTGCATGGAATTTGGGCATTCCACTTGGGTTAGAACGTAGACTTGACCCTCTTTCCAGGGGTATAGGCCTTGCAAGGTTTGGTTTAGGTTTGACTCACCTTTGGTCGACTTCAAGAGGGCGGTTTGTGCAGGTCGCAGCAGACGAGAAGGGGAAGAAGAAGAGCTTCTTGTGGTCGTTCCACAGCTCCTCAGCCACCAAGAGCTCCTCCACACGACCCTAGCAAGTTCTAAAACTCGTCCCTAAGGTTTGGTGAAGAGTATTTAAGCAACCATGGTGTTTAGGAGTCCTATTATGACTAGGAAAGCCAAGTTGCGGTTTTGACATGTTAGTTTCCTATTTTTTGAGGATTTCTTCCTCCCTTTGAGTGTGTGAGGCTTTAGGAAACCTCCCACCATAGTTAGGCACGAATTTGGGTTGCCAAGAATGCATGATTGCATCCCAATTCAACTCAAATTGCCTCTTTCTAATTTCAGCCTATTTAGAGTTACGAATTTCCATGCATTTTCTAGCTTTATTTGATTTTTGGGCCATATGTGGTCCATTGGCCCAATTATGATATCGGGTCATTAATATATAATATTAGAAGTCTCTTTAACATTTTTATTTAATTTATGGTTGCGTCGTATTTCCGTGTTAACGGTTTTCCGACTTGTTTCCTAATTTGGATAATCAGTCACAATAACTCTTAAACCTAGTCCAAATGATTTTTATTGACCCAAATTTCTTGATGGGTCATTAGAGGATATTATTTGAAGTCCATATATGATTTTTATTTAATTTTCTGACTCATCCGAGTACGTGTGATAATGGTTTGTCGACTTATTCATGAATTACGATAATAAGTCGCGAAACACTTTAAACTTGGCTAATATGATTTTTTGTTTCACAAATTTCTTTGTGAAACATTTAGTAATAATTTTAGGGTTGATTTATAATTTTTACGTAATTTTCTGATGTGTTTTAGGCACATACGATAATTATACGTATGTTTTAAATACTCTGATGTTATGGAAATTATTTATTTCCATTTACTTTGAATTAAGACTTTCGAGGTGCTACAACTTCGACTTTATTGAAGTCGAAGTGAGAAAGCATTGACTTTGACTTCTTTGGGAAGTCGGAGTGCCAACAAACAGATAGCGGACTTCGACTTATATGAAGTTGGAGTACGACCAACTTCAACTTTTAAGAAGTCAGATTTCCCTCAGACTTTGACTTTCCAGGAGTTGGAGTAAGGCTTAAAACGATACAAGACTTCGACTTTACAAGAGTCGGAGTAAGGCTAGACTTCGATTTCCAAGGATTCGGAGTAAGGCTACTTCGACTTTAAGGAGTCGGAGTTCTGCCAGACTTCGACTTTTCAAAAGTCGGAGTGTTACCATACTTCGACTCTTCAGAAGTCAGAGTGTCTAGACTTCGACTTTTCAGAAGTTGGAGTGTATCTGATTAAAGCATTACTTTAACTCTTCAAGAGTCGGAGTTAGTGTGATATACAGCATACGCTGTGGACTTAGAAAAATTTCGCTATGATATACAGTATACTTTGTGGACTTTGAAAAATTTTTGCTATATTATACATTGTGAACTTCGAATCTGTGTAGGCATAGTCTTTGATAGAAGGTATGCTTGTATATATATAATAGCTTTTTGATTTCCATAAATAGCAAAGGTGAGAATATTAAAAGGTTTGTCATAACAAAAATATTGTGATAGATATTTTAGTAAACAAATAGAAAAAGAGTTTGCTCAATAATTCTCCCCATTTTTGTTAATTACAAAAATTTATAATGTCAGTGAAAACAAGTTTGATTCGCATAAGCAATTGTTTTTACTCTCTCTTTCTCCCCCTTTGTGACATTAACAGAAAGGTAAAAAAAGGCAGCAAGGAGAGAAACATACTTATATTCATTGCTGAAATGATTACATCATGAAGTGAAAGTGGAGCTAGGCAGATACAGAGAGGATGGGATGCATGTGAGAAAGGGCTGAAGAAGATCCCAAAGTTTCTTCTCATTTTGAGGAAAGAAATTCTCAAAAAGACTGATATCTATCTTATAGGAGGGGCCTATTGAAGGAAGTTTCCTATAGAACTTGACATGCCGGCGATGATGCCAGCTGAGTCTTCTATGGTATTAGTCTTCCTTTGAGCCCATTAAAAGCCCGAATACCATCCAATTATCCCTTAAAGAGTCCTTATGCCCCATTATTGATTATTCTCCCTTATGATGGTCAAAATTCAAGAAGAATAATCGATTTTCCTTAACTCGACGGGTCGTAGCGCCGTGTTAGCCTCTATCGCCCCCCCCCCCCCCCCCTCCCATGCATGGCCGTCGCGACAATCCATGCATATCCATACATGTGCCCTTAGGGTCGCGACCATTCTGGCCATCGCGACTATCCTTATCGCGCCCCTACGACCCGTCGCGACTACAGTCGCGTGCGCTGGCTCCGCAACCACCTCCTATTTATCCTTTATTGGCATTATCCTCATCCCAAAGCAACCTCCCAACCCTTTGGCCGCAGTTTAGGGTTGTAGGGCACCTTGGGGTTTCCCTAGGACTCTTCCCCATGAATTTCCCTTGGATTTATCCTTCATTTTTTGTCATTATGTCCCATGGATGGGATTTTCTCTGTCATGCTCTATATAAGCACCTCTTCTCCCTTAGAGGAGGGGGAGCCCCCTTTTCGCCATGAAGTGCCGCCGAATTCTTGCCAGACCCGACACTTAACTCATGGCTCTCTCATTCCTCCATATTTCGTCACATTCTCTTCACCAAATGATGTAATTTTCTTCATCTATGAAGCTTGGGCATGGAGGAGGCGACTTCTGAGGTTTCTCCAACATTCAGAGACATCATCAGCATCCAGGGAGTCGCCCCATTAGGGGCTCTTTCTCCCTCTCCCTCTCTCATTCTCCTTTCATGCACATTACTCTAGTTTTTAGATAGGATGCATTTTTATCTTTTCCTCCCACGTTTTCCATACACCCAAGGGGTTTAAAAACCGCCCCAGGTTCGTTCCCTCCATACTCTCCCCATTCCTTTCATTTTTGAATAGATGCTACATTTAAATATGTTCTAACATGGTTTATTTATTTGTTTCTCTTTGTTTTGGCAGGCACCCAAGCATCATCAGACGAGGAGCTCTTGTCCTCTGGCCGGCCGGAGGACAGGAAGAAGGTCCAATCATCATTCTCCCGCACTACAGAGAACGCGGCCGACAAGGGCGTCGCGACAAGCATAACGCGCCCTGGTGGGGCGTTGCGACACCAGCATCATCGCAGCGGGGAGACCCATCGCGACAAAGGTCAGTGCCCTATTCTCTCTCCCTTTCCTAGTATAGTTAGCCTACATGGTTCTTAATCATGGCAACTAGCTAGGTGGCGATCACACTTTCCTTTAATTCATGTTACACCTTTTTAAGTTCTTAAAAAGCATCGTGTTGAGTGTTTCGAGGGGTGGAACAACCCCGTGATTACACCTTTGACGATCACAGTGTGACCTTCAGTGCTAACCTCGTCGATTTTGCTTGTTTGCCTGCCATGTTCATCTATTTAAGTGCTTTGTAGAACCTGTTGTAGACACCCATTTCTGACCCATAAGTCGAGCAAAATCCCTTGTCGTATCATTGACGCCCCACGTTGGCTCATCATCGTCAAGCTGGCTTTCTCCGATAATGACATCATTTTCATTAGTTCATCGCCCTGGAGGATTCTTCCTGGTCAAATCAATCTCTCTCATTATAGCTCTCTGAGTCTAGAGTCTGATGTTTCAAACCACACGTCAATCCGAAGGCTGCGCATGGAGATTGGACACATTTTTCATGGTCATATGCAGAAAAGCCATTGAAGGCGACATGCCCTATGTCGCGTTCTTGAACACGACAGCCCCTATGTTGCGATCTTAAATCCATATTTTAAATCCATAAAAAAAATCGCAAAATGACTTAAAGACACCTTCCATATGAGGAAGGCGACGTATCGGGGCGTCGCATTCAGGAAGGCGACACAAAGGCCGCCGCGTTCAGGACCTTAAACAGGAAACCCTTTCCGAGGCCAACTTGGACACATGCCAAAGATGGTAATTGCTTCATTTGGACGTCCAAATCACGTCCAAATCCTCTCAAATTTGGAGGAGTCCTTCCTAACATGTTCCTTCCAAGTTCCAATTGCCCATACGTAGCCATACTTAACCAGAGTCGGACTCCTTCCCATTATTCCTCTCAGACTCGAGTTGGGAATAATCACCCATAAGTACCTCGTCTCTGCATCTTTTAGAGCAAGGCCAGATTCATTAGTTAGCTGAGCAAGAGAGCTTTCTCTTCCAAGAAGAGTGTTTCTTCTCTAGACGACTCAGAAGAGCCCTCCAGGTGTTTTCCCATCGGCTACACAATTCTTCCCCCTTTCTCTTCTTTATTTCATTCAATTCTTGTATGCATAGCCTTGTTTTCTTCATAGAATAGCATTAGATCACGACACACACACCTAAACTTAACACCCACAGGGGTTAAAAACCCCAATCTTGTGAGTTCCTCTCATATTAGTTCATGTTCACATGCTTTTCATTGAATAGATTTCATACACACGAATTCTAATGGGTGTTTCTCTTGTTTACATCACTTCGGCAGGTGTTTGAAGGTCAGAGCAAGGTGAGGCTCTTGCCCCTCGGCCGGCTGAGGAGCAGGAAGACAAAGAACTCAAGTCTCCCCCCACAGAAGAGGAAGGCGACCAGGCCACTGTCGCGATACAGAAGGCGTCGCCGCATACCTCGCGTTCAGTTGAGAGCAAGGCAACGCCCTATCTGTCGCTTTATCAGGTACGCCTCCTTTTCACTTTTTCCTTTCCAAGGTAGTCAGCCCTCCATCTACACATCACGAGGCGACTGCATTGGTGGCGATCACGGTCAGTTCCTAATCCCTCTCATATTCACAATCTTTCAAAAAGGGAGCACAATCCCGTGATTACACCTTTTGGCGATCGCGATGGGACCTCTAGTGCCCATCACGCTTGCTCTATCTTTTCCCTGCCGTTCTTATTCTCTGATGGGTGTGTCGTGTTCTTAGTTTCCTTTTTTTAGTTCCTTTTCTTTGAGTTCTTGGTGCTCTGCGGTTCTGGGTGAGAAGGCGACAAAAGATGCGTCGCAATCAGAATAGCAACATACCGCACGTCGCGATCAGGTCAGTACACAGCATCTTCTTTGTATGTTTATGTTCAGTGTGCTGTGAGGAAGGCGACGTTGTGTTCATCGCTATAAGGGAAGGTGACAGTAGGAGCGTCACTACCAGGTACGTACTCTACCCGTACACTTGCTTGGGTTATTTAAGAGTTTTGTGCCTGCGGAGAACGCGACGCCGATGTCGTCGCGATAAAGGAGGCGACGGGGAGTCTGTCACAATCAGGTCAGTACCCTGGTCTTTGAGTTTCCTTGCAAATTGGGTTCATTTGTTACATACTCCATCCATAGTCCATCATATCATGCTTATTCCATGCTCTTGAGAGATTGATAGTCTTGTACGTTATAGGATTGTTTGATTTTTCGTGCATAATAGGACCTAATGCTTTCTGTCCCCCGCGAGAAGGAACGCGACGGGCTGATTGTCGCGATCTTGGTCGCGACAGCTATCTCGTCGCCTTCTGCCTCTGAGAGCATTTAGCCCTAATTCTTGTTGTGTTAGTACTAGGTTAGAATTTTGGCATGCACTCCGGTGCACATAGGATTTGCATACATCTTTCCATACTTGTAGTATAGGCTTCCTCCTCAGCGACGCCCGCTCTCTCGGCCACATACTCCTTGTGTCCAACTAGAGCACTCGCTTGAGGGCCTCCGTAAGTCCCCGCTGACCGTGGATTCCCACACGGCCGCCAGGCTGGTTGTACCCGTCGCCACCTAGGATCGAGTCTAACTCATTTTGGCAAGGTTGAGAGAATCCTAGTCACACCCGAAGTTGGAAGCCTTCTCCCATTTAGGAAACCCTTCCTTATTTGGAGAGAACTTGCTAAAAGTCAAATCATTAAAAGGCAAACTCGAACCAATTAAAAGAAATCATCATCATTGCCAACTGCTTGCTTTGGGTGAAACGTTTTCTCTTTCCTTTTGGTCTGCATAGGATTGCTTGCTTAGGAAACTAAGAGTCCGTCTAGGTTAGGTCGTCTCTCTCAAGTCTGGAAAGGCTTTCCCCCGTCTCTGTGCGCTCACATGGCAAATATGGAGTCATATCTGAACCCGGTTTACGATGAGAATCAGGACCCTGCCCTCTACACCTCCCAAGACTACGAGGACTCCCTTCCTCACGATCTCTTTGGGGAGTCGACCCGGCCTTGGGCCACTACTGTCCATGCCTCTGAGGGTCACCGTCACAACGATAGCGGCCCGTCCCAGAACACCCATCCTCCTCAGTCGGATGATCAAGCCACTCAGCTCTTGTGCTTAATTCCCCAACTTGATCAGTCCCAGATCCAAACCCTCATGACGGCCCTCAAGGGAAAGGCCGCTTCCTCACCCTCACCTAGAGCGGGCGCGTCACGCCCCGCGGCAGCTACCTCTGGCCCCCATGTTATCTTGGAACAAGCCGACAACACCCCCATCCGGCCGCGGACCATCCGGTTCACACCGTTTGAGTCTGAGCACTACATTCCCCGTGAGTCGAGGCCGCGGTCTCCACCATATCAGCCATGCTACTCCCCCCATCGTCCTGAGCCTCGCGCCAGGCCCACCTCCCATGCCTCGTCCATGTACGCCCAGCCCTCCGCCGCACCGGACATGATGTCCGAGTGGGCGTCCATCAAGAAGGAGCTCCAAGAGCTCCGAAAGCAAGTCGACCCTAGGCAGCACCACGATGTGCACATGCCAAATTTCAATGGCCTATGGGTCCCCTCTCCATCCGAGCTGCCGAAGTACCGCAAATACAACGGCTCAGGCAATCCGTACATTCATATCAAGGACTTCATCTACGAGTCTGCCCCCTACCAGCATGACCGCCGCCTCATGGCATACCTCTTCCGCCGGTCGCTGGACGGGCACGCCCTAGATTGGTTCTACTCCCTGCTACCTGAGGACGCTGAGGACTTCGCTGTCGTGAAGGCCAAGTTCCTCGAACAATTCCAAGACAGGGTCGGGCCTGAATACTCTCTTACGGATCTCATGGCTGAGAAGATGAAGTCGGACGAGGATTTTTCCCCGTACGCCGATAGGTGGAGGCAAATGGCCACCAGAGTTCCGGGGTACCTTCCAGAGGGGGAAGAAGGTGAAGATCATCATCGCCAATGCCACGCCTGCCTATAGAAACATCCTGGCGATGAATGACATCACCACTATGCATCAGCATTACAGTCGGGCCCGGTTCATCCAGACCCAGCTCAAAGACTCTCCCATCCACTCCATGTCGAACCCCAGAAATCCCGGTTCCAAAGAAAGCCTCAGGGCCAGTCACTGAGGGCGTCAAGTGAACGAGCAAGTGAGCACGTTCAACCCTGCCGGCCAAAGCCAAAATCGCCAGCCTTACACCGCCAGGGTCAGAACCCTACCCATCCGCCACAAGGGCAACGCCTCGCCAGTACAATCATGTGCCACCTCCCGATGGCTCTCAGCAAAGGCGTCCCATGGGTCCCAGAAGAACTCACTACCCGCCATTGCCGGAGACACTCTCCGACATATTCTTGGCCTTGCTCTCCACAGATGCCATTAGGCTCCCTCCTGAGAGACCTTGAACCCTAGTGTGGACCAAACTCGGTACTCTGTATTCCACGGCAGCCTGGTCATACCATCGACCAGTGCTTTACATTTAAGGATTTGTGTATGACTTGCACGAGCAGCACAGGATAGATGGGACACTCTCCGACAAGTGATCGGAGATATCAAGGAAAGGCAGAGGCAACAACAGCAGCGAGGCAACAGCGCCAGCCACCCCCTCAGCAACAACAGTAGCAGCAACATCAACAGCCGTTGTAGGACCTCTGGATCGTTCACAACCCATTACCTAACCATCCAGCTCCAAACCCACCACCACAGCAACCTGCCCAGGTAAACCCCATCGTCCACCACCCTCCCCTCAGGCGAACTGGACGTACGATGATGAACTAGACGTTCAGCAGATGATGGCCATTAACCAATATCCCCTCCAGTTCCAAACAATACAACCATCCTACACGGCTCCCCAGTCAATCCCTCTTGTAGTTTCTATAGCCAACGCCGTCATACTGCCCGTCAGTCAGCATCCGCGCCAGTCGCCAGCCACCCATCATCTTACCTTTCGCTCCACCTGTCTCCCTACCTCTACCCCTATCATATCTACCCCCTCACCCATCATCCTACCCCCACCTGGGCGGAGCAACCCTCCGCCGCTACACTATCCTCCGCCAGACAACAACTACCCATCCAACCACCTACGGAGCGGGCGAGTCTTTCGCCGCCCGTATCCACCTATCTCCACCACTCCACCAGCCAAAACAATCCCCAACAAGTCCTGCAACCACCTCAGCACAGCAAGCTCAGCAGCAAAACAAGATGAGGGGTTGATTGAGCCATTTCCAGGAACCCACTATGACATCCTCAAGCATCTGGATCACGTACCAGCCAAGATCTCCATTTTGGAGTTGATAAGAAACCAAGGAGCACCAGGAGGCTTGAGGAATTCCTGCAGAAGGTGGTAGTAAACGAGGACATGCTAGCTGACAAACTACCAAGTGCCCTAGCCATGGTAACTCGCGGGCCGGCAATACCTTTGCCGAAACCGAATAGCACCCCCAGAAGCCAGGAGGCTCCCACTCTGCATAACCCTAGTCATCAATCACGTAGCAGTGGGAGCGACACTGGTTGACACGGGGGCATCCATAAACGTCTGCCGCTGAGTACCTGAGAGCCTGCGACCTATCAGAAGGGATGCTAAGGCCGACACCCACCACCATCGCCGCGTATGACAACTCTAGAAGATTCTGCCATGGCATGGTGATTGTGCAAGCCGAACTGGGACCCCTCGCTGTCACAGTGGACTTCTACGTCCTCGATATCGATCCCATGTTTAAAGCTATCCTAGGGCGTCCGTGGTTGGAAGCGCTCGGGGCTGTACCATCCACCGCGCATCAATGTCTGAAGTTCCCCTTTCAAGGGTGAATTATCAAAGTCAAGAGCATAGCCACTACCCACTCAGTAGATGCCCTCCACGATACCCACCTCCCATCCGTGTGGCCAGCCAACAAACCCATAGTCTCGGTGCTAGACATCAACTACCTCTGGAGCTACACGTCCAGTCCAAGCGAGAGGACAACCTAGCACGGGTCAATGCAGTCAAGAGAAAGAGCCACAGCATGAAGGGTGGCAAATCATGATGAAGCTAGGATATGAAGAAGGCAAGGGCCTAGGGGCAGAGCTACAAGGCATAGTCAAACCCATCCTGACATTGTCATGAAAAGCCAATGGGGCTTGGGTTACAGGGGAAATCCAAACCATGGTCATCCAGCACATCCACCCTCAAAGCTGACCGAGAACCACTCACCTGGACACTCTGGTGTCACTATTAGGGGGCCTACCCAACCGGATACAATACCGTGGTAGTCGAGGCAGAACTCTCACAGCACGAGGTGCATGGCCAGAACTTCTCTCGGCACATGGCCGTTGCTGACCTATAGAGCCCTAAAGCCCTTCGTCCAAACAAGAGGAGAAGACAAGGGACCCAGAGGCTGAGTGGTACAGATGGTTGACATAGAGGATATCACTATTGCCTTCAGCCGACTGTTTGGGAGGAAGAGAGACATGGCCGCAGCTGCGGAAGAGTTACTAGATCACCCACTGACATCACATCTAAGGGCAGCTCATGAACGATGCCCAGACATAGGAGAGCGGACATCCTATGAAGAGGGGAAAACCATAGATGAACTCTGGAAGGGCACCTACTTTCCATCCACCCGTCCCTTCTGGATTCCCTCCTGCCCAGTCTGGTCCCGTCCTCTCCTCCCTTGCTTATTCAGCTGACCCCTCAGCTCCTGACAGGCACACAGCCTCTCACACCAGACCTCCCACTGCAATCCTCACTGCCCTGCAGTCCAATCCAGGTGACCACGAGGTCGCCCTCTCCTGTTACATGCTCTCCACTGATCTCCAAAAAAAAGCCCATTTTCAAATGCACGTTGAGGTCGAGGAGCCGGCATTCCTCCTTCACTCTCCTGATCAGGGGCACCCCCGACTGGGGCTTCCCCTCCTGCTCCTTCACTAGGAACCATTCTCTTCGAGGACACCATGTCCTCCCTCAGTCCTGCAGAGTCGTCTAGTCTAGGAGAGTCTAGGGTAGGTGAGTCTAGCATTAGGTTAGATAGGCCTAGGGTAGAGAGTCAGGACAGCCCGGTATCCACCAAATTCAAGCAGCGTCCTAAGAAGCAGCGGGAAAAGCTATTCCCCGGAGATATCTTCAAGAGCTAGCTCGGTTGTGTCAAGCGCTGCTTTGATAGAGGAATTCACGAAAGAAGAGATGGTGTTTGAAGGATTTTGAGCAGGATGGGGTGTTCATAGACGAGGATTTGGCTCTACGAGATAATGAATGATGAGGACCCAGTCGATGAAGAGGATAGCGAAGTAGATGACACTGCCGAAAAATATGCCAGTGGAGTGAAGAATTTGATGAACCCACAACGGCAGTGGATGAACCTACTAAGGAAGTCAACCTCGGAACAGAAGAAGATCCCAGGATCGTAATCATCTCAGCAAATCCCTCCTGATGAAGAAGAGGAAATGGTGCAAATCCTGAGGGAGTACAAGGACACATTCGCCTGTCTTACGAGGACATGCTCGGTCTAGACCCCTCACTAGTGGAGCACCGACTGATACTGAAAGAAGGGGCAAAAGCAATCAAGCAGAAACTCAGAAGGTTCCACCCACTCATGGCCCTGAAGATGAAGACGAAGTAGATAAAATCCATAAGGCTAGGTTCATCAGGGTAGTGCTTTATCCAAATGGGTGGCCAATATAGTCCCTGTCATGAAGAAAGACGGCAAAGTCAGAATCTGCATCGACTTCAGGGATTTGAATAAGGCATGTCCGAAAGACGACTTCCCGCTTCCTCACATTGATGTGCTGATCGACAATACTGGGGTATGAGACCCTCTCATTCATGGATGGATATTCAGGATAAACCAAAATCTCTATCTCCTGAAGATCAAGAGAAAACATCATTCACCACGCCCTGGGGAACGTATTGCTATGTAGTCATGCCATTCGGGCTGAAGAATGCTGGGGCTACTATCAAAGGGCGATGATGGCCATCTTCCACGACATGATACACGTTTATGTAGAAGTATACGTGGATGACATCTTGGTGAAGTCGAGAACCAGGAGAGAACACCCGAAACCTAGCCAAGGTGTTGCAGAGGTCGAAAGAATATCAGCTGAGAATGAATCCGAAGAAAGCGTGTTCGGGGTATCATCAGGAAAGCTGCTAGGTTTCATAGTTAGCAAGCGGGGCATTGAGATCGATCCAAATAAGGCCAAGGGATAGCAGAAATGCCTCCTCCAAAGAACATCTCCAATTAAGAGGGCTAATCGGGCGTTTGCAATTCATCAGAAGATTATCTCCCAGCATTCGCAAAGATGTCGCCCATTTATGATCTCTTGAAAGGAGGGGCAAAATTCGAATGGAATGACAAATGCCAAGCAGCCTTCGATGAGCTGAAAAAGTTATCTCATGAATCCCCCAGTCTTACAGCCTTCTATACCGGATAGCCGCTAATCCTATATCTCTCAGTCATTGAGGACTCCCTAGGAGCTGTCCTGGCACAACATGATGAATGGGAAAGAAAGGGCAGCATACTACCTCTCTAGGCTCTTCAACACCGCCGAATCCAAGTTCACCACCGCGGACAAAACTTGTGCGCACTCGTGTGGGTAGTCCAAAAGCTCAAGCACTACTCCTAGCCCACGAGGTCAAGCTGATCTCAAGGATGGATCCACTCCGCTATCTGCTTGAAAAACCCATCCTTTCGATCGGCTGGCACGCTGGCAGAGTTTCCTCTCTCAGTTTGACATATCCTTTGTGGTCCAAAGGCCGTCAAGGGTATGCCATCGCCGAGCATCTGGCCCATCTTCCACTCCTCACAGTGACTCCCTCCGAGAGGAATCCCCGATGAGGAACTCTCAGTCATAATCAAAGACCCCTTCTGGTCCCTTCATTTCGATGGTGCACTCAACTCCGGGACGGGGCATTGGAGCCGTGCTGCTTACCCCGGAAGGTATTACCATCCCCTTTGCATATCAACTCACCTTCCCCGCTACCAACAACATGTCGGAGTATGAGGCTCTCCTTGCTGGTCTCAAGCATGCTTATCTGCTGGGGGCATCGCACCTCAGAATTATAGGAGACTCTCAGCTCGTCCTGCGGCAGGTGCTCTCAACTTACCGCACTCGTGACCCGAAGCTCAAGCCATATCAAGACCTGGTCACGTTATTGGCAAGGCAGTTCCTTAAGCTCATCTACATCCATACTCCTCTTTCCCAAATATCTGGCCGATGCTCTGGCATCGCTGCCTCATCCCTATCCTTCCCTCTGAGTCGCCGGAACGAGACAATCGTCGTCCCAGCGTCTGATGTTCCATCTACCCAGGACCTTGGTTTAGCGACCTTAGGGCGACCTTAGAAGAGAGGGCTAGGAAGAGAGGAGCACAGCAAGTCATGTTAACTGAGCTCGAAGAGATCTGAATGAAGAGGAACTGCCATGGTACTTTGAGATAGAGCAATACTGCAAGGATGGAACATATCCTGAAGGGGCAAGTGCAGAAGACCGCAGGGCCATTAGAAGAGCCGCCTTGAGGTACACAGTTGTCGGAGAAGTCTGTACAGGCGAGCCCTCAATGGAGTCCTTTTGAGATGCCTTACCGATGACGAGGCTGGAAAGTGGTGGAAGGGGCCCATGCTAGTGAATGCGGAGGGCACGTTAACAGTCAAATGCTCGCAAAGAAGATCATTAGGCAGGGCTATTACTGGCCAACCCTAGAGGAAGACTGTACCATCTACGTCCGTGGTGTGTCAAGTGTCAACTCCATGCTGATAAAATCCATGCCCCTTCTCCTTACTACACCACTCTCCACACCTTGGCCATTCTCCATGTGGGCTTTCGACATTGTGGCCCTCTGGTGACTCTAATGCTCAAACCAAACAAAATCATTTATCCTAACAGCGACTGAGTATTACACCAAGTGGGCAGAAGCCGAAGCTTTCACAGAAATCAAAGCATCCACGGTGTGCCGCTTCATCATGAGGAACATCATCTCGCGGTTCGGAGTGCCAAGTAGTATCGTCACAGATAACGGGCCGCAGTTCATCGCGCAAGAGCTCCAGGACCTCTGTAAGAAATACAACATCACGCTGCATCATTCATCGCCGTATTACCCACAAGGCAATGGCCAAGCTGAAGCAACTAACAAAACTTCTTAAAATCTTAAAGAAGACCTGTGAGTCACATAATTCGCCGACTGGCCAGAAAAGCTAATAGAGGCTCTATGGCCTACCGTACCTCCGTCCGCACTCCCACGGGGCAAACCCCGTACACTCTCACTTATGGATGGAGGCGGTAGTTCCATACGAGATCCTAATCCCTTCACTCAGAGTCCAATTAGACAAGGAACTTAATCTTGACGAACGTCGGGAGGTGTTGCTAGTCCAATTGGAACTCTTAGATGAAAGACGGCTTATAGCAGCCGACCATGTGCTTTCATATCAAAGGCGAATCTCAAGGTCTTTCCAAAAGAAGGTGATTGAGCGCAAATTCCAAGAGGGTGATATGGTTTTGAAACGCATCTTTATCAAACCCGGAGGTCCTAGGTCCAAACTGCAACCTAACTGGGAAGGGTCTGTACGTTGTGAGGGAAGTCTACCCGGAAATGCTTATCGCTTATCAATGCTGAGGGCGTCGAATTGTCGCATCCATGGAACGGGTTGTACCTCAAACGATTCTATCCTTAGGCCTATAGGTGTGAGGCCACAACACTTAGATCGGGGAATAACCCCGTGTTGAAAGTCTAAAATCCCTCCTAATTGTCAAGGGCCGCTCTAAGTTAGGATTAACACACACACACACGGCAGGCTGGGGTAACTGCACTTGGTAGATGCTGCAGCTGTGTGAGTCCTACTCTAGCGATGCATCGGTCATTCTCTCCTAATCGGTCGAAGTGTAGGGGCAAAAGGGATTGTAAGGGAAGGTCGTCAACCTAAAGCATACCCTGACAAGAGGAAGTCTCAAACAGGGACGGTCAAAATAACAAAGGGCAAAGAAGCAAAGAACGAAAAAGAAAAGAAAAATCCGTAGTACAACAGGGGCATGGCAAAGAGTGGCAAAGTCCC